>OY856411.1:1286425543-1287625543 GCA_963693085.1 Alisma plantago-aquatica
GACAGGGACTCCTTCAAGCATCATGACTTGGGTTTGCATTTTCGATCTCCCCTTGCACTACTATAACAAGATTATCTTTAACATAATTAAATCAACTCGGGGGAAACTGATTAGAGTTGATGAGTATACCTTACAATTAAGGATGGCAATGGTGCTGAGAAAAAATTATATCCACAAATAATTGTATTGCATTTTACACTGCATAACCGCACCAAACGATCATCAGGCATATGGCTTCAAATTTCTAAAATTGATGTGGTGTGGTGTGGTTTTGGTTCTACAGAAAAACCGTGGATAAAAATCGCACCGTAAATAATGCATTTAAAATAAATATAAATATATGTAGATAACTAGATCTCTATTTTAAAATGACATTTAATGTATAGAGTAGTAGGAACTTTCATTTTTTGCAATTGCAACTAGTAAACATACATGTGTGACATGCACGTAAAAATATAACCAAACATATTTCACTTATATATATTTTGCACTCATTATCTACATGAAAATTTTCACAAACAAATGTAGTTATTAGTATAATGTTGGGAGAAAGATTTTGGGTTAGGATATATTATATTTATTTTTATTGACTTGTTTTGTAGAAACCTCAAATAGAAACATACAAACATTACAAAAAAAGGTAGATAATTCATGTGAGAATTGAGTTCATTTACTATAAGTGAATTATTATATGTTGACTGAGAGATGTAGTTATAGAGATACAATCAAGTTAAGAAAAATAAATAAAAATGAACAGAATATATAGGACAGAAAAGAGAGAATGAAAGTCAAGAAAATAAATCACACCAATTATTATTAATCATCTTTCTTAATTAATTCAACTAATCTACGTCAATTATTTTAGCTTACCCCTCTCTCCTACATAATATATAACTATATTTAATTCCAAATATTATCTTACTTCTCTCTCAGCAAAAAAATTAACGTAAAAAGAAACAAAGTTATTTTACAATCTTAAAAATAAGGACAAATCAATAGGAAAGAGACACTTAAGGATCCATTCTGTGTAGAATAATGTTGTTTGAGAAATGAAAGAATGTATTAGTGAGGGAGACTTAATGAGTCGTCATAGAAGAGGGTGGTGTTTGAACTCTAAACGGGAAAGAATGCATAATTGAAATATATTATATTTGCACTTATTAGTTAGAATGCTCATTCACATGACTTTTATGTATCATGCTACAATGATTAATAAAAATTTATCAATGCAGTCAATCGCGCAATTTTGGCATTGGATTGGTGTGGACATGGTGTTTAATTTTTCTATCGTGGTGTTGTTATGGTCTTTATATAAACCGGAACATATGTGCAGCACTATCATTCCTACTTACAATGTACCAGAAGTTGCTTGCTAGATTGGCAGTTAAACTCGACCCTTCGTACAGTCGACAGAGATTATCAAATGGTCAGAAATCAAAATCAAGTATGAAACCTTGCCGGATATATATCACAGATGTGGAAGAATAGGGCATATGATCAAAGCAGTTGCAGCAACTCCGTTTCCCCACAAAAGATCTAGATGATACTATTCCAAGAGGTGACAACGCTGGATTCGGCTAAGATCAAGATAATGAACGATAGCAGACGTATTATGACAAGAATATCCACACTCATCATCCACACCGGAACACTGTTTCTTAATGAAGAGATAGAGATAAACAACAGACAAGGAATAATAGATATGAGGCTCTTCAAGATCAAGATGCATATGACTTTGTGTTTTTGTTAGAAATCAAAAATGAGAAAATGTGGGTTTAGAGTCGCCATTGAATTTTAGTCAGAACACCCAGAAAACCAAAAAAATGACTCATGTGCGGATAAAGAAGGCGTACAAGAATCTTAGTCGGCACACTCATTTACAAATCGGTAAAGGGTTTAAAATCAGTACCAGTGAATTAAAAAACGGCCAGGCGGGCCGCTTAAGCGCCCATGACCCTCATCCGCCTAATTTAGCCCCTAAGCGTCCGCTTAATCGTTTTGAACATAATTGCCCGCTTTTTTCCCGCTTTTGTATAAAAATCCTAATGTAAGCATCTAACATTAATTAATTACATAGTCCAAGGAGTGTTGACTATAATATATGAAACTTGTATACATTAAATGTTCTATGATATAGCTAGTCCTAATTTAGAATGCATACTTTGTGTGTAAGTTGTAATAATTGGGTACTGTTGTAATGCATCTAAGTAAATATCCTATTGCTCTACTATACTAGTAATGCATGATTAGTTTTACTGATTTCCTTGCTGCTTTCAGTGATTAATGATTGGTACTACTGGTTAGTATTACTGTAGCAATTACTTTAATTCAACAATTCATAGTTTGTTATTTACAATTACTGATCTGCTTGCTGATTTTAGTGATTAGAGATACTGATTAATAGTAAGTATTGATGAATACTTAGTTAATTACTGATTTGCTGATTAGATATGTATAGAAGTTCCTTATAAATATATTTTTTATATACACATACATGTAATTTTGTATAAAAATATATAAAATTTAGACACCCGCTTTTTCAAAAATCGCCCGCCTACCGCTTAATCAGTTACATGGTGTTGTCCACACGCCTCCCGCTTCCCGCTTTCTGATACATTGATAAGTACCCTAACCCGCCTGTCGAAACAGTATTGCAGGGGTTTACATTAGAAACAATTGTATGTGAATCACGGGGAAGAAGATGATCTGATGTGCTCTCACCTTGTTTTGTATTTCATGTGCAAGAGGGTTTAACACTTTTGCACGCGGAGCAAATTTGTACTTCAGAGCGTCTCGGACAACAGAACCAGATCATAAGCAGACGCCAATCCAACCTAGCACCAACTGCTTTCACACTTCTAGGCGCTAATGGGTTTGGTACTTTCGAGCGCAAATAGGTTTCACACTTCTGAACACTGATAGGTTTTGCACTTTGGTCGTCTCTTTCTCCCACTCTCTCTAGTCTTTAGAGTTCTCCTCTCGGTTGGCAGGTTTTTTTCTTTTCTTTTTTTTTGGGGGGGGGGGGGTCCTCCCTCCTTTTCTAGTGTTACGGGAGTTTTCGAGGTGGTTTCGTCCTCTTTCTTCAAACTGGCATCCCACTCTCTTGATAGATAGTCATGGGGTGCCAAGTGGCCCTCTTTCATGCTTTCTAAGACCAATGTGGTTTTAGTGGGCACATATGCAGTAGCACTTACAAGCCCGAAAGAATTTGGTGCCCAAGTATGTTTTCTCGAGAAAAATTGAAATGTGATTCGGTTTGACACATTTGTGTGTGAAATCTTTTAGCGCCCAATGTGACCTGTTTTGGAAGAAAATGTGTCAATTGGTTTGACACATCAGTGTGTGAAACTCATTGGCGCCCAATTTGATTTGTGAAAGGGGACCTAAAAAGCGTGTGGTCTGGTTTGACACATTTGGGTGTGAAACCCTTTGGCGCCCAGCATGACCTGCTGAAATGGGACCCAAAATGTGTTTGGTCTGATTTTGAAACATCAGGGTGTGAAACACTTCAGTGCCCAGTGTGGTCTGTAAAAAGGGACTTAAAATGTGTACGGTCTGGTTTGACACATTTGGGTGCAAAACCCTTCAACACCAAATGAGATATTTTTTCAAGAGATTTCAAAAAGAATGGAATTCAGATTTTTACTAATCTAGTAGCAAACCGGATTTGCGTCGATAGTTAATAATTAGTACAAGGTCAAATTGGGATTTTTTGTAGGTCTCACCTTACCTAGATAATGTATAAACTTTGTCCATTAGGTTCAGGACATACTGGGGTCAAAATTTAAGGTTTTGCTAAATCTAATGTGGGTTTACATCAAGGTTGTCAAAACTGAACCTTTCAGCGAACCGGTGAGGCCTCTAGTTTTCGATTCACCAATGGTATGACCGATTTAACCGGTAACATCAGCATGACATCACTAATAGTCTAAAAAAAGTCTTTGATACTCATGGAAAATATCCCTAAAAAACATAAATAATAGCACAAGTGCTCACAATAACTTGATAAACATACCAAATAACAAATGTTATTCTATTCATGGACATACATATGATATACCAACACTTATATAATATTTAAAAGTAATTGACAAAAAATAGCAACAACAATACATTTATTTGCTAAGTGAGAGAACCGACCAGTTGGGCTAATATTGGACCGGTTCACCGGTTCACCGATTCAACCGGTCGGTTCACCGGTTTGATGTCGGTCAGACTTCATTTCCGGCTTTGGGAGGGGACTGAACCAATAGAGTGACCAGTTCCCGATTCAACCGGCCAGTTCAGTTGGGTTCTGATAACCATGGTTTACATCTTACTTAAACTTTGTGCAAAACAATTTTGTACTCTAACTGACCAAAAATGTATCTAGTGGGCCCACATTTGATTCTTCTAGCAGAAATTGGGATTTTCACTCATTAAAGTCTGACCGCAACTCAAAATATATAAATAACCCAAAGAGCAAGTATAATGGCATGATGTTTCCAGGAAATCATCAAAATTTCGCTCAAAATTTCAATCTCGTTGGCATCTACAATGAAATTGTGCAACTATATCGCCATGTCAAAATCAACAAAACATTTTGCCCAGTTTGGAAATTTTCTCAAGGCACAATAAACTTTACTTATCTCCCACATGACAGAGCCCCCCTCCACCTATCCCTATATATAATTTTATTGCATAAAACGATGCATATAAATGTAGAGCTCTTGCCCGTGAAATTTCATGACTTAATTCATTCATTTTGGCATCAAAACGGGCATGGTTGCATTTATCAAAATTATTGTCAAAATTTCAATTATCAGTTTCCATATTGTCGAAACGTCATCAAAATTGGATACCTCAGATTTGATGGGGACCCAAAAATAAGGTGCCAACATTTTATAATGGAGATATACTGAAAAGTCCACACTACATTGGCTCTGCAGTTACATCTACCAATCAATCTTTAAGTCACAGTGTGGACACAAAGGAGGAAGCAATAGACGAGGGCTAACAACAGATAAATGCAAGAATCGTCAAAGCAAAATGCAAATACATTACTAATAGAAAAAGAAAAGAACAAGGAAGACAGCGTCATTATACTGACCAAGAACTGAATATCAATTAACCAGCTTGATTTCTCATCTTTGATAATTTTAGATGCACAAAAAATTTGTTATTAATCCAAATATTGAATAGGTTAAATTTCATTCAACAGAAACCGATATACCTTCTCAATCTCATCCAGAAATCGTTGAACAAGTTATAAACAATGAAGTGAAACCCACTGAAGTTGATAATGATCATCATATCCACACTTCTCTGAAAGATGGGTGGTGAAACGAGAGGCAATAGTGGAAGAATGAAATCTATCCCATACCAAACTTGAAGTGGATCATTGAAGCAAACAATTTTCCAGTACATTGTGGACAGCAATCTTTAGTACAGTTGATCATAGCAATAATCAAAATGCATTCATGGTAGAGTCATAGTCAAATTCAACAAAGTTGTTTATCAAGTTACTCATACTTTTACGCATGAGGGTGATCTTACTATAGAGGAAGAGTGACTGATCAAACCATTCATGAGCCTACCTTTGAATTATTTTCTTCATTTGTAGTTTTCACTAAGTCCAGATATAATTGGTGTTGAATTTTGCCTATTCTAGATGTGTTGTAATGGGGTACAGACTAGTACCTCACAAGGGCTACGTACGTTTTACTACACTTAATGAGTAGGTTTTAATATAGACTAATACCTTCCTAAAAAATAATAAAACAACATTGTCTAAACAAATATATATGCTTGTATATGTAAGTGAAAATGTATGTGTACACATACATATATATACACATATATATACATACAAATATATATACACACACACATTTGTGTTTGTTGAGATAACAAATCTTAACGATTGGTATTAACAAAAATACTTAAAAGTTTTATATTCACAAACCTTATTTTAGTGCAACGTACGAGGTAATCATTGTAGTATTTTTAGTTTATTTTATATATAATGCTGGAAAGCACGGACACTTCTGTAAGGTCCCTGCGGCCGTGTCGGACACACTTTGGACACAGACACGGCCCAAAATGTATTGGACACAGCCAGGCCGTGTCCGGCCCGTTTGAGATTTCTTTTAGCGGCTAGACACGGTTCAGCACCATTCCGACACGTCCTGGGCGCAGTCCACTGGAAAAAGCCCAGTAAAACCGACCCCAAAGCTAGTCAGTTCGGCGGCTCCCCCTCGTGAGTCCCTCCAGACCCTGACCCTCACCCGACCCTCCCTCCCGCCCGACTCTCTTCATCGTGGTTGTTGCGCACTGCCATCACCCTAGAGGGTTAGGGCATAGGAGCATCTGTCACACAACAGCCACCCCCCCTTTGGTGCTCGTAGGCATCAAGCCAACTTCAGTTGGTCGCACCGAACAGTGACCAAGATCCTTCCAGGCTGCCACCCGCATCTCTCTCTCCATCTCTCCTGTCTTCCGCCCAAGAGGATTGAGGTTTACGAGCTGCTATAGCAGGCCCCCCTCTTCGGCGACTGCAGAGCACCTCGGAGTAGCAGGGGAACCTTGGAGCACGTTGTAGCAGTGTCGATGCCCTGGCCTCATCTTTGACGCAGGGCAGTAAGAGAAAGCAAGCAGCAAATCAGGTTGGTTTTAGTATTTTTTTCTCATCGTCTTCTACTTCTTTGTCTCTTCTTCATCGCTCCTTATCCCCCTCTTGCTCCTTCTCCTCGAACCTTGACCCTGTGAGGGTTTGGGGTTTAGCAGCTGCTTCCAACAGCTCGCCAAGGGATCACTCTGGGAACCTTGACCCAGTCCTCTGTTGAAGACTCACTGCTGTACCTCCTGCTAGACGCGGTGGGAGTAGATTATACAGGGGATTTTTTAACCTCTTCTTACTGAATTCACCTCCGTCTATCTTATTCCAGCAAGTCAAACATGTGTTTCACTTGCTGCCCTGATTTTACAACATCGTCGAGCAGCAGCTATTTTGCTGCTACATCTGGGTTTATTTTTTCAACTAATCTCCATCTAATCTTGTAATGTTACAGTTCTTGCATATGTTTATCTCTCCTCGTAGTTTATTTGCATTTTTTGCTCCAGTTTTACAGAAATGGAATCCTTTAGTAACATCTAATATAATTATTGTTCTAGGCGTGCCCATATCAACACATTTGTTGTTTATTTTCTTTTTGTTGCTTTGTCACCCATTTGATAGTCATTAGCTGTTTGAGCTTGATGTTGACTTAAAATGTTACTCGTTTTTTCACCGTCTGGGTGTGAATTCTAGACTAATATTTTGTATGGAATTTGTATTAAAATGACATTTTTATTTATAAAAAATTAATATATATTAAAAAAATAAAAACCACTTCTCCATGTCCTATATTTTCAAAATTCCCGTGTCCAGGGACGTGTTTGTGCTTCCAATATATAATATTATTAGGAGAGTTCTTAGAGGCGTGTCTCACAAAAACAAGATTGTAAAGCACAGATGATTTCAGACATACTGGAGCACATAAAAACTTACAAAACCAATGCATAAAATGAGCTAGCGATAATGGTATTGCATTTTTAAAGCCACTGGTGAAAGTCAATTATTAACCCCCCACAACAATTAACTCATGAGTTCCCCTATCAGCATGGTTTTTTAAATGCATAAGACAGATATACTAAATGTACTATGCCAATCTCTTTAGCCTTTACAATGACATTAATTTTTTAAAAATATGTGTGCATACTTTAGGTTCATGTGGTTCAGTTTATGTACAACAATTGACTGAGTCAGCCTTCGTTTATAAAAGGGGCATTGTTCAAATCAAACAAGATAGATGCACATGCAGCTGAAAAAAAGTGACAGACCACAGGCTGTGGCGCACCAACCTCAATCGGCTACATCTCAAGAAATGGATTCCACTTGAGCTGAACTGCCTATGATTCTATTCTTTTTGCAGACCTCCAACCTAATTCCCCCACCTAAACCTGCTGCTTACAAGCATTTCCGCATCCTTTATTGGTGAAAGTCAATTATTCACCTCCCACAACAATCAACTCATGAGTTCCCCTATCAGTATGGTTTTT
Organism: Alisma plantago-aquatica; assembly: GCA_963693085.1. Taxonomy (NCBI): domain Eukaryota; kingdom Viridiplantae; phylum Streptophyta; class Magnoliopsida; order Alismatales; family Alismataceae; genus Alisma; species Alisma plantago-aquatica. The sequence goes on from OY856411.1 coordinate 1,286,433,623, forward strand.
AAATGCATAAGACAGATATACTAAATGTACTCAATGCCAATCTCTTTAGTCTTTTCAATGACATTAATTTTTTTTAAATATGTGTGCATACTTTAGGTTCATGTGGTTCAGTTTAGGTACAACAATTGACTGATTCAGCCTTCGTCTATAAAAGGGGTATTGTTCAAATCAAACAAGATAGATGCACATGCAGCTGGAAAAAAGTGACAGACCACAGGCTGTGGCGCACCAACCTCAGTCGGCTACATCTCAAGAAACGGATTCCACTTGAGCTGAACTGCCTATGATTCTATTCTTTTTGCAGACCTCCAACCTAATTCCCCCACCTAAACCTGCTGCTTACAAGCATTTTCGCATCCTTTATTGGTGAAAGTCAATTATTCACCCCCCACAACAATTAACTCATGAGTTCCCCTATCAGTATGGTTTTTTAAATGCATAAGACAGATATACTAAATGTACTCAGAGCCAATCTCTTTAGTCTTTACAATGACATTAATTTTTTTTAAATATGTGCATACTTTAGGTTCATGTGGTTCAGTTTATGTACAACAATTGACTGAGTCAGCCTTCGTCTATAAAAGGGGCATTGTTCAAATCAAACAAGATGGATGCACATGTAGCTGGAAAAAAGTGACAGACCACAGGCTGTGGCGCACCAACCTCAATCGGCTACATCTCAAGAAATGGATTCCACTTGAGCTGAACTGCCTATGATTCTATTCTTTTTGCAGACCTCCAACCTAATTCCCCCACCTAAACCTGCTGCTTACAAGCATTTCCGCATCCTTTATTGGGTGGTGCCCTGCTTATCCAGAATTGCACACTACAGCAGCTGACTTGATGAGCAACTAGTAGTAGAAGGTTTTCACTGATAGCCTTCCTCGTTTTTGAGAGCAGGGGACAGCCTTATAATGTTGACATCAAGGCAAAATATGAACCAAAAAGCCCTATTCTTTCAGTTGTATTCTGTGGAATCAAGACAGACGTTTCTGTTGCTTGGGAAACAAAATAGAGCATCGGATTGGTTTAGCTTGTTCCAACTAAGATCTCTCTTTCTTAGAGATATATTGAGTCACTCTAGGATAACAACCTTAGGCCCATTAAAGTGTTTGTAGGAAACAGAATACTCAGTAATTCACCCAGCACTATTCTATTAGAATATAGCTAGCAAAGCAACTAGCTGGGTATAGAAATGGTGAAACAAGACATTGAGACAGGTTACAAAGCTAAGGATTAACAAAATCTAATGAAAGATCGCATGTTCGAGCTCGATGCAGTAGATCACAGTCAGATTCAACTAACTTTATAAACGTCCAGAATAGTCAAGCTGGACTTTTAAAGTAACCATAAGACGTTATATGTTTTGTTAGAAATAAATAACAGATTAGAGCTTAGGCGATGCCATCATTGAAAGATACGTTCACATAGAGTTAATAGCGATTAAGTTTCTCTTAAGGCTACCTTCTTCTCGCCGAGGAAGTTTCGGATCTCAATCGATCTGTTGTCGTTGGTAATGCTGGCATTGATGGGGAAATGGGCGTACACGAACCGCATCTTGTATCGATACCCCTTGGTGACTCCAGTGATGAGGTTTTGCACGTGGCTGATGGCCGTGCGGATCGCGGCCATGGTCTTGCGGGACCCGAACCAGGCGTCGACCTTAAGCTTGCGACCGCCCTCCATCAACTGGAAATCGAGTTGAGGTGCTTGAAGTTGCGGGTGAGCTTCCCACGGGGGCCCTCGACCACTATGATCTTCGCGTTCACCTTCACGGTAACGCCTTCAGGGATGTCGATTGTCTGGGAGGCGAGTATCGTCTTCATCTTTGCTCACCTAGGATCGAACCGCAGCAGCAGCTCCTTCCTCTGCCTACGACGGCGCTGCTGAGGGAACCCTAGCTCGGGGTGGTGGGCGAAGCAAATGGCGGGTCGGGGTTTATTGCTATCATTGAATATTGATAATTTATTCAATAAGAGTGGCAAAGCCACCTTGAGCATAAATGCTCCAAAATTACAAGATGGTTTAAGGCTATTAGTGTGTTTGGTTAGTATGTGGAGGGAAAGCGGACAGAATATAAAAAAAATAATATGTCTTTTTTTAACAAGTCATATTATTCTAAAATCGTTTCCACTGTTTTGTAAACGAAAAAGATATATTTCTTATGTTTAATATGATATAAAACATTATTGATGCAAATCGGGATTACGACTTATCTTTTTATAGTCATTGTGGTTATACGTGTACTTATCTCAATATTTATCTTTCCCACCATTTATTTAAGTTTCCTCAATAACTTGAGAGTTCCCTCCATTGTTCTCCACAAGTCTCTCTCTTTTTCTATTTTTGCTTATGTTAAAAAAATATTTATCTCAAACTTTTTGTATTCTCTATCAACATTTTTTCTAGACATTCTAAGATTTTTTTTAAAATTATGCACTACATTTATTCTAGTTTCCTTAAATTTTTAATTTTTCCCTCCAACTTCCCCCAACATTTTGTATTCCCTCTAAGTGAGGTAAGAGGCTACATGTTCTTTTTTCTCGTTGGTTGTGAGCTATACAAGTAATTCCCGTCATATTATTTATATTTTCCCTCCAAATTCCATATTTCCCTCCAAGCTTTATAATAAATTTCAAGTCTTGTCTTTTTCCTTTCCCTTGTATCCACTCCCCTCCATTCCCTTCCTTTCCCCTTCACCATGTGCAACCAAACAACTTAAATCATTTCTCCTCCTTTCCCCGTGTACCAAACAGGTTGTAAGAGATAAAAATTATCCTGTCTAAGGCCTGTGGGCCTTGACAAACTCTATGGTCCTAAACCAACAGCCAATAAGAGGATGAGGAAGACTTTATATTTGTTCAAGATATAAGATCAAAATCTTCCATAAAATAATTCAAAATATCACAATAAACAAATAATTTTATATGAAGATATAAACTAGACTAAAAGTAGACATTGTCAACCAAGACAACATTGGATCATTGGCCTAATAGGGTTGGTTAGAATAGCACACCCACATATATAATAAAAGTGGAATAACACACCCTGAATGGAAAAACACGTCATCAAAAGTATGGGCATGCATAAGAATCTATGATAAATAACTTAGTCTAAACATCAACATGCATAATAAAGTGGAAACATATATTCTCCAATAATGACTCACATTCACATATTCAATATTAGCATGAAAGGAGGGGTCATAGATCCATTACAAAAGAGTAATTCATTTTTCAAAAGAATTTAGATGATTACAATTCAAGAAACATGGAATTTCAACTTAGGTAAAAAAGAAGCAACACTCAAGAAATTGCTTCATTATATAAAATTAGGTTTATAGTCATACAAAAAGAAACTTAGATTACATTCAAGATAGACATATCATAGTTAATATTACAATACACCTATAGTATATATTCCTAGAGTTTAGATGCATGGAATATGTAAAAGAAACTTAGATCATATTTGTTTTCTTATATATATATATGAATATGGATTTCCTTTACTTATCATTAGTACACAAGGTTTTACTAACATATAGATGCCTTTTTAGAGACCCTATGGATATGTGTTTTAACTTCATTAGAATTTATAATATAGATATTAATCTAATATACATATTCATAACTTCTATATTTCCTTCACACTTGTACACTAGTATATGCATATATATATATATATATATATATATATATATATATATATATATATATATATTATGGTGTATGGATAGTGCATCCAACTGATGAAGATACTGATTTTATGCATTATCTTAAGGAAACTTTAATCACCATGCTCATCTAATATGCCATTTAGTTTATTCTCATTAATTAGCTTATAAATTCAATTGTAGAAGATCATTTACTAACATGTGTAGCTTGAAGAACTGCTAATATCCAATGGATTGTATCAAGGTGTAGATAACTACGTGGGATTGTTTCATTGGCTCTTCTCACCTACATAGAAATGGGTAGCCCTCCTTGAGGCCTCTTTGAATCTATATATAATTAGGCTTCTACAACTTGCTAGATTATCACTTCCATTACCTTAAAACTTATGTGAGTAAGGGAAATAAGAGGGGAAAGAGATACATCATTGACTGGGTTCACCAACACTCAACTATGATGTATGAAATGGAGTAAAAGATGACACTCACAAATCCATATTGTAGAGAGGCTTGGAGAATGGTCAAAAGATTCCAACTGTGCATCACCATGGAAAGGTTGGAACTGCATTCTATATTGTAGTAGTGATTGTTCATGATAGGAGGAGGGAGGTATTGTATTCTATCCTTAGACCTCTTGAGATATATCAAACACCGATCTATTTCTGACCTAAGATTCCATCATTGCATTTTAGCAAAAACTTTCAAGTGTTTTCTATCTTAGAATAGACAAAGCCATTAACTAGCCATCTTAGATTAAAATTTCTATTTGCATGAATGTATGTTCGCATCATTCATTCCCCCTATTTGAAGCGATGCCTTAAAAGGACCAGGTTTTTTGAAACTAGCCAATGGCTAAAAATTACCCTATGTGGCTTATGAATCCAAAAATGATTTTTCCTTGGAAAATATGGCAAGCATGTAAGGAACTGAAAGAGATTAAATATAGTGTGCTTCCTACCAACTAGTGGAACAATTTCTTGAAGTCACCACTCAAATCCTTTATCATGTCATTGTTTCAATGTAGTTTGAGAAGAAAAACAACCTGGTGCACTGAATTGTAAACCACATTGCATTTTGATTAGACCCCTCTTCTACACATCATCCTCCACCTTTTTACCTTGAATCCACAAAAAATAAACAAAATCCATAAAAGTGTTCTAAAACCCTAAGTTCATGGTGGCACACCGCCTTCTCTCAATCTACTTCTCCCATACCCCTCACTATATAATAGGAACATTTCACCAAAATAAAAGAAAATATGCCAATGTACACAAGAAAAATGCTTCAATAAATGTATCACACAAATAAAATGCAATCTCTAGTTGAATATAGAGAGTTTTTCTTCTTCTTTCTATACCTCCCTTCACTTCCTTTTCTACATACTGGTATAATGAATGCCTCGATTTTACCATTCTATTGATATACACAAGCATTGGATCATGCACATACTTCTTATTCTATGAGACTTTATGAACCCTCATGAAGCTCTTAACATGCTTGATACTGGGTATGGTTGTGAGGAAGTGTCTTTGGGAAGAAAAAATGTAATGACCACATTTGTGCTTAATTGGTAAACTAGGGTTTACCTGAATGATTACATGTTTGATTAGATTGAACATCGTTTAGACTTGATTAATGATAGTAGATAAATGGTGATGTTTCAAACATAAGAAGAAACTCTAACTATGATTTTAGTTTGAAGAATTAGGGTTTGAGAAGTGTAAACCCTAATCGGCAAAAATTAGGGTTTTGATAGTACACGAATATGGAATTTGATCAGGATAGTAGTGTGGTAAATGATTTTTCATATTTTCTAAATTTTTTGAATTTAATTGAATTTTGGATATGATATGGATAACGCAATCATGCATATTGGAGAAAATTTTTAGAATATTTGAGTGTTCTTTGAATGTGGTTCTAGGTCAAACTATACTTCGACCAAAATGCTGACAAAGTGCTTTTCAGCAGTGTAGCGTTTTATTTTTAATTATTTATTGGTAAGTCAAAATGATCTGAAATTTTAAATGGAAATCTAAAAATCAATCATAAACAATTTATAAAATTTTCATAATTTTTGGATGCGTTTAGACCTTATCAGTAGACGAATTATAGTAATATTTTTATGACAGAAAATTCAGCTGAAATAAGAGAAAGTATAGTGAGGGGTCAATGTGCAATTGACCCAAGCAGCTCAATTGCTGTATATGGTCAACCTAACACACAAGGAGCTCTCACAATTCATGATTCAATCCATAGAAATGAAATCCTAGAGAGAGAGAGAGAGTTAGGGTTTGAGAGGAGAAAGTGATGGAGATGCTGTCCTAGGGTTTTGCGGTCTGAGGAATGATGAAATCATGTAAGTTTAGCCTCTTTGGATATAGTTTCATGGTGAATCTTCTAGAACATGTCAAGATTCCGTCCCTCCTCTGATTTGATCTGAAATGGTGTCAAAACTTCCCCTTTTCTCACTCTTTCTTCATAATCTCTCATTTTTAGGGTTTTCGAGTTGAAAGGAAGAAGAATCGGGTGAATTGCTAGGGATTTGATATGAGATCGAAATTTTCAGGGATGAGCTACATTTTTAAGGTATTTTCACACCTTAAGGTGAGTGGTAACTTCCTTTAAATAGTATATTGCACGAAAATCGGTTAAATCATTCATAATCTTTAATTGTTTAGTATGCGACTACAAACCCTGAATTGTGTGTTTGATCTAAGTTGTTGCAAAATGATATGAAATGGATTCTTCCTCTGTTTGGATGAATTTCAGATGATAAAATCATATTATAAATGTATACAATACATCCTAATTAGAATTCCCTAAGTATTCACAGAGGTTATAAGAGTAAACTGAAATATATGGAATTTGTCTATGACTGAAATTTGTTGTATAATTAAATAGAGAAATTTGTTTATTTGGATTCCCTTGGTTATGAATGATTGTTTATTTGAATTCATAGTACATATATGTTAGATAATATTTTGGATTTCATTTAAGGTGAATAGTGTTTGTTTGATATCTCAGTAAAGAGGGTGAAACCCTAGATGTGAGGAAAGTTGGATATTTGCAAATAGATATCGTGAAATCCATTTGAACAAATTTTCTTGACATTATAGACTTTATTCATTCAATTTATTATTGATGCATGTTATCTCAGTGAATGGCATGGTAACCCAAATTCAGCCCAGTTCCAAGGTTTCATACATATATTGATTTTATATGATTTGTTGATAGTAGTCTTTGTTCAGTGAATGTTTATGTCGCATGAAATCCCTATGAGAGCCATGTGATAAGTGAATGAGGTAAATGAAACCCTAAGGATAGGATGTTCAATGAATCAAGTATTTTGATATCAATGTTCTCAATATGAGATGTGGTGATGCACAACTCAAGATTTGGGTTGAGGTGCACGTTTTCCAAGAAAGTACAAATAATTTACAGATGCAAATGACGATTACTCCTATGTAAAGTAATTAACTTTTATTAGTTTATTAGAAGCTCAATTGCATGATTTCAATGTATATGTGCCAAGTTGACATGTATTCAGTTTATTTAAGAACTTTAGTTTGCCTGCATTTACAGTATGCTGATTTCTCAGTAAATTACAATGTTTTAAATATACTGCTCTGCCAAGTTTAGAATGATGTACATGTTGTATTATAAACTTCAATTAAATAAACACAGTACCATAGAGATATCAAAGTCAAGTATAAGTAAGAGAAAGGTACAATGTAGAAAGAGCTTTCCAATATTAATAAAATAATAGACATATGTGCCCTAAACACCATAGATTCCCTACGGATGTCTGCACTGTAGGGAGGAAATGATCCACCCTAGCAGCAACCAGTATATGGGGATCAGATCGCACCCACAGAGCATGTGGGGAGATGAAGCCCTTGAGGAAGTCTCCTTAGAGAAGATAGGTTACCCAACACGAACCGAAGATCCCGGTGGTAACCTAGAGGTACCCACATATCGTACTAAGATGAGGCTCACAGAGCGTCTCAGACCCTCCGCCTGTGTACTCAGCCTAAAAAGAGAGGTCCAGTTAAAGGCCAGCTATTTAGCCGCCTTAGTCAGATGTGACGGTTCGAGTCAAGTAGACCCATATTTAGTTCTAGGCTTAGCTTCCTGGGTTTTAAGCTAAGTCTTGTACGGTGAGATTGTAGTTCACTATGAGTCTTCATATGTAGAGTACACTGCATATGATCAGGACATAAGCTAAAATATGTTCATATAGGTTTAAAGAGTTTCTTATAAGTAAGAAAGGCTAAGAAAGATTCGAGTATAATTTCCCAGCAATTATTCTTTGTATGTTTCTGAATTATTAGTTCTCTTTGAAATTAATCAAGCATGCTCATATATTGATTTGCTCTTGTTGATATCTAGAGTATCCTGCCATATTTTTTATTGTCAATGATCAATCTCTTTAAAGCTTACTGCTATTATAATTGATATCAGTTGATCAAAAGTATATCTGTAATTATATCAGTGCTTTAGACTGTTTCTTTGAAGTAGTCATTCACTGAGTGAGTAGGTTCACCCCTCTACTCACAATTTTTAGGGATATCACATGGACTTGAAAAAGGTCATTGCATCAGAGTAGATATGCCATAAGAGTTAAGTCTGAGTATAGTTAAGTTCAGTCAGTCCTTGTCACTCTAGGTACTTGTAAAGAAATAAGAGAGAGTTGTAAATGATGATGTATAATATTATTCCTCTTTTAGCAATATATGCAAATCAACAAGTCTTATGTGCTTAAAAGTATGAGAAACATAATGAATGTTCATACATGCATTTTTACTATTGAAATCAGATTAGAGAAATCAATGTTTAGATTCCCTTGTAAAGTTAGTTTATATGGTTCAATGCGAGAAAACAAAGAGTTTGAAAAAGAAGAAAAAATTAAGGGTGATCTTTGTATTACGTAAAATCCTCAATTTATGCCCTAATCTCATGATTAATGGTAATTGTGAGATCGGGGTGTAACAAGTTGGTATCAGAGCTTAGGCTGAGTTGTGTGGGAGTCATAAGTGTGGCAGATAGGAGATGTTATGATGTTAGCTCTGGGGATTTGAGTATTTGGATATCTTGGCCCGGTATCTGAGTACTTGGATCAACTAGTATCAAGCTACTCTGTTTATTCTTTCATGTTACCTTGGCCAGGTATACAATGGAAGGATGGTCTATAGAGGAACCCTAGAAATATTAGGGTTAGAAACAAGATAAGTAACATGAATTAAGAGCATAAATATAAAATGAGATAGAACTTTCATTTCATATTGTTGTTTTATTGGAGATGAATAGAAAAGCTCTTATATGTTTGAATTCAGATATTCAGTATTTTGAAATATATATGGGTCTTTAAGATTTATTGTACACTATGCAGTTGTAGCATTTATTGATTACATTCTTTGTATCAAGTAGACTAGAAACGATCTTTGAATGAGCTTTCCTAAGTGGATAAGTTTTCTTCCACACATTTGAGATGAATAGGAGTTGAGTAATCCTGAGTAGCTCTTGGCTTCAGGACTACAGGTTCGGCCTGGTCCGGCTGGAAGGATGTATTATTGGGATCTAATGACTCCTATTAGTAACATAACAAGAGTAAATTTTGGATAGATTAGATCCAAATTCTAGTATGAATGTATATACTCTAATATTTTGAAGTATAAGGGAAAGACTGGGAAAACTAAGAATCAGTTGGAACTGATATCTGAGATCTAACTTTGGGGCCTCATATGAGAAACCCTTAATTGGGAATAAAGGAACATGACATAAGGTTCAGATTAAGTTTAATTATTAGTATTATATGAACTCTAAATATGAAATATGGAAAAGATATGAGAAAAGTATGTAAGGGGCCAAGATAGTAAGAATCAATCATGAGGAATGGATTATATAACCGAGTACAATGTTTTTATGTACTCCAAAGCAAAGGGAAAAATAGAAGAAAAAAGTCAATTATACAATAAAGTGAAGAGTCTTCATAAGAGTTAAAGCGAAGAGAACTAGATGAGCATGTAAATCATAAAACTAGGATAAGAAACTTAGTTGAAACAAAGAGAAATGTGGGAAATAATGAGCTTGATTAAGGAATGAGGGTTATGATATAATTGAGAGCATGGAATGTATACCTTTATTAATAAGTTTAATACATTCATCCTTACTACCTTTGAATTCAAAGTCTCTATAGAACAACAAACTAGTTTCTAAAAGAAGAACAAAAGTGTAGCTAAATAAATGAATAAGTCATACAAAGGTAGACTATATTCAGGAAGGAAAAACTTGATTGAAAGAGAAACTATATTTCACCCATGCATGAGTCGTTTGATTTAAAATGAAGGATATGTAATGTATTAAACATGAGTTCAAACTAGTAGAGAGATTATTGATTTATAATTTCAACTTCACATTAGTATAAGGATAAAAGGAAACATATGCAACATGGTATACTTGATCATACACAAGAATAAGCAACATGATCATAAGAAAAAAAAAACTAGAAGTTAAAGATGACATGTGGAATAGTAGTATATGGTAAGGGGATTATAGAAAGTAAAGAAGGGTTTGAAACATAATGGAGTAATATAGATTATAAAAGAAAGAGGTTGCGAGATTCAAGAAAGTGCTAATTAGTCAAGTATCCTTGTTGATAATTAATTAAACCTACTTATGAGAAGTGTATTATTGAATGTTTGAAGATAAGAATTCTAAGTCTCAAAATCATCGTCTCTTTCATATCTTCCTTAATGAGAGCAATGTGGGAATGAAGTTATAAGAAAATGAATCATATATGATGCATAACCACTGTGGTAGAGACATCTAGTGAATGTAATAATGACACACAATATGATGATGAAACCCTAACAGGGTAATTGAGAATGTAATCTATTTGAATGGCCAAGTAAGGGAAAGGAAATTCAACCGATAAGATAAAGAAGACTTTAGTAAAACTTGTGAGATCCAAGGTTTGAATTTCAAATTAAGGGAGAAAAGTCACATCACAATAACATCATGCTTCTGATAAGGACCAAACCCTAGAATGTTTAGAGTTGTAGTAGTTCAAGGGATGTCAATAGTGATTTGACCTTGAACACTAGAATCTCTATAAAACAAGATCATGAGATTTGCACTATGAGAAGTAAACTAGCATTGATAGTAATCCAGGGTTTAAAGATAGCTAATCTGAAAGGTTGATAAACAATATGGAAATGATTCGAAATAAAGAGTAAGATATAAATTTGAAATGTAACAAGTGTGTTTTGAATAAAAGGAGAAATACAATATGTGGGAAGTGTGATATGAGATAAATTCTTGCAGTGATAGCAAGAATAATGAATAATCTATTTGTACCTTGTATGTTTCAATTTTAGGAATGTTTAATCTACATGATTAAAATGAGAAGGATAAGTAGCAAAAAGTAAGTAGTAGTGAATGAGGAGAGAGATAAGAGAAAATAATGGCTTTTAGTAATATGTGAATTTGTTTTTAGAAGTATAATTTGTTGAAGGCATATTAAGGGATGTAAATTGGTTCTACGTATGATTTCAGTGTACATGTGCAATCAATATGTTAATTAAAGGTGTCTAAAAGTTGTAGTTATTCATACCAGTAATCCATCTTAGTATTGTACAATTGTAGTATGGTGATATGGGTTGAATAATGATGGAACAAATGAAGGGTTACCCTGAATAAGGTAGTCTTACCTATTCATTCATATGAATAGAAGGGATGATAATCATATTGTATTGATATGTAACCCTGATGAGGTATATCTTGTTATACCTAGCTTTAATATAATTAAGTGATGGTAATTAGGTATGAATAGTCCTTGAATGACTAATACAATCATGGAGTACTCTGTTACGGTTATTGAAACCCTAGTATGCTATAACCTGATGGTTACACCTTGAATTATGTGTAGGTTCATAATTGAGAATAATATGGAATGTGATGGTAATGCTTCACCTTATGCATCCATGATGCAATGGGGATGTCGTGAGTAGTATTGTACAATTGTTGTTGAATCTAGTCTTCCAACTCAAGACTGTTTTGCTATTTGAGTAACACAATAGTAAAATTCAAAAAAAATGGTGAACTCTCTTTTGTGACTTAGAGGTAATACATAACAATAGTACATATTGAGCCGTATGAATTGAGATAGTTGGATCTGATTATCAATGATGAGGTAACACCTCAAGAGTATAAAAAAAATTGAAATGGTTGTTTCTCTCTCTCTCTCTACTATGATTGATTGTGGCATAGAGAATTTGTTTGTTGTCATTGAGAACTATTTCAAACATGTTGTGATTAGAAAAGAAATGAAGGACTTGATGTTGAAAAGTGCATTCAAGTATGAAATACAAGAATATAATGACATGTAAGATTTCACAAGCTTAAAATAAACCCTGAATGTACTTTACTTGCGTATTTATGTTTTGGGGATGAAACTTTTTAAGGGGGTGAGAATTGTAATGACCACATTTGTGCTTAATTGGTACTTTTATCAGTGTATTAGAAGCTCAATTCCATGATTTCAGTGTATATGTGCCAAGTTGACATGTATTCAGTTTATTTAAGAACTTTAGTCTGCCTGCATTTACTATATGTTGATTTCTCAGTAAATTACAATGTTTTAAATATACTACTCTGCCAAGTTTAGAATGGTGTACATGTTATATTATAAACTTCAATTAAATAGATGCGGTACCATAGAGATATCAAAGTCAAGTATAAGTAAGAGAAAGATACAATGTAGAAAGAGCTTTCCAAGAATAATAAAATAGTAGACATAGGTGCCCTGAACACCGTAGATTCCCTACGAATGTCTGCACTATAGGGAGGAAACGATCCACCCTGGTAGCGACCAGTATACGAGGATCGGATCGCACCCACAGAGCATGCGGGGAGACGAAGCCCTTGAGGAAGTCTCCTAAGAGAAGATAAGTTACCCAACACGAACCGAAGATCCCGGTGGTAACCCAGAGGTACCCACAGAGCGTACCAAGATGAGGCCCACAGAGCATCTCAGACCCTCTGCCTGTGTACTGAGCCTAGAAGGAGAGGTCCAGTTAAAGGCCAACTATTTAGCCACCTTAGTCAGACGTGACGGTTCGAGTAAAGCAGACCCGAATTCAATTCTAGGCTTAGCTTCTCGAGTTTTAAGCTAAGTCTTATACAGTGAGATTGTAGTTCGCTACAAGTCTTCATATGTAGAGTACACTGCATATGATCAGGGCATAAGCTAAAATATGTTCATATAGGTTTAAAGAGTTTCTTATAAGTAAGAAAGGCTAAGAAAGATTCGAGTACAGTTTCCCAACAATTATTCTTTGTATGTTTCTGAATTATTAGTTCTCTTTGAAATTAATCAAGCATGCTCATATATTGATTTGCTCTTGTTGATATCTAGAGAATCCTGCCATATTTTTTATTGTCAATGATCAATCTCTTTAAATCTTACTGCTGTTATAATTGATATCAGTTGCTCAAAATTATATCTGTAATTATGTCAGTGCTTTAGACTATTTCTTTGAAGTACTCATTCACTGAGCGAGTAGGATCACCCCTCTACTCACAATTTTTAGGGATATCACATGGACTTGAAGAAGGTCATTGCATCATAGTAGATATTTCACAAGAGTTAAGTCTGAGTATAGTTAAGTTCAGTCGGTCCTTGTCACTCTAGGTCCTTGATGATGCAATCAATGGGTTGAAAGTATTAACCTGGTTCCCATTTCAAATTCTATGTTACTCAAGGATGAGCAATGTTTAAGTTCATGGTGGTTTAATGAATGAATATTCATCACACTTTATTGCAATTCCTAGACCATTTATGCATCTAGATTTGTATGTTTCGTTAGAAATAACTTCATTTTGTTCTATTTACATTTTATGACAATTTGTTAGGAATTTGATACTTTTCTTGACTTAGTTTGTAGGTTCAGAGCTATATCCCTTCATACCATCCGCACCAATGTGACCTAGGGGGTACCACTTCCCTTTAAGGGGTGGGGGTCAAGAGGAGGACACCTCTCAATAGGTGTGGGGTAGCATCCCAACTCGACATAGATTTTGGACATGCCCAGAGGATAGATGGATAATCCATTTTTACTAAAAACCATATTTGATCACCTTGATTGACTTGGTAATTGACCTCCAGTAATCAACACCTTTGGATCAAGATTCAACAATTGAAATCCATTTGATCAAGCCTTAGATATATCAAGCGTGATTGACCTCATCAATTAAGCTATATACATTGTCCTGATAACAATCGAGTATCCACTGGTTATGTATTCTTGTCGATCTTGATCGATTGAACTCCATTTTGATCGATTGAGTGGTTGAGATACATCGATCAATCCCCTCAATCAACCACTCAAGACCAAGTCCGATGAAACTAGACAAATACAAAGTATCACCAAGGCAATCAAGATCTACCAATCACTTGACTATGGAGAGCCATTGATCAAACTCTACAGATTTACCATTCACCCATCAAAAAAATACACGATCGAGGTTAAAGCTCGATCAATCAATTTTGATTTAGCTACTACTCCAAGATGTGCAACCCACCTATTAAGGGCCAATTGAATAATAGGAACATAACTACAATAGATAGGCTGATCATAAAATATGAACCTTCATCATGATAAAAAAATACAACATTGAGACATCTATAAAGCTTCATCAATCGACCATCTCCATGATTAAGCTACCACACACTTAACCTCATGATCCAATTGAACAACACTACTCAACCTCCTTATATTAGATTGACCTATAGCCAGAGGTTGAGTAGCCTCCAAGCAATTGAGCTCCACCTAGGTCGATCATCATGATAACCATTTAGAAAGAAGTGCTTGACCCCAGAGCATGATCGATCTCGGTAGCTTAGTGAAAATTCTCAAGGAAACTAAAGACCTATAGTCCTCATGATCAATATCCAAAACTAGTAGCAGTGCACAAGCAAGCTAACATAAGTCAATAACTGATAATTCATCAACAAATATCAAGATCCAACAATTGACCATCATGCTTGACCTCAAGATTGAGAATCAACCTATGAGCCTCTGCCTAGGTTGCTTAGCTTCTAAAGAGGAATATTGACCGTCCTGGCACAAATCATGCAACTAACACCGGAGTACAGAGGCCTCTGAATACCCATTGTACACCTACACAAATTCTCTCTCAAATGCCACACAATCAAGTCATACTAGTGTTCTCCATGAGCTACTCACCTCAAGCAATCAATCTCTCTAATGAGAGTGATTGACCTCTTGTGGTTACAGAGAAATCAACTTGCTTCCTTGTTAATAGAAATTGACTCCTTCTCTCAGAGTGATTGACCTCCTAGAGTTCAACAATGATCAATCATCTTAGTCGACCATCGTAGGATCGACCACCAACATTTCAACAACAACCAAGTTAAGGTGATTGACTTCTCAGAGATCAGTTCCTTGGTGATTGACCTCTGCAAATCAATAATAATTTTCCTTTTTCCCAGATTGATCTACCTCTTGATCGAGTTACTATTCACCCACCTACTGCAGTCATGAGTCAGGGTTAATACTTGGAAGAAGGAAGATGGGAAGGAGTCTTCCACTCCCACATAATGTCGAGCTACCATTTCCAGTATTCATGACTAAGACTGTGTCCTCTTCTTACACTGATTATATTAATCTCTCCATGTTGAGGGAGTCATCCTTTCACTAGGGTACATGGACTAGCCCTACTACCCATATTCTGTAATTTTATTTCAATATTCCATGTCTTATAAACCTCATATAATTCTTTTCTAATTTCTTAATACATTTTTTTGGGGATTGATCACCCACTCTATGTGATTTATTACAACATTAGGCTGAGAGAACAGTTCACATTTGAGATTTGAATATTGATCATATTTGGTTGATGCCTTGACAAGTATGTTGGATGGGAAGTATCAGGAGTAGTGAATATGAGATCTGTAAATAACCAGGCATTGACCTTACAGTGATATTGACTTTGCAAATCCCTCATGCTAAAAGGATGTGAATTGCACAACTACAGAATATTCCTACAAGTCTGGATACAAGATAGATGCTTAGATGCAAGTAGTGGCAGTGAAACCTGACTCCACCTTACTGCTTTCCATCATTACTCTAGATTCAATATTATTTCAACCCTTTACTTTTTGTTGTAATTATTTTGTTTCATCCCATTAAATCCTAGTTTTAAATACCAGTGTTAGTTCATCTGGATGAAAATTAGAAATATTATTAAAAGGTTTGTCCCTTGGGATATAGTCCTTAACTATACCATGATAAGACCCATCTGCTTGCGAGTGGCATTCTTTCATGTTTGTTTTGATAAAATACTAGGGAGTCTTCCTTAGGTGAATATGTTTGGTGTGATAATTTTGACATTACCTACAAACTTCTTCACATGTCATACACTTACAACACCATGGATGCCACTCGTATGAACACTAAAGAACACCATATAACAACCCACCAGTAGCTTTGACTCCCCTAGAACTACCCCTCCATTTGTCAATTCTCCATGGGAATTGTGGAGTAGGAAGTTTGCTCCTCCACTCATGGGGATTCAACATGGATCTATGTATTGGGTTCTCACAACCAGACGATCTCACCACACATCTTCTATGACCACCATGTACCACTGTAGACCTACTCATTAATTTAGATTGATATTCCCTTGGGCCAATCTTCACCATCAACCACCCAGTTTGCTTCAAGGCCACCTTTCAACCTTGTTGATACCTTCTTAGACCCAGTCTTCTTTTATCCCACCTCTACTTATATTCTTCCACACGACTATGACAAGTTTGATGATGTACACATCCCTCTCAGACATGATAGTTCTCACCCATGATTATTCTACCGACTACCATGATCCTTTAGTCCTATCACATAGTTCAACAACTTGTACAAAAATATAAATTCAAATAGAAAGAAGCACCTTGTGTAGTCTACCACCAATTGATTCTATCCAGCAATACCATAGAACATCGAGGAAGAAGTCTCCTTTTCCTGTGGATACAAACTAAATTGCAGTTAGAGTTGCAATGCTAGACTTGTTTAACACCCACAACATCATTCACATGATTTCTTCTCCATATGAATTCCTCTCCAGTAAAGTGAAGGAAAACAAAGATGATGTTCCAATCAATGCGTTATACTTAGGTTTGTTTTGGAAACTGATACCATAAGAGAACCCTAACATTGAGCATTGGTAAGATAGTCATTTTCTCCTATCATAACTTTGGAAAATTCATTTTTAGATTAAGGAAATAATTTATCTACAAACATAGAAAGAATGGAACAAGAATCATAAACATTATCTAGAGTGATTGGTAGATTGAATCCATAATAACAAAACATGTATTCATCATAATACACATATGTCAGTGAGTAGGTGTATTAATTCTAGCAATTGTCATGCAAAATTATATATTATATTTTCTAAATACTGGTATATTAGAGGTTAGATTAGATAATATTTAGGATGATCACAATTTCTAAGCTTATGCATATTAGATAATTAGATAATTAAGTTAATTACATATACTTGATAGCATATGTGTATATATATATTAGTGAATATTTAATTGGAGAAGTCAATAGGGAGCCCGATTAGGTTGGGTAAATTGATTGATATGGATATATTAAACATTCATATGAACTTTCAAGATGTAAAGACTAGTCATGTTAAAATACTTGAATAGTTAGTTGTATTGGCATTCTGCATATGAGTATAGTAATGGTATATAATAATATCACTAGGTATCATATAAGTAGGGGATTGTATGAAATTGTGTGGAAAAACTAGCACATACTTTACTTTATATATGGATAAGATGGACATATTTAAACTTATGTGGCTAAGTATGAGTCTAGGAAATAGGACATTATTGAAAATCTAAGTTGAGAAGTCAAAATAACTTGAACAATATATTAAACATGTATGTAGGCTTAATATAATCCACTTATCTATTAGTATTTATGAATTAGTGAAAAATATAGATACGAAGATGAATACTTGACTAAAGATGATACCCTAACTTTTTAAATGCAATGTTTATCTAAATGGGCATTAGTAAATATAGTGGTCCATAGGTTCACTTGGCAAAGCAAGAATGGCTAAGAAGATTGATAGGGAGAAAATATGGACAAGAAATCCAAGATAGAAAACCTATCCTAAATAACATAAATGAATAAAACTTTTTTCCAAGCCTATTAGTAACAAGATTGTTCTAACATGTAGCTTTATCTTCATCAATTCTCAGTGCTCAATACTTGGAAGTTGCCTTTTGCAAACTATTGATCAAAAGGAACAAAATTACTAGTACTTTTTGAAACTATATTTCCCTCTAATAAGCATGCATAGAAGTCAAGTTGGCTAGCCTAAATTTGTTTTGGAACTTTATCCTTCCTCTTTAAAAGGCCATGTACAATTATTCCTAGAGAAAACATTACATTGCTTAAACATCAAAAAGGTAAGGCTAGTGCCCATTAGTCTAGTGGAATCATTCCTCTATGACTCTACATAGAGAAAGGACATGAGGTCCCTCAATATAGTGAGAAACACAATTGGTGTGTTATCTATCTCCAAGGAGAGAACACATGGACCCCCCATGCCATAGACATTGACATGTGCTATCTATTTAAATATTTGAATTTTTAGTCTCAGATTATGATATTGAATCCTGCTAATATAGAAAACTCTTCATCTCTACCTTGTATATTGTCATTGAAATTCTTACTAGTTTAGTTCATATTTTTTTGCTTCCCAATTGTCATGTAAATTGAGTGACCCATCCTATTCTATTTTGTTCCATGTGTGGTTTTATTCCCTATGGTAATTAATGGAGAAGTGTTCAAAATAAGACTAAGAAGAGACATGCAAGAGATGTCTTGATTGATTGAAGAGTTAATAGAACTCATGTATGTTTAATATTGTAGTCCTTACATATTAATATTTTGTGAACTCTGATGCAACCATGAACGTAAAAATACTTGTTTATATTCTAATATAAACTTTGCAAAAATTTGATCGTAAAGACCGCATCTTCACATCAATGCAATTAAAAACTAAACATTACTAACTAATTATTGAATTCAAATAAGTAAGTTTTTTTGGTTGATTGAGCCCTAAATTAACTAAAATTGTCACTAATTTTCTTTAAAAGTTTAATAACAACAAATGGATTTTGTAGACAAGAACCTATAAGTCACATGATGAACAATTACCTATAAAGATTTAATTTCTTCTCTTATCTACATATCACACTATATTACAACCAATAATTTTTACCCATTAATCACCTAGGTGGAAGAATTATTCATCTCACAAATCAAAAGTCTAGCACAAGATGTTATGATCTCTTAGATCACTCCAAAGAGAGTCATAAATCCATCTTCATTGAACAAACTATTAGAATGTCATATATGAATTTCTATTCGTGTTCATGTATTAGAAACTAAAGTTGTTATTCTCCACTAAATCCATACCTCTAAAGATACAAATTAGGGGACATAGAATCATTTCCATTGATTCTGGTAAAAAAAAATAAACAACAATTAGAGAAACAAGAGATAAAATATAGTAATATTTTAAAATATTTTTATAAAAGGATTTATAGGTGCCTTTTAGGCATCAAATACAATGAAAATCACTCCATACTGATTGGTGATGTACAAACAAGGCTGCAATTCATAAAAACAACAAGCTTCATGGAAAAAAGAGAAGAATAAAGAGTGAAAGAAGGAGGGAAATGAGATACAACACTTGTGTAGGGGTTGTCCTCTAGAGTGGAGCTCCATTTAAAGCTTCCCAATCTTGAAGAGACAGAATTCTACCTCCAGAGCTTCTTATTCTTCTTCCTTTCAACCACTTCAAGAGGTTAGTCACCTCTCGAGTCACCTCTCATATTTTCCCCAGTTTAGAAAATCCAAATGAAATATATCCCTCAATAACCATCCTCCCACTCTTTATATTTTTTCCACTTACATGGAGGTGGTTGTCGTGCATGAGATGCTACATGTTCTGCACCCTATTTGTTTCTAAGAATTTGGCCTGAAACCATTCAACTTGTCGTGTAAGAAAAGGTGCACATAATGTTTGAGTTTGTAGTGATTAATTACTGATCAAATGGCCACGAAGCACTATTGACTAGACATTCTATGCATGATTATGATCACCAAATCTACTATTAATGTAGCACACCATGCATGGATGTGGCACATTATGTTCATTAATGTCGAGTTTACCAGAAGGTACTAAGATCAGGCACACCATGTACATGTAGTCACAAATTTTACAAAAAACTTGGAAAACCATAGTGATATTTTGGATAGGTGCTCACCATGCACATGCACAACATTTTGCTGTGTTCAAAAGCCTTGTTTTCAACTTCTGGAGTTCTTTTGTCGGTGATGAAGATGACATCGGCTCCAGATGAATCAAGATTTATAATTTAAGCATTAAAATACCTTCCATTAATCCAAATGACATCAAATAGACTACTTAATATGTTTATGAATTTGCAAGCTTAAATATCACCAACACAGAAAATTTGGATCGTTAAATGCATGAAATTGTGGCATAAAAAGTAGTATGAACTATACTCATAAAACCACAAAATCTCCATTGCTTTTACTCAAGAAATAAGATCCAAAACAACATCCTAAGAATATACCATGCATTCAAAAGATTAAACCAAGTTCACATCAATCAATTTTTGTTGTTAAATGGGTTTCTGAGTTTAGTGACAAATCCTGTTTTAAGGTTTATTTCTTTTTGAAGTGAGATAAAAAAACCATGATCTTCCCCTATCCTTGTAAATACATCATTTTATAATGCTTGATCCCACTAAACCAACATACTCCTACCTAGGAACTCTTCATCTCAACCCAACTATGCCTTCATGTTTTAATATGAGAAATTTATAACATTTCCAATTTGAGGCACATTGGCACTTTTCTCTAATGATCTCAATGTAACTAATGATTAAAACTATATCAAAATTTTAAACTAGGTGGAGATCCCAAGTGGGCTATTATTTCCTCTTTCCTAGGTTTTAAGGATTTACATTTCAGTTTAAGGATCTTTGACAAAGCATCTACCCATCATGAATAGATCAATGTTTTAAGCTAGATTAGCATACTAAGTGGGTAATTTATATACTTTTCACCAACTGATTGAAATAGATAGTGATCGATGCTAGAGATAGGTTTGTATAAGTAGTATAGTCCTTGGATTCTATAACGAAGCACTCTAGATTAGTGATTGTAGAAAATAACAGCGAGGGATGGATCCTTACATAAAGAAAAAATATTGATAAATTAAGTTATTTTCAACAATTAAATAGTCATTTTCACCATTCATGTCCTTGAATCAATTGCAATGCTACCAAAATTTCATGTTCACAAGTTCAATTTAAGAATATTTTGGATTGCAACGTGCTTATCCCATCAATATATCTATAATAGTGGGAAAGATCATAGTATGGAAATGAAATAAAATGATGAAGTAGTTCAACAAAGAAATAAATGCCGATTTTACATGACATTTCTATTTTCTTTCAAGTTCCTACATTTTGGCTAAAAACTTGTAGTTACACAACACACAATAGAAATAATTGTTCTTACACAAAATGTAAAAAAAAGAAATAAAGTTGGCCAAAATCCATACACGGTCTAAAAAAAGAAGAAGAAGAATACATGCTACATGAACATGGAATGTAGGCAGATAAGATGATAAGAATTAAAAAGAGCACGATAAAACAAACAATAAAAGAAAGTTTAGTTGCCACTCCACCCAATCTGATTCAAAACAATGTCCAGACTATAAGAAAAAGATTGTGCAATGCATAACTTGACGCTCACTGTTGGGCATCGGGGGTCAAAGGAACATGGCTTCTTTCTAAGCTAGTGGGTCTAATAGAAAACTATCACATTTTGGGACTAGGTTTAGGAGCATAGAGACTGGGGTAATGCTTCTTGATGATGTACCAAGATTTTATTGAATACTCATTGTGGGTCCTGGATCTCTGTGTTATGGTGGTTCAACCTCACTAATTGCTACAAAAAAGATGAAATGAATAAGTACATCCATTTCCAATCATTGTTAGCATAGATGTATTGTGCTTGTATCTGACTAGATGGTAGTGCTAGTAAAGCAAGTGGTGTTGAGGAAGGGATGGTGCCATATGAGCCATGCTACTACTGTGGCTCCACTTGAGGTTTCTCAAGTTGGAAAATCCTGATATGGACAAGGAAGGGAGAAGGAGGCATGTAGATGTCCATGTATGTCTACATAGGTGATTAAGGTTCCCTACATTGTACCCTAGAATAGTATTTGCCATCAGAAAAAGGTGTGCATAAGATCATGCCCCTCAAGTGGAGTGGTTTGGGGACCACCCTAAGTCTTTTGGAAAGCTTGGAGATCTGACCTCCAGTGGTGATGTCTATGTTAGAGCGTTACAAGTAGAAACCCTCAACAACTTGAAGATACAGAAAGTGCCTTGCATTGCTGCGCCTCTTGTGCCCCATGAAAAAAAACTAAATCTCATCATGGGAAACCACACCCTATGTTAGCCTACTTGTGCCTCATGCACTTTCTGTAACGAAAATGAAGATATCTCTACCTTAGAGTTATTCATATGTAGACAAGATTTTCTGCTTTTACATTGTAATATACTATTCAATCTAATTACAAACCCTCTTTTGTGGTGCTCATATAGAATATCAAACACATTAGGCTCTACTCTGGACATTAAAACTCATATTTGTTAGCCCACTTTCACACTGCATTGTAGTTATGATAATGGTAATTTTTCCAATTATTATCCCTACTTTTATAGTGACTAAAAATCTATAACATAGTTTAGGTTGATAGGCATGAACATATTAACTCTAAGTAGTTGATATCATCATTAATTCAATCAAAGAAGTCCCATTCTCAAATAAAGATAATTATGTAAAAATCAATACAGGGCTACTCCCGAATCCTAGAGAATAGGGGATTAGCTCCTCATCACTGGCATGGTATCACAGAAGAAAGTTTAAAAATAAGAAAACATGAAAGTAATTGGATAAACTACAGGGGCCGTCACTGATGGAGATCCTATCTGAAGTCAAACACAAACATTTCAATTGTCAAATTACCATCTGAAGTTGTTGGGATAACCACTTCCTCTATCTCCTTTTCACCACTCCTCATTTGTTTGTGTATGGTCGTTAGGGTTGCTTCTTGGTGGTCACAAACCATTAGGTCATTAGTGGGAAATAATCCCACTAAACCATTAGATATCTAGACTCGATAGAATTATCTTTGACTCAATAAACACATGATCTCTAATTCCTTATACAATTGGATCTTGGTCAGTACTATCGAGTTGCTTATCCGTAGTATTGAGATGACTTTGTATTGCTTTTGTACTATATGTTGGTACCACCGAGATGTGTCTCAGTAGCACATAGTTGTGTTGACAATGTTCCTATCATTTCTAGGCAACTATGTCGGTACCACCAAGATGGATCATCGATTTCTCCTCTCACAAGCATCAGATGTTCTTTGCTAACACTGAGAGTTGTGTGTAACTTTAGTGACTTTTTTTGGTACAAACCTTGTCAGTAGCACTGACTCTTGTTTCCAATGTACATTGAACCTAAACTCTAAGTAACAAATTGATGAGAAAATGATATATATGATAATTTGTAAAAAAATAGGGCAAATAGAAAAATTAATGCAAAAGGGTTTCTTAGGACAAATCACCATACTATCAACAAAAAACATGAAAATGATCATGAAAGCACTACAAACCACCCAAACTAGAAATCAGATAAGGTTTCATACATTAAAATCCTCTAAGCTTGAATATTGCTCGTCCTCGAGCAACACTACTCTTTAAATTGGTCAAAAAAGTTAGTAAGAAGACATACATATACATTGACTTCCCGTCCATCCTGAATAGGTCTCTTCCAATCACATAGAAAATAGCTATTTTACAATGGCCAATTACATAACTAACAAGACATCAACAAAAAATCAATGCAATCATAAGTAGGTTGAACATAAAAATTATAATGGAAAGTTAGATACATGCATTACTAAATGCACCACATGATCTTTGTATTTATACTACTTTGGAAAAGAACTAAGTCTAAGTGGATGCAGCACCGCGGGTATAAGAGAATGAGGGACAATCAATTTGTTGGTAGCCTACCATATACATCAGTGGGTGGATGGAATGGGTGTCTTGAAATAAGATCCACAAACTATCCATACCATTTATGCAATGAAAAATATGATGAATATAAAGATGGATAAAGTGCATGCCTTCTAATTCCTATGTTTTCCTTTTCGGTAATATGATATATAAAAAATATGTCTCAAGCATATGATGAGTATAAAAGAAAAGGTGTCTGGATAAGAAAGTTTTCCACAATCTTCTTTGTTTCTTAAAGAGAACATGATATTGAAATTCAGATTTCCTTTTTATCCTTTTTTTATTTTTCCCCTTTTTATGCCCTTTTTATAGCAAGATAAATAGTTCATACGTTATATATTTTTTCTTTTGAAGAAAGAGTAAGGAGATACAATTTTTTTGATCTATATTTATTGAGAACATGTAAGTGGAGAATAAAATAGCACCTTATGATGAATGCAATGTAGTATGTAGTCTAGATGAAATTTTTTTATGCAAACTAAAATGCTCAAATAATATAATATGCAATTATTTTCTTTTTCTAATGCAACAATGCAAAATGCTCAAATAATATGTTATAAAAAGTATTTTCTTTTTCTAATGCAACAATGCAATTACTAAATAAATGCTTCCTGTCGTGACATGATTTGTACTCAAAAGGAAAATAATTGTATTCATTTGTTCCTCCTATGATGGGAATGGGTGCCAAGTGGGTTGGATGAGATCATATGACTAAGATACATTATCTTCTTAACCCTAATATGTCTCTCTCCTACTAACTCATGAATCAATGCGATCCCTTAAATAACATAATATGTCACTCTATTGCTTGATCAAATCAGACTTAAAAACCACCATCATATCACATTCAATACGGTTCAGTTAGGCCATATTTATTTATTAGACATGTCTTCAAGATGATTGATCCAACCAATTTCCAAATTTGTGCACTCTTAAACAAAGCAAAAATTCTTACAAGATATTCATGTCAGCACAAAATATTTTATTGCCATGCCATATAAGAGCAGATATCCTAGCTAATTTATACCAAATGCTCAAAATTAATCTACATAGGAGTCAACTCTAAAAAGACCTAATTATCTGAAATGAAAAATATTGAAAAAATGTTTCAAAAGTAGAATGTAAAGAT
Source organism: Alisma plantago-aquatica (assembly GCA_963693085.1). NCBI lineage: Eukaryota > Viridiplantae > Streptophyta > Magnoliopsida > Alismatales > Alismataceae > Alisma > Alisma plantago-aquatica. The sequence goes on from OY856411.1 coordinate 1,286,458,664, forward strand.
GCAAAGGTAAAGATAGAACAACAGTTCCATTCTCCACCCCTAAACTTAAATTTGCCACTATCCTCAATGTCAAAAAAAGAACAAAGAATGGCATAAAGGTACCAATATGCTTCAGCGAAGATATGACATGTAGTTTGGATATGGATCCATGTATGTTTGTTATAAAAATGTGTGAATCTTGTGAAGGATATCTATCATTAAGTTTCTGATATATTCCATGAACTTATCAATGAGGAGTGCTGCTAACCAAGTTTGAAATAAAGTTTTAAAGGACACCCTGGCATCATTCATATTTGAGCAAATGTCAGTCAACAAAAAATCTTGAATATGCGAGAATAAAGGTTGATGTCATCAATGGAATCTTTGAATAAGAGGATGAGAAGTGAGGTTTATGATGTAGAGAAATTTCTTCTCAATCCTCCTTTAGATATATCTGCTTGTGTCGATTCCACTGAGAGATAGTTGATAGTACCGACCTTAGTCTCGCTGGACTTGGTAGTACTGATCGTGGTACATGTATGCTATTGAAATAATATGTTCTATGTTTGGGTTAGTTCCACCAATTGTGCAATTAATGGTACCGAGTTGCATTTTACTCCTTCATGTTGAAAATGTCTACCTGACTCGATGCAACCAATATAGGTCTCAGTAGTACCAAGATGATGTGTAGGTTCTACTGTGATAGGGGTTGTTAGATGTGTTCTTAGTGGTCTCGACACTTTGTGATGAAGATCACAAGGATTGATACTCCTACTATCAGTGCCACCGACTGGGTAGTAGGTGGTACTAAGATGTTGTTGCTCCTTCATCTTAACCATAATGGCCATGTTAGTTGTACCGATAGTGTGTCAGTGGTATTGACTAAATGAACTATACATAATGAATACACATGTCATGGTACCTTTTGGAATTATATCAAACTAAACCGATCGAATGAGGTGTATAAGAGACTACAAAATTTAGAGTCACCAAATAAAGTTCAAACAAGAAAACTAACTAAGATGTAAATATGTTTCCCACCTCCTCATTTTGATGGCGTGTGAAAGAATTCTAGAGAGGGTTTAGATATGGAGGGTAGAATGTTCCAACAATGTTTAGCGGGTATGCTAGATGAAGTGGAGGCTCAGAGTAACTACCGATGACTCCCTAGATCCTTTGGTTGGTCATAGAGTGGGTGCATAAGACACACCACCCACTACAACATGGTATGGGTGTTCTCCTGATTTGTAGTCAAGAGATGCTTGATGTCAAACATGGCATTCTAGTGGGTGAATATTTGATCCTGGTTTGTTAGAATATGCTCGTAGATGCCCTAAACATGGGTCGTGATGCTTGTTGCTACTATTTCCCTTGTTGAATGTTGTTCAGCATGTCATACATTCCTTCCAATGAGAATGAATCACATGGTGTCAACTAGGATGATGACAATGTGGATTCCCTGTCATGGTGAAATGGGTTGTAGTGTGGGCGCCGATATGGAACATAAGGTGTAGTCTTCTCATCTCCTTCTTGGCCTTTTGCTTGCTCGACCTCTTCCTCTGTAGCATCCCCTCTAACTTCTTGTTCACCCTCTTCTTGTGTAGGCTAGTAGGGATGTATAACACCCTAAAGTTTGAAGATGGGGTCAGAGAGGACATACTCACCATGTGGAGAGAGTGTACACCCTCAAATCATGCTTGGAGAAAACTTGAGCCTTCTTGAAGTGCTTGAAATCAAGTGGAGTCTTGGGCTTTAGTGGTTGTATCTTGGTAAGGTCTACCTAGAGGTGCATGGTAATCAACATACTTAGGCCACCGATATGGATAGGAAACTTCCTCTATCCATATTTGATGATGTGGAGAATGTGGGGATAAAGAAGGTTCCTGAGGTTGGCATGCTCATGGACTAGCGTCAACATAGAGCAAAGAACTTACAAATCCTCCCTTTGAACTTTCCCCTACCCTTGTGTAGTTATGGAAAAGATGGTATTCGTCTGATATTGGTGTAAAATTTGAGAAATGAGGTGATTGATGTCCATCGTCAATGACAAATTCCAGTTGATGGTGATGCCTAAGGGATGTCCATCATCTACCACTAGGAGAGGTTGTGGCCAAAGTCATTGGTGTCCCATCTTTGACCTCTCATCGGTCATCTAAAGATAGTGTTGAAGTTGTTGAGGGAAATTTGCTGTTCTATGTTGTAGAGTCTGAATTTGACCAACCCCTCCTTCTATTTCTCATTGTCATGTGTCAGGTATGTAGCATGCATCCAACTATTATAGGAACTTGAGCACTAATTCAGAGTAGGTGTGCCAACCACTAAGGAATGGTTGGTCACCCACCATGCCTTATCCTTCACACATTTCCTTGATGTAGTTGGTGAAGCCTATGGTGGCGATGAAGACACGATCTCCATATTGCATTGCCTCAATAGTCTATTTCTACAGAGCGGAAAAATCTATTCTTCTACTCACCAAAGGGTAGCTAATCCTAATTGTCTTGGGAACCAACTGATGCATGACAATTGCTAAAGAGCTTGATGCTTGCAAATGATTGATGACCATGATGAATAGAGAGAGAGAGAGAGTGAAAGAACTCAAGAGAGAAGGAGAGAGAGCTTAGTGTAGAATCGTTCTTACCATCACCTTTTCTATAATGCAATAAGAGGCAATGCTTTTTATAACAATCTTGGGTGCTAATTGGGTAGAGTCCATGCCACTGATTCATTAGTCATTGGTACCTAGTTGGGTAGGATCCACATACCTCTTTGTGTATGTCATTGATACCAGGTATCTTGGGCTGTTAATGTACCGAGTCATAGATTCTTGAGTTGGTTCTACTAACCACAGTGGAAAATCTATGGATTGGGGATGGTGGTTGTTTGATCATGCACATGCCACTATTGGATCTCTCCCTCAGATCGCACTATTGTCCAAAGTCGGTGGTACCGAGATGACGTTCATTGATATTGACATGATTTTTGTAGGTTCTTGACCCCTAGATCATTGTCAGCATGTTGAAATTTGGTGGTATCGAGACAAACTTTAGCACTTAGAAACTTTTTTTATTCTAACATGACTTGGTGCTACTAAGCTTAAGCTCAATAGTATTGAAATTTTCTTATAGATTGCATTAGTTATTGACAGAGTCGTCAGTGCCACCAAGAGAGTTCTTGGCGGTACTTAGTGGAAGCGTTGAATCAATAGAGAATTTATCTTCATATGTCATTAGTATTGACATGACGATAAGTGCTAGAAAGATATTCCTATATATTCTTGTGAAATTTGATTAAGCCCAAATTGATGACTCGATGATACCGACATGGGGTTCAGTTCTATTGAGATTTTCCTATAGAAAACTTGTGATATCATCTTTTATGCTTGGTGCTACCGATTATTCTTTTGTTGGTGCCAAGTTTTTCTTATAGATATCTACAAATTTGACATGCATTAAGGCACCCTTACCTTGCATCAAAATACTTGCATTAAACACTAATAACACAAAGAGAAAATGTATCAACTGTTGCAAAAAATAAACAACTAACATAGCATGTGCATTGTGTTCCTTGAAGCACCCTTGTTTAATGTCATAGGCTCGACCCAAAGGAGATCATTAAAAGGAATTTAAGAGCTTGAGATCTTCATGCTCAAGCACTATTTCACCCCCATAGTCAAGTATCAATCTTTGGCCATTCACTTTAAACATAATAGAAGCATCACTAATGTCAATGTCCACGTGTGGGTAACCCTTCACTACCATAAATATGACAATCCATCTAGACTTCAGTTTACCTGGGTGTAGCCTCATCCTTGAATTGAAAAAATGCACACGCTACCCAAAATGAAGCACCCTATGAAGAATTTTTCTATCAATTAAATTCTTGGTTCTTTCTTTTTTAGGCTTAACATTCTCTTAAGAATCAAGACACATATCATCTAGTTCATTGAAGTTCTAATATTTTCTTTGTACTTATTTAATCCAGATCAAAACTTAATATCCTAAAAGCCTACATGGCTCTATGTTCCATTTGTACTAGGAGGCGACATACCCTACCATAAACAAGTTTGTAGGTATTATACCCATTGGAGGTTTTAAAGTAGTCCTATATGCCCACAAGGCATCATTCAATTCCATACTCCAAGCAATATGGGCCTTTGAAATAGTTTTCTTCAATATCATCTTTATTTCCCAATTAGACACCTCAACTTGTCCTTGTGTTTGAAGGTGATATGGTGGATTCTCCAATGTCATATTTATTTCCCAATTAGACACCTCAACTTGTCCTTGTGTTTGAAGGTGATATGGTGGATCTCACTTCATGAACTAGAAAAAGGCTAAAAGCTCTTTTTCAATGGTAGTGTAATTTAATTGAGCACCCTTCAACATGCGATAAGCATAATGAATGTCTGATAAGGAACGATCCTTTCACTATTCCAAAACATCTTGGAATGCAAAATCACATACATCACACATGAGCTTAAATGGATGGTGGCATTCAGGTATCACTACAACTGGTGATGAGATTAAGCACTCATTTAGTATATTAAAAGCATTCAAATAGTGGTATTTGAATTAAATTTTACATATTTCTCAAGATGCTATGTAAGAGGTTTCACAATCTTTAAAAAAATCCTTATGAATCATTGACAAAATCCTACATGGCTCAAAAAGCTCCTCATTTCCTTCACCAATGATGGTGGAGAATGTTTGAAGATGACTTCTCTTGTTTCCGAGTCTACCTTTGTAATATCCTCAATTTTGGTAAAATTGAATTATAAAATATGATGCAAGAATTGATAGTATTTTCCTCAATAATATTATTCATGAAATAGTAAGAAAGCTTGTGGAAAAAGTTAAATAGAAGGAATCCATACATGAATAATTAATAATGGATATTGATAAGATATGAGATAATTGTCAATTTTTCAAAGGAAAATAAAATGCATAGTGTTTTAGACAATTAAAAAGATGATTATCTAGCCAAGATTGGCAACACTATGTTTGAGGCATCAAACATGAATATTTCAGTTTATCTTTTATATACTTGAAATTAAGGAAGAACGGAAAGAGAAAAGATTAATCTAGATTTTGAGTCATGAACTCCTTCCTAATGGTTTAAGGATCAAATCATATAATGTACATCATATGAATATGTGTTTCCCTTTATGGATTTTTGTTGCCAAAAGCAAATTTTAATAAGAAAGAAGGAGTTTCCTTTCGTGACTTATGGTTAACAAAATAAAAACTAAGATTTTCTAGGAGGAGGAATATAATCCTTCCAAATTGGTTTTTAAGGGGATATCTTTGGGAAAGGAAGAACATATGTTTAGAATATCTTTAGGAGAAATGAGAGAGGGAACCCATGAGAAAACACCTATATATGTGTGTGTCCATAGGATGCACGAAGAAGGAAGAACCAAGCTTTCTGCCATAACCCTCTTTTCCTCTCTGTTGTCCTTTTCCTAACCCTAAACTTCCTTCTAGTGTATATATAAGGATCCTAGGATCATCACAATAATCCCAGGCATGTCATCCTCATCCATTACCTATTCCCTGAATCCTTGAGGATCCATCCTTGATCCCTAGAAAAATGCCAAAATGGCGGGGATTCTCGTGGACCTGCCATCAACCTCAACCATATCTGCCACAAAGCCTGATACCCTGAAGTCACCTAGAATGCCGCCCACGACAACATCTTCCTTCCATCTCCAGTTCATGATGAACTAGAGAAGAGTCAGCTGCATCACCTAGGTGATGCATTGTCTGCAGCTGCGTCCGCGGTGGTGTTCCCAATCTCATGCGTGTTGGAGGTGGTGACTGTGAGGAGGTAGTACATGATGAGGATGAGGAGGGAGATGCCATCTTCTCTAGATGACACCTAGGTGATGGTGAGAGAATGGCAGATGTGGCATCTTCGACGCGGCCTGTGCGTACAGAAGCACGACTGTGCGACAATGTCTGCATCACATTGTTGGACGGTGTTTGGACCTTAGAAGTTAGAGCTGGGAACCTGGGATGGCTGCGATGAGGAGGCGTGGAGGACTTTTGGACCGAGCACCAATGTCACAGCGGGCGGGGCTGAGGGAAACTAGCACGACGTGACAACACGCCAGGCGGTGGAATGGTGCATCGTGAGTAGAGGAGAACACCTGTCATCAGCAGCCGAGGTTGATGGGCCTATGTTGATCTGCGATCCATGAGGGGTGAGGTCTTGAAGACCTAGGATGCATCATCGATGATGAGGTGATCACTCGTTATATGTCGTAGCTCCTGCGGCGTGAGAGTGACAGAGACCGTCGATCTCACGCGGACGACTCGCATAATGAAGGAGGACGAGTTGGCTTAGTCCTGAACCAACCCCTCCCCTTCTTACATCTGATGATTGATTTGAGAAGTAAACCAACATTTGTGGCTGTCCTAGGAGAGAACCGATGATTGAACCGTGCCCCTGACTTAAGCAGGTGGCGCTGGTGATGACCAATATCATGACTCCACATGGCATCCTTGTAAGATATAAATACTGATCTTATTTTAATTATAGAAGATGCTAGGGTTGTCAAAATATAAGAAAATTATATATTATTTGATCAACAAAATGAGAGGAATCTAAAAAATATAATGGGTACCTAATTCTATCTCCTATTCCAAAAGTAAGGCTAATGTGTGATTAGGTGATGAATAATGCATAAAAACCCTAGATCTGATGTTAAAATGTTGAAAACATTAAAAGATTGTTCTTTTGTGTTATTATCTGATATTTTGAACATAATAATAATTCAACTTGTTCACGATCATAAAGATGTGGAATTAGGGTCTCTAACGTGGATAATCATTAATAGGTGGAATTAGCGTTAAAGATCCTAACTTGTTATGTTGTTAATGAACATATTTGATCTAAGTGATCTTAATGAAAGGATAAGATGGATCTAGTAACTAGGGTATACCTAGTATTAAACATGAGATGAAAATAGGGTTAATACCCTTATTCTTTAACCAAAATCCAAACCCTTGATTAGGGCCAAGTAGGGTTTGATCTGAATAATATGAGATGGTTACACTTTAATATTTATATACATGCATATATAACATGGATTGCTTGATTTGCTTGTTGAATGGATAATATGCTTGAAGTATTTTTTGCATGATAATCTTCATGGCTCACCCTCTGGGTATGTGGTTATGCTTATGAATACATGTATCAAATTCTGAGTTTTCTGAGGTTTCTCGATGAGATTGAACAAATAATAAACTGCTTGCTTGTTTATTTACTTCTTGCAAATTATAAAGATCATATGAGTATCATGTAAAGTAAATAACAATATTGTGAACCCTAGGCTAGACTGATCTTAAGGGTAATGCGCACAAGCCCAGGAGGGACAATGATTATACATGAGGCAGTAGACCAAATGTGGGTTAGAATATGAAAGAAAGTTTATCTTCTTATGTTCAAATAAGAGATGTTTGTTTATATGTGTACATGTGATTATTGGATGATCCCACGTACCAGTATAGAAATATAATGACCACGTATTTGTTTGTCAGCATTTTAGGTATCAGGTATACTTGATTTGTGGACATGAGGTTATAGGTTAAAGATGTTGAAGACACTACAGTTATTCATGAAGGTTTAGTCTTAGTGGTATATCTTCACACATGTACAAGTTAATTTTTTCTAAAATTTATGTAACTCCTTAGAGGAGATTTTTATGCAAACATGTAAATATTTGTTCATTAATAGAGATTATTTACTATTCTGTATTATTTCTTGAATCTGATCTTGGAATTTATGAGTAATGATTTGCGACTTTAAGGTCTTTTAGACACTCAAAAGTACGGGTTGTTACATTTGGTATCAGAGCACATATTCATAAACTAATACTTAATAGTTCATAATTTCAAATCATCCTTAGAAACTTAAGAGGAAAAGTATTAAGGCATAATGTATCTTCTAGGTATCTCATCTCACATTTCGTCTACTTCTCATCTCTTTACTTAATAAGCCTTGAAAAGAAATTGTTAATTAGAGGAGTAATATGTGAAAAGATATAACCTTTGGTGTAGGTCCCTCTAGAGAGGGTAAACACTAGAAAGATACAAGAATGGGTAAGCCCTTTCATAGAGGAAGGACTTGGTTTGAGATAACCCTTTAGGGTATGAAAACTTTAGTAGGTCAAGGGATATGGGAACTCTAAGAGGTAGAGTATAGTCCCTAACCTTTACCCTAAAACCTTAAATAATGAGAATGGTGTGGTGGTATGGGACACCACCCATATGAAACTTCAAATCAAGAATAAGAAAGATAAAGGGATGGCATTAGGTGACCTAGTCTCCCATGCATGTGTGCACGAGGAGCATAACACTTATGCAAGAGGTCTTAAGAAATATATGAACCCAATAGTTATATATATATAAATATATATATATATATATATAAATATAAATATAAATATAAATATAAATATAAATATAAATATAAATATATATATAGTCAGGCTAGAATACACTCGAGTGTATGGATCGCACGAATACACTCAAGTGTGTTTGCATATCAAGACTATTTTTTGCAAAATTAAACCATTGATCTTCACCGTCATACTATAACTAGGCTACATACAAAATTTGAGCCCATTTGGATGAGTGTAAGTCACTCATCCAAGGGCAACAAAATCGACGCGTGAAACTAATTTGAAATGCATAATTTTTGCGGTCTTCATAACATGAGCTATACATATCCAAATGTGCTCAAATTTTGCGTATGAATTGTTCACGATATGTTTAAGAAGATCAACATATTAGATTTTAAAAAAAAATATTGCATCATGAAAAACTACTTGAGTGTATTCCACTCCGGATACACTCGAGTGTATTCTAGCCTGACTCTCTCTCTCTCTCTCTCTCTATATATATATATATATATATTTTTTTTTTTGAAAATGAAAGTTTGAATATAACTTGTTCAAACCCCTCATGTTGTCTCTAGAAGTTTAGTAATGGTGGACAAGCTCCTGGAGGGGAAGGCCGATGTAGCACCAAGCCCCTGGAGGGGAAGGTGACCCAAGTTCACATAATGGATAAAAACCATGAGGGGGTATCCTAGAAATTGAGAAAATATGGATTGAGAAGTATAATGATAAAAATGTATGCAAAATGATGAAAGATATACATGCCTAAATGGAGCTGATGCACCTATAGGAGCATTTTGAATAAGCTACCTACTTTTGACCGGCTGCTAGGCTGGGGGTTTTAGTCCAGCTCCTTATGCGTTCTATGTAGAGAAGAGGAGGAAAGCCACAACCATTTGTTTTTTGAATGTAGGTTTTCGAAAAACCTAATCTCCTTGTTCTCCCTGAAGATGGGATGGGACGGTCTCCCTCCACATAGCATGGAAGATGTCATCCCTTGGTGTTTGGAGAAGACAAACTGTAAAGGGAATTTGAGAGCGCTGGCTAGTGTTTCTTTCACTGCGATTTGTCATGCCATTTGGACATAAAGGAACTCCAGAATCCACAGTGCTAATGTACATGATTCGGTTGTTTTTTTTTGAAAAAATTGTACAAAATCTAGGTTGGGTGTTTAAAACCAAACCTAAGATTGGGTGGGGGCTGGATTCTCTCATTCTTAGGAAGTGGGGTTTTGTAGAGTAACCTACTTGTATACATGATTTTGTTGCTTCCCTATACTTGTAATTTGTTCTTTGAGTAATATATTACCTTATCCAAAAAAAAAATATGAAACCTTTAGGGTTAGTGTGCCAACCTGGGGTGGGTCAACCCAAGAGTGGGAAGATGACCTATGAGGGAGGTAAAACCTTAGTTCTTGGGATCAGGTTGTGGCTAGAGAGCCTAACCCCCTCCTATGAGCCAAGAAGGCACCCTAGGCTAGGACTTTCCCTTAAAAGGTAAGTGAATAAACATATTTAAGTATTGAGTAACCTTAATCCTCACCTAGAGGGGTGAAGAGTTAAAGATATAAAGATGAAAGCACCTATATTCTTTGAACCCAAGGGTGCCATCTTTGAGTGACACAACTGGTCAAGCCTAGGATTGGGAAGACCAGTAAGGCACCAAGACCAGGAGGGAAGGTGGCCTGAGTGGATGAACAAGCCCAGGAGGGAAGGTCATGAAATGGTCAAGCCCAGGAGGGAAGACCATTATGGCACCAAGCCCAGGAGGGAAGGTGGCCTAAGTCCATAGTGCAGATGTTTAGGATCAAGCCCCTAGAGGGGAAGATCATAGAAGGTCAAGCCCAGGAGGGAAGACCGACATGGAACCAAGCCCTGGAGGGAAGGTTGCCCGAGCCCAATGCTAGGACTATACTACATAATGTCTACTCAAAATAGAGAGATGAAGGCAATCCGGGTTAAAGAATTAAATGAGAGAATAACGTTCTTAAAAGATGTGACATCTCAAAAGAAACCATTAGGGAGGGTAGAGTCCTAATGCAATCCTAGGGTCAAGTAGGGTGTATTAGAGGTACATAGGACTGATGGGTTGGGAGTTGATATGCCATGAATGCACATGGCCATGTGGTCGGGAGGTAACAACTAGGTTTACCCAAGGTACACGACTCAGGAGATTAGCTACCTCCATGAAGAACATGTAGCCTAATGGGTGAATGTGAAAGGCACTCTCTTGAAGCATAAGGATGAGATCACTCCAAAGGTACCTATACCCCTAGAGACCTCAAGTAATTGACTAAGACTTATAAAACATGAGGTGTAAATATAAAAGATATAATGAAGTCATGAAAACTTGAGAGAAGTTGTGCCCTAACTTCAGAGTAAGAAAAGGGATACATGACTCCATGGAATATATGAATACTATGAAATTAAGAAAGGGTAAGTTTATAGTCATATTGAGAATGATTCAAATTAATATGTGAAATTGAAAGGTAATGTGTGGATGTACCATCTCCACTCTTCAAATGGAATGACATTGTGTTTGGGCTGCAGTCAAATGCTTATTTCATCTCATTATGAGGGAGGGAGATTGGATAGACACCCATTATGCTTAAAATTGAGATAAAGAGGATGAATGTCCTACATTGAATGTGTAATGACATGAACTAGGGTTAGAGGTGTCACCTCACCCTTGTGTGAAAATAATGAATCATAGGTTGGAAATGTAGGTTAAAAGAGAAATCACCAATGAAAAATATAATCACCAAGAGATGATATCATGTAAATACTAAGGATGTAGATATACCTTGAACTGAATTCAAGGACCAATCTTAGTATAATGTGAGGAAATTGCATGCCAATGAAAGAAGTTAAAGATATCTAAATAGGGTGTTATGGGGAAACCTAGCGGGAGAGGGGGACGCGGGGGTCATGGCGGCTGCGTCGCCGGCGACGCCAGGGAAACGGACCCTGAGGGAGGTTTCACCAGCGGGATCCAGGGAGTTCACACAACTATGGAGACGGAGAAGAGGCAGACGCTGACAATCTCCATACCGGAACTCGGCTTCGAGTTCCATGTCACGGGAATGAGGGGGACGGGAGGCTCGATCCAAGGCGATCAGACCGACCAGAGCGCTACTGAGGGTTCATCAAGGATGATCCAGCTGATCACAGAGAAGGGGAAGACGATCGAGGACATAGACTCGCAGACGGGAGGCGACACAACACTCCACACTTCTTTTAGTGCAGCTGTCTCGGGATACACCGATCCTCGCAATCACAACGAATTCGTAGACAAAATGTTTGAGGACTGGCTGCCGGAGGAGGCCGTGACCCTGACGAGGGAGGAGGGAGTTCCATCTCTGTCAATTCTCCCGGAAGCAGAGGATACACTTGCTAAGCCATGGAGATATGCAGTGGTCGTGAGGCTGTTGGGGGCCGACATAGGGTATATGACCCTGAAAGATAAACTGAAGGCTCTCTGGCGAATTGTGGGAAGATTTAACATGTATGAGCTCGATCTGGGGCACTTTGTGGTGCAGCTATCCTGCAAACAAGATTATGAAGCAGCGCTCACCGGAGGCCCATGGAAGATCTTCGGGTGGAATCTGTTGGTATGGGATTGGTTCCCTACTTTCAAACCGAAGGCAGAAGCTCCCGTACGGACTGTTACTTGGGTACGAATCCAAAACTTGCCTCTCCATCTGTACGTTCCCACTATCTTCGATTTCATTGGCATGGCGCTGGGCAAGTTGATCAAGGTTGATATATACACATCAGACCGATCTCGCAGCAGGTTTGCAAGACTTGCTCTAGAAATCGACACCACGACGCCATTCATCCAGTCCATTCTCATCAATGGGGTGGAGTATGATATCGATTATGAGGGATTTCCTTGGGCGTGTGCAAAATGTGGAGAGGAAGGCCATATATCAAAGGTCTACAAATCTGCGGACACAACAGATCAGGTGCAGAATACTGAAGAAGAAGAAGAAGAACAGCAAGATAATAGAGGCTCGACAGAGCATACTCAGGAAACTCAACATTGGCAAACACAGAAAAGAAAGGGAGGAAGGAAACCGAGGAAGACCCAGTCGAACAATGCATTAACCACCAATTCTGAAGCTGCAAACCATTTTGCTACGTTGGGTGATGATGACTACATGGAATCATATCTGAAGGAGAGCAACATAGAACCCATGGCTGGAAGTAGCCAAAGCACTAGACGCAACACCAAAGAATGGAGGAAAAAGAAAGCTGCTATACAGGGAGACAATGCCATGCTAGTAGATAAATCCAACAATCACACAGTAGTCTACCCGAACGTGGATGAAGTAATAGAAGTAGCAATTACCCAGGCTAATGTAGAGGAAGATATATCGCACACACACAAGCATTTAGCCCAAGATTCTGCAGTAAACGAGAGCAGGGCAGCCAATATGGATGTCACACCAAAGCAATCAGCAGGTAGGCGATTTAAAGGCAGTGGCACAAGGATGAAGAGGTGTGGCAGGTGAAGCCCGAGATTGGCAAATGGAGCCTTACGAGAAGAGATCGAGGATTATTGGAGTCTAGCAACGACCTCTGAAGTGGATCTAGGATCAACCACATAAAAGCAGACCTGAACGACACGGTTACAGATTTAACCAAGAGGTTCAAATTGCAACTAATGCAGTTTAAAGACTATATTAGACCATACAAATTGTTGATTCAGTTTTTTATGCCTTTCATGCCACTGCAGACTCAATCGGCACGTGAAGCCATCCAAGTTCAAAGGAGCTTGGTTAATCATCACCCAAAAACAAACCCTACCTCTCAGATTTCTGAGAGATTGATAGACCAAAAGGCTATCATTAGATTAGAAGATAATAATTTTTGTAATGGTACTGATAATACCATGTTTTATTACTGTCGCCTTAGCTTGTTCCTTGTACGTTCCTTTGGATGAAATAGTTGAAGGGTTTACATAAAAAAAATAGGGTGTTGACCGTAAGGTTTGAACTAAATTGAGTTGTCATTCACCTTGAGCTTACTAAGTTTGAATTTTGGGGAAAAAATCCCTTTTAAGGAAGGGTGAATGTAATATCCTCAATTTTGGTAAAATTAAATTATAAAATATGATGCAAGAATTGATAGTATTTTCCTCAATAATATTATTCATGAAATAATAAGAAAGCTTGTGGCACAAGTTAAATTGAAGGAATCCATACATGAATAATTAATAATGGATACTGACAAGATATGAGATAATTGTCAAGTTTTCAAAGGAAAACAAAATGCATAGTGTTTTAGACAATGAAAATGATGATTATCTAGCCAAGATTGGCAACCATGTTTGAGGCATCAAACATGAATATTTTAGTTTATCCTTTATATACTTGAAATTAATGAATAATGAAAAGAGAAGAGATTAATCTAGATTTTGAGTCATGAACTTCTTCCTAACGGTTTAAGGATTAAATAATATAATGTAAATCATATGAATATGTGTTTCCCTTTATAGATTTTTGTTGCCAAAACCAAATTTTAATAAGAAAGAAGGAGTTTCCTTTCGTGACTTATGGTCAACAAAATAAAAACTAAGATTTTCTAGGAGGAGGAATATAATCCTTCCAAATTGGTTTTTAAGGGGATATCTTTGGGAAAGGAAGAACATATGTTTAGAATATCTCTAGGAGAAACGAGAGAGGGAACACATGAGAAAACACCTATATATGTGTGTGTCCACAGGATGCACAAAGAAGGAAAAAACAAGCTTTCTTCCATAACCCTCTTTTCCTCTCTGTTGTCCTCTTCCTAACCCTAAACTTCCTTCTAGTGTATATATAAGGATCATAGGATCATCACAATGATCCAAGGCATGTCGCCCTCATCCATTGCCTATTCCCTAAATCCTTGAGGATCCGTCCGTGATCCCTAGAGAAACACCAGAATGATAGGGCTTCTCATGGACCTGCCATCATCCTCGTCCATCTCTGCCGCAAAGCCTGATACAATAAAGTCACCTAGAACGCCACTCACGACAATGTCTTCCTTCCATCTCCAGTTCATGAAAAACTAGAGCGAAGTCAGTTGCAGCGCCTAGGTGATGCATCGTCTACAACTGCATCCGCGGTGGTGTTCCCAATCTCATGTGTGTTTGAGGTGGTGACTGTGAGGAGGCAGCACACAATGAGGATGAGGAGGGCAATGCCAACTTCTCTGGATGACACCTGGGTGATGGTGAGAGAATGGCATATGTGGCATCTTTGACTCGGCCAGTAAGCATGGAAGCATGGATGTGCGGTAGTTTTTGCATCACGTCGTTGGATGGTTTTTGGACCTTGGAAGTTGGAGCTGGGCACTTGGGATGGCTCTGATGAGGAGACATGGAGGACTTTTGGATCAAGAACCATTGTCATAGAGGACGGGGCTGAGGGAAACCAACATGATGTGACAACACCCCCAAGCAGCAGACTGGTGCATTGCGAGCAGAGGAGAACCACTTGTCATCGTCGACTAAGGTTTCTTGGCCTATGTTGATCTATGGTCCAGGAGGGGTGAGGTCTTGAAGACCTGGGATGCATCATCGATGAGGAGGCAATCACTCGTTATATGCCAGAGCTCCTATAACACGAGCGTGACATAGATCGTTGGTCTCACACAGATGACTCACATAACGAAGGAGGAGACAAGTTGGCTTAGTCCTGAACTGACCCCTCCCCTTCTTACATCTGATGATTGATTTGAGAAAAAAACCAATAATTGTGGTTGCCCCAGGAGAGAACCGTCAATTGAACCATGCCCCTGACTTAAGCAGGTGGCGTTGGTGATGACCAATAGCATGACTCCACATGGCATCCTTGTAAGGTATAAATACTGATCTTATTTTAATTGTAGAAGATGCTAGGGTTGTCAAAATATAGAAAAATTATATATCATTTGATCAGCAGAATGAGAGGAATCCAAATAAAATATAATGGATACCTAATTCTATCTCCTATTCTAAAAGTAAGGCTAATGTGTGATTAGGTGATGAATAATGCATAGAAACCCTAGATCTGATGTTAAAATGTTGAAAACATTAAAATATTATTCTTTTGTGTTATTATCTGATATTTTGAACATAATAGTAATTCATCTTGTTCATGATCATAAAGATGTGGAATTAGGGTCTGTAATGTGGATAATCATTAATTGGTGGAATTAGCGTTAAAGATCCTAACTTGTTATGTTGTTAATGCACATATTTGATCTAAGTGATCTTAATGAAAGGATAAGATGGATCTAGTAACTAGGGTATACCTAGAGTTAAACATGAGATGGAAATAGGGTTAATACACTTATTCTTTAACCAAAGTCCAAACCCTATATTAGGGCCGAGTAGGGTTTGATTTGAATAATATGAGATGGTGACACTTTAAGATTTATATACATGTAGATATAACGTGAATTGCTTGATTTGCTTGTTGAATGGATAATATGCTTGAAGTATTTTCTACATGATAATCTTCATGGATCACCCTCAAGGTATGTGGTTATGCTTATGAATACATGTATCAAATTCTGAGTTTGCCGAGGTTTCTCGATGAGATTAGAACGAATGTTAAACTGCTTGCTTGTTTATTTACTTCTTACAAATTATAAAGTTCCTATGAGTATCATGTAAAGTAAATAACAATATTCTGAACCCTAGGTTAGACTGATCTTAAGGGTAATGCACACGAGCCTAGGAGGGATAGTGATTACACCTGAGGTAGTAGACTAGATGTGGGTTAGAATATGAAAGCAAGTTTATGTTCCTATGTTCAAATAAGAGATGTTTGTTTATATGTGTACTTGTCATTATTGGGTGAACCCACGTACCAATATAGAAATATAGTGACCGCGTATTTGTTTGTCAAAGTTTTAGGTATCAAGTATACTTGATTCATGGACATGAGGTTACATGATAAAGATGTTGAAGACACTAAAGTTATTCATGAAGGTTTAGTCTTAGTGGTATATCTTCACACATGTACAAGTTAATTCTTTCTAAAATTTATGTAACTCCTTAGAGGAGCTTTATGCAAACATGTAAATATTTGTTCATTAATGGAGATTTTTTAGTATTCTATATTATTTCTTGAATTTGATCCTGGAATTTATGAGTAATGATTTGCGATTTAGACACTCAAAAGTGCGGGTTGTTACAAACTCCATCCCCTTGTTGGACATCTTGTCTCCCAAAACAATGTCCTCATTAACCATCACACAATTTTTTTTAAATGAGTGTCCTTAAATCTTTGCATACCTTCTCTAAATTATCCAAGTAATCTAAAATAACTCCAAATATTGAAAGTTCGTCCATAGAAATTTTAAGGCAATGCTCCACAATATCTAAAAAGATGGCAAGCATGCAACTCTAGAAAGTGGTAGGCATGTTACAAAGAACAAAGGCCATTCAATTGTAGGTAAAAGTGTCATAAGGACAAGTGAAGGTTGACTTATATTGATCCTCAGACTCAATAGACATCTGGTTGTAACCCGAATATATATCAAGAAAACAAAAGTGGAAACGGCTGAAGAGCCATTCCAAAATCCGATCAATGAGTGGCAATGGAAAGTGGCCTTCTAGTGTGGCAGTATTCAAATGATTATAATCTATACACACACACCATCTAGTTACCAATATCATGGTAACTATTTCACTTGCAACATTGGTGGTCTAATTTATCCCCCTTTATTAGGAATTACCTGAGTAGGACTTACCCACTTGGAATCAGCGATAGCCCAAACAATTCATGCATAAAATAATTTAACTAACTCCTATTTGAATACCTAATTCATTATGGGGTTTAGTATCCTTTGGGAGCATGCCTCATATTTTTTTACCTCCTCAATGCATAACTCATGCTGACACAAACTCAAAGTGATTCCTTTTATATATATAATAGATCCCCTGAAAGGTTCCCGATGTGTCTTGATGTGATGACCTAGACCCTTATCTCTCCTCAAGTGTGTGCTATGAACTTTTCCTTCACTCTTTTTCTCAATCTTGAATTCATTTTATGATTATATATTTTTTGACGCTCGATTGTTTTGTCTTATGTATCTGTGTCTTGTGGTGACACTCAATTTGCTTTTAGACCAAAATTTCTAATACTTAACATGTCACCATCTAGAAAATTAATCAGAACCTAATCAATATCATCAAATTACTCTCTAAGGTGTGTTTCATGTTATGTAGGTTCTAATTATATTTACAACAACACCAAAATTGCCTTAATCGGACATCCAGAGCCCAAGTTATGGACTAATAAGATAAGGTCAAGCTACATGCGTTTTATTCAAATTTATGTGTTATTAACCCCATTTGGGCCCCATGTGGGACACAAACGAGATGGGTGAGTGAACCCCTTCACTTGGACACATCAAAAATCCTCCCTTTGTTAGTGTTTTGATAAAACTTGACCCTCAAATCTTATCCCACAGATTCTGCCCCTCCAATTGAATGACTGATGGGTCATCTTCAAACTCTGTACACAACACCAGTGGAGGTGGCACTGCCACCACCTAACCTCACTTTTCTCCACCCAATCACCTTTGTTCCACTCCTTTTTGAAAAATCACAACCCCCATTCACTTCACCTTATTCCTCACTTCATTTCCTCTCTCATTTCCATCCTTTTTGTGCCCTCTAGCTCCAATTCCACTTCTTCTTTTACCTCTAGCCTTCCATGGTGCCACCCAACTCCATTGAGGACTCACGCCTACCTCCTCATCTATGTCTAAGGGTAGAAATGACTTTAGGAAGCCATGCCACAAATGTATGGTGGGTTTTCCGAGGACCTGGAGGCCTCACACACCCTCACCCTTGTTCCCCCATCACTGACCGTTGCTACATCCTGGAAGTTGAATACTGTGGGTCTTGCATATGGGTGATGTGTAGATGTTGATCGATCACAAAGTGGGTCTATCACATACTCCCAATCGGCAGTCCCCTATCTCCATAGTCATCGAGTCAAAGCCTTTTGGTTGTGTGCCACACAACCCCAAATTGAAATGGGCATAGGAAGAATCAAACTAAGAAATCTAGGGAGCTAAACCCTTACACAGAGCACCCATCTTTGCCCTTGTATCTTGATCAGGGGTCCTCATCTCCTGAATCATGGTAAATCTTCAAATTATCACATATTTGTTGACTCAAGGTCAATTAGGTCAATGTTGACTCACGTCTAAATTGACTAAACCCGTGTTTTGATGATGACTAACCATTCCACATATTGGTGTCTAATGCTTCTACTTGAGTGATTTCAGATTAGGTATAGACACACTCCAAATGCCCTAACTTGCGCATATAAAATTGGAGAAAAGACAAGTCAAAGTCATACAAGCACATGTTTTTGTAATATGATGTATATCCATTAGAATCATGTTGTAAATCACTTGTAATGATTGTATGACTTGTAATTAAGCTTAGAAAAATATCAGGAACACTTAGATCGAATATTAGAGCACTTTAGATGCATCTTAGAAAATCAATTATAGGCACTTGGTCGGTCGAGTTTCCCACCCTGAAACTCGACCGATGCACCTTGGTCGATTTTCTGAAGATTGAATCGGTCGAGTTGTGCACTCACAGAACTCGACCAATTGGGTAGTAGGCCATTTCCAGTTGAAATGGTCGGTCGAGTTTCCTCAGGACAAACTCGACCGATCCTTTGAACATCAGTTTGCCTCCTACTTGATCGGTCGAGTTACACCCATTGAAACTCGACCGATTGCACTGTACGGAAAAGTGCAGAAAAATGTTTCTAGCCGTTGTGGAGTTGCAACAAGTGAAAATATATCCGTTGCAAGCCACAAAATGGCTAGTTTTTGTTCACAAGTGTTCCCAAAGGCTAAGAGGCATCCCCAGCTATAAATAGGATCCATTGGGCTTCATTCCAAGGTTGAGCATTCATTGCAAACTCTTTGTGAGGTTCCTATTCTATACTTGAGTGCTTCCTACAACCTCCTCTCTCTCTAAGCTTAATCACTTGCTACATCCATTAGAGTGAGTAGGAAATCTGTAAGAGAGCTAGTACTACTTGTATATCTTGTGAGGCTCTCACTTCCGCCACCTCCATTTCTATCTTTTCAATCAAGAAGATGAAGGTTCTCTCTCTTGTCCAAGAGAGGTGAAGAAGAATAAGGGAAGGAGTCCCTTGGTGAAGATCAAGGCAGAAGACTTGGAGATAGAGTGGGTAAGCCCTTGGAGAAGGCAAAAGACTCAAGCTCAAGTAGGTAAGACCTTGGTGGAAGCTTCTCCGAGTGAAGGTGAAGTCAAAGGCGGAAGATCCAAGAAGAGTGGGTAATTCCTACAAGGCCGAAAACTTGTGCAAGAGTGGGTAAGTCCTTGGAGAAGGCCGAAGACTCTTGCAAAGTGGGTAAGTCCTTGGTAAGGTTGAAGACTCTTTGTATTGGATAGGTAAGTCCTTTGTTGGTCATGTATTGTAAGTCTTATAAGTGAATATAAGAGTGCAATTGTTGGAAGTCCTAGAGGTTGACCTCTCTAGGCAAGTGGACTGACACACTTCTAGTTTGAAGTGTGGAACCACTCTAAATAGCTTGTCTAATTGGTGCATGTTCAATCTCTCTTATCCTTGCTATGCATGATTTAGTTGCACTCAAATTACCTATTTAGCAACCTTATCTTTTCATATATCTTGAAGGTTTAATGAATTTTGTTTAAGTGCTTTCAGCTCTATTCACCCCCCCTCTAGAGCATCTAATCACCCATCTAGGATCCAACAAGTGGTATTAGAGCGGGTCTTCTCCAAGCATACTTCAACAAGTAGGAGAAGATGGGTGACTACCTAGGAGGGAGACTCTCGACCAGCCTTCCAATCTTTGATGGGAGCAACTTCCTCTATTGGAGAAGAAGACTTCAATTCTACATCTAAGGATCAAGTCTCGAGATGTGGCAAATGGTGAACAACCCATACATTCTACCAAAGACAAATATTGAAGAATGGGATGAAGCCACCTTGATGAAAGCAACCTTGAATGCTAGAGCCATGCACATCCTATATGCCTCCATGACCCCCACTGAGTTCAACCGGATTTCATCTTGTGAGATGGCCTATGAGGTATGGAGAAAGCTTTGCATCACTTATGAAGGGACAGATCAAGTGAAGGAAAGCAAAGTCTACATGCTCAAAGGGTTGCTTGAGAACTTCAAGATGGGAAAGGAGGAGAGCATAGCCAACATGTACTCAAGGCTCAACACCATCTTGAATGGTCTTTCTATTCTAGGACATCCTATGTCTAGTGGAGAGATCAACTCAAAGGTCCTTAGAACTCTCCCCAAGAGGTGGGAATCCAAGGTGACTTCTATTGAAGAAGCAAGGTCTCTTAGGGATATTCCTATTGAAGAGCTCATTGGAAATCTACAAGCACATGAAGCCACATTTGACAAGAGGGAGGAATCAGAAAGACAAGAGGAGAAAGAACTCAAGAGAATGAAGAAGTCTGAAATCAAAGCTCAAATCAAGGCTAGTGTTGGTCAAGCTTCTCCATCCTCTAAAGTTGAAAAGATGCCATGTACTCCAAGGGTAAACCCTACAAAGGCAAGTCCTTCTCCATTCGGTGCTTCACATGTGGAAAGAAAGGTCACTACAAGGAAGATTGCCCAAAAGGCAAAAAGACCCATCTTCACAAGAAGGAGAAATGGCACTCAAGCTCAAGTGGCTCCTCCAACTCAAGCTCAAGTGAAGATTCATGTGAAGGATCAAGCTCAAGCTCTAGTGATGAAGGAGAATGCCATTTTGCCCTTATAGCGTCAACAAGTGAAGACTCAAGTGAGGTAAATCTAGACTCTTTAGATAAAGAATCTTTAATTGCTATTATTCATGATATTTGTGCCTCTTATAAGTCTTCTAAAAAGAAAAAGAAAAAGCTTGCAAAAATTGTTGATAATTTGCATATAGAACTAGATGATCTTGAATATGCCAATTCTTGCTTGCTTATTGATAAAAATGACTGTCTTAGTCAAGTAGACTCTCTTAAAATTGAAAATGCTAGTTTACTTGATAAAATTAAATTTCTAGAAGCTCAACCTCTCATGCCTAGTTCTAATGAAGAGCATACTTTAATTGTTGATTCTCTCATGCATGACATTGATGTTCTTAAATATGAAAACAAGGACAAAGATTTTGTTTTGCATGAATTAGAAATAGAAAATGCCTCCTTGCTTGCTAAAATAAATGGGCATGAATCTTGTTCTAGTTCTACAAATAGAGAGAATGATGTTGCTGCTCTTCATATTGATAGAGATTCTTATTCATCTAAATCTCTTTGCTTAGAAAATGATCTTTTGCATGCTAGAGATAATATTAATCAATTGTCTTCGACTATTGCTTCTCTTAAGCATGATAATGAAAGTTTGAGATCTTCTTTGCAAAGATTCTTAGTGGGTATAAAGAATCTTAATGACATCCTACACCATACTACTAAACAAATTGGTAGACATGGTTTAGGATATTATAGTAGTCAAGGGAACAACAAAGATACAGGACCTCCAATATTCCATGGAGAATCCTCTAGTTCCAAGACTATGGGCACATGCAACTATTGCAATGAATTAGGTCATTATTCTAATTGTTGTCCTTTTAGGAAAGCACCCAAGAGCAATAGGATTTGGGTTGCTAAACTAACCCCTCCGGACCCAAAAACATGATTGGGGACCATTTCATCTTTCTTCTTGTAGGTACTTACAAATGGATTGATTTGAGCTATTGAATTGCAAATTGACTTCTCAATCCACATGAAAGAAGAAAGGTGAGATGTGTAGAGGGTGACAACAAGTGGAAAAGGCAATGGTAAGCACAAAGGTAAAGGTTTTATTGCTTATAACCATTTCTAACTTGTTTTTGTCAAGTCAGTGTGCACTATACATATGGTTTTTGAGTCAAAAGTGGCATTTTTGTGTTTCTCTTCACACTCTTGCTCAAAAACTGTTTCTAATGCTTTTATAGTGCATTACTAACTTAGTTAGACATGTTTGGATATGGTTTGTATTTTAAGCATGCCTTTAAATATGTTTTTATGAAATATATGTGCTTTTTGACAGCTGCTCTGTCGGTCGAGTTTGCCCTAGTGAAACTCGACCGATGGGCACCAAGAGTGTTGCCAACAGCTGTCATTGGTCGAGTTGACAATGAACAGAACTCGACCGATAGCACTGTGCACAGAATATAC
Organism: Alisma plantago-aquatica; assembly: GCA_963693085.1. Classification (NCBI taxonomy): domain Eukaryota; kingdom Viridiplantae; phylum Streptophyta; class Magnoliopsida; order Alismatales; family Alismataceae; genus Alisma; species Alisma plantago-aquatica. Next base: position 1,286,481,242 of record OY856411.1, read on the forward strand.
ATTTGGCTTATTGAGTGAGAATTTCCCTCTCAACTAGATTTTCTCAACCAATAACCTTATTCTTTGGCACTCTCATTTGGTACCTTTATATATGCATATTGCCATGTTCTAAATTGCCTATCTTGCTTACAACTCTATCTCTCTAATTGCTCTAAATTGGTATATCTATATGTTGCAATTACTTGCTTTGAGTTGTCTTGCAGGTTTTGATGATGATCTCTTTGGATCTCTTGGTTGTGTCTAAAATCGCTTCCGTTGTACTCTAACTTGCTACATCTCTATAGGTGTATATCTTGTTTTGATACAACCTTGAGGTTCATAGGGGTAATCATCTTATGGTAAGGATGCATATCTAGTGAGTTATATCCTTTCATGCTTCTAAAATTGCATATCTCCTTGTTTGGATATATCTCTACATCTACTCATAGCTTACTCTTTAACTTGTGTATCTTTTGGTATCTCTTGCTATGATCTAGATCCTACTAGTAGTCCTAACTTGTGATATCTACTAGTAGTTCATATACATGTAGTTCTTGGCATCTTTGCTCATCTATATGCTATGCTTGTATCTTGTCTCATACATGCTCAAGATTGCTCCTTGAATTGCATATCTACTATCTTGAGTTACTTGCATAACATTGTGATGCAGGGCACATAGAGCTAAATTATATGTAGAAATTGGAGTATTTTTGGATTTTATGCAGATTTTGCTCCAGTTTTAGTTTTTGGTCCAAGACTAGTGTTTTTCATGCAGAAACGACCTTCTGAGCAAGACTCATCACTTTGCCATTTGCTCTGATGGTTTTTGGTCAAATTCCATCATCTTGAGGGTCAAAATTGTGATTTATTGTTTTTCTGCAGCACTTTATCTTGCATTTTTGGGTTGTTCAAGTATATGCTTTAACTTTCTTTTCTTTCTATGCTTGGACAAGCCCCTATCTGTGCTCTTCTACTCTCCTTATATATATTTATGTTATCTCCTTTCTCTTTAACAAGTGATGTTTCTTATTTCTTCATAACCCCGCTTTTTGAAATGACAAAGGGGGAGAAAGTATGTCTTCTTTTAAAAGAGGAAGAAGGCATGTATTACATGAAGAAGAGAAATATGTTCATGTAAAGGGAGAAGGTAAAGGGGAGAAGACATATATGTGTAGAACATATATGAGTAGAAGACATAGTATTCTATAAATGTTATGAAAGCTAACCATGCAGGAGAAATAACATCAATTGAGGGGGAGTATGAAAACTCCATGCGCATCAATTGAGGGGGAGCATATGAGCTTAGTCCTATTGAAACCCTAGGTTTCTCCAAAGGTATAAATTTACTTAAATGCTTTCAATACATTTATGGAATGGTTTGTCATCTTCAAAAAGGGGGAGAATGTTGACTCAAGGTCAATTAGGTCAATGTTGACTCACGTCTAAATTGACTAAACCCGTGTTTTGATGATGACTAACCATTCCAGATATTGGTGTCTAATGCTTCTACTTGAGTGATTTCAGATTAGGTATAGACACACTCCAAATGCCCTAACTTGCGCATATCAAATTGGAGAAAAGACAAGTCAAAGTCATACAAGTGCACGTTTTTGTAATATGATGTATATCCATTAGAATCATGTTGTAAATCACTTGTAATGATTGTATGACTTGTAATTAAGCTTAGAAAAATATCAGGAACACTTAGATCGAATATTAGAGCACTTTAGATGCATCTTAGAAAATCAATTACAGGCACTTGGTCGGTCGAGTTTCCCACCCTGAAACTCGACCGATCCACCTTGGTCGATTTTCTGAAGATTGCATCGGTCGAGTTGTGCACTCACAGAACTCGACCGATTGGGTAGTAGGCCATTTCCAGTTGAAATGGTCAGTCGAGTTTCCTCAGGACAAACTCGACCGATCCTTTGAACATCGGTTTGCCTCCTACTTGATCGGTCGAGTTACACCCATTGAAACTCGACCGATTACACTGTACGGAAAAGTGCAGAAAAGTGTTTCTAGCCGTTGTGGAGTTGCAACAAGTGAAAATATATCCGTTGCAAGCCACAAAATGGCTAGTTTTCGTTCACAAGTGTTCTCAAAGGCTAAGAGGCATCCCCAGCTATAAATAGGACCCCTTGGGCTTCATTCCAAGGTTGAGCATTCATTGCAAACTCTTTGTGAGGTTCCTATTCTATACTTGAGTGCTTCCTACAGCCTCCTCCTCTCTCTCTAAGCTTAATCACTTGCTACATCCATTAGAGTGAGTAGGAAATATGTAAGAGAGCTAGTACTACTTGTATATCTTGTGAGGCTCTCACTTCCACCACCTCCATTTCTATCTTTTCAATCAAGAAGATGAAGGTTCTCTCTCTTGTCCAAGAGAGGTGAAGAAGAATAAGGGAAGGAGTCCCTTGGTGAAGATCAAGGCAGAAGACTTGGAGCTAGAGTTGGTAAGCTCTTGGAGAAGGCAAAAGACTCAAGCTCAATTAGGTAAGACCTTGGTGGAAGCTTCTCCGAGTGAAGGTGAAGTCAAAGGCGGAAGATCCAAGAAGAGTGGGTAATTCCTACAAGGCCGAAGACTTGTGCAAGAGTGGGTAAGTCCTTGGAGAAGGGCGAAGACTCTTGCAAAGTGGGTAAGTCCTTGGTAAGGTTGAAGACTCTTTGTATTGGATAGGTAATTCCTTTGTTGGTCATGTATTGTAAGTCTTATAAGTGAATATAAGAGTGCAATTGTTGGAAGTCCTAGAGGTTGACCTCTATAGGCAAGTGGTGTGACACACTTCTAGTTTGAAGTGTGGAACCACTCTAAATAGCTTGTCTAATTGGTGCATGTTCAATCTCTCTTATCCTTGCTATGCATGATTTAGTTGCACTCAAATTACCTATTTAGCAACCTTATCTTTTCATATATCTTGAAGGTTTAATGAATTTTGTTTAAGTGCTTTCAACTCTATTCACCCCCCCTCTAGATCATCTAATCACCCATCTAGGATCCAACAAGTGGTATCAGAGCGGGTCTTCTCCAAGCATACTTCAACAAGTAGGAGAAGATGGGTGACTACCTAGGAGGGAGACTCTCGACCAACCTTCCAATCTTTGATGGGAGCAACTTCCTCTATTAGAGAAGAAGACTTCAATTCTACATCCAAGGATCAAGTCTCAAGATGTGGCAAATGGTGAACAACCCATACATTCTACCAAAGACAAATATTGAAGAATGGGATGAAGCCACCTTGATGAAAGCAACCTTGAATGCTAGAGCCATGCACATCCTATATGCCTCCATGACCCCCACCGATTTCAACCGGATTTCCTCTTGTGAGACGGCCTATGAGGTATGGAGAAAGCTTTGCATCACTTATGAAGGGACAGATCAAGTGAAGGAAAGCAAAGTCTACATGTTCAAAGGTTTGCTTGAGAACTTCAGGATGGGAAAGGAGGAGAGCATAGCTGTGGGCTCTGATCTCCAAACCACGATATAAATACTATTCAAACTTAGCGGAAGCGATTCGATTAACAGCGGAAGACAAAAATCACGGGAAATTAAAACTTTTCGAAACAAGAGCTTGAATCCATAAAAGCTTCTTTCATAACAAGAGATAAGCTGTTTACATCTCATGATAATTACTTCTTGAGTAATTATATACAACAAGACAGAAAATCTCAAGAACTCATAACAAAAGACTCCAAGACCTGAGAGTACAGAGGACACATAGGACTGACTCTAACTACACCACATGGCAGGCTAAATCTCCACCTGAGATTTACTGCTGCTCCTGGTGCTGCTGCTGCTGCTGGGACTGGTCACCTGTAGACCGGTTCCTCCGTCTCCGACGTCCATCTAAAAAGTTGAAGTCTATGGGGTGAGACAATTTTACATAATTGTCCCAACGAGAGTTATAACTCTCCTCCAGAAGCTTTATTATAACATCAAAGAATATCTTAAGCAGTAAAGTTTTCAAAGTATTCAATAGCAGTTGCAGCTATAAACAAGCGCTCAACATTTATGAGACATGAAGAATATAAGCACTATTACAGTGTATCATCAATCAACTAACTCGTAGTTATCTCTAACAGGTATACTACGTGGTTGATTATGTTTTACAAACAATATTATGCCCTGTGGAGATGAGGCATACCACTCATACTCCAACTGATCGCTAAGAAGTCACATCAGTATCATACATAGGTCATTAAGAGAGCCGGATTCTCATGACCTTCACCTTCCTCAGTCAGTAAGAGGATCACTTGTAGGACATCTTGTGTCTCTACTATTATAGCTCACCAGGGTAAACTGGTCTTTCGCTATTTTAGAGTTACAGTGGCATTCTGTACTCTCTTCGTCATCAGGAGATTTCATGTTTATCTCCACTGATACAAATATCTATGTTTTCTTCATCATCAGGAGGTTTCATGTTTACCTACTACTGATACGGTATGGGATTGTAGTGAAGGATTGACGGATTACATATCTACATCAAATTCCTACACTAGGATGTAAGGTTCTACACATCCATATACCCCACATACTCAATAGTATGTGATCCAGGAGTTCCCTTAGGAAAACCTGTTTCACCATCATTTGATCTCTGACAATGATGGATCTATGATCAGGGCTCTACATTATACTTGATTAGTTAGGTACATTTAGTATTCTTTTAACATCATACATTGTTCTTCAAACAATAACAGTAGCATAACAGCTATAAAAGGAGAATACTAAATGTAACAAGCCTAACTCACATCAATCATCATTTCTCATTATACTCATCACAAGTCATCTCTAAAGCATGACCTTGATGGTATTCATGGCACTCACAGCCCATTATTATCATAGAATGCCACTGACAAGGCATCAAGATACTTTACTTATTCATAAAGCTATCAATATGCCTTTAACGAATATAGTATCATCATCCATACCTGGATATGATCACCTCCATATCAGAACCTACATGGTTAATTCAACTAATAAAGGTAATTCAAAACAATGATTATACTTTCCACTCTTGTCATAAGAGCTAAGTTCTTTGATTTTTATCAAATAGAGTTTAATACTCATATAACATGTCATCACCTTTGAGTTAGGGTTTACTATTCACATCACATGTCATTACCCTTGAATTAGGGTTTACTATTCACATCATATGGTGAATTGAACTCATAACATCATCATGTATGAGGAACATCATCATTGATGCTCTCAGATTAGCTTAAGATTCATCATATATCATAATAAGGGTTTCCATGATCTCACATAGGTGGATCATACCCTAATCATGCACATTCATGTGTATTGAAGGTTCTTTACTTGAGTTTCCACCCTAAAAGGGTACTTTCTCTCTCTTAAGGTACTTTCTCTCTCTTAAGATACTTTCTCTCTCCTCATACTAGTAGATGGTGATAACACCACTCTATATCAGGTTGGGTTAAGTCCTCATGGGCTAACATAAGCCAAAACATCACTATCATGTGATTAGGGTTTGATTTGAACAAGGTATTACTCAATTGAACCCATCAAGGTATTTTGGTAATTCACCCAATTGATCACCATCATGGTTCAATTAATTAGTCACTTAATCCCTTAATATCCTAGGTTATCATTAGGGTTTAGATTAGAGCATCATTGAACCATTTACACCTTCAATTGATTAAGTGAAATCAACCTTTGAAAACCTCAAACGGTTTCAACCTTCAACCTCCAAACGGTTTGAAACCGTTTGGATGAGTTGACCGTTTTCTAGGGTTGACTCCAAGACCGTGTGACCTTCAAGATCGTTTGCCCAAACCGTGTGAGGGTGTAGACCGTTTAACAAGTTTGACTTCAAGACCGAGAGGGCTTACACGGTTTGAGACCGTTTGGTGTCTCTCGATCTTGAGATCGTTTGCGTCCAAACAGTCTTGAGACCGTTTGGCCCCAAACGGTCTTGAGACCGTGAGGCCTCACATGGTCTTGAGACCGTGTGACCTCAAACGGTCTTGATACCGTGAGGTCTCAAACGGTCTTGAGACCGTGAGGCCTCAAATGGTCTTGAGACCGTTTGGTCCACTTGGTCTCAAACCGTTTGGACCTCCAACATGGTTCAATGATTTCAATCGTTTATGATTATCAATGTTGAAGCCTCCAAATGGTCAAAGCCATGGTAACCACTTATAGATTGAGTTAATTAGGGTTATGCTTAACCAATTGGTCACTCAATTGACCCTCAATTGTTATCCAATTAGGGTTGAAGTTGGTTCAATTAAGGTCCATCAACGTTCAACCATCAACACTCAACAATGTGAATCAACACAAGGTTGAACCCTTCAATTGAGCTCCAATTGGGCCCAAACTTGGCCCAAACGGTCTTGAGATCGTGTGGATGAACTCCACATGGTCTTGAGACCTTTTTCCCAAGATTTCATCAAAATCTAATGTGATTTGATAGGAGTTGAACCTTGATTGAGTCTCAATTCAGTATTTTGATTAATTCAATAACCTATTGCAATTGGGCCCTCAATTGATCAAATTACCTTAACCCTAGACCTCCAAACGGTCTTGGGTTGTCACCACACGGTTGTGAGACCATTTGGATGAGTTACAAACGGTCTTGAGACCGTTTGGCTATCCATCATTTGGATTTTAGTGAAAATTCTTCAAGGTTGGATCTATTGAGTTGATTATCATATCAGTACTTAATTACAATGTAATTTGGTATCTTTGTACTTTCAATTGGTCAACTATACTTGACCCCAGACCTCCACACGGTCTTGGGTGATTCCCCACACGGTCTTGATACCGTTTGATTGATCCCCAAACGGTCTTGAGACCGTTTAGGTTAATCAACCCAAAAACACTTAATCAAATCATTGAGATTTCAGTACTGATTTCAATTAGGGTTTGCCCTAGTAATCATCCTTCAACTCTTAGCTCGTTTGGAATTAGTCCATAAAATTTGGTGAGTTGTTAATCAACATTATTTTGAACAGTAATCGCATACGGTCAACGCTTGGTCAACGTTCTTACACGGTCTTGAGACCGTTTTCCCAAAAAGGGCGATTTCAACAGATTGGAAATCAGGAGTAAATTCAATTAAAGTTGTTGATTAAAAAGGCCATATCTCACGATTCCTTTGGAGTTATCATATCAAATTTTGTGGGTGATTATACTACATAATTTTGAACAGAAATCTTATACAGTCCACGCTCGGTCAATGCGGATAAATGGTCTTGAAGACCGTTTTCCCTTACACGGTCCTGAGACCGTTTGCTCACTACACGATTTTGCAAACCGGGAGAGCAATTTGTGGAGACCATTTAGTAAAGTGAAAAGTAGTGGATTAACTTTGGAAATAACGTCTTCATCTCCTAGCTCAAGAACAGAAAGGATCTCTCATGGATTTGCTTGCAAGGTAGCAAAGGAAGGTAGAGAAGAAGAAGAACTATCATCTAAAAGCATAAACGAGATGTATATAACAAAGCATATGTTTAGAGTTATAAAACCCACCTAAAGCTTGCTCCTTGAGCTCCAAGCTTTTAATGGCGTCCTTGAGCTTCGACAGGTCAGCCAAGGTGAAACCTCCAAGGAAAGTCGAGAAGAGATGGCTAGAAAGGTAGAGCTATGTGAGCTAGCCATCAATTTGACCTTGAATTCGAGTTCTAACCATGAACTTAAGCAAAAGGGAGGATTCAAACCTACCTTGCCCTCCTTGGTCGTCCTCCTGAGCTCCACAGCTCCTCTTTAGTCGGTTTGGTTGAATAGAACAGTGAAGGAAACGAAGGGAAAGTTCCCTTGCTTAGAGAGGTGGAGAGTATATATACTTGGGGTGAGGTTTTAACATAACTCATAAGTTCTTCATATTTTCAACTAAGTCCCTCTATCTTTCTTTGCTCGTCCTTCCTTCTTAATTTTAAGGACAACTTTCTTCTAAGGTCAAGAAAATGAGGGCAAAGAAGATCAACCTATTACTAAAGCACACACATAAAAGGGCTATAGCACATACACCTTGATTATTCAATCACAAAGGTGTTTTTCATTATATGATTATTCAATTAAAGTGACCTCTTCATCATTTCTTCTCTAAATGATGACAAGAGTCTTAATAGATACTTTTGATGATGTAAATTACAAGTTGCACCCCTCAAATTGGGTAAATTGCACTTTACTCCAATTTAGGGTTTTCAAGCACAAGGATTGCTTCCACAGCTGCACCTTGGTGCCCAAGCTTGGGAAATCCCTCAAACTTCATCATAATGATTCTCATGATGTCTCAACATCAGAGGAACATCCCAACATGTGCAAATTGCAAGTTAACCCTTCTAACTGGGTAAATTGCACATAGGTCCCCGTATAACAAAACAATGCTACAATTTTATATAAAAAGGAGCAAAATCTGAAATATATGTTTCTGAGAAACTTGATTACATGCCCAAGGTTAATCACAAGGATTTAATTACATATTTAGGCAAAACACCTAGGGTTAGCTCATAACCCAGGTCAGGGATGTTACAATAGCCAACATGTACTCAAGGCTCAACACCATCTTGAATGGTCTTGCTATTCTAGGACATCCTATGTCTAGTGGAGAGATCAACTAAAAGGTCCTTAGAACTCTCCCCAAGAGGTGGGAATCCAAGGTGACTTCTATTGAAGAAGCAAGGTCTCTTAGGGATATTCCTATTGAAGAGCTCATTGGAAATCTACAAGCACATGAAACCACACTTGACAAGAGGGAGGAATTAGAAAGACAAGAGGAGAAAGAACTCAAGAGAATGAAGAAGGCTGAAATCAAAGCTCAAATCAAGGCTATTGTTGGTCAAGCTTCTCCATCCTATCAAGTTGAAGAAGATGCCATGTACTCCAAGGGTAAACCCTACAAAGGCAAGTCCTTCTCCATTCGGTGCTTCACATGTGGAAAGAAGGGTCACTACAAGGAAGATTGCCCAAAAGGCAAAAAGACCCATCTTCACAAGAAGGAGAAATGGCACTCAAGCTCAAGTGGCTCCTCCAACTCAAGCTCAAGTGAAGATTCATGTGAAGGATCAAGCTCAAGCTCTAGTGATGAAGGAGAATGCCATTTTGCCCTTATAGCGTCAACAAGTGAAGACTCAAGTGAGGTAAATCTAGACTCTTTAGATAAAGAATCTTTAATTGCTATTATTCATGATATTTGTGCCTCTTATAAGTCTTCTAAAAAGAAAAAGATAAAGCTTGCTAAAATTGTTGATAATTTGCATATAGAACTAGATGATCTTGAATATGCTAATTCTTGCTTGCTTATTGATAAAAATGACTGTCTTAGTCAATAGACTCTCTTAAACTAAAAAATGCTAATTTACTTGATAAAATTAAATTTCTAGAAGCTCAACCTCTCATGCCTAGTTCTAATGAAGAGCATACTTTAATTGTTGATTCTCTCATGCATGACATTGATGTTCTTAAATCTGAAAACAAGGACAAATATTTTGTTTTGCATGAATTAGAAATAGAAAATGCCTCCTTGCTTGCTAAAATCAATGGGCATGAATCTTGTTCTAGTTCTACAAATAGAGAGAATGATGTTGTTGCTCTTCATATTAATAGAGATTCTTATTCATCTAAATCTCTTTGCTTAGAAAATGATCTTTTGCATGCTAGAGATAATATTAATCAATTGTCTTCGACTATTGCTTCTCTTAAGCATGATAATGACAGTTTGAGATCTTCTTTGTAGTTCTTGGCATCTTTGCTCATCTATATGCTATGCTTGTATCTTGTCTCATACATGCTCAAGATTGCTCCTTGAATTGCATATCTACTATCTTGAGTTACTTGCATAACATTGTGATGCAGGGCACATAGAGCTACATTATATGTAGAAATTGGAGTATTTTTGGATTTTATGCTGATTTTGCTCCAGTTTCAGTTTTTGGTGCAAGACTAGTGTTTTTCATGCAGAAACGACCTTCTGAGCAAGACTCATCGCTTTGCCATGAGCTCTGATGGTTTTTGGTCAAATTCCATCATCTTGAGGGTCAAAATTGTGATTTATTGTTTTCTGCAGCACTTTATCTTGCATTTTTAGGTTGTTCAAGTATATGCTTTAACTTGCTTTTCTTTATATGCTTGGACAAGCCCCTATCTGTGCTCTTCTACTCTCCTTATATATTTATGTTATCTCCTTTCTCTTTAACAAGTGATGTTTCTTATTTCTTCATAACCCCGCTTTTTGAAATGACAAAGGGGGAGAAAGTATGTCTTCTTTTAAAAGAGAAAGAAGACATGTCTTACATGAAGAAGAGAAATATGTTCATGTAAAGGGAGAAGGTAAAGGGGAGAAGATATATATGTGTAGAACATATATGAGTAGAAGACATAGTATTCTATAAATGTTATGAAAGCTAACCATGCAGGAGAAATAGCATCAATTGAGGGGGAGTATGAAAACTCCATGCGCATCAATTGAGGGGGAGCATATGAGCTTAGTCCTATTGAAACCCCTAGGTTTCTCCAAAGGTATAAATTTACTTAAATGCTTTCAATACATTTATGGAATGGTTTGTCATCTTCAAAAAGGGGGAGAATGTTGACTCAAGGTCAATTAGGTCAATGTTGACTCACGTCTAAATTGACGAAACCCGTGTTTTGATGATGACTAACCATTCCACATATTGGTGTATAATGCTTCTACTTGAGTGATTTCAGATTAGGTATAGACACACTCCAAATGCCCTAACTTGCGCATATCAAATTGGAGAAAAGACAAGTCAAAGTCATAGAAGTGCACGTTTTTGTAATATGATGTATATCCATTAGAATCATGTTGTAAATCACTTGTAATGATTGTATGACTTGTAATTAAGCTTAGAAAAATATCAGGAACACTTAGATCGAATATTAGAACACTTTAGATGCATCTTAGAAAATCAATTACAGGCACTTGGTCGGTCGAGTTTCCCACCCTGAAACTCGACCGATCCACCTTGGTCGATTTTCTGAAGATTGCATCGGTCGAGTTGTGCACTCACAGAACTCGACCGATTGGGTAGTAGGCCATTTCCAGTTGAAATGGTTGGTCGAGTTTCCTCAGGACAAACTCGACCGATCCTTTGAACATCGGTTTGCCTCCTACTTGATCGGTCGAGTTACACCCATTGAAACTCGATCGATTGCACTGTACGGAAAAGTGCAGAAAAGTGTTTATAGCCGTTGTGGAGTTGCAACAAGTGAAAATATATCTGTTGCAAGCCACAAAATGACTAGTTTTCATTCACAAGTGTTCCCAAAGGCTAAGAGGCATCCCCAGCTATAAATAGGACCCCTTGGGCTTCATTCCAAGGTTGAGCATTCATTGCAAACTCTTTGTGAGGTTCCTATTCTGTAGTTGAGTGCTTCCTACAGCGTCCTCTCTTTCTCTAAGCTTAATCACTTGCTACATCCATTAGAGTGAGTAGGAAATCTGTAAGAGAGCTAGTACTACTTGTATATCTTGTGAGGCTCTCACTTCTACCACCTCCATTTCTATCTTTTCAATCAAGAAGATGAAGGTTCTCTCTCTTGTCCAAGAGAGGTGAAGAAGAACAAGGGAAGGAGTCCCTTGGTGAAGATCAAGGCAGAAGACTTGGAGCTAGAGTGGGTAAGCCCTTGGAGAAGGCAAAAGACTCAAGCTCAAGTAGGTAACACCTTGGTGGAAGCTTCTCTGAGTGAAGGTGAAGTCAAAGGCGGAAGATCTAAGATGAGTGGGTAATTCCTACAAGGCCGAAGACTTGTGCAAGAGTGGGTAAGTCTTTGGAGAAGGCCGAAGACTCTTGCAAAGTGGGTAAGTCCTTGGTAAGGTTGAAGACTCTTTGTATTGGATAGGTAAGTCCTTTGTTGGTCATGTATTGTAAGTCTTATAAGTGAATATAAGAGTGCAATTGTTGGAAGTCCTAGAGGTTGACCTCTCTAGGCAAGTGGACTGACACACTTCTAGTTTGAAGTGTGGAACCACTCTAAATAGCTTGTCTAATTGGTGCATGTTCAATCTCTCTTGTCCTTGCTATGCATGATTTAGTTGCACTCAAATTACCAATTTAGCAACCTTATCTTTTCATATATGTTGAAGGTTTAATGAATTTTGTTTAAGTGCTTTCATCTCTATTCACCCCCCTCTAGAACATCTAATCACCCATCTAGGATCCAACAAGTGGTATCAGAGCGGGTCTTCTCCAAGCATACTTCAAAAAGTAGGAGAAGATGGGTGACTACCTAGGAGGGAGACTCTCGACTAGCCTTCCAATCTTTGATGGGAGCAACTTCCTCTATTGGAGAAGAAGACTTCAATTCTACATCCAAGGATCAAGTCTCGAGATGTGGCAAATGGTGAACAGCCCATACATTCTACCAAAGACAAATATTGAAGAATGGGATGAAGCCACCTTGATGAAAGCAACCTTGAATGCTAGAGCCATGCACATCCTATATGCCTCCATGACCCCCACCGAGTTCAACCAGATTTCCTCTTGTGAGACGGCCTATGAGGTATGGAGAAAGCTTTGCATCACTTATGAAGGTACAGATCAAGTGAAGGAAAGCAAAGTCTACATGCTCAAAGGGTTGCTTGAGAACTTCAAGATGGGAAAGGAGGAGAGCATAGCCAACATGTACTCAAGGCTCAACACCATCTTGAATGGTCTTGCTATTCTAGGACATCCTATGTCTAGTGGAGAGATCAACTCAAAGGTCCTTAGAACTCTCCCCAAGAGGTGGGAATCCAAGGTGACTTCTATTGAAGAAGCAAGGTCTCTTAGGGATATTCCTATTGAAGAGCTCAATGGAAATCTACAAGCACATGAAGCCACACTTGACAAGAGGGAGGAATTAGAAAGACAAGAGGAGAAAGAACTCAAGAGAATGAAGAAGGCTGAAATCAAAGCTCAAATCAAGGCTATTGTTGGTCAAGCTTCTCCATCCTCTCAAGTTGAAGAAGATGCCATGTACTCCAAGGGTAAACCCTACAAAGGCAAGTCCTTCTCCATTCGGTGCTTCACATGTGGAAAGAAGGGTCACTACAAGGAAGATTGCCCAAAAGGCAAAAAGACCCATCTTCACAAGAAGGAGAAATGGCACTCAAGCTCAAGTGGCTCCTCCAACTCAATCTCAAGTGAAGATTCATGTGAAGGATCAAGCTCAAGCTCTAGTGACGAAGGAGAATGCCATTTTGCCCTTATAGCGTCAACAAGTGAAGACTCAAGTGAGGTAAATCTAGACTCTTTAGATAAAGAATCTTTAATTGATATTATTCATGATATTTGTGCCTCTTATAAGTCTTCTAAAAAGAAAAAGAAAAAGCTTGCTAAAATTGTTGATAATTTGCATATAGAACTAGATGATCTTGAATATGCTAATTCTTGCTTGCTTATTGATAAAAATGACTGTCTTAGTCAAGTAGACTCTCTTAAACTTGAAAATGCTAGTTTACTTGATAAAATTAAATTTCTAGAAGCTCAACCTCTCATGCCTAGTTCTAATGAAGAGCATAATTTAATTGTTGATTCTCTCATTCATGACATTGATGTTCTTAAATCTGAAAACAAGGACAAAGATTTTGTTTTGCATGAATTAGAAATAGAAAATGCCTCCTTGCTTGCTAAAATCAATGGGAATGAATCTTGTTCTATTTCTACAAATAGAGAGAATGATGTTGCTGCTCTTCATATTGATAGAGATTCTTATTCATCTAAATCTCTTTGCTTAGAAAATGATCTTTTGCATGCTAGAGATAATATTAATCAATTGTCTTCGACTATTGCTTCTCTTAAGCATGATAATGACAGTTTGAGATCTTCTTTGCAAAGATTCTTAGTGGGTAAAAAGAATCTTAATGACATCCTACACCATACTACTAAACAAATTGGTAGACATGGTTTAGGGTATGATAGTAGTCAAGGGAACAACAAAGATAAAGGACCTCCAATATTCCATGGAGAATCCTCTAGTTCCAAGACTATGGGCACATGCAACTATTGCAATGAATTAGGTCATTATTCTAATTGTTGTCCTTTTAGGAAAGCACCCAAGAGCAATAGGATTTGGGTTGCTAAACTAACCCCTCCGGACCCAAAAACATGATTGGGGACCATTTCATCTTTCTTCTTGTAGGTACTTACAAATGGATTGATTTGAGCTATTGAATTGCAATTTGACTTCTCAATCCACATGAAAGAAGAAAGGTGAGATGTGTAGAGGGTGACAACAAGTGGAAAAGGCAATGGTAAGCACAAAGGTAAAGGTTTTATTGCTTATAACCATTTCTAACTTGTTTTTGTCAAGTCAGTGTGCACTATACATATGGTTTTTGAGTCAAAAGTGGCATTTTTGTGTTTCTCTTCACACTCTTGCTCAAAAACTGTTTCTAATGCTTCTATAGTGCATTACTAACTCACTTAGACATGTTTGGATATGGTTTGTATTTTAAGCATGCCTTTAAATATGTTTTTATGAAATATATGTGCTTTTTGACAGCTGCTCTGTCGGTCGAGTTTGCCCTAGTGAAACTCGACCGATGGGCACCAAGAGTGTTGCCAACAGCTGTCATCGGTCGAGTTGACAATGTACAGAACTCGACCGATAGCACTGTGCACAGAATATACATTTGGTTTATTAAGTGAGAATTTCCCTCTCAACTAGATTTTCTCAACCAATAACCTTAATCTTTGGCACTCTCATTTGGTACCTTTATATATGCATATTGCCTTGTTCTAAATTGCCTATCTTGCTTACAACTCTATCTCTCTAATTGCTCTAAATTGGTATATCTATATGTTGCAATTACTTGCTTTGAGTTTTCTTGCAGGTTTTGATGATGATCTCTTTGGATCTCTTGGTTGTGTCTAAAATCGCTTCCGTTGTACTCTAACTTGCTACATCTCTATAGGTGTATATCTTGTTTTGATACAACCTTGAGGTTCATAGGGGTAATCATCTTATGGTAAGGATGCATATCTAGTGAGTTATATCCTTTCATGCTTCTAAAATTGCATATCTCTTTGTTTGGATATATCTCTACATCTACTCATAGCTTGCTCTTTAACTTTTGTATCTTTTGGTATCTCTTACTATGATCTAGATCCTACTAGTAGTCCTAACTTGTGATATCATCTACTAGTAGTTCATATACATGTAGTTCTTGGCATCTTTGCTCATCTATATGCTATGCTTGTATCTTGTCTCATACATGCTCAAGATTGCTCCTTGAATTGCATATCTACTATCTTGAGTTACTTGCATAACATTGTGATGCAGGGCACATAGAGCTACATTATATGTAGAAATTGGAGTATTTTTGGATTTTATGCAGATTTTGCTCCAGTTTCAGTTTTTGGTGCAAGACTAGTGTTTTTCATGCAGAAACGACCTTATGAGCAAGACGCATCATGAGGTCTGATGGTTTTTGGTCAAATTCCATCATCTTGAGGGTCAAAATTGTGATTTATTGTTTTTCTACATCACTTTATCTTGCATTTTTGGGTTGTTCAAGTATATGATTTAACTTGATTTTCTTTCTATGCTTGGACAAGCCCCTATCTGTGCTCTTCTACTCTCCTTATATATATTTATGTTATCTCCTTTCTTTTTAACAAGTGATGTTTCTTATTTCTTCATAACCCCACTTTTTGAAATGACAAAGGGGGAGAAAGTATGTCTTCTTTTAAAAGAGGAAGAAGGCATGTCTTACATGAAGAAGAGAAATATGTTCATGTAAAGGGAGAAGGTAAAGGGGAGAAGACATATATGTGTAGAACATATATGAGTAGAAGACATAGTATTCTATAAATGTTATGAAAGCTAACCATGCAGGAGAAATAACATCAATTGAGGGGGAGTATGAAAACTCCATGCGCATCAATTGAGGGGGAGCATATGAGCTGAGTCCTATTGAAACCCCTAGGTTTCTCCAAAGGTATAAATTTACTTAAATGCTTTCAATACATTTATGGAATGGTTTGTCATCTTCAAAAAGGGGGAGAATGTTGACTCAAGGTCAATTAGGTCAATGTTGACTCACGTCTAAATTGACTAAACCCGTGTTTTGATGATGACTAACCATTCTACATATTGGTGTCTAATGCTTCTACTTGAGTGATTTCAGATTAGGTATAGACACACTCCAAATGCCCTAACTTGCGCATATCAAATTGGAGAAAAGACAAGTCAAAGTCATACAAGTGCACGTTTTTGTAATATGATGTATATCCATTAGAATCATGTTGTAAATCACTTGTAATGATTGTATGACTTGTAATTAAGCTTAGAAAAATATCAGGAACACTTAGATCGAATATTAGAGCACTTTAGATGCATCTTATAAAATCAATTACAAGCACTTGGTCGGTCGAGTTTCCCACCCTGAAACTCGACCGATCCACCTAGGTCGATTTTCTGAAGATTGCATCGGTCGAGTTGTGCACTCACAGAACTCGACTGATTGGGTAGTAGGCCATTTCCAGTTGAAATGGTTGGTCGAGTTTCCTCAGGACAAACTCGACCGATCCTTTGAACATCGGTTTGCCTCCTACTTGATCGGTTGAGTTACACCCATTGAAACTCGAACGATTGCACTGTACGGAAAAGTGCAGAAAAGTGTTTCTAGCCGTTGTGGAGTTGCAACAAGTGAAAATATATCCGTTGCAAGCCACAAAATGGCTAGTTTTCATTCACAAGTGTTCCCAAAGGCTAAGAGGCATCCCCAGCTATAAATAGGACCCCTTGGGCTTCATTCCAAGGTTGAGCATTCATTGCAAACTCTTTGTGAGGTTCCTATTCTATAGTTGAGTGCTTCCTACAACCTCCTCTCTCTCTCTAAGCTTAATCACTTGCTACATCCATTAGAGTGAGTAGGAAATCTGTAAGAGAGCTAGTACTACTTGTATATCTTGTGAGGCTCTCACTTCCACCACCTCCATTTCTATCTTTTCAATCAAGAAGATGAAGGTTCTCTCTCTTGTCCAAGAGAGGTGAAGAAGAACAAGGGAAGGAGTCCCTTGGTGAAGATCAAGGCAGAAGACTTGGAGCTAGAGTGGGTAAGCCCTTGGAGAAGGCAAAAGACTCAAGCTGAAGTAGGTAAGACCTTGGTGGAAGCTTCTCCGAGTGAAGGTGAAGTCAAAGGCGGAAGATCCAAGAAGAGTGGGTAATTCCTACAAGGCCGAAGACTTGTGTAAGAGTGGGTAAGTCCTTGGAGAAGGGCGAAGACTCTTGCAAAGTGGGTAAGTCCTTGGTAAGGTTGAAGACTCTTTGTATTGGATAGGTAAGTCCTTTGTTGGTCATGTATTGTAAGTCTTATAAGTGAATATAAGAGTGCAATTGTTGGAAGTCCTAGAGGTTGACCTCTCTAGGAAAGTGGAGTGACACACTTCTAGTTTGAAGTGTGGAACCACTCTAAATAGCTTGTCTAATTGGTGCAAGTTCAATCTCTCTTATCCTTGCTATGCATGATTTAGTTGCACTCAAATTACCTATTTACCAAACTTATCTTTTCATATATCTTGAAGGTTTAATGAATATTGTTTAAGTGCTTTCAGCTCTATTCACCCCCCCTCTAGAGCATCTAATCACCCATATAGGATCCAACAAGTGGTATCAGAGCGGGTCTTCTCCAAGCATACTTCAACAAGTAGGAGAAGATGGGTGACTACCTAGGAGGGAGACTCTCGACCAGCCTTCCAATCTTTGATGGGAGCAACTTCCTCTATTCGAGAAGAAGACTTCAATTCTACATCCAAGGATCAAGTCTTAAGATGTGGCAAATGGTGAACAGCCCATACATTCTACCAAAGACAAATATTGAAGAATGGGATGAAGCCACCTTGATGAAAGCAACCTTGAATGCTAGAGCCATGCACATACTATATGCCTCCATGACCCCCACCGAGTTCAACCGGATTTCCTCTTGTGAGATGGCCTATGAGGTATGGAGAAAGCTTTGCATCACTTATGAAGGGACAGATCAAGTGAAGGAAAGCAAAGTCTACATGCTCAAAGGGTTGCTTGAGAACTTCAAGACGGGAAAGGAGGAGAGCATAGCCAACATGTACTCAAGGCTCAACATCATCTTGAATGGTCTTGCTATTCTAGGACATCCTATGTCTAGTGGAGAGATCAACTCAAAGGTCCTTAGAACTCTCCCCAAGAGGTGGGAATCCAAGGTGACTTCTATTGAAGAAGCAAGGTCTCTTAGGGATATTCCTATTGAAGAGCTCATTGGAAATCTACAAGCACATGAAGCCAAACTTGACAAGAGGGAGGAATTAGAAAGACAAGAGGAGAAAGAACTCAAGAGAATGAAGAAGGCTGAAATCAAAGCTCAAATCAAGGCTATTGTTGGTCAAGCTTCTCCATCCTCTCAAGTTGAAGAAGATGCCATGTACTCCAAGGGTAAACCCTACAAAGGCAAGTCCTTCTCCATTCGGCGCTTCACATGTGGAAAGAAGGGTCACTACAAGGAAGATTGCCCAAAAGGCAAAAAGACCCATCTTCACAAGAAGGAGAAATGGCACTCAAGCTCAAGTGGCTCCTCCAACTCAATCTCAAGTGAAGATTCATGTGAAGGATCAAGCTCAAGCTCTAGTGACGAAGGAGAATGCCATTTTGCCCTTATAGCGTCAACAAGTGAAGACTCAAGTGAGGTAAATCTAGACTCTTTATATAAAGAATCTTTAATTGCTATTATTCATGATATTTGTGCCTCTTATAAGTCTTTTAAAAAGAAAAAGAAAAAGTTTGCTAAAATTGTTGATAATTTGCATATAGAACTAGATGATCTTGAATATGCTAATTCTTGCTTGCTTATTGATAAAAATGACTGTCTTAGTCAAGTAGACTCTCTTAAACTTGAAAATGCTAGTTTACTTGATAAAATTAAATTTCTAGAAGCTCAACCTCTCATGCCTAGTTCTAATGAAGAGCATACATTAATTGTTGATTCTCTCATGCATGACATTGATGTTCTTAAATCTAAAAACAAGGACAAAGATTTTGTTTTGCATGAATTAGAAATAGAAAATGCCTCCTTGCTTGCTAAAATCAATGGGCATGAATCTTGTTCTAGTTCTACAAATAGAGAGAATGATGTTGCTGCTCTTCATATTGATAGAGATTCTTATTCATCTAAATCTCTTTGCTTAGAAAATGATCTTTTGCATGCTAGATATAATATTAATCAATTGTCTTCGACTATTGCTTCTCTTAAGCATGATAATGACAGTTTGAGATCTTCTTTGCAAAGATTCTTAGTGGGTAAAAAGAATCTTAATGACATCCTACACCATACTACTAAACAAATTGGTAGACATGGTTTAGGGTATGATAGTAGTCAAGGGAACAACAAAGATAAAGGGCCTCCAATATTCCATGGAGAATCCTCTAGTTCCAAGACTATGGGCACATGCAACTATTGCAATGAATTAGGTCATTATTCTAATTGTTGTCCTTTTAGGAAAGCACCCAAGAGCAATAGGATTTGGGTTGCTAAACTAACCCCTCCGGACCCAAAAACATGATTGGGGACCATTTCATCTTTCTTCTTGTAGGTACTTACAAATGGATTGATTTGAGCTATTGAATTGCAAATTGACTTCTCAATCCACATGAAAGAAGAAAGGTGAGATGTGTAGAGGGTGACGACAAGTGGAAAAGGCAATGGTAAGCACAAAGGTAAAGGTTTTATTGCTTATAACCATTTCTAACTTGTTTTTGTCAAGTCAGTGTGCACTATACATATGGTTTTTGAGTCAAAAGTGGCATTTTTGTGTTTCTCTTCACACTCTTGCTCAAAAACTGTTTCTAATGCTTCTATAGTGCATTACTAACTTACTTAGACATGTTTGGATATGGTTTGTATTTTAAGCATGCCTTTAAATATGTTTTTATGAAATATATGTGCTTTTTGACAGCTGCTCTGTCGGTCGAGTTTGCCCTAGTGAAACTAGACCGATGGGCACCAAGAGTGTTGCCAACAGCTGTCATCGGTCGAGTTGACAATGCACAGAACTCGACTGATAGCACCGTGCACAGAATATACATTTAGCTTATTGAGTGAGAATTTCCCTCTCAACTAGATTTTCTCAACCAATAACCTTATTCTTTGGCACTCTCATTTGGTACCTTTATATATGCATATTGCCATGTTCTAAATTGCCTATCTTGCTTACAACTCTATCTCTCTAATTGCTCTAAATTGGTATATCTATATGTTGCAATTACTTGCTTTGAGTTGTCTTGCAGGTTTTGATGATGATCTCTTTGGATCTCTTGGTTGTGTCTAAAATCGCTTCTGTTGTACTCTAACTTGCTACATCTCTATAGGTGTATATCTTGTTTTGATACAACCTTGAGGTTCATAGGGGTAATCATCTTATGGTAAGGATGCATATCTAGTGAGTTATATCCTTTCATGCTTCTAAAATTGCATATATCCTTGTTTGGATATATCTTTACATCTACTCATAGCTTGCTCTTTAACTTGTGTATCTTTTGGTATCTCTTGCTATGATCTAGATCCTACTAGTAGTCCTAACTTGTGATATCATCTACTAGTAGTTCATATACATGTAGTTCTTGGAATCTTTGCCCATCTATATGCTATGCTTGTATCTTGTCTCATACATGCTCAAGATTGCTCCTTGAATTGCATATCTACTATCTTGAGTTACTTGCATAACATTGTGATGCAAGGCACATAGAGCTACATTATATGTAGAAATTGGAGTATTTTTGGATTTTATGCAGATTTTTCTCCAGTTTCAGTTTTTGGTGCAAGACTAGTGTTTTTCATGCAGAAACGACCTCCTGAGCAAGACTCATCGCTTTGCCATGAGCTCTGATGGTTTTTGGCCAAATTCCATCATCCTGAGGGTCAAAATTGTGATTTATTGTTTTTCTGCAACACTTTATCTTGCATTTTTGGGTTGTTCAAGTATATGCTTTAACTTGCTTTTCTTTCTATGCTTGGACAAGCCCCTATCTGTGCTCTTCTACTCTCCTTATATATATTTATGTTATCTCCTTTCTCTTTAACAAGTGATGTTTCTTATTTCTTCATAACCCCGCTTTTTGAAATGACAAAGGGGGAGAAAGTATGTCTTCTTTTAAAAGAGGAAGAAGGCATGTCTTACATGAATAAGAGAAATATGTTCATGTAAAGGGAGAAGGTAAAGGGGAGAAGACATATATGTGTAGAACATATATGAGTAGAAGACATAGTATTCTATAAATGTTATGAAAGCTAACCATGCAGGAGAAATAACATCAATTGAGGGGGAGTATGAAAACTCCATGCGCATCAATTGAGGGGGAGCATATGAGCTTAGTCCTATTGAAACACCTAGGTTTCTCCAAAGGTATAAATTTACTTAAATGCTTTCAATACATTTATGGAATGGTTTGTCATCTTCAAAAAGGGGGAGAATGTTGACTCAAGGTCAATTAGTTCAATATTGACTCACGTCTAAATTGACTAAACCCGTGTTTTGATGATGACTAATCATTCCACATATTGGTGTCTAATTCTTCTACTTGAGTGATTTCAGATTAGGTATAGACACACTCCAAATGCCCTAACTTGCGCATATCAAATTGGAGAAAAGACAAGTCAAAGTCATACAAGTGCACGTTTTTGTAATATGATGTATATCCATTAGAATCATGTTGTAAATCACTTGTAATGATTGTATGACTTGTAATTAAGCTTAGAAAAATATCAGGAATACTAAGATCGAATATTAGAGCACTTTAGATGCATCTTAGAAAATCAATTACAGGCACTTGGTCGGTCGAGTTTCCCACCCTGAAACTCGACCGATCCACCTTGGTCGATTTTCTGAAGATTGCATCGGTCGAGTTGTGCACTCACATAACTCGACCGATTGGGTAGTAGGCCATTTCCAGTTGAAATGGTCGGTCGAGTTTCCTCAGGACAAACTCGACCGATCCTTTGAACATCGGTTTGCCTCTTACTTGATCGGTCGAGTTACACCCATTGAAACTCGACCGATTGCAATGTACGGAACAGTGCAGAAAAGTGTTTCTAGCCGTTGTGGAGTTGCAAAAAGTGAAAATATATCCGTTGCAAGCCACAAAATGGCTAGTTTTCGTTCACAAGGGTTCCCAAAGGCTAAGAGGCATCCCCAACTATAAATAGGACCCCTTGGGCTTCATTCCAAGGTTGAGCATTCATTGCAAACTCTTTGTGAGGTTCCTATTCTATAGTTGAGTGCTTCCTACAGCCTCCTCTCTCTCTCTAAGCTTAATCACTTGCTACATCCATTAGAGTGAGTAGGAAATCTGTAAGAGAGCTAGTACTACTTGTATATCTTGTGAGGCTCTCACTTCCACCACCTCCATTTCTATCTTTTCAATCAAGAAGATGAAAGTTCTCTCTCTTGTCCAAGAGAGGTGAAGAAGAACAAGGGAAGGAGTCCCTTGGTGAAGATCAAGGCAGAAGACTTGGAGCTAGAGTGGGTAAGCCCTTGGAGAAGGCAAAAGACTAAAGCTCAAGTAGGTAAGACCTTGGTGGAAGCTTCTCCGAGTGAAGGTGAAGTCAAAGGCGGAAGATCCAAGAAGAGTGGGTAATTCCTACAAGGCCGAAGACTTGTGCAAGAGTGGGTAAGTCCTTGGAGAAGGGCGAAGACTCTTGCAAAGTGGGTAAGTCCTTGGTAAGGTTGAAGACTCTTTGTATTGGATAGGTAAGTCCTTTGTTGGTCATGTATTGTAAGTCTTATAAATGAATATAAGAGTGCAATTGTTGGAAGTCCTAGAGGTTGACCTCTCTAGGCAAGTGGACTGACACACTTCTAGTTTGAAGTGTGGAACCACTCTAAATAGCTTGTCTAATTGGTGCATGTTCAATCTCTCTTATCCTTGCTATGCATGATTTAGTTGCACTCAAATTACCTATTTAGCAACCTTATCTTTTCATATATGTTGAAGGTTTAATGAATTTTGTTTAAGTGCTTTCATCTCTATTCACCCCTCCTCTAGAGCATCTAATCACCCATCTAGGATCCAACAAGTGGTATCAGAGCGGGTCTTCTCCAATCATACTTCAACAAGTAGGAGAAGATGGGTGACTACCTAGGAGGGAGACTCTCGACCAGCCTTCTAATCTTTGATGGGAGCAACTTCCTCTATTGGAGAAGAAGACTTCAATTCTACATCCAAGGATTAAGTCTCGAAATGTGGCAAATGGTGAACAACCCATACATTCTACCAAAGACAAATATTGAAGAATGGGATGAAGCCACCTTGATGAAAGCAACCTTGAATGCTAGAGCCATGCACATCCTATATGCCTCCATGACCCCCACCGAGTTCAACCGGATTTCCTCTTGTGAGACGGCCTATGAGGTATGGATAAAGCTTTGCATCACTTATGAAGGGACAGATCAAGTGAAGGAAAGCAAAGTCTACATGCTCAAAGGGTTGCTTGAGAACTTCAAGATGGGAAAGGAGGAGAGCATAGCCAACATGTACTCAAGGCTCAACACCATCTTGAATGGTCTTGCTATTCTAGGACATCCTATGTCTAGTGGAGAGATCAACTCAAAGGTCCTTAGAACTCTCCCCAAGAGGTGGGAATCCAAGGTGACTTCTATTGAAGAAGTAAGGTCTCTTAGGGATATTCCTATTGAAGAGCTCATTGGAAATCTACAAGCACATGAAGCCACACTTGACAAGAGGGAGGAATTAGAAAGACAAGAGGAGAAAGAACTCAAGAGAATGAAGAAGGCTGAAATCAAAGCTCAAATCAAGGCTATTGTTGGTCAAGCTTCTCCATCCTCTCAAGTTGAAGAAGATGCCATGTACTCCAAGGGTAAACCCTACAAAGGCAAGTCCTTCTCCATTCGGTGCTTCACATGTGGAAAGAAGGGTCACTACAAGGAAGATTGCCCAAAAGGCAAAAAGACCCATCTTCACAAGAAGGAGAAATGGCACTCAAGCTCAAGTGGCTCCTCCAACTCAAGCTCAAGTGAAGATTCATGTGAAGGATCAAGATCAAGCTCTAGTGATGAAGGAGAATGCCATTTTGCCCGTATAGCGTCAACAAGTGAAGACTCAAGTGAGGTAAATCTAGACTCTTTAGATAAAGAATCTTTCATTGCTATTATTCATGATATTTGTGCCTCTTATAAGTCTTCTAAAAAGAAAAAGAAAAAGCTTGCTAAAATTGTTGATAATTTGCATATAGAACTAGATGATCTTGAATATGCTAATTTTTGCTTGCTTATTGATAAAAATGACTGTCTTAGTCACGTAGACTTTCTTAAACTTGAAAATGCTAGTTTACTTGATAAAATTAAATTTCTAGAAGCTCAACCTCTCATGCCTAGTTCTAATGAAGAGCATACTTTAATTGTTGATTCTCTCATGCATGACATTGATGTTCTTAAATCTGAAAACAAGGACAAAGATTTTGTTTTGCATGAATTAGAAATAGAAAATGCCTCCTTTCTTGCTAAAATCAATGGGCATGAATCTTGTTCTAGTTCTACAAATAGAGAGAATGATGTTGCTGCTCTTCATATTGATAGAGATTCTTATTCATCTAAATCTCTTTGCTTAGAAAATGATCTTTTGCATGCTAGAGATAATATTAATCAATTGTCTTCGACTATTGCTTCTCTTAAGCATGATAATGACAGTTTGAGATCTTCTTTGCAAAGATTCTTAGTGGGTAAAAAGAATCTTAATGACATCCTACACCATACTACTAAACAAATTGGTAGACATGGTTTAGGGTATGATAGTAGTCAAGGGAACAACAAAGATAAAGGACCTCCAATATTCCATGGAGAATCCTCTAGTTCCAAGACTATGGGAACATGAAACTATTGCAATGAATTAGGTAATTATTCTAATTGTTGTCCTTTTAGGAAAGCACCCAAGAGCAATAGGATTTGGGTTGCTAAACTAACCCCTCCGGACCCAAAAACATGATTGGGGACCATTTCATCTTTCTTCTTGTAGGTACTTACAAATGGATTGATTTGAGCTATTGAATTGCAAATTGACTTCTCAATCCACATGAAAGAAGAAAGGTGAGATGTGTAGAGGGTGACAACAAGTGGAAAAGGCAATGGTAAGCATAAAGGTAAAGGTTTTATTGCTTATAACCATTTCTAACTTGTTTTTGTCAAGTCAGTGTGCACTATACATATGGTTTTTGAGTCAAAAGTGGCATTTTTGTGTTTCTCTTCACACTCTTGCTCAAAAACCATTTCTAATGCTTCTATAGTGCATTACTAACTTACTTAGACATGTTTGGATATGGTTTGTATTTTAAGCATGCCTTTAAATATGTTTTTATGAAATATATGTGCTTTTTGACAGCTGCTCTGTCGGTCGAGTTTTCCCTAGTGAAACTCGACCGATGGGCACCAAGAGTGTTGCCAACAGCTGTCATCGGTCGAGTGACAATGCACAGAACTCGACCGATAGCACCGTGCACAGAATATACATTTGGCTTATTGAGTGAGAATTTCCCTCTCAACTAGATTTTCTCAACCAATAACCTTATTCTTTGGCACTCTCATTTGGTACCTTTATATATGCATATTGCCATGTTATAAATTTCCTATCTTGCTTACAACTCTATCTCTCTAATTTCTCTAAATTGGTATATCTATATGTTGCAATTACTTGCTTTGAGTTGTCTTGCAGGTTTTGATGATGATCTCTTTGGATCTCTTGGTTGTGTCTAAAATCGCTTCCGTTGTACTCTAACTTGCTACATCTCTATAGGTGTATATCTTGTTTTGATACAACCTTGAGGTTCATAGGGGTAATCATCTTATGGTAAGGATGCATATCTAGTGAGTTATATTCTTTCATGCTTCTAAAATTGCATATCTCCTTGTTTGGATATATCTCTACATCTACTCATAGCTTGCTCTTTAACTTGTGTATCTTTTGGTATCTCTTGCTATGATCTAGATCCTACTAGTAGTCCTAACTTGTGATATCATCTACTAGTAGTTCATATACATGTAGTTCTGGGCAACTTTGCCCATCTATATGCTATGCTTGTATCTTGTCTCATACATGCTCAAGATTGCTCCTTGAATTGCATATCTACTATCTTGAGTTACTTGCATAACATTGTGATGCAGGGCACATAGAGCTACATTATATGTAGAAATTGGAGTATTTTTAGATTTTATGCAGATTTTGCTCCAGTTTCAGTTTTTGGTGCAAGACTAGTGTTTTTCATGCAGAAACGACCTTCTGAGCAAGACTCATCGCTTTTCCTTGAGATCTGATGGTTTTTGGTCAAATTCCATCATCTTGAGGGTCAAAATTGTGATTTATTGTTTTTCTGCAGCACTTTATCTTACATTTTTGGGTTGTTCAAGTATATGCTTTAACTTGCTTTTCTTTCTATGCTTGGACAAGACCCTATCTGTGCTCTTCTACTCTCCTTATATATATTTATGTTATCTCCTTTCTCTTTAACAAGTGATGTTTCTTATTTCTTCATAACCCCGCTTTTTGAAATGACAAAGGGGGAGAAAGTATGTCTTCTTTTAAAAGAGGAAGAAGGCATGTCTTACATGAAGAAGAGAAATATGTTCATGTAAAGGGAGAAGGTAAAGGGGAGAAGACATATATGTGTAGAACATATATGAGTAGAAGACATAGTATTCTATAAATGTTATGAAAGCTAACCATGCAGGAGAAATAGCATCAATTGAGGGGGAGTATGAAAACTACATGCGCATCAATTGAGGGGGAGCATATGAGCTTAGTCCTATTGAAACCCCTAGGTTTCTCCAAAGGTATAAATTTACTTAAATGCTTTCAATACATTTATGGAATGGTTTGTCATCTTCAAAAAGGGGGAGAATGTTGACTCAAGGTCAATTAGGTCAATGTTGACTCACGTCTAAATTGACTAAACCCGTGTTTTGATGATGACTAAACATTCCACATATTGGTGTCTAATGCTTCTACTTGAGTGATTTCAGATTAAGTATAGATACACTCCAAATGCCCTAACTTGCGCATATCAAATTGGAGAAAAGACAAGTCAAAGTCATACAAGTGCACGTTTTTGTAATATGATGTATATCCATTATAATCATGTTGTAAATCACTTGTAATGATTGTATGACTTGTAATTAAGCTTAGAAAAATATCAGGAACACTTAGATCAAATATTAGAGGACTTTAGATGCATCTTAGAAAATCAATTATAGGCACTTGGTCGGTCGAGTTTCCCACCCTGAAACTCGACCGATCCACCTTGGTCGATTTTCTGAAGATTGCATCAGTCGAGTTGTGCACTCACATAACTCGACCGATTGGGTAGTAGGCCATTTGCAGTTGAAATGGTCGGTCGAGTTTCCTCAGGACAAACTCGACCGATCCTTTGAACACCGGTTTGCCTCCTACTTGATCGGTCGAGTTACACCCATTGAAACTCGACCGATTGCAATGCACGGAAAAGTGTAGAAAAGTGTTTCTAGCCGTTGTGGAGTTGCAACAAGTGAAAATATATCCGTTGCAAGCCACAAAATGGCTAGTTTTCATTCACAAGTGTTCCCAAAGGCTAAGAGGCATCCCCAGCTATAAATAGGACCCTTTGGGCTTCATTCCAAGGTTGAGCATTCATTGCAAACTGTTTGTGAAGTTCCTATTCTTTAGTTGAGTGCTTCCTACAACCTCCTCTCTATCTCTAAGCTTAATCACTTGCTACATCCATTAGAGTGAGTAGGAAATCTGTAAGAGAGCTAGTACTACTTGTATATCTTGTGAGGCTCTCACTTCCACCACCTCCATTTCTATCTTTTCAATCAAGAAGATGAAGGTTCTCTCTCTTGTCCAAGAGAGGTGAAGAAGAACAAGGGAAGGAGTCCCTTGGTGAAGATCAAGGCAGAAGACTTGGAGCTAGAGTGGGTAAGCCCTTGGAGAAGGCAAAAGACTCAAGCTCAAGTAGGTAAGACCTTGGTGGAAGCTTCTCCGAGTGAAGGTGAAGTCAAAGGCGGAAGATCCAAGAAGAGTGGGTAATTCCTACAAGGCCGAAGACTTGTGCAAGAGTGGGTAAGTCCTTGGAGAAGGCCGAAGACTCTTGCAAAGTGGGTAAGTCCTTGGTAAGGTTGAAGACTCTTTGTATTGGATAGGTAAGTCCTTTGTTGGTCATGTATTGTAAGTCTTATAAGTGAATATAAGAGTGTAATTGTTGGAAGTCCGAGAGGTTGATCTCTCTAGGCAAGTGGACTGACACACTTCTAGTTTGAAGTGTGGAACCACTCTAAATAGCTTGTCTAATTGGTGCATGTTCAATCTCTCTTATCCTTGCTATGCATGATTTAGTTGCACTCAAATTACCTATTTAGCAACCTTATCTTTTCATATGTGTTGAAGGTTTAATGAATTTTGTTTAAGTGCTTTCATCTCTATTCACCCCCCCTCTAGAGAATCTAATCACCCATCTAGGATCCAACAAGTGGTATCAGAGCGGGTCTTCTCCAAGCATACTTCAAAAAGTAGGAGAAGATGGGTGACTACCTAGGAGGGAGACTCTCGACCAGCCTTCCAATCTTTAATGGGAGAAACTTCCTCTATTGGAGAAGAAGACTTCAATTCTACATCCAAGGATCAAGTCTCGAGATGTGGCAAATGGTGAACAGCCCATACATTCTACCAAAGACAAATATTGAAGAATGGGATGAAGCCACCTTGATGAAAGGAACCTTGAATACTAGAGCCATGCACATCCTATATGCCTCCATGACCCCCACCGAGTTCAACCGGATTTCCTCTTGTGAGACGGCCTATGAGGTATGGAGAAAGCTTTGCATCACTTATGAAGGGACAGATCAAGTGAAGGAAAGCAAAGTCTACATGCTCAAAGGGTTGCTTGAGAACTTCAAGATGGGAAAGGAGGAGAGCATAGCCAACATGTACTCAAGGCTCAACACCATCTTGAATGGTCTTGCTATTCTAGGACATCCTATGTCTAGTGGAGAGATCAACTCAAAGGTCCTTAGAACTCTCCCCAAGTGGTGGGAATCCAAGGTGACTTCTATTGAAGAAGCAAGGTCTCTTAGGGATATTCCTATTGAAGAGCTCATTGGAAATCTACAAGCACATGAAGCCACACTTGACAAGAGGGAGGAATTAGAAAGACAAGAGGAGAAAGAACTCAAGAGAATGAAGAAGGC
Organism: Alisma plantago-aquatica; assembly: GCA_963693085.1. Taxonomy (NCBI): domain Eukaryota; kingdom Viridiplantae; phylum Streptophyta; class Magnoliopsida; order Alismatales; family Alismataceae; genus Alisma; species Alisma plantago-aquatica. Next base: position 1,286,510,381 of record OY856411.1, read on the forward strand.
TGAAATCAAAGCTCAAATCAAGGCTATTGTTGGTCAAGCTTCTCCATCCTCTCAAGTTGAAGAAGATGCCATGTACTCCAAGGGTAAACCCTACAAAGGCAAGTCCTTCTCCATTCGGTGCTTCACATGTGGAAAGAAGGGTCACTACAAGGAAGATTGCCCAAAAGGCAAAAAGACCCATCTTCACAAGAAGGAGAAATGGCACTCAAGCTCAAGTGGCTCCTCCAACTCAAGCTCAAGTGAAGATTCATGTGAAGGATCAAGCTCAAGCTCTAGTGATGAAGGAGAATGCCATTTTGCCCTTATAGCGTCAACAAGTGAAGACTCAAGTGAGGTAAATCTAGACTCTTTAGATAAAGAATCTTTAATTGCTATTATTCATGATATTTGTGCCTCTTATAAGTCTTCTAAAAAGAAAAAGAAAAAGCTTGCTAAAATTGTTGATAATTTGCATATAGAACTAGATGATCTTGAATATGCTAATTGTTGCTTTCTTATTGTTAAAAATGACTGTCTTAGTCAAGTAGACTCTCTTAAACTTGAAAATGCTAGTTTACTTGATAAAATTAAATTTCTAGAAGCTCAACCTCTCATGCCTAGTTCTAATGAAGAGCATACTTTAATTGTTGATTCTCTCATGCATGACATTGATGTTCTTAAATCTGAAAACAAGGACAAAGATTTTGTTTTGCATGAATTAGAAATAGAAAATGCCTCTTTTCTTGCTAAAATCAATGGGCATGAATCTTGTTCTAGTTCTACAAATAGAGAGAATGATGTTGCTGCTCTTCATATTGATAGAGATTCTTATTCATCTAAATCTCTTTGCTTAGAAAATGATCTTTTGCATGCTAGAGATAATATTAATCAATTGTCTTCGACTATTGCTTCTCTTAAGCATGATAATGACAGTTTGAGATCTTCTTTGCAAAGATTCTTAGTGGGTAAAAAGAATCTTAATGACATCCTACACCATACTACTAAACAAATTGGTAGACATGGTTTAGGGTATGATAGTAGTCAAGGGAACAACAAAGATAAAGGACCTCCAATATTCCATGGAGAATCCTCTAGTTCCAAGACTATGGGCACATGCAACTATTGCAATGAATTAGGTCATTATTCTAATTGTTGTCCTTTTAGGAAAGCACCCAAGAGCAATAGGATTTGGGTTGCTAAACTAACCCCTCCGGACCCAAAAACATGATTGGGGACCATTTCATCTTTCTTCTTGTAGGTACTTACAAATGGATTGATTTGAGCTATTGAATTGCAAATTGACTTCTCAATCCACATGAAAGAAGAAAGGTGAGATGTGTAGAGGGTGACAACAAGTGGAAAAGGCAATGGTAAGCACAAAGGTAAAGGTTTTATTGCTTATAACCATTTCTAACTTGTTTTTGTCAAGTCAGTGTGCACTATACATATGGTTTTTGAGTCAAAAGTGGCATTTTTGTGTTTCTCTTCACACTCTTGCTCAAAAACTGTTTCTAATGCTTCTATAGTGCATTACTAACTCACTTAGACATGTTTGGATATGGTTTGTATTTTAAGCATGCCTTTAAATATGTTTTTATGAAATATATGTGCTTTTTGACAACTGCTCTGTCGGTCGAGTTTGCCCTAGTGAAATTCGACCGATGGGCACCAAGAGTGTTGCCCACAGCTGTCATCGGTCGAGTTGACAATGAACAAAACTCGACCGATAGCACCGTGCACAGAATATACATTTAGCTTATTGAGTGAGAATTTCCCTCTCAACTAGATTTTCTCAACCAATAACCTTATTCTTTGGCACTCTCATTTGGTACCTTTATATATGCATATTGCCATGTTCTAAATTGCCTATCTTGCTTACAACTCTATCTCTATAATTGCTCTAAATTGGTATATCTATATGTTGCAATTACTTGCTTTGAGTTGTCTTGCAGGTTTTGATGATGATCTCTTTGGATCTCTTGGTTGTGTCTAAAATCGCTTCCGTTGTACTCTAACTTGCTACATCTCTATAGGTGTATATCTTGTTTTGATACAACCTTGAGGTTCATAGGGGTAATCATCTTATGGTAAGGATGCATATCTAGTGAGTTATATCCTTTCATGCTTCTAAAATTGCATATCTCCTTGTTTGGATATATCTCTACATCTACTCATAGCTTTCTCTTTAACTTGTGTATCTTTTGGTATCTCTTGCTATGATCTAGATCCTACTAGTAGTCCTAACTTGTGATATCATCTACTAGTAGTTCATATACATGTAGTTCTTGGCATCTTTGCCCATCTATATGCTATGCTTGTATCTTGTCTCATACATGCTCAAGATTGCTTCTTGAATTGCATATCTACTATCTTGAGTTACTTGCATAACATTGTGATGCAGGGCACATAGAGCTACATTATATGTAGAAATTGGAGTATTTTTGGATTTTATGCAGATTTTGCTCCAGTTTCAGTTGTTGGTGCAAGACTAGTGTTTTTCATGCAGAAATGACCTTCTGAGCAAGACTCATCGCTTTTCCATGAGCTCTGATGGTTTTTGGTCAAATTCCATCATCTTGAGGGTCAAAATTGTGATTTATTGTTTTTCTGCATCACTTTATCTTGCATTTTTGGGTTGTTCAAGTATATGCTTTAACTTGCTTTTCTTTCTATGCTTGGACAAGACCCTATCTGTGCTCTTCTACTCTCCTTATATATATTTATGTTATCTCCTTTCTCTTTAACAAGTGATGTTTCTTATTTCTTCATAACCCCGCTTTTTGAAATGAAAAAGGGGGAGAAAGTATGTCTTCTTTTAAAAGAGGAAGAAGGAATGTCTTACATGAAGAAGAGAAATATGTTCATGTAAAGGGAGAAGGTAAAGGGGAGAGGACATATATGTGTAGAACATATATGAGTAGAAGACATAGTATTCTATAAATGTTATGAAAGCTAACCATGCAGGAGAAATAGCATCAATTGAGGGGGAGTATGAAAACTCCATGCACATCGATTGAGGGGGAGCATATGAGCTTAGTCCTATTGAAACCCCTAGGTTTCTCCAAAGGTATAAATTTACTTAAATGCTTTCAATACATTTATGGAATGGTTTGTCATCTTCAAAAAGGGGGAGAATGTTGACTCAAGGTCAATTAGGTCAATGTTGACTCACGTCTAAATTGACTAAACCCGTGTTTTGATGATGACTAACCATTCCACATATTGGTGTCTAATGCTTCTACTTGAGTGATTTCAGATTAGGTATAGATACACTCCAAATGCCCTAACTTGCGCATATCAAATTGGAGAAAAGACAAGTCAAAGTCATACAAGTGCACGTTTTTGTAATATGATGTATATCCATTAGAATCATGTTGTAAATCACTTGTAATGATTGTATGACTTGTAATTAAGCTTAGAAAAATATCAGGAACACTTAGATCGAATATTAGAGCACTTTAGATGCATCTTAGAAAATCAATTACGGGCACTTGGTCGGTCGAGTTTCCCACCCTGAAACTCGACCGATCCACCTTGGTCGATTTTCTGAAGATTGCATCGGTTGAGTTGTGTACTCACAGAACTCGACCGATTGGGTAGTAGGCCATTTCCAGTTGAAATGGTCGGTCGAGTTTCCTCAGGACAAACTCGACCGATCCTTTGAACACCGGTTTGCCTCCTACTTGATCGGTCGAGTTACACCCATTGAAACTCGACCGATTGCACTGTACGGAAAAGTGCAGAAAAGTGTTTCTAGCCATTGTGGAGTTGCAACAAGTGAAAATATATCCGTTGCAAGCCACAAAATGGCTAGTTTTCATTCACAAGTGTTCCCAAAGGCTAAGAGGCATCCCCAGCTATAAATAGGACCCCTTGGGCTTCATTCCAAGGTTGAGCATTCATTGCAAACTCTTTGTGAGGTTCCTATTCTTTAGTTGAGTGCTTCCTACAACCTCCTCTCTCTCTCTAAGCTTAATCACTTGCTACATCCATTAGAGTGAGTAGGAAATCTATAAGAGAGCTAGTACTACTTGTATATCTTGTGAGGCTCTCACTTCCACCACCTCCATTTCTATCTTTTCAATCAAGAAGATGAATGTTCTCTCTCTTGTCCAAGAGAGGTGAAGAAGAACAAGGGAAGGAGTCACTTGGTGAAGATCAAGGCAGAAAACTTGGATCTAGAGTGGGTAAGCCCTTGGAGAAGGCAAAAGACTCAAGCTCAAGTAGGTAAGACCTTGGTGGAAGCTTATCCGAGTGAAGGTGAAGTGAAAGGTGGAAGATCCAAGAAGAGTGGGTAATTCCTAAAAGGCCGAAGACTTGTGCAAGAGTGGGTAAGTCCTTGGAGAAGGCCGAAGACTCTTGCAAAGTGGGTAAGTCCTTGGTAAGGTTGAAGACTATTTGTATTGGATAGGTAAGTCCTTTGTTGGTCATGTATTGTAAGTCTTATAAGTGAATATAAGAGTGTAATTGTTTGAAGTCCTAGAGGTTGATCTCTCTAGGCAAGTGGACTGACACACTTCTAGTTTGAAGTGTGGAACCACTCTAAATAGCTTGTCTAATTGGTGCATGTTCAATCTCTCTTATCCTTGCTATGCATGATTTAGTTGCACTCAAATTACCTATTTAGCAACCTTATCTTTTCATATATGTTGAAGGTTTAATGAATTTTGTTTAAGTGCTTTCAGCTCTATTCACCCCCCCTCTAGAACATCTAATCACCCATCTAGGATCCAACAAGTGGTATCAGAGCGGGTCTTCTGCAAGCATACTTCAAAAAGTAGGAGAAGATGGGTGACTACCTAGGAGGGAGACTCTCGACCAGCCTTCCAATCTTTGATGGGAGCAACTTCCTCTATTGGAGAAGAAGACTTCAATTCTACATCCAAGGATCAAGTCTCGAGATGTGGCAAATGGTGAACAGCCCATACATTCTACCAAAGACAAATATTGAAGAATGGGATGAAGCCACCTTGATGAAAGGAACCTTGAATGCTAGAGCCATGCACATCCTATATGCCTCCATGACCCCCACCGAGTTCAACCGGATTTCCTCTTGTGAGACGTCCTATGAGGTATGGAGAAAGCTTTGCATCACTTATGAAGGGACAGATCAAGTGAAGGAAAGCAAAGTCTACATGCTCAAAGGGTTGCTTGAGAACTTCAAGATGGGAAAGGAGGAGAGCATAGCCAACATGTACTCAAGGCTCAACACCATCTTGAATGGTCTTGCTATTCTAGGACATCCTATGTCTAGTGGAGAGATCAACTCAAAGGTCCTTAGAACTCTCCCCAAGAGGTGGGAATCCAAGGTGACTTCTATTGAAGAAGCAAGGTCTCTTAGGGATATTCCTATTGAAGAGCTCATTGGAAATCTACAAGCACATGAAGCCACACTTGACAAGAGGGAGGAATTAGAAAGACAAGAGGAGAAAGAACTCAAGAGAATGAAGAAGGCTGAAATCAAAGCTCAAATCAAGGCTATTGTTGGTCAAGCTTCTCTATCCTCTCAAGTTGAAGAAGATGCCATGTACTCCAAGGGTAAACCCTACAAAGGCAAGTCCTTCTCCATTCGGTGCTTCACATGTGGAAAGAAGGGTCACTACAAGGAAGATTGCCCAAAAGGCAAAAAGACCCATCTTCACAAGAAGGAGAAATGGCACTCAATCTCAAGTGGCTCCTCCAACTCAAGCTCAAGTGAAGATTCATGTGAAGGATCAAGCTCAAGCTCTAGTGATGAAGAAGAATGCCATTTTGCCCTTATAGTGTCAACAAGTGAAGACTCAAGTGAGGTAAATCTAGACTCTTTAGATAAAGAATCTTTAATTGCTATTATTCATGATATTTGTGCCTCTTATAAGTCTTCTAAAAAGAAAAAGAAAAAGCTTGCTAAAATTGTTGATAATTTGCATATAGAACTAGATGATCTTGAATATGCTAATTCTTGCTTGCTTATTGATAAAAATGACTGTCTTAGTCAAGTAGACTCTCTTAAACTTGAAAATGCTAGTTTACTTGATAAAATTAAATTTCTAGAAGCTCAACCTCTCATGCCTAGTTCTAATGAAGAGCATACTTTAATTGTTGATTCTCTCATGCATGACATTGATGTTCTTAAATCTGAAAACAAGGACAAAGATTTTGTTTTGCATGAATTAGAAATAGAAAATGCCTCCTTGCTTGCTAAAATCAATGGGCATGAATCTTGTTCTAGTTCTACAAATAGAGAGAATGATGTTGCTGCTCTTCATATTGATAGAGATTTTTATTCATCTAAATCTCTTTGCTTAGAAAATGATCTTTTGCATGCTAGAGATAATATTAATCAATTGTCTTCGACTATTGCTTCTATTAAGCATGATAATGACAGTTTGAGATCTTCTTTGCAAATATTCTTAGTGGGTAAAAAGAATCTTAATGACATCCTACACCATACTACTAAACAAATTGGTAGACATGGTTTAGGGTATGATAGTAGTCAAGGGAACAACAAAGATAAAGGACCTCCAATATTCCATGGAGAATCCTCTAGTTCCAAGACTATGGGCACATGCAACTATTGCAATGAATTAGGTCATTATTCTAATTGTTGTCCTTTTAGGAAAGCACCCAAGAGCAATAGGATTTGGGTTGCTAAACTAACCCCTCCGGACCCAAAAACATGATTGGGGACCATTTCATCTTTCTTCTTGTAGGTACTTACAAATGGATTGATTTGAGCTATTGAATTACAAATTGACTTCTCAATCCACATGAAAGAAGAAAGGTGAGATGTGTAGAGGGTGACAACAAGTGGAAAAGGCAATGGTAAGCACAAAGGTAAAGGTTTTATTGCTTATAACCATTTCTAACTTGTTTTTGTCAAGTCAGTGTGCACTATACATATGGTTTTTGAGTCAAAAGTGGCATTTTTGTGTTTCTCTTCACACTCTTGCTCAAAAACTGTTTCTAATACTTCTATAGTGCATTACTAACTTACTTAGACATGTTTGGATATGGTTTATATTTTAAGCATGCCTTTAAATATGTTTTTATGAAATATATGTGCTTTTTGAAAGCTGCTCTGTCGGTCGAGTTTGCCCTAGTGAAACTCGACCGATGGGCACCAAAAGTGTTGCCAACAGCTGTCATCGGTCGAGTTGACAATGCACAGAACTCGACCAATAGCACTGTGCACAGAATATATATTTGGCTTATTGAGTGAGAATTTCCCTCTCAACTAGATTTTCTCAACCAATAACCTTATTCTTTGGCACTCTCATTTGGTACCTTTATATATGCATATTGCCATGTTCTAAATTGCCTATCTTGCTTACAACTCTATCTCTCTAATTGCTCTAAATTGGTATATCTATATGTTGCAATTACTTGCTTTGAGTTGTCTTGCAGGTTTTGATGATGATTTTTTTGGATCTCTTGGTTGTGTCTAAAATCACTTCCGTTGTACTCTAACTTGCTACATCTCTATAGGTGTATATCTTGTTTTGATACAACCTTGAGGTTCATAGGGGTAATCATCTTATGGTAAGGATGCATATCTAGTGAGTTATATCCTTTCATGCTTCTAAAATTGCATATCTCTTTGTTTGGATATATCTCTACATCTACTCATAGCTTGCTCTTTAACTTGTGTATCTTTTAGTATCTCTTGCTATGATCTAGATCCTACTAGTAGTCCTAACTTGTGATATCATCTACTAGTAGTTCATATACATGTAGTTCTTGGCATCTTTGTTCATCTATATGCCATGCTTGTATCTTGTCTCATACATGCTCAAGATTGCTCCTTGAATTGCATATCTACTATCTTGAGTTACTTGCATAACATTGTGATGCAGGGCACATAGAGCTACATTATATGTAGAAATTGGAGTATTTTTGGATTTTATGCAGATTTTGCTCCAGTTTCAGTTGTTGGTGCAAGACTAGTGTTTTTCATGCAGAAATGACCTTCTGAGCAAGACTCATTGCTTTGCCATGAGCTCTGATGGTTTTTGGTCAAATTCCATCATCTTGAGGGTCAAAATTGTGATTTATTGTTTTTCTGCAGCACTTTATCTTGCATTTTTGGGTTGTTAAAGTATATGCTTTAAGTTGCTTTTCTTTCTATGCTTGGACAAGACCCTATCTGTGCTCTTCTACTCTCTTTATATATATTTACGTTATCTCCTTTCTCTTTAACAAGTGATGTTTCTTATTTCTTCATAACCCCGCTTTTTGAAATGACAAAGGGGGAGAAAGTATGTCTTCTTTTAAAAGAGGAAGAAGGCATGTCTTACATGAAGAAGAGAAATATGTTCATGTAAAGGGAGAAGGTAAAGGGGAGAAGACATATATGTGTAGAACATATATGAGTAGAAGACATAGTATTCTATACATGTTATGAAAGCTAACAATGCAGGAGAAATAACATCAATTGAGGGGGAGTATGAAAACTCCATGCACATCAATTGAGGGGGAGCATATGAGCTTAGTCCTATTGAAACCCCTAGGTTTCTCCAAAGGTATAAATTTACTTAAATGCTTTCAATACATTTATGGAATGGTTTGTCATCTTCAAAAAGGGGGAGAATGTTGACTCAAGGTCAATTAGGTCAATGTTGACTCACATCTAAATTGACTAAACCTGTGTTTTGATGATGACTAACCAATCCACATATTGGTGTCTAATGCTTCTACTTGAGTGATTTCAGATTAGGTATAGACACACTCCAAATGCCCTAACTTGCGCATATCAAATTGAGGAAAAGACAAGTCAAAGTCATACAAGTGCATGTTTTTGTAATATGATGTATATCTATTAGAATCATGTTGTAAATCACTTGTAATGATTGTATGACTTGTAATTAAGCTTAGAAAAATATCAGGAACACTTAGATCGAATATTAGAGCACTTTAGATGCATCTTAGAAAATCAATTACAGGCACTTGGTCGGTCGAGTTTCCCACCCTGAAACTCGACTGATCCACCTTGGTCGATTTTCTGAAGATTGCATCGGTCGAGTTGTGCACTCACAGAACTCGATCGATTGGGTAGTAGGCCATTTCCAGTTGAAATGGTCGGTCAAGTTTCCTCAGGACAAACTCGACCGATCCTTTGAACATCGGTTTGCCTCCTACTTGATCGGTCGAGTTACACCCATTGAAACTCGACCGATTGCACTATACGGAAAAGTGCAGAAAAGTGTTTCTAGCTGTTGTGGAGTTGCAACAAGTGAAAATATATCCGTTGCAAGCCACAAAATGGCTAGTTTTCATTCACAAGTGTTCCCAAAGGCTAAGAGGCATCCCCAGCTATAAATAGGACCCCTTGGGCTTCATTCCAAGGTTGAGCATTCATTGAAAACTCTTTGTGAGGTTCCTATTCTATAGTTGAGTGCTTCCTACAGCCTCCTCTCTCTCTCTAAGCTTAATCACTTGCTACATCCATTAGAGTGAGTAGGAAATCTATAAGAGAGCTAGTACTACTTGTATATCTTGTGAGGCTCTCACTTCCACCACCTCCATTTCTATCTTTTCAATCAAGAAGATGAAGGTTCTCTCTCTTGTCCAAGAGAGGTGAAGAAGAAAAAGGGAAGGAGTCCCTTGGCGAAGATCAAGGCAGAAGACTTGGAGCTAGAGTGGGTAAGCCCTTGGAGAAGGCAAAAGACTCAAGCTCAAGTAGGTAAGACCTTGGTGGAAGCTTCTCCGAGTGAAGGTGAAGTCAAAGGCGGAAGATCCAAGAAGAGTGGGTAATTCCTACAAGGCCGAAGACTTGTGCAAGAGTGGGTAAGTCTTTGGAGAAGGGCGAAGACTCTTGCAAAGTGGGTAAGTCCTTGGTAAGATTGAAGACTCTTTGTATTGGATAGGTAAGTCCTTTGTTGGTCATGTATTGTAAGTCTTATAAGTGAATATAAGAGTGCAATTGTTGGAAGTCCTAGAGGTTGACCTCTCTAGGCAAGTGGACTGACACACTTCTAGTTTGAAGTGTGGAACCACTCTAAATAGCTTGTCTAATTGGTGCATGTTCAATCTCTCTTATCCTTGCTATGCATGATTTAGTTGCACTCAAATTACCTATTTAGCAACCATATCTTTTCATATATCTTGAAGGTTTAATGAATTTTGTTTAAGTTCTTTCAGCTCTATTCACCCCCCCTCTAGAGCATCTAATCACCCATCTAGGATCCAACAATATTTTTGTTTGAATCGAATATAGAAATATTATATGTCATTTTCATCAGACAGAGATAAACTTTTTAATAAGAATACTTCCAGACACTAGATCTACTTGCTCTTCTACTAATATATAGCATGATATTGATATTTTATGATCTAAAACTTGATGTTAGGCTAATATCAATAACTTGACCAATCTTATGCATCAAAAATCGAAGTTTATTCACCCTAGCGCATTGAAATTATCTATTGTTGTTTATATGACTTATTATGATCTTTTATTCTAAAGAACACTTCTTAATACCTAATATTAATTGAATGTACCCTATACCCTTATGCTAGATCGAAATTGGTAGTTTTTGGTGAATGTTCAACCAAGATTCAAAATTTCCCATGATAGTATCCCATCTTAATTTGATGTTGTGCTTTAAACCTTGAAAACATGCTTAATATGGATACATTAATGTCAAATCTCCAACCTTTCTTAAATGTTGATCTTGTATTTCCAAACTAAATATGTAACCTCAAAATCAATACTCTTGCATGATTTCTACACCTAAATGCTATATTGATCATTCTTGTACCCCAATGTGACTACTTGACCTAATCTAGACATGAAAGTGACCTATGTTGCATGTTGATTTTTAGAACTTTTTCCCTAATGATCATCAATGTTATATAATGATCAGAAATAGGGAGATTGGTGATGCTCACGACACATAAATAAATTAGACACAATCTATACTCTAATGATGACAATCTTGCATGATAATGACTCAATACATCTAGTTATGACAATGTTGATGCTTATGTTGACTAAGCTTGCTCAAATATTATGATTTCTCTATTTAGAATCTTGCAACTCTATCCATATATGCCTGATCTGGTTGTGATGTGTCATTCTAAGTGCTAATGAATATGTGATGTGCTATGTTGCATGATAACACCTATGCATGGCCTAGTTTGATCATTTAAATCAATGTTAAAAGGAATGAGTAACTAGACTTATGTGACACATCGACCCTCCTTGATAATATTTCATGAGACCAAATCATGATGATATTAATACAATTTTACTTATTTGATCTAGTCAAAGTTTCTAACTAATCAATGGTTAATCTTGTACTCTAATCAAGGTACACTTTATCGTCCGATTGGCCAGACTAGTGTATTGAACTTGCTTGTATGTATGTATGTTTAAACTACTTGGATTTATATACTTGTTTGAGATACTTGTTCTCTACAATTAGTACGTTTGTTTTGTTTGAGATATGTTGAACAAACCTTAAACATGATTAAAACTTTGTTCATTATACAAAGCTTGTCTACTTGCTTGTATTCTCGGGGTAAGGGCACAATGAATGTTGAAACAAGGTACCTCATTGAATTTGATCTTGAGGTCCACCACATTGAAATAGGATGACATTTAGGATTTAATCCTCATATTCCCCTCAAGGACTTTTCCAATGGAAAGCTGGTCAATGTCCATGAAATGTTGCTTAGTATAATGGAAATGCATCTAAAACATGCTTGTTTGTTAATAAGAAAGTCTTAAATGTTGTTTATTTCTTTCTTGTTGTTATATCAAGTTTTTTCCAAGCATATATATTCTATTAAACCTGTGAGTTTATGTTTTTTATAGAATACTCAAAACACTTGTCAGATGTGTACCCATTTTACAAGTTTAGGTAAAAGGTACACTAAGACTCTCCTACTATGACCGTTTCTTCTGCTTTTATATTATAATATGCTTCTATTACTCTGGTGATCTCTAATGACATGCAAATGTAATTCATATGGTTAATTATATGGGACTAAAATCTTGATATTAGGTACTAGTTTAGCTCCTTTTATGTCACGTTGTTTTTTACTTGAGTTCTCTATGTTTTTTTTTGTGGTTCTGTTCGTGCATATGTTATGTCTAAAATCTTGATCTTAGGTACTGTTTAGTTCATTTTATGTCATGTTGTCTTTTACCTTAGTTCTCTATGTTTTTTTGTGGTTTTGTTCATGCATATGTTATGAGATCCATTCTAAGGACATACTCCTAGGTCCACACTCCTTTGGCTATGTAGCCACTAGGAGTGTGGACTTACGTTGATAAATAGTTTCATGACACTTCAAGACTATCATCAACTATTGTTATTTTGAAGTACTTAAGGATGAAGATATTATGACATGTGACATCTCTTCTATAGTAAAATATATGTTCTTAATATGAGGTCGTATTGGTTGAGTTTAAGAGAAAATGGAAGTCAAGTCATGAAATAAGAGTTGGCGGTGGTGGTCCCAAGTATTCGAACTGCTTTGCATAGAAAATCAGAAAGAAAATGCAGCACACTCCTTCATCAACTCATTATAAATAATGATCTCTATAAGATTCATCATATATGCATTTAATAGGAGACTAGAATAGAATGTTGCAAAGCTACTACATATCCCTCTAAAATAATGGTAGCAAAATTAAAATATTTTTGCCCTTTTGGATGTATTAGACTTCAATAAAAGAAACCATGTATACTTCCTCCATTGCTTCTACCTAGAGACAACCATAATTAACATGGTGCTTAATGTTCACCTTTTCCAAGAAGGGTTTCCCCAAAAGTAAGGAAGCAACAATATCAATATTATGCATGAGGCATCCAATGACCCAATTTTTTTAGCTTTATTGATTGTTCTGGAGGTCAGAATTCCATTGTATCATCTTTAATCCCAAGAGTCATTATTCCTCTTGCCATATCATATGTCACACCCATTTTAGCTTGGATGGTCTGTCTGAGAGTAGCTCTTACCCATACTCTTCTTGCATCTTCATAACTACAACATGTATTGGAAAAATGAATCTATCCACCTTGACAAGGACATACTCATAAATACAATAGCATCAAATAAAAGATTTGTCATCTAATTTAATGTCATATTGGTATTCCTATAATGCGACAGTCCCATATTCTTGAATGTCTTAAGCAACATCATATAAATGCTAGCTCCTGAATAACATAGCACATCCCCAAAGTGGAAACATCCTATTGAACAAGGCATATAAAAGCATCCTAAATATTTTCCCTACCTGGGTAAATTCCTTTGAATCAAAATATCCATCTCCTCATGTATTACCACTGCATCAATCAACTATCCTCCTCTTTTTATTAATTATATTTTTAAGGAACTTGCCATAATAGGGAATCAACGCATCTATAAAGGAATACTAAAATGAATCTTAGGATCATCAACTGACAACATAAAAGATGATCCACGATTCCACCCCTCTTTGTTTTATGGAAGTGGACTCCCATTTTGTATTGGTGCTCCAATTCTGGTCATCATCACATCACCTTAATTCACAACCCTCTTTCTGCTCCCTCGGCCTCCTCCAACTCAGAGATCTGTTCTTCCCGCACATAGAGACTAGAAAATCATAGACACTGATTGCCAGTTCTCCTCGCTTATGGAGTTTCATTTTGTGCCTGCGCTGTAATTGGGTGCAAACAAAAATAGACACTGTTGAACGCCTTAATTGGGTGCAAACAAAAATAGACACCGTTGAACGCCTTAATTGGGTGCCACAGTGCTGTGCTAGCAGACATCATCGATGAAACTTGTTAGTCTCACGGTCCTTGTAAAGACACTGCCCGTAGAGTATCAGAAGCCAGTCACTAGAGAAAATACCTTAATAAACCTCAGGTTTGATAGTGGACTATGCCTCTTAGTACACAATTTTAACTATGGACTATTAAACAACTATGGAGTATTTCTGTGGAGTAAGTAGTCGTAGACCATTCCTCTTGCTCTATGATCTTAACTATGGACTATAAAATAATTGTGGATTATTCCAAATTTAGCAACTCAGTGGAAAGAACTATGGTCCATGGTAAAAGCCGTGGTCTATTTCTAATAAAAAAATGGATCTTGGGAGAAATATCCAAGAACTTCTTGGATTTTTGGTCTTCTTTGGTCTTATAGAGGCTATTTTGAAAAGGTATGGGCACAACAATTGTTTAGGTTATTTGTAAAACTTTAGGTTGTTTGTTCATGGATACTGATTGTTTCTGGTATTGTTAAACTATTTCTTGTGCATACATTCTTCTTCATCACCTCTACATGAGGTGGTAGTCATAGTCTCTAATTGATTTGTCAACTGACCTATATATATCTCCTTGATAAATACTTGACTCCATGGAATTCTTGGATGATGCACGAGGATCATGTTCCTCACCATAAGACTGATTCTTGGCCATGTTCTATTGTATCTCATGACATTCTTTGCCTTATTTACTAAAAATAAACCTACTCCTACACTATCCACTATGGTTCTCTACCCCTTGAACAAACCATATATAACTTTCTTCCTGGCCATAAAACATATTCCATGATATGGAACCTTCTAAGCATGTTTTGTTAGCACTCCCAAGCTTCTATATATGACTCGTCTACATGTTGCTTGAACCCATGGATCTTGCTCACCCATTTTTTGTATTATGGGGATAAAAGTACATTTCATCATGAGTGCATATAGGCTCCAGAGGTAGATTGAGAAACCATGTATTGACCTTGTCCATAAAAAAATGGAAATTGTAAGACCCTTCACCTGACCCTATTTTCTTTGGCTTAATCATGTGCTTAGAACCTTTCTCTAATCTTTTGATATGTAATTAGGGCTTGTGGAGAGCTTAAGTTTCAAGTTAGAGCTTGTGTGGATGATGTTTGTGCTTTCTGTGCTAGTTTTGGTGCAAATTGCAATTTACCCAACGTAGGGGGTTGATGTGCAATTTGTCACCTCTAGAGTGTTACCTCTCTTTCTTGACATCATCTAGAGGAAAGAGAAAGAGTAGGGCACTTTGTTTGAGCCTTGGATGAGGAGTATCACCCCAGGTGGTGATTAGGGTTGATGAGAGTGTTGAGTACCTTAATCATGTGTGTTGGTTGTGTTGTCTCGACCTTGGGTCACGAACAAGGTTGGTTTTGGAGGGTATCACGGTTGAGACACCTCTTCTAGTTGTTTGAGTCATGACCTAGGTAGTCTATGATGGTATTGAGCCAATATGGCTGTCCATGTATGGGTACTTTTGACCTAGGGTTGTGGAGGTACCATGTCTCGACCTAGAACTGATGTTAGGTGGTGGTGCCACGACCATGGGAGGTGCACCCTAGGAGGGATGTGATCACGACCATGTGGGATGACATGGTGGTTGAGACACTACCTAGAGTGTATCACCATGTCTTGCATGTCATGCTTAAGTGGTTACATGTGAGTGCATGTTGGTCTTTTGCAAGGACAAGTGTCCCTTGGGTCCCTTAGTATGTTGGCACCTCATCCCTTGCTCTCTCTCTCTCATCTTCCATCTATATAACCCCTTATCTCTTATTGATTGAAACCCTTTTCGGCCATCTATTTTCTTCCTGCTTTGATTGTTCTTGGAGCTTGGTGGAGCAAGGAGGTTCATCCTTGGAGCTTGGGGAATGAATCTCCTCTTGCATGTGGTGGTGGTGGTGGTGATCTGAGCTCATCTTCCATCCTTGGTGCTCTTGTGGCTGAGTGTGGATCTTTTGGTGAAGCTTCTTCAACCCTTAGATCATGTGCTTGGAGCTCTTGATCTTGGAGTTTGGAGCTCTTGGTGGTGATCAACTTAAGGTGGGTTATATAACACTAAACCTACTCTATGATTGCACTTATTTATGCATTTATTACTATCTTATCTCTATAAATTTCTTCCTTATCATGCTTGTACTTAGTGGTAATATCTAGAGCTTATTTGGTGGAGATACCTTGCTTGGTTTGGGAGAAATCTGAAACCCTAATCTATGTGTACCTGATTTAGTAGATGATGAGTTATGGAGGTTCTTCTCTAATTTTTGCCTCGATCTTGCTCCCATGAATAGTGTTCATGGACCTAAATGTTTAAGGGAGGTTAGGTTCTATTTTTTTACCGTAACCATGTTTTTTCTCTTCCTTGGACAAGATTCCTTTTTGGTAGTTTATTGACCCATACCTTTAGGATTTTTGGTGATCGTTTTCTTGAGACCCTCCTTCTTGGTGACCTTGGTTTCCTACTCGATTTTAGTTTTGTTTTGAGACATAGATGGTGCATCTTGGTGTGGTCGTGACACTTCCCTCTTGGTGGTCGTAACCTTGATAGATTTTGGTTGAGATGCTTCCTTGTGGTTGAGTTTGACCTAGAGGTGTTAGATCAATGCTTTTGGTGTTAAGGGGCCTAGTCACTCTTGGTGTTGGTATCTTGTTCCTGCCTTGCTTGAGTTGAGACTCACCCTAGAGTGTAGGGTTGCAACCATGGTGGTCTTGGGTCGTGACACCTTTGGTCAAGATGCTTTGTGGAACCCTAACCCTAAGTGTCGTGGGCATGACATGACCTAGAGGGTGGAGGTTGTGACATGTTGAGACACATGAGTTTTGCAGTCGTGGCATGGACCATGATGGGTGGTCGTGATCTATGTGGTTATGTGGTCAACTTAGGGTGATGCTAGGTGGATGAGAAGTACTTGTGAACTCTAAATGATATTCATATATGAATGATACATAAGACATATATATATATCTGTTTAAAATGTTATTTAATCAACTCTAATGATGTTTCCTAATCCTTATACACTCCAAGATGATGGAGGGTGATGTTTTTAGGGTTGATGGTTCAACCTAGCTTTGTAACCCTAATTGGATAAGAAGAGACCCTAACCCTAAAAATGTGCATTAAGACTTGCTTGTTTCCCTCTCATGAAATGGGCATGATGTCATGTGATTATCTCTCTTGTTTATAAACCTCTAAACATGCATGTGTTATGAGCTTGGTAATCATAGTAGTGCATTCTATGGTGACTATGATATTATACAGGTTGAATGAGCCTTGAGAGGCATACTGAAACACTTGTGATAAAGAATGATGAGCTGAGGGATTAATACCCCATAGTCTATGACTTTGGTATTGATGATGTGGTGAATGACAATAATACAAGAATCATGTCGTGATAGTGTGATAAGTTCACACCCTATATATCATATCTTCTGGAAGTGTGCTATGCCCATATCTTTATAGAGTTTGTTATGACTTCATATGCTTTAACTTGATTGGTGCTAAAATATACTTAATTGACTTAGCTAATCAAGTAGAACCTAATCATGTAGTTTTGCCCTGTGCCAATCCATCCCAACATCAATACTTTCTAGATGGTGAAATAGGCTTTCCTTAGTGGAAGCTTGGAGTCATATACTGTTGAGTATATGCATTCATAGCATTGGCTGCGGGCCATACCCGGGAAGGAGTGTGGCTGCGGGCCGTAGCTCCGTGATATGTTTCTTAAGTGGTTTCATAGGATTGGCTACAAACTATACCATGGCAGGAGTGTGGCTACGGGTCATAGCTCAGTTTCAATAACACTGTGACCTGTATGGAAGTGGGCTAGGACTTGCACTATTTGACTATATGTCACAGGTTGCAATTGACTGGTATGTCTCTACTGTGTATTCATAATCTGACATGAGGTTTGGTGAGTTCATGGATTCTGACTCTTCCATAGACCTTGTGTGGCACCAAATCTGACTTGGTAGTGGTCAGTTGGATTTGGGAGGTACGACTCAAATCCTCAGGGCATAATAAAATACGTAATCAGCCCTGTAGTATACTTGCTTAGGATCAAATACAAAACATTAGATGAGACCTTGTTTGCTTTTGTATGGGATACATGGTAGTAAATATACATGTTCTTCATATTCCTTTTATGGTGATAAGATGTTTCACAATCCATTTGTAATTTCTCATACTATTAAAAATGATTACATGCTTATCATAATTGTAGCCTTACTTCTGTTCTTTATTGCCTTATATATACTAATAATCGTGTGGGTGGAGATTTATATTTCCCGTTGAGATTTGGAATCTCACCCCATGGGTTCTCCACACCTTTTAGGTGGACGTGCACGAGGAGGTAGAAATAGTGAAGCTAAGGCATAGCAACATCAAGAGGGACAGTAGCGGATAAGGTTGGGAATGCTACATGTGGTCCTTTTGTTGTTAGAATCCTAGAGTCATCCCTATACACTCAGGTCTTCAGGATGGTTTTTGGTCGTGTTTTGTATATGTGCTTTCAATACATGGTTTTGGCTTGTGCTCCTTTTTGATGTAAAGATACAATGGATATGTATATGTGTTTGGGACAGTCGTTTCTTGTAATAGGTTGATGGCATACATGATAAGAACATGTTTATGTAAGCACCTTGTGATCTATGATATCCAATACTGGTCTCCTGCGAGGACCTATATGTAAAGGTTTTTGTTTCTTTGGTGTTTAATGAAAATGGTTTTAATTTCTAGTGTTTTCTGGTAATCTATTTGTTTAGTTTTGTTTACCACAATTAGTTTTGAGTTATCTCATGTTTTGTGGCGTGGAGCATCACAGTTAGGTTGGTATCAGAGCTTTAGGTTTGCTGAGTCTATAGGGACCTAGGACTAGGGTTTGTGTCTGTTCTTGTGTCCTCCAATCTATCTTATAGTGACTTCTGCCTATGCAGAAGAAGAAGAAAAGCTTAAAGATGTCTGGAAAACATGAAGAACATGTTGTTGAGAGTAGTGTTGCTGCACCAGGTGGTGGTGCAAGGAACCAGGCACAAGAAGATTGGGTTCCTGAGGTCCTCCAGTTTGATCTAGCCATGCTTGAGAATCCTTCCTTTCAGATCATGCGATGTATCTCCTGAAGGGGAGTGCTGGCCATTGGTGGGCCATAGAAGAGAAGAAGAGACTTGGTGGTGAGGTAGGTTGGGAGGAGTTCCAACATGAGTTTGTTAGTTGATACTTCCCACAGACCTATCTGGACCATAAAATTAGTCAGTTTGAGTGGATTCAATAGGGATCCATTTCTATCAATGACGAGGCTAAGTTTATGGAGCTTCTTCAATCAAGTCCTCACATGGATGCTACAGATGATGAGAGGATTTGACGTTTTGAGAAGGAGTTGAATGCTGAGTTGTCTACCCCGCCAACTACTTTGGAGAATCGAGAAAGGTTTGCCACATTTGTGGAGTCTATTCGGAGGATAGAGATATCTGTGATAGAGAAGAGAGAGGCAAGTACCAAAAAGAGCCTTGCACAGTTCCAAGGATAGTAGTCAGGAGGCTTTAAGAAGTTGAGGTTTTTTGTACTACCAGCATCACAAAGGTTCAGTGCATAGACGCAATAGTTGCCGAGTAAAGGTAGAGGTCATAGCCTTCCACCTACGAGAGCTCACAACACATCATTAGTGTCAGTAACAAGGACATATAGGTTGTAATTTGAGACCAGAGCTTTCCAATAGTGTGAGAAAGTAGCACATATGAGGTGGGAGTGCCCAATGACAGGATGAGGTGACCCAGCAATTGAGGTAGAGCTAGTAGGGCTCATAGAGACAACAAATCTGCGGTGCATGAGGATGAGGAAGTGGTCAAGCGTTGCTGGCTAGATCGTCTACTCAGGGAAGCAGAGGAGGGAGGTGAAAACATGTAGTGGCTAGATTCTACCCTATGAGTCATCCAGAGGCAATGGTCAACCCACAAGTAGTGACGGGTCAGATGGAGTTATTTCATTCTGATTTGTCTTCTTCTTGCTTCGTATCTATTTTGGTTGACCTGGGTACCATGCACTCTTTTATCACTCGAGAAATGCTTGACAGTTGTCTTTTGCGTGTTAGTCGTAGGATAGATAGTTTGTTGTTAGAAACCCCACTAGTTGGTTCTGCAGTGTTGCAGGAGGTGTGTTCTCCCTATGTCCTTTCTTTTTCAGGGCACAACATTCAAGTAGATCTCATACCACTTGATATGCATGGATTCAATGTAATCCTTAGAATGGACACCCTGGAGAAGTATAGAGTGGTCTTGGATTTTAGTTCTAAGAAGGTGAAGTTTTGTAGATGGTGATAAGACGTGAATCTTCCAAGGAGATAGGAAGATTCTTACAAAGAGTCTGGTGTCGGCGATGGTGGAGGGGAAACTATTGAGGTAGGGTTGTGAGGCATTCTTGGAACATGTGTTGAATATTGGGGTGAGGAGTCCTAGTATTCAGGAGGTGCCAGTTGTCATAGAGTTTGAGGACATGTTTCTTGACGAGTTTCTAGGTGTTCCCCCACCCAGAGAGATTGATTTTGAGATCAATCTAGTCTTAGGAATGCATCTGATAGCTCAGACACCGTATAGGATGGCTCCAACAGAATGGAAAAATTGAAGAGACAGTTGCAAGAGCTACTTGACAAAGGTTTTATCAGACCGATTATGTCAAAGTGGGGTGCTCTGATGCTATCTGTGAAGAAGAAGGAAAACTCCATGAGGTTGTGTATAGACTATAGGTAGTTGAACAAGGTGACGATAAAGAACAAGCACCCCTTACCAAGGATAGATGACCCATTTGATCAGTTGCGTGGTGTGACAGTGTTCTCAAAGATAGAACTGAGGTCAGGGTATCACCAGTTGAGGATCAAGGAGGACGACATATCTAAGTCAACTTTTACAATGAGGTATGGTCACTATGAGTTTGTGGTTATGCCATTTGGGCTGACCAATGCACTGACAACATTCATGGACTTGATGAATAGAGTGTTCCAGCCCTTTTTTGATTAGTTTGTGGTGGTATTCATAGATGACATCTTGATCTATAGTCATGACAGCCAACAACATGAACAACATCATTGTTAGGCGTTGGCCATGCTGAGGCAAAACCAACTTTATGCCAAGTTCAGCAAGTGCGAGTTCTAGTTGAAGGAGGTAGAATTTTTGGGGCATATCATATCTGCTGAGGGAGTTCATGTGGATCCCAAGAAGGTTGAATCCATGATAGAGTGGGGGCAGATAAAGACATCGAAAAAAGTGTGTAACTTTTTTGGGTTTGGCAGGCTATTACATGAAATTCATCAAGAACTTCAGTGCTATCGCTTTGCCCCTAACAAAGTTGACAAGGAAGGATGTGCCATTTGTCTGGGATGACAAATGTCAGCATGCTTTTCAGACATTGAGGGAAAAGTTGACAAGTGCACATGTTCTAGTCTTACCTGAGCAAGGGAAAGGATACATCGTCTTCTGTGATGCGTCCAGAAATGGCTTGGGTTGTGTGCTGATGCAGGACAAGCAAGTGGTTTCTTTTGTTTCCCAACAACTTAAGAAACACAAGGAGAACTACTCAACCCATGACCTGGAGTTAGCTGCTATGGTTCATGATTTGAAGATATGGAGGCACTACATTTGGGGAGATAAGTGTCAGATCTTCACAGATCACAAGAACCTGAAGTACCTCTTCTCACAACAGGAGCTGAACATGAGACAACGATGTTGGATGGAGTTAATCAAGAACTATGAATGCACGATTGATTACCATCTAGGGAAGGCTAATGTTGTAGCAGATGCATTGAGCAGGAAGTCTTCATCTTCGCCTATGGATAGAGTCCAGTTGAGTTCTTTGGTGTGCCACAAGTGAGACATGTTGGTCTCCTTGTGTTAGATGAATGTACAGTTGGAGGTGTCAATGCTAGCTGGTTTGTTGGCACAGTTGTAGGTGAATCCCATGCCGAGACAACAGATCAAAGAGGCACAACAGGTTGATACTATGATGCAACATATTAGATCAGAGTTTGGCAACAAGAAGTGTGATGGATTCCATGACTCAGACTCAGATGATGGGACAATTTGTTTTATAGAGTAAGGAAGATGGTTCTGGAGGAGGCTCACTCATCCATGTATGGTATGCATCCAGGTAGCACCAAGATGTATCATAACCTGAAGGACATGTATTGGTGGCCTGGCTTGAAGCAGGAAGTAGCAGGGTTTGTTGCAAGATGCACTGTATGTCAACATGTTAAATGCAAACATCAAAAGCTTGTAGGTACATTGCAACCGTTACCTATACCTCAATGGAAATAGGATCATGTGACTATGGACTTTGTGGTTGGTCTGCCTAGGACAACCAAAGCTCATGATTCCATTTGGGTGATCGTTGACAAGTTGACCAAGTCAGTGATTTTCTTCATGTGAAGACGACATATACAGTTGAGAAACTTACTCAAATCTATACTGATGAGATAGTGCGTTTGCATGGTGTTCCAGCAACCATCATTTTTGACCGAGGTCCTCAGTTTACAAGTCACTTTTGAGAGCGACTACAGACAACTTTAGGTACACACTTCAAGTTCAACACTACTTTCCACCCATAGATAGATGGTCAGTTTGAGAGGACCATTCAGACCTTGGATGATCTGATGAGAGCCTGTGTTCTTTAGTTTTTGGGCAGTTGGAACATACACCTCAGTCTGATAGAGTTCACCTACAATAATAGTTGTCAATGGATCATCGACATGGCACCTTATGAGGCATTGTATGGGAGACGTTGTAGGTCTCCATTGTGTTGGTATGAGATGGTAGAATACCAACTCCTTGGTCCTGAGCTTGTGTAGCAGACGACAAAAAAGATCAAGGTGATTCAAAAATAGTTGAAGGCAGCACAAGATAGGCAGAAGTTGTATGCAGATAACCAATGTAGACGCTTGAAGTTCCAACTAGATGACAGAGTGTATCTGAAAGTCTCTTCTTGGAAAGGTGTTCTGAGGTTTGGAAGAAGGGTAAGTTGGCTCCCAGGTTTATGGGACCTTACCCTATGGTGGTACATGTTGGAAACGTTGCCTACAAGTTGGAGCTGCCACCTGAGTTGTACAAGTTGCATCCAGTGTTTCATGTAAGTATGTTGAGTAAGTGCCATCCTGATACAGAGTTAGTGCTTCATCCTGTATGTAACATCCCTGACCTGGGTTATGTACTAACCCTGGGTGTTTTGCTTAATTGAGTAATTAGATGCTTGTGTTTATCCTTTGAAATGTAATTAAAGCTTTTGAGGAACTTATATTTCTATTTCAGTCCTTTTTGAATAATGTTGGAACATTGTTTTGTTAATTTTAGACTAATGTGCAAATTACCCAAATAGAAGGGTTAACTTGCAAATTGCACATGATAAGATGTTCCTCTGATTATGAGACATCATAAGAATGAATATGATGTGGTGGTATGGATTCCACAAGCTTGAGCACCAAGATATAGCTTGTAGAGCAATCCTTGTGCTTTAGAAACCTAGTTTTGGTGTAATGTGCAAATTACCCAAAACCTAGGGTCCAACATGTAAAATATACCTCTAGAGGATCTCTCATGTTTCTTGGTATCAAGTGGAACAAATAAAATGAGAAGGGCACCTCATTTGAATGATCATGGTAGAAGTGGAAATTACTCACACTAATAATATATTAAGTAATATCCAATAAAGATGGATATTAATAAACAACTCTTTAAGGTGTTTTGGATTCTTTTACTTTAAACCTTGGATAATGGAGGAGTTGCATGAGTTTAGAAGGTGAAAAACTTGGCCAAGGATGGAGCAAGCCTTGGTGGATATGTTTAGGAAATAAAAGAGATAACAATCTTTTTCTTTTCCTTGAAAATACCCATAAATATATAAAGCATCCTTTTCAACAAAGCAAGGGATCATTTCCCTTAGTTATTTTTCTTATCTTCTTGCCTTGGCCGACCAAAGGATAGCTCTAGAGAAGAGGAAGGATGACCAAGCTGGTTTGGTAAGTATGGATCACCATCTAACTCGAATTCATGGAAGAAACCCTAAAACAAGGTTGGTTTCTTAGTTTTCTTTACACAATTCTTCTTTCTCGCCATCTTCTTCATCCAAAAAGTGGAGGAAAAACCTTGGACAACTGCTGGAGCTCAAGCCACCATTAAAGCTACGAAGCTTGGAGCTCTGGATCACATCTAGAGGCGGGTTTTATAACTCTAACCCTTAAGCTTTGCTTTTGCATCCTTCTTTCTTAGAATCGTTGCTTATACTTCTTCTTTAGACACCTTTGTGCGTTCTTGCTAGTATTTCCGTGAAGAACAACCCCTGTTCTTGAGGTAGAAGATAATGAAGTTAATTCCTATGTTTATCCAAAAAGTTACTTTAGCAAACGGTCTCCAACCTTTGCTCAAACGGTTTCCCAAACCGTTTGAATGCAAATGGTTTCAACCAAGAACGCATGGAAGCAAACGGTCCAAGACCATTTGGAGGCGTTGACCAGGAATTGACCATTTGGAGGTCTGTTTTAAATAATTTAGACTAATCACTTACCAAGAATCATCAATTAATTCCAAGAGAATCACCATTTGAAGGCCCATCAACCATCTAAACCCTAATCGGGTTAATTGTTGTTTTCCATAATTGAATTAAGTTGAAGTTTGGGTTGAGTAGCCCAAACGGTTTCAAAACCATTTGGGGATCACCCAAACGGTCTCAAGATCGTTTGGTGATCGCCCAAGACCGTTTGGAGGTCTAGTGTTAAGTAGGGATGACCAATTGAGGACCCAATGATATCAATTCGACGAACAATTGATTGCTGATTTGGTGACCAAACCTAGGGTTCAAACCTTAAGTGAATGACTTGGTTTATGATGAAATAATGGGAAAACGGTCTCAAGACCGTTTGGAGGATATCCAAACGATCCCAAGACCGTTTGGGGGTCACCCAAGACCATTTGGAGGTCTAGGGTTGACTATGGTTAAGTGGTTGAAGATTTAAAGGCAATAAGATGAAGTGCAATTAATTGTTGACCTAGTGATTAATCTAATGAACCAAACCTTAATTGGTTGAGTTAGTTTTTGGTGTTGACTTGAGAAAACGGTCTCAAGACCATTTGGAGGTCATCCAAACGATCCCAAGACCGTTTGGGGTCAGGTCATGACCAAATTGAATGATGGTTCAATGATTTCAAATCAATTAGACTCACATTGAAACATGTTGAAGGGTAATCAATTTCAAACCTTAATCCAATTGATCCAAGCCCTAATTGATGATCAATTGAGGGTCAATTGAGTGTCAAATTAGTTGAAGGTTGACCTTATAGACTCAATTGATGAGTGGTTAACAAGTGCATGATCGATTGAGGGGTTCAACATTGGAAACCCTAACTCAATTGAAGAGGTTGAGACACTTTTTGTTCCTTGCAGTTTAGAGATGGTTTTGACCAAACGGTCTTAAGACCGTTTGGGACCAAACGATCCCAAACCGTTTAGTCTCATGCGGTTTCAAGGTCAGTTATGTCCATGCAGTTTCAAAGTCAAACTTGACCAAACAGTCTTCATGACCAAACGATCTTCACCTCTACTTTAGAAAATGGTCTTGAGTGTGCATTTTACCAAACAGTTTCAAAAGTCAACAAGACCAAACGGTCTTCAACACCAAACGGTTTCAAGGATAGTCCAAGACCGTTTGGGGGTTTAGTGTGCAAGACCGTTTGAGGTCTAAAAAGGTCAAGATCGTTTGATGCCTTAGTGGTCAATATGGTTTAGTGATTGATTAACCTAAACCTCATAGATACCTAAAGTGATTAAGGGACCAAGTAATTAGTTGATTAATGCATGTTATAATCAATGGTGAACATTACAAAGGTACCCTTGATGGGATAGAGTGACTAATACTCTTTAAATAAGTGAGCCTGAATGATCACAATAAGTAATGATATAACCCATGATGTCAAGGTTGAATTGACTTAGCCTAATCAAAGGTGATGTAAACATCATCTAATAGAAAGAGGAGAGAGAAGACTCCTTATATGAATGAGAATCAAGTAATAAACTTCCAATATGTATGAATATATCTAATTAGGGTATGATCCTTCATAGTGAGATCATAAAAACCCTAATTATGATAGTTAGTGAATCTTAACCTTAATTTGAAGGCATTAATGGAAGTAATCCTAATAAATGTGAATAGTAAACCCTAATCTAGGGTAAAGTGATGTAATGTGAATAGTAAACCCTAATCTAGGGAAATGTGATGATGTGAACAGTAAACCCTAATTCTGGGTTATGCTTTTAAGCATGAAACTCTATGATTAAATTATGAAAGGAGGAACCATTATGCCTTTTAAGCTAAAGGGGTTGGATAACCCTAATTGAATTGAATAGGAAACCCTAACCCTAGAAACCAGCCGTGGGGATGTAAAACGGTCGTGGTAATCTTCTGTAGCACGACCGTGCAAGGTAGCATGACCGTGGTAGCTTCCCCTTGCACGGCCGTGGTGTTCTATACTTGACTTGGAAATAATTGTATTGTGCTGATATAGATATAATGTGCATGCTATCAATTGTGTTAGTCATGCAAGTTTTTATAAAGAAGTGAGCATATTGTAACGCCTGGGCCCACTGCCCAAGGCTCTAGCAGAGTTTCAGGAATGACGACTGGCCCCACAG
Organism: Alisma plantago-aquatica; assembly: GCA_963693085.1. Classification (NCBI taxonomy): domain Eukaryota; kingdom Viridiplantae; phylum Streptophyta; class Magnoliopsida; order Alismatales; family Alismataceae; genus Alisma; species Alisma plantago-aquatica. The sequence continues at coordinate 1,286,536,762 of OY856411.1, forward strand.
ACCACCACTAGCCTCAACTGCACGTTTTTTGTCCACTCACACGCAAGCCAGGATCAACTTCCCGACTGGTCACCCATCCTAGTACTACTCCAAGCTGAGCACGCTTAACTATGGAGTTCTTTAGAGATGGGCTCCCGGAAAAGGAGGTGCACCTTGGTGATATGGGTAGTCCAATCATTCCTTTTAAGATCATGTTATCTGAGGCCTCAAATCCAGGGATGTTACAATCTCCCCCACTTAGACTCTTGACGTCCTCGTCAAGGCTCAACTATATGGCCTCATAATCGGACCCCATTTCAGTGCAGACCCACAATGGCCCATGGACACCCAACTCCCGTCCACGGCTACCAGCGCAAGGGTGGATCCATCTCATCTCTACGGATAGCCCTTTCCAACTTGCCTGGATCGCACGGCTCAAGACTGGCATGTCACATGCCCATGTGGGCCCCACCTACTGGAGGGGTTATGGCTCTAATACCATTTGTAACGTCTGGGCCCACTGCCCAAGGCTCTAGCAGAGTTTCAAGAATGGCGACTGGCCCCAAAGACCACCACTAGCCTGAACTGCACGCTTTTTGTCCACTCACGCGCAAGCCAGGATCAACTTCCCGACTGGTCACCCATCCTAGTACTACTCCAAGCTGAGCACGCTTAACTATGGAGTTCTTTAGAGATGGGCTCCCAGAAAAGGAGGTGCACCTTGGTGATATGGGTAGTCCAATCATTCCTTTTAAGATCATGTTATCCGAGGCCTCAAATCCAGGGATGTTACACATATCCAGGTAAGGGTTATGATGCCATATTCATTGAAAGCACTTTATAAACTTTGAAAGTAATGATATGATATGTTGCCTAGTGAAAGGTAACATGTGAGATTGATAGGCTGTATGAGCCATGAGAAATACCCGCATTGCTACAATTATGTTCATATTGATAAATGACTTGATGGCAATATGTTACTTGGTAACAAGTGTTTTGATGATCTAAGGGTTTGAACACCCATATTCCTGAATCATAATGATGAGATGGTTAGGGGTTGATATCCCAATGTTAACTAGATGTGAAATGAACTTGATACAATTAGTACTCTTTCTTTCTAGCAATTGTCTTATTGGTTTATGTTTGAAAACATGTATGATGTTAAAATAATGCTATAATGTACTTAAATAATCAAGTATAATGATATCATGTAGAGCCCTGACCATAGATCCATCATTGTCAGAAGTTAAATGATGGTGAAACATGTTTTCCTAAGGGAACTCCTGGAGAGCATACTTTTGAGTATGTGGGGGTTATGGACGCGAATATCCTTACGTCCTAATGTAGGAATTGATGTGAGATGTACATTTAATCTCTCTATCCTTCATTATATGTTTATGCCGGGATGATGTATCACTAATCTCCCGATGATGTTGTTAATGCCGCATCAATGAGAGATAAACAAGAAATCCCTTGATGGCGAAGAGAGTACAACATTCCACTGTAACTCTAATAGCGAAGTTACCAAAATACCCTGGAAAGATATTATGACAGAGACACCAGATGTCCTGCATGTTGATCCTCACACTGACTGAGGAAGATGAGGTCATAGGAATCCGACTCTTCTGATGACCTATGTATGGTACCGATTGCGATTTCATAATGGTCGGTTGGAGTATGAGAGGTGTAACTCATCTCCTCAGGGCATAAATATGTTTGAAAAATGTAATCAACCGTATAGCATAATTGCTTAGGTTGAACTACGAAAAGCAATGATTGATGATACATTGTTTATAGTGCTCTAGCTGAATAACTAGTATACATGTTCTTCATATTCTTTATTGACATATGTCTTGTCATGTAATCAAGTTATAATTGAAATGATTGCTTATAAAATATTGTTCTACCTAGCTTATACAATGTTTCACCTGCTGTTGAATATTTAGTTCTACTGCTCAACGTTATTCCATTTTTGCAATAACAATGCTTCTGGAAAAGAGTTATAACTCTTGCTGGGACAATTATTCAATTGTCTCACCCCAATGGGATTCAACTTTTTAGGTAGACGCCGAGGGCGAAGGAACCCATCAGTGGGTGAGTAGCAACATCAGCAGCAACAACATCAGGGACAATAGTGATCCTCAGGTGGAGACACTGTCTGTCAAGTCTTGTAGATAGAATTTCCTATGTGTCGTCTCTGTACTCTCAGGTCCTAGGAGTCAGTAGGTGTTTAATGTAGATTTGAGATTTTTGGATTAATTCCTCGAGAAATTTTGTATACTGCTCATGAATAGTTTAACAGGGCAGTCAGTGTCATGAATCTCGAGATGAGTAATCCAGAGATGTAATGATGGATCAGTTTGTAAATAACTTAACTTGTTTCTTTATAAAAAGAGTTTTACCATTCGAGGATCTCTTTACAAAAAGTTTTAAATATTTAGTGATTTTCAGTATTTCCGTTGCTAACGAAATGCTTCCGCATTAGTTTAAATTTGTTGATCTTGTTTTCGCGACACGGGTCCCACACTGTAGATGTGGAGCTTGATGAGGATATGTCCTATGTGGAGGGTCTAGTGTTGATCCTTGACAGAAAGGGTGAAGAAGCTGAATAAGAAGGACATAGTTCTTTTGAAGGTTCTATGGAATCACCATGGTGTTGAGGAAGCCACATGGGAGCTCGAGGAAGAGATGAGGAGGAAGTACCCCTCTCTTTTCTCTTAGGATTTCAGGGGCAAAATCCTTATTAGGGGTTTATGGCTTGTAAGACCCCTGACCTAAGTTTTGTGGCAAACCTATTTGCTTTGGCTTAATCATGTGCTTAGAACCTTTGTCTAATCTTTTTAGATGTAATTAGGGCTTATGAAGAGCTTAAGTTTCAAGTTAGAGCTTGTTTGGTGATGTTTGTGCTTTCTATGCTAGTTCTGGTGCAAATTGCAATTTACCCAATATAGGGGGTTGATGTGCAATTTTCCACCTCTAGAGTGTTCCCTCTCTTTCTTGACATCATCTAGAGGAAAGAGAAAGAGGAGGGCACCTTGTTTGAGACTTAGATGAGGAGTATCACCCCAGGTGGTGATTAGGGTTGATGAGAGTGTTGAATACCTTGATCATGTGTGTTGGTTGTGTTGTCTCGACCTTGGGTTACGACGAAGGTTGGTTTTGGAGGATGTCACGGTTGAGACACCTCCTCTAAGTGTTTGATTCACGACCTAGGTAGTGTAGGATGGTCTTGAGTTGAGATGATTGTCCATCTATGGGTTCTTACGACCTCAGGTTGTGGAGGTACCATGTCTTGACCTAGAAGTGATGTTAGGTGGTGGTGCCACGACCATGGGAGGTTCACCCTAGGAGGGCTATGACCACGACCATGTGGGATGACATTGTGGTCGAGACACTACCTAGAGTGTATCACCATGTCTTGCATGTCATGCTTAAGTGGTTGCATGTGGGTGCATGTTAGTCTTTTACAAGGACAAGTGTCGCTTGGGTCCCTTAGTATGTTGACACCTCACCCCTTTCTCTCTCTCTCATCTTCCATATAACCCCTTATCTCTTCTTTCTTACAACCCCTTTCAGCCATATATCTTCTTCCTCCTTCCTTGCTTGTTCTTAGAGATTGGTGGAGCCAGGAGGATTGTCCTTGGACCTTGGGGAATTAATCTCCTCTTGCATCTGGTGGTGGTGGTGGTGATCTGAGCTCATCTTCCATCCTTGGTGCTCTTATATCCAAGTGTGGAGCTTTTGGTGATGCTTATTCAACCCTTGGACCGTGTGCTCAGAGCTCTTGATCTTAGAGTTTGGAGCTCTTGGTGGTGATCAACTTAAGGCAGGTTATATAACACTAAACCTACTCCATTATTGCACTTATTTATATATTTTATTACTATCATCTCTCTCTAAACCACTTCCTCATCATGCTTGTACTTAGTGGTAATATCTAGAGCTTGTTTAGTGGAGATACCTTGCTTGGTTTGGGAGAAGTGCAAAACCCTAATCTATGTGTACTTGATTCAGTAGATGATGAGTTAAGTAGGTTCTTCTCTAAGCTTTGCCTCAAAGTTGCTCCCATGCATGGTGTTCATGAACCTAGATGTTAAAGAGAGGTTAGATTCTATTTTGGGTAACTTAACCATGGTTTTTCTCTTCCTTGGACAAGATTCGTTCTTGTTAGTTTCTTGACCCATGCCTTTAGGGTTTTTGGCGATCGTTTGCTTGAGACCCTCCTTCTTGGTGACATTAGTTTCCTCCTTAATTTTAGTTTTATTTTTAGACCTAGATGGTGCATCTTGGTGTGGTCATGACACTTCCCTCTTGGTGATCGCGACCTTGATAGTTTTTGGTCGAGATACTTTCTTGTAGTTGAGTTTGACCTAGCGGTGTTAGATCAATGCTTTTGGTGTTAAGTGGCTTAGTCACCCTTGGTGTTGGTGTCTTGTTCCTACCTTGCTTGAGTTGAGACTCACCCTAGAGTGTAGGGTTACAATGGAAGCAATTCAGATCACAACCAAGAGATTCAAAGAGATCATCATCAAAACATGCATAACAACTCAAGATAAGTAACTACAAAATATCGATATACCAATTTATAGAAATTTAAAATATATAGTTGTATGCAAGATAGGAAAGTTAAAGCATGGAAATATCCATATATAAGGTACCAAGGGGAGCACCAAAGAATAAGGCTATTGGTTGAGAAAGTCTAGTTAAGAGGGAAATTCTCATTCAAAAATCCATTTGTATATTCAGTGTATAGTGTTGTCGGTCGAGTTTCTGGGTTGAACTTTTCGACCGACAGTAGTTGTTGGAAAAACCCATTGGTGCTTGTCAGTTGAGTTTCAACAGGACAAACTCGATGGACAACAACTGCAGTCAAAAAGCACATATATCTCATAAACATATCTAGAGGCATGATGAAAATATAAACCATATCCAAACATGTGTAAGCAAGTTAGTAATGCATACGAAAGCATCAGGAACAATTTTTGAGCAACAAAAAGATGAGAATCACCTTATATCACTTTTGAGTAAAAAACCATACGTATAGTGCATACTAACTTGGCAAAAACAGATTATGATTGGATAAGAGAAAGAATAATATGACCTCTATTCTTACCATTTCTTTTTCACTTATTGCCACCCCATATTCATCTCACCTTTCTTCTTTCATGTGGAATGAGAAGTCAATTTGCAAATCAATATATTATGCCAATCCAATTGTAAGTGACCTACAAGAGGAAATATGAAATGGTCCCAAATCACATTTTTGGGCCCAAAGGGGTCAACTAAGCAGTCCAAGTCATGTTACTCTTGTGTGCTTTCCTAAAAGGGAAATAAATAACATAATGACCAATTTCATTGCAATGATTGCATGAACCCATAGCCTTGGAACTAGAGGATTATTCATTGAAAATTGAAGATCCTTTGTCTTTGTTGTTCCTTTGTCTACTATCAAGTCGAAAACCATCTCTACCCATCTGTTCGGTAGTATGATCTAGGATTTTTATAAGATTCTTTTTATCATCTAAGAATCTTGGCATAGATGATCTCAAACTATGATTATCATACATAAGACGAGTAATAGTAGAAGACAATTGATTGATATCATCTCTAGCATGCAAAAGATTGGTTTCTAAGCTAGGAGTTTTGGTTATATAAGAATCTCTATTAATATGAAGAGAATCAACATTATTCTCTCTACTACTAGGACTAGAACAAGATTCAAGGATATTGATTTTAGCAAGCAAGGAAGTGTTTTCTTTTTCAAGTAAAGCAATCTTAGAAAGATAGACACTATTTTGAAATAATATACCTTGAAAAACAAGGTCTTTGTCCACATATTCAATTTTAAGAACATCAATATCATGCATGAGAGAATTCATAATTTTACTATGCTCTTCATTTTAACTAGACATAAGAGGTTGAGCTTCTAGAAATCTAATCTTATCAAGCAAGTTAGCATTTTCAAGTCTAAGAGCATCAACTTGTCTAAGATAACCATTTTTTTCACCAAGCAAGCAAATATTAGTGTGTTTAAGATCATCTTTTTCTACATGTAAATTATCAACAATTCTAACAAGCTTTTTCTTTTTCTTTTTCTTTTTAGAAGACTGAAGAGAGGCACGAGTAGCATGAATAATTGCAATTAAAGATTCTTTATCTAAAGAGTTTAGATTTACCACTTTTGAGTCTTCACTTTTGAGGCCATGAGAGCAAAATGACATTCTCCATCTTCAGTAGAGCTAGATATAGACCTCCACTTGATTCTTCACTTGAGCTTGAGTTGGAGGAGTCACTAGAGCTTTTGTTCAATTTCTCTTTCTTCTTGCACTTATCTCCTCTTCTCTTGTGATGATGGGTCTTTTTGCCTTTTGGACAATCTTCCTTGAAGTGACCCTTCTTTCCACATTTGAATCACCTGGTGGAGGAGGAAGGTTTCTCTTTGTAAAGTTTACCTTCGGACTACATAGAAACTTCTTCAACTTAAGAGGATGGAGAAGCTTGACCAACAAAAGCTTCAATTTGGGCTTTGTTTTTAGTCTTTTTAATTCTCTTGAGCTCATTCTCTTCTTCTCTTCTTCTTCCTCTTGCTTGTCCAGTTTAACTTCATGGGCTTATAGATTTCCTATGAGCTCTTCTATAGGAATATCACCAAGAGACTTTTTTTCTTCAATGGAGGTCACCTCATATTTCTGCCTCTTGGAGAGGGTGTTAAGAAAATTTGAATTTATCTCTCCTCGATCCATAGGGTGACCTAGAATTGAAAGACCATTCACAATGGTATTGAGTCTTGAGTACATCTTGGATACCATCTCCTTCTTTCCCATCTTGAACTTTTCAAGAATCCCTTTGAGTATGTAGACCTCTCTTTCCTTCACTTGCTTTGTCCCCTCATAAGTGACATATAGCTTTCTCCATATCTCATAGGCCATTTTACATGAAGAGATCTGGTTGAACTCGGTGGGGGAAAGAGAGGCATAGAGAATGTTGATGGCTCTAGCATTCAAGGCTTCTTTCTTCACAATAGCTTCATCTTGTTCTTCTATCTTTGTCTCCCGTAGCTTGTATGGAAGGTCCACCATTCTATATATCTCAAGACTTGATCCTTGGATGTAGTATTGTAACCTTCTATTCCAATAGAGAAAGTTCTCCCATAAAATATTGGAATGTTGATAAGGTATCTCCCACCTTGATAATCGCCCATCTTCTCCTACTTGTGGAATATTTCTTGGAGATGACCCGCTCTGATACCACTTTTTGGATCAATGATGATGGGCTCTAGAAGTGGGGGGTTTAATAGAGATAAAACACTTAAACCAAATCCGTTAAACCTTCAAATTATATCAAGATATAAGGTTGCAAATATGGAATTTGAGTGCAAATAAACATACATGACAAGGATGAAAGAGATTGAATAAGATCAAGAACACAATCTATGTATAGTGGTTCCAAACTCCAAACTAGGAGAGTGTACTCTAGGCTCAATATCATCATCAATGGCCTAGTTGCTTTGGGACACTTTTTGGATAGAGGAGCAATAAACTCAAAGATCTTGAGGTCTCTACCAAAGAGATGGGAGTCAAAGGTGACCTCCATTGAAAAAGTGAGAAGTCTTGGTGACATTCCAACTGAGGAGCTCATTGGCAATCTACAAGTTCATGAGCCAAGACTTGACAAGCAAGAAGAGGAAGCCAAGCAAGAAGAGAAGAAAGCAAGGAAAATCAAATATAGTACCTTCAAATCTCAAGTGGAGGTTGTCATTCTTCAACAACAACTTTCTTGTCAGACCTCTCACTCATCCTCTAGTGAAGATGATGGCCGTAGTGAGCATGAAGCCAACTAATGCACGGGAAAGCACTTTAAAAGAAAAGCAATCTTCTTCTTCTACTTCAAGGTGCTACAAGTGTGGTAAAAAAAGACACTACAAGAGTAAATGTCCTAAGGCAAAAAAGTCACACCACAAGAGCATATCCAAGAGGGAATAAGAGTACAAGAAAGATAGCAAGTACAATAGGAAGGATAAGAAGGAGAGCAGACACAAAGATGCAACTCATGCAGCTTGGGAAGCATCATCCTCTAGTAGCTCAAGCTCAGATGAAGATGGAGAGTGCCACCTTTCACTCATGGCCTCTACAAGTGAAGATATTGGTGAGGTAAGTGAGGTAAGTTTGCATGAATTAGCTAAAGAAACTCTTATTGATATGCTTGTTTCTACCTTTTCTTCTTATTCTAAATGTAAATCTAAAAATAAGAGGTTAGGAAAAATCATTGATGACTTGCATGCTAAACTTGAGATTCTTGAGCAAAATGAGAAAATCCATCTTGAGAGCATTGATAACTTGCAAGGCCAATTTCTTCATGTTGAGCTCCAATACAATGAAGTTGAGGTAGAGAATGGTGTCTATCTTAAGAACATTGAATCTCTTAAGGAAGATAACCAAAAGTGCCTAAATGAGCTTGAAATACTTAAAACTGAAAATGCTGAATTCAAGCTTATTGTGGATGCCCATAGCAATGAGAAGGATGTTTATCTCAAAGAAATTCAATTGCTTAAATATGAAAATGCTAGGTTTCTTGGTCAAGTTAATGATTTATCTTCTAGACATATTTTTCCAAGTGATGATGTTGCTTCTATTTCTCTTGAAAAAGATTTGTATTTGACTAAAGCCCTCTGTTTAGAGGCCGATCTTGTTCATGCTAGAGATGATCTTGCTAGCTAGTCTTCTACCGTAATATCTCTCACTGATGACAATCATAGACTAGAGCCTCTTTGTAGAAATTCCTCAAAGGGAAAAACTCCCTAAATGAAATCCTTGACCATTCTACCAAACAAAGTGGTACTAGTAGTTTGGGATTTGTAGGGGGAGAACCTAAGGGAAAGAACAAAGTCAAAGGTAAGAAAAAGAGTAAGGAAACCTCCTTTTTCATTGGAGAGACTTCTGGCACTAAGAACCCTATGATTTTCTCTCATTGCAAAAGTGATGATCATTGCTCTACTTATTATCCTTACAAGTCTAAGGGGATCAACCCAAAGATGAAATGGGTCCCCAAGCTAACTTCGGATCCCCAAGTTTGAGTTGGGAACTGACACTCTCCTTTCTTACAGGAAAAAGGAAGATGGATTGTTGATAGTGGCTGCACTAAACACATGATAGGTGATATAAGCCATTTCAACAATTTCACTTAGAGGAAAGGAGGCTCAATTACTTTCGGGGACAACAAGAAAGGTAAGGTAAAAGGTGAGGGTGATATAGGTGAATCCTTGTGTATCAAGAATGTCCTTTTTGTGGATGGCCTACATCACAATTTAATAAGTGTAAGTCAATTATGTGATAATGGTTACCTTGTGCTATTTACCTCTTCTGAATGCTTAATTCTAAATTCCCTCACTTATCATGTCATATATAAGGGAACTAGAAATGGTAACTTTATGTAATTGTACTTGACTCTATTAAGACTATTGTTGATAGAGGCCTAGTAGTCAATTAGAATGATATTTCTCTTTGGCATCACTGGCTTGGTCATGTAAATATGCATCAATTGAAGAAGTTGAGCAAAAAGGACTTGGTCAAGGGACTTCCCAAATTGGATTTTGAAAAGGATGAGGAATGCCAACCTTGTACCTAAGGAAAGAAAACAAAGTCCTCCTTCAAATCCAAAGGAGTCCTTAGTACCAAGAGAGATCTTAAACTTCTCCATATTGATCTATTTGGACCTATGAGAATCTCAATCGGTTCACGGTTCCAAGTATTATCTTGTTATTGTCGATGATTTCTCTCGATCTACTTGGACTTTCTTTCTCATTTCCAAGAGTGACACATTTGATGTTTTATCTAGTTTTTATAAATGAGTTGAGAACAAACCTTCTTGTCAGATTATTTCCATCTGTAGTGATCATGGAGGAGAATTTGAAAATGATCTTTTTGAACATTTTTGTGAAGAATCTGGCTATGAACTTAACTTCTCTTCACCTCGAACACCTCAACAAATTGGGTTTGTAGAGAGGAATAATAGGTCACTTAGTAAATGGCTAGGACCATGCTTTTAGAGTATGACACTCCAAAGAAGTTTTGGGCCGAAGGCGTTAGTACCTCATGTTTTGTGCAAAATTGAGTTTTCACACATCCTTCTTTGAAGAAAACCCCCTATGATCTATGGTGTTGTAGGAAGCCTTATATCGAGTACTTTCATGTTTTTAGATGTCCTTTTATGTTTTGAACATGAAACATTCTCTTGACAATTTTGATCAGAAATCATACAAGGCTTTCTTTCATGGCTACAACACTACTAGCAAGGCTTATAGAGTAATTAATGTTGATCTTGCTAAAGTAGAAGAATATATTAATGTTAAGATTATTGAGACTAACCCCTCTATTCCCAAGGATATTGTTCCAAATGATGATGTTGCATGTGAGGTGATTCCTATCCTAAAATAACTCAACATCACCCAAAAGGGAAAAGAGGTGGTCACTCAAGAAGAAGAGAAAGATGAAGAGAAGGACCCCACTTTGCAAAGAATCATCCAAAAGAGCTGATTTTAGGTGACCCTTTTAAAAGAGTGAATACGCGGGCTGCCTTCAACAAAGAATAAGCCAACAACGCCTTCGTCTCACAACTCGAGCCAAAGAATGTCAAAGAATCTCTCAAGGATGATGAATGAATCCTAGCCATGCAAGAAGAATTGGAGCAATTCGAGAAGAACAAAGTATGGACCCTAGTGCCTAGACCATGTGATAGAAAGATCATTGGCACCAAGTGGGTCTACCACAGAAATCTAGATGAAAGCGGCAAGGTGGTAAGAAACAAATCAAGGTTAGTGGCTTAAGGCTACAATCAACTGGAAGGTAGAGATTTTGATGAAACATATGCACATGTAGCTAAAATTGAGTCCATTCGTATGTTTCTTGCTTTTGATAGTTACAAGAACTTTCTTCTTTATCAAATGGATGTTAGAAGTGTGTTTTTGAATGGTACGATTTAGGAGGAAGTGTATGTTGCATAGCCCCCAGGCTTTGAACATGAAAATTTACTTAACCATGTTTATTTGTTGTAAAAAGCTCTCTATGGACTCAAACAAGCACCTCGAGATTGGTATGAGAAATTAAAGAACTTACTGTTAGATCATGGGTATATCATGGGCAAAGTAGATTCTACCTTGTTTCTCAAACATACTTCTTACAATTTTCTTATCAATCAAATTTATGTTGATGATATCATTTTTGGTGGAACTAATCTTGATCTTTACAATGAGTTTAGTGATCTTATGTAGAGTGAGTTTGAGATGAGCATGATGGGTGAGTTTACTTTCTTCCTTGACTTTCAAATCAAGAAAACTAAAGTAGGGAACTTCATCAACCAAGGCAAGTACACAAGTGAGCTACTTAAGTCCTTTGGGATGGAGAACACCAAGCCGATGGACACCCCATGTCTAACATTGGAAAACTTGATAAAGATGAAGAAGGTGAGAAAGTGGATGAGAAGCTCTATAGAGGTATGATGGGAAGTTTACTTTATTTAACTGCTTCTAGACCTGATATAATGTTTGATGTTGGCTTGTGTGCTCGCTTTCAATCAAATCCCAAGAAATCACATCTTATAACTATTAAGAGGATTTTAAGGTACTTAGCCAAAACCTAAAATTTTGGGCTATGGTATCCCAAGTCAAGGGACTTTACTCTTATAGTGTATAGTGATGCAAATTACGTAGGATGCTTGATGGATAGAAAATGCACAAGTGGCACTTACTTCCTCTTAGGACCATTCTGGGTGTCTGGGTTTTCCAAGAAATAGAGCACAGTGGCCTTATCGACTATCAAGTCTGAATACATTGTAGCCGGGAGTTGTTGTGCCCAAGTCCTATGGATGAAGCAAATGCTCCAAGACTTTAACATTTATTTTGAACCTTCTCCTATTTATTGTGATAATACTAGTGTAATCAATTTATCTTACAAACCTATATTTCATAGTAGATCCAAGAATATAGAGGTTCGTCATCATTTTCTTCATGATCACATTGCCAAGAAGGATATTTATATCACACATGTGGACACGGAAAATCAGTTGGCAGACATTTTCACTAAACCTCTAACTAGAGAAAAATTTAATTTTATTAGATCTAAACTGCTCATAACTACTTTGGATGTATCTGATATGCCTTCTAGATAGTTTCTATCTATCCTATATGCTTTGCTTATGTCTTGATCACCCTTTCTTGCTAAAGTGCTAAAGTTTTCATGCTCATATGCCTTGTTTTTCGCTTGTTTTGGGTATTTTTTACAAACACTTGTGTTATCAAAAAATGGTACTCAATGATGAGTGATATATGCCTAAGTATGTTTCAAATGTAAAATGGACTAGAAAAATAAAATTAATTACCACTTGAATGGCTAAAAAATAAAATTTTTAATGTTGGTTCAGGTTGACGATCGGTCGAGTTGCCAACTCGACCGATCCATGGATGAGGGCTTTTGTAAAAAGTAGTCGGTTGAGTTTCCATCTCACAGAAATCGACCGATGGCCGGGATGGAGCAAACATTAGTGTGGTTCAGCAGACTTATCTCCCTCTCAACTAGAGAAAAATCGACCAATTCACTCTCTAGCTCCCTTAAGCTTTCAACCCTAGCCCTGAACATCCTCTTCCTCACCCTATATATCCCTTTCTTGACCTTCCTAGACATATTTCACATCAACCCTAGGTGTTTGGTTGTATCTTAGTGGTGTTTCCTACGTTTTTGACCTCTCAATCTTCCTATCTCGCCTCTATGGCTTCCAATAGGAGAAAGAGAGCTGCCCCCTCCAGAGAACCATCCTCCTCCTCCAAATTGCGCCTTATACCCTTGGATTATACCTTCTTTATCTCCAATGATGCTTTAAATAGGTACAGAAGCTCCTTCCTAGGAACCCCTTTCATTTTTGTGCCTTATTTGAACCACGCCCGCATAGACAAAAGGTTATTGATCAAGTTGGCGAGTTGTTGTATGACCATCACCTCTCCGCCCTGAGTGTTGAACGTGCATGCTATAACAATTCCATCAAAAGCACCAAAACTGTTCACGAATTCTATGAAAATTTGCAATGGAATTATGACACTCTTGTACCCCCATCAAATACTCAAATTTCTCTTACTTCCATGATTGCTGGGAAGAAATTCTAAGTCTCTGAAGATACCTTAAATATCTTTTTCTCTGGTACCGAGGTGACTGACACATGGAGGAAGGATTATCTTAAGTATTTTGACCTCCTAGACCCTGAGGCCTTCTACAAGAAATATGATATCACTCTCCCTGACATACATAAATTTTTGAAGAAGCCTCAGTTTACCAATAAGAAGAAGTCTACCCTTCCCTCCCCCGCATTAGACCTGAAGAACCACATACTCGCCCTGGTAGTCAATTGCAATATTCATCCAAAGAAATACCAAATTGAAATTGTAGAGAATATCACGGTTATTATGTTATGTATCCTGAAGAACCTCAGAGTCAAGTGGGCTAGATATATTTTTCATCAAATGACATGTTTTGACTCTGGTAAGAACACCTGAGGATCCCACCCACCCTACCCAACCCTGATTTGTGGTCTTTTTCAGTCTGCCACTAGCAAGTCTCTTTTTCATGAACTTCATTATAAACCTACTAGAAAAGGAGTCTACATTAGTGAGACCACAATTCATAAGAGTGGGCCTACCCCTTATTCTACCTCACATGGATCCTCCACCTCCACCAAGGCACCTGCACCTCCTTAGCCAACCCGAGCTGCCCATGCCTCTTTTCATGTATCAAATGAAACCCTCATGGGTTACATAGTGCACCAACATGCACATAAACTTCAAGTTCAAGAGCATATGCATCAGGATTTATGTACTATCATGTCTACCATGAATCTATCATGTTCCCATCCCTATCCTTCCTACCATCCCTACCCATGAAGTGATTATGCATCCTATGCATATAATCACTTTTATCCATCCCCTCCACCTCCTGCTTCTACTACTACTGCTACACCCTCTGCTGCTGGTGGATTTACCCCTAGAGTGCTACCTCTCCCTACAGGTCCTATAGCTACCTTGCTTGCAGGACTTGACACCTCTACTCCAACCTTTCCTCAAGCCCAAGAGTTGCATGACCTTGGTATGACTTGGTCTAAGCAGAATGCCATGTGGCCCGGTCGTGGTTTCAGTCCTTCTGCCAATGAGGAAATGCCATACCAGGATGATAAGGAAGCTGCTATTGATGAGGAGGCATACGAGGATGATGGATTTGATGGTGCATTTGGTGATGACGATGATGTTGCTACTTCTACTGCACCTTCAAATGACGATGAGAACTTCGAGCCTAAAGCTTATGATGATTATGCTGATGATGATGACCATCTGGACTTAGATAGCCTAGACGTTTAGATGTTTTAGTTTCTAGTCTGTAGATGCTGATCATATATATCTTTCTAGACTATTTTGTACTAAAAACATCTAGGCACATTATCTGAGATGTACTATTTCTATCACCATGTTGTTTTCATCACTTTGGCTTGTAGTTGTTTTGAGGACATGCTTTCAGTGTTGTAATCTTAACCATATGTACACTTACTCTTTGATTGACTATATCTTATGAGTTGGTGCTATGTTTCCCATATTTTGATTATGACTTAGCTTTCTTATCTCTCTCGTATCTGTTTGATGTGTGCTATGAGGTTGCATGTTTTATCTTGTGGATGTATGTTTTGGTTGTGCTTGGAGAAGATATGTTTTTGTGCTCTTCTACCCCCTTACTTTTTGATAATGCCGAAAGGGGGAGATAAGTTCAATGTTTTGAAGCTCAACCATATTGCTTTCATTGACTATGTGATCCTTTTCTTGTTCAATATATGCTTTATGATGTGACTTGCTAAAGGACCATATAGTACATATATGTTATATTGCTTTGCATAGAAATACTAACTATGCAGGTAAGAGTGAGCGTAGATTGAGGGGGAGAAATTTACATTGTTAAAAATCTAAATCCCCTTGCAATTCACAAGGCTAAGGTATAACTTTACATATCCTTTTCAATATGATTGAGGAATGGTTTGCCATTGTCAAAAAGGGGGAGAATGTTGACTTGAGAGTTATACATTGTCCATATTTTGATAATGACTTAACCATTCCATTCACATGTATCTAATATGTTTATTTAAGATTGATTTAAGGCTTTAGGTACATGAAAATGATCAAATTAATCAAGCCGTAGCTTGTCCAAGTTCAAGTCAAAAGCAATGCAAGTGTGCAATTTGGAAAATCACTCCAAACCATATTAGCTTATTTTTATAATCACTTGTATTGATGATATGACTTGTAACTAAGATGAGAAAAAACCAGGTTCACTTAATTCTAATATTTAGCCACTCTAAAATCATTTTTAAAAATTTGTCATAGCAACTTTGTCGGTCGAGTTTGAATCTCGACCGATCAGTGATGAATTTTTGGAAATGGATCAATCGGTCGAGTTGTACACTCACAAAACTTGACCGATCGACTCACTGACCAAAACTAATTTTGACTCATCGGTTGAGTTTCCCAGAACAAACTCGACCGATAGTTTGAAAATTAGCTTAGTGGATCGGTCAAGTTTTTATTGAAACTCGATTGAATGTACTGTACGAAAAATGTAAAAAAGTGATTTGAACTGTTGGAGAGTTGTTGTAAATGAAAACATACCCATTGTAAGTTGTAAAACAACTATTTTTTCATTCTTAAGTGATCACACACTCAAAGGAACACCCCCAGCTATAAATAGGACCCCTTGTAGTTCATTCCAAGTTTGCTCATTCATGTTATCCTTGGTCCTTGCTATAGTTGAGTGTGTTACAACCCTTTGAGCCCTTTTCTCTCTCTCATTTACAAAGCATTTCATGATTATGAGTGAGTTAGGCATGTTTTAAGAGGGATACCTCTATGTGATCTTGTAAATATCTCATTCCTTCCATCTTCCCAATCCCTTTTCTCAAAGAGCAAAGGTAAAAGTGAGCTTCTCCAAGTGAAGGTGAAGCTGTTAGTCTTCTTCAAGGATGAAAAAGAGGTGAATATCTTATCTAGGTGAAGGAGAAGGGCAAGCCAAATGTTTAATATGAGTGGGTAATTCCTTCAAGGACAAAGACTTGATGCAAGTGTGGGTAAGTCCTTGGTGAAGTCTGAAGACATCTTGATTAAGTGAGTAAGTCCTTGTGCAGGTGCTTCCGAGCCAGAGGTCTACACACTAGTCAACAAGAGGTGACTAGATGCACTCCATGGAACTCGAACACACATGATCTCTCAAAATTTATAATAACCCTAACAAGATTCGATCACAACACCAAATAGATCACCCACAAGCGCACGGGGTACTATTATAGTATAGGTGAAAGGTAAGAGTAGGGGTCGATCCTCAGGGACAAAGGGGGCACTAGAGCTAGATTAGTTTTGGCTACGTTCCTAATGCAGAGACTAGGGTTGAAGGGTTTAAAAGGGTTAGTTTGATTGTTAAACTAGGTGAACAAGTAAGTAAAGGATTTTATGAAATCTAAGTTATCACAACCTTAAATTATCCTAAGCAAGCAAGTCTATGGAACTAGATTAATCAACTAGCCAAACAATAGAAAGGTTAACTACACTATACTAGTAGAGAAATTAGCAACTAAGAACTAAATTAACCACTACAGAGAGCAAGAACCTAAGTTAACACTAAGGAGTAAGACTAAGCAATTAACTAGATTGAACAAAAGCAACTAAACTAGACTAGCATGAACAAGCTAAGAAGGTAAATTGGATTTTAAGCAATGAGTTTAGGTAGGTGGGCCATTTGGGGATGTGATTTGATATCAGTTGGGGGTGTCAACATAGTAAGCAATTATCACAACTCTATCTAGATTACCAAACCAAACAACAAGGCAAGTGCTACTAGAATGTACCCTATACTACTAGTTGGAGAACTAGGGTTAGGTGTAATTCCATTAGGACTTGACAAGTCTAGGTCTCTAAGGTAAGTGGTATTAGGGCAATTGAGAGGGTTTTTCACCTCATGCCACTAGCCATCCAACCTTTAGAAAGCTCTAGGAAATTTCACTAATCACACTTACACTAGCCACTTAAATCTCACACTCACTTGTAGAAGGAGGGATATGTATGTAGGAACAAAGGGGGCTAGCTTGGGATCCACTAATCGGACCTAGGAGCCATGCCTAAGATTGCTACATACACTCCAACTCCTCCTAGAAGATAAGTGTCATCAAACATTTCAAAGCAAGCAATCCATGTTATAGGCACAAATCACATGCAATAAAATAGAAAATGAGATAGAAGCAAGAAGCAATCATCATAGATAGAAATTATTTTTATTACAAGTTATTTCCCCCCAACATGGTATTAAAGTCACATTTTAACCCCAAACAGCCCACCACTAGGGGCTTAGCTAGACATGCTCAGAGAAATAGCAAAAGAAAGGGGAAGAAGGGGGTAGAAATCCATGGAGCTTGAAGTAGAAGCCTCCTTCTTCACCTCCTAGTAGCTTGGGGACGTCCTCTCTCCTCTAATGGTGTAGATGGGCATGAGAATATAGGGGATTACGGAAGAAAACCTAGAAATCTAGGTTTCCAAGGTGGAAATGAGGTGGAAATGGTGGGTGGAGAGCATGAATGCAATGAATGCTCAAGGAGTGGGTGGAGAAGAGTAATGGTAGCTAACCTAGTACAGTGGCCACCACCCATGTATATATAGGTGGTGGTGGAAGCACTAGGGTAAGTAGGGGCATTGTTGGAAAATTAGTGCAGAAAATGGTAGGGTTTAGGTGGTAGAACGGTCGTGTTGGGCAGCACGGCTGTGGTGGATAGTAGTGGGAATGACTGTGGTGGTGGAGAACGGTCGTTCCAAGAAAGTGGAAAAATCATAGGTTGAAGTGGTGGAATGGAGGCTGGTAGCATGGCTGTGCTAAGTAGCACAGCCATGGTGAGGGCTAGGTAGAACGGCCGTGCTGGGTAGCATAGCCGTGGTGGTGGAGTTTGAGAGGAGGTCATTCCCACTAGCATGCCCATTCTGTCTTCATCTATCCCGGTCGTGCTGGGTAGCACAACCGTTTTGGGAGCTTCATGGCACGACCGTGATGGGTAGCACGACCATGGTGGCTAAGTTGCTGTATCTTGTAAATCTTGAGAATTTCCCTGCTACTTGTGCATCAGCCAGCACGGCCGTTCCTTGGCACCACGGCTGTGCTGGGGTCTTCAATGGTAAAATGAGCTTCTATCTTCATCATCAAAAGACTTCTTTACTTGATGTCGAATCTTGGTCATTAGGGGTAGGTTGGGGGAGCTTTGGGGCCTTCTTTGGACCCCTCCATGAGTGGAGGAACCCTATAACTCCTTCCTTCTCTCTCATCCATCCAAAGCATGGTCCAAGTACCTGAAAATAATGCAAAGAATGTCCATAAATGCATTTGACAGTAATAATCATATTGGGGAATTTATCTTGCATTCTACTATATTTAGATGTGAATAAAGTACAAAATGGCACAAGATGGAGCCCTAAAATAGGGCTACATCAATAGGTGAAAGGCTCTTGACTTGAATAGGTAAGTCCTTGGATGTATGGTGGTCTCCTTGTATCTCTTATGATGGAATATAAGTATACATGGGTTGTAAAGTCCTAGAGGTTGACCTCTCTAGGTAGTGGATTGACAGTCTCCTAGTTTGGAGATTGGAACCACTCTAACCACCTTGTCCAAGTATATGTTTCAATCTATCTCACCCTTTCTATGCTTGCTTAGATAAGACTTCAAATTGTTCTTAAACATTTGGTTTTAATTGATATAATTTGAAGGGCTAACTATTCTTTTTAGAATTTTGAAGCTCTATTCACTCCCCTCTAGAGCCCTAGATCCAACAATAGATACATGTTGGAGAATAATGTATCTGACAGACCCACCATGAGATTGACACATGGAAACTATTACCATGCTAGTCATAGTCAGCTCTCATTGTGATTGTAGTGTTTGTGGTTCTTAGACCTAAAATCACTACACTCATCACTTGTCATTCGGTATGCTTTGACATTATCAAATGCAATCCTTAAATATGGGTTGTTATAAAAGTGATGATTGGGTGACTATGACACATGGGAACTGACTGTGAGTGATAGAGATGAGATTTTTCCCTTCTAAGGGAGTATGATATCCAAGATCTTTGGATTAGAGAGAATGAGAAATGCATAGCATTGCACATGTGAGTCAATATGTGATATTGAGCTTACCTATATATCATAGTCTGCTCTGGTTCAAAAAACAAGATTGAATGTTGAAGAGGGCGACTACTCCATGCCTCGAGTTCAATCTAGATATTAGAGATAAAGGAATTATACAAACACTATAAAACCAAGCACATATTGTAGGTTGAAGTTGTTCCCCAACTTTCCATTTACTTGGGTAGCATTGATGTGAGACTAGGCACCACTCATTTCTTGTGATGTCATAAGTTGTTATGAACATTCACTGCCAACATAACATGGGACATATAGGGTCACACACACATATCTCAACCTATAAGAGAAGTTTAATCTTTAATGATGATTGAATTGATTACTAAAGTGTTTTTGTATTCAATTCATGCAACCAATTAGCTAGGTACACTAACAAATGACTAGCTCGCTCAAGTGAGACGATCATTTGGAGTGCTAGATAGTCGGCTCAAGAGTGGAGACAACCATT
Source organism: Alisma plantago-aquatica (assembly GCA_963693085.1). Classification (NCBI taxonomy): domain Eukaryota; kingdom Viridiplantae; phylum Streptophyta; class Magnoliopsida; order Alismatales; family Alismataceae; genus Alisma; species Alisma plantago-aquatica. The sequence continues at coordinate 1,286,556,438 of OY856411.1, forward strand.
TGGAGTATCAGACTGATGGGAACTGAATTGGCTAGATTATGCTCAAATTGAGGTGTGAACCGACCAGTTCATTGTGATGAACTGAACGGCTCAGCTAAATTTGGCTCACCAGATGACCACCTAGGTGATCAAGATGACCGTCTCGCATGAGCTAGATCACTCAGTTTGTGAAAAATTCAATTGCATCAAGGAATTAGTGTTGACGTTATGTCTTGTAATAATTGGATTCAAAATTGCCAATTTTGTGTGAAATTGCGTAACTGCCAGACGACCGTGTCGTAGTACAAGATGACCTTCTCGCATTCCAGATGACCATATGGGTCCCCAAACATTTGTTTGGTGTTTGCAGCTTGCAAAAATTCAAGATCTTCCGGTCTCTTCCGCTCCCTCATTGACTGGGAACCCTGACCAAACCCCTCCTATGAATAGAGGGGTACTAGGGGCTTCCTAGAGCACAACACAAACAATTGAGAATTAGTTTCTCTCACAATTTTTGTCCTCTTTGGCTGTGGTAACCAAGAGAGCCCAAGCAAGTCCTACCCGACTAGGGATGGATAGCTACCAGAGAGAGACACTGAGGATCATTGTTGTAGGAGAGCAAGTTGGTGAGTAGTATGCCAACGATAGGGATAACTCCTTTCTGTCCATTCTAGTAGGATGATAGGAGTTATAGGTGGTCTATGAGGACTTCTCTAGAGATAGGATTTCTTTGGCTACTGCTAGGAGGGCAACGTCAACTCGTAGTCTGTGGTGAGATAGTAGGATTCACTATAGAAGCTGTCCAATCTGTTTCCTATGGTGAAGACCAGGAGCTACACAAACACCATCCAAAAGAAACTAGTCAATAGTTGCATATATACAATGATGAGAAGATGTCGTTGGACTTGCTCCAGGACTAGGTATATCCTCGAAACCATCTTTCTCATCTTATAGTTATTGATGCGATCTACTGGTTTATGGGAATATGGTAAATAATTTTTTTGTTTCCACTGCCTGTTCTATAGCCATATTTCCCTATAGGAGGAGGAGGAGGATAAGGATAAGGATGCATGTTTCTAGAATGTGTGGAGACAACCTTCAATTGCTAAAGATGTTTCAGATTGTTTCAGGTTGCCCAATGAAGGCTCTTGGGGGGTGTTGGTTGGCAATGAGTGGCTCAACCTGGGAGTCAGTCGCTTTGAGAGATGCCATCTAGGATAGAATTAGTTGTTTTAACTCTATAAACTATCCATCAACAATAGAAGCAGGAGCAGGAGTGGGTGCATCCTACTGCAACTGTGGGGCTGGTCAAGGTTTTAAAATTGCTTCCCACAGTTTTGAAAATTAAACTGGTAGTTATTTTGGTATCGAAGGTTTTCTAAAAATTGGGTGGTGAACAATCTTGGTAGTTTATTTGACATAGTTGTCATAGAGCTACATTTTCTGCCCCAGCTAGGTTTCCATATTGGAACCCAAGATGATTCCTAGTTTGATTGGGATTGTAGTAAGCTTGACCAAGAATTCTATGAATGGAGCTAAGGTCCCCCATCTGTTGTCCATCTCTAGGTTGTATGGGGGTGTTGTAGAACAGTTAGTGCTATTGGGTGGATTGATCATAGACCTGGCAAATACTGCAAAGGAATTCAATAGCATTTTCCTATTATGGGAGGTATTGAGGTGGTCCCCATCTTATAGAAGTGATAAGGGAAGATTCCAACCGGTGTTGTTTCAAAGCAATCATATATCTTGAGGCTTTTGGAAATCGACTTATATTCATAGCTATGCTAGGCCTTGGAAACCCTTGAGTACTCCCCCTGCCCTCTATGAGTTTGTGCTTGGGTCTCAACACTTCTTTTGAAAACTTCCCAAGTGTTGTCAAAATTTTGAAACATCAAATTTCCTCATAAGGAGGTGTCAAGGAAGACTTTGGTATCCTGGTTGACCCCACTATAGAATGTCTTGATTAACTACATCAGGGGAATGTTGTGACATGGGCAACATCAACGCAGTTCTTTGAATTGTTCCGATGTTTTGCCCAATGTTTCTTTAGGGGAAATTTTACATTGTGTAATTTGCCCCCAGATTTGATAAGAAAGGGATGAAGGATAATATTTTTCAAGAAATTTAGATCAGAGGGGCTCCCAAGTGGTAATGCGATCAGCTTCCATGGCAGTATACCAGGAACTGGCAATCAGTGAGTATTTGAAAAGTTGTAGTTTGAGGGCATCATTGGAAATCACCCAGTACCTTGAATAAGGCTTATAGTTCGACAAAATGTTGGAGGTGGTCTTGATAGTTTTTACCAATCCTCCTAGAAATGCACTTGATTGAAGCATAGTAATCTAATGTATATGAATTTTAAACTGAGGATCAATAATAGCAGGAGGGACCACAAGATGTAGTGCTTTGACGAATAAAGGGATCTACAAATCCTTGAGTTGTTTCTTCCGTTCTGCTTCTTGTTGGGAAGTGGCCTTGGCTTCCAAAGAGGCAAATGCGACCACATTTGATTCAGCTCGAATGGCCACTCTCTCAATGGCTAGGGCCTCCACTATTCTCTTTTGAACATATTCCTCATCAACCATCCTAATTCATTTGGTGCATTTCAGATGGTGAAAGGTATTGTCAATTTCAGGATCAAATGGAATATTGTTAAAGCCTTGAGAGCATTGCATGTATCGTGAATAGAAAAAATCAAGGTAACATAAATATTTGCAAAAAAAAAAATAGCACCATCGAAATGAAAACTTAGTAAAAGGAGGAGTTTACTATAAAAATGGGTCTTGGTAGGAAAAAGAAAAAAAAGAAAAAGGTCCAAATTATTCAAAGTAGTTATGTTCTAAATTCCACTCCGTATGTATTCCCCGACAACTACACCAAATTTGATGTGTTGTCGCTAACACACCAAAATTCACCAGAGAAATTGTCCCTGGAGTTTAACCTTTCATGGTCAATCAATTCACTTGTAAATAATTGAATTGATGTAGTAAATAAGGTATCGGTCCCCAAAGACGACGTGTCAGGAGTTAATTCAAATATGATGTTATGGACAATTATCAAAGCCAATTTTGAGAGGAGTGATTAATATAGAATGAGAGAGTAAGCTTGAAGAACTGAAACTAATCTATCAAAGAAAAGACTAAGAAAGAAGTGAAATTGCAGAAGTAAAGACTAAGTTTATTATGGGAAATTAAACTAAGGAGCAAGGAAAACCAAAGAACAAACAAAACTAAAGCAAAAGAGAAGCAATCAATTAAAGATTAATTCAGTTACATGGAATTTTTGAAAGTCCATGTTTCACCACCATGAACCCTATAGTTATCTAGCCACTTTTAATTTCTTTTAGATAACTTTTTGATTAGGACAATGTATATTTATTCCCGTCTTAATCAGATTTCATGGATAAAACTATCCACAAACCCATGGTCTAAATGTTCTACAGGTCCAGGTTCAATTGTCCCCATGTTCGTTTCTATGGTCTCATCAAGGAAGACGTGAGTTCTATCTGATGTTCTGTTCCACACATTCAAGGTCATATAATTGTAGATCATAACATTCATGGAGTACAATTGATAAGATCATATTCCATGCTATTTAAACGGATAAAAATACATCTTTTATCATCTTTAAAGATACTACAATTTTCTAAGAGGAGTTATGGAGATCATGGGGATAGTCCCTATGTCTCGACAATGAGAAGACTACTTCATATTACCCATAGAACAAATAACAAGGATAAGGAGAAGAGAAATCATGTTGGGGACAACAATTGTAGACTCCTTTCTCGAATCCTTGATCTTATTCTTTCAGATAGAGTTCTGGGGTAATAGGGGGATGATAGATGAGTTTGAGCATCCCCCTCCTTTTAAAGTAGAGGAAGTACCCTGGGAGCCCTAAAATGGAGTCTAGTAGTGGCTGGAAAATTCCTTGACCGACGCACTACTTGATGGTATGGGTTTGCCAGTCGATCGAATGGATTGAATGTTGTACATTTCTTGACAATGGACAATTGAATGTTTCACTGGTTGCTTGGGTGCTAAGGAAGTCCAATCAACTGGTTTGAGGTGAGTCGACCGATTTTTTCATGCAAACTTGGCTTCCTTCATAAGGTTGAATCGAGCGACTAGGGTCGCCAGTCAATCGGTTGGCCAATTTTGTCTTCTTCCAATATGATAATGAGTTGATCAATCAGAGGTGGCAAGTCAATATGTTGGGCTTCTGGAGGACTAAAATTAGCATTTAGTTATTCAAATCTCTTGAGAGAATGAAGTAATTCTTAGACTAGGGTTGGAGGAGTGGAAAAATACATAAAACCTACAAAATGAGGGAAAAATAATAACAAATCTAAGTAAAGAGAGACAAGCAAATAAATTACAATTAGAGCCTAAAAATGACAAAGAAGGACCTTAACAATGCGATAAAAGGTGAGTATGCATTCATCACTAACTTAACTTTAGGGTTGACTAGTTTGATGATGAATGCTTCAACTGTTAGTAAGATACCCTCTCCAATATATACATAGAAAATTACAAGATGATGATTGTATTGATTTATATACTAAATGATCATAATATAAATGAAATTAATAAACTAACTCTGGATAGTAAAGTCAAATTCTTTGAGAATGTTGAATGGTACATCCTAACATCATATGATATGAACAAACTAAAGGGATAAGAAACTATGTACACCATATTTATAGTATGACTCAGTTGCAAATTATTAAGATTACAATATGAATGAGACCCTTTACATATCATACAATTCATTAGAATGCTCACATGTGGATACTAAAATGTATTTGCTATATTAACCCTAGTTCCAAGTAGGAAACATAATTCATACATGAGAGATATTACTTCCAACAACATAATCATTAATATAAGCAAATTAACATGGTTAAGTGAATCCCATGATAATTCATGACATATAATTTAAATTAATTCACATTGTGGTGAAAATATACATGTATACAATTCATGCTTCTCATTAATGTTAACATTCAATCTAAACATAAGAAAGAACAAAAAAAAAGCATCAAAATCAAATTAGGTAACTTTATTGTTTCTAATCATGCCAAGTTCATTGTCATTGATAAGTGTATCTCATTAAGGATCTTAAAGACTATTAATAGTTTCTTGGTCTTGAGAAGCTAATAATTATATGGAATTGTTCATACATCCCTTATGATAAACCAGTTTGAGTGTGCGACCAATTCATGTTGTGAACTAGAAGAGAAACGAGTTAAGTGGACCCTAGTAAGTTAATGTCTAGACATTCAAAACACTTAATTAGATGTATCAGCTCTAAAGGATATAACACAAAAGTGGAAAAATGATGGAGTAAAACCACACATTACCCCTAAAATAGGAAAGTCTAGTAAGTGCCAGACTACACACACACATACACACAAATATAGATACATCCAAGTGTTAAATTATCTAGCAGACTAATGAATTAGTGTGAATAAAGTGCCATTTACATCGTGCCTGGATAGATATAATTTCATCTTGGGAGTGGGTCATAGTGTGAAATTATCTATAAATACAAACACCCTAGACTATGTTTATCCCCTATAGTTATCTAAAACCCTTCATTAAAAAGTTTTTAAGAAGTGTACCTAATGTGATGTTGGGTACCATGTTATATTAAACTATGGATGGGACATATTTTGAGGATGAAATCCTCTTTAAAGGGTGGAGTGTTGTAATATACCAAAATCTAACTTCTTAGTTCTTGAAATATATATCATGAATCATACATTAGTAGGCTTAGTTCTTGGGGAATACAAGGATGTACAAGATATACATGATTTATATCTTGATTAACACTAATGAACCTCGAATGCATAGATATGTGTAACATAGAGATAAACCCTAACTCTAGTACATATGAGTTGGAGACACCCCATATATGTAGACCTTGGAGTGATGTATATTATGGATATCTAAACCTAACCTTTGGAATTAGAAGATGTTAGATAAAGTACAATTTATGATACTGATACTTAAACCTAAACCCTAATCTATGATCAACTAATCATCACATGTACACAATTGGTATAATGATTACAAAATTGATGAACTTAGATGTTTATCTATTTTTGCATATACTTATACACACCTATGTGGATTAAATATACTAATATGACCTAATATGTAGGATTGAGCTCATAATGTATACAACAACTGTCACACCTTTCATTAGTCTACACATATTGGTTTGGAAGGGTTAATAATTGATTAAGATGGGTGAAATGATGCATAACTATCCAATGTGGGTTGAAATTAGTTTAAAGAATCTTAAATGAACTAATTAAATGGCTTAGGAGAATTGAGGATGATTAATGATGCCCTTGCCTAAGTTAATGATTGATTTCATGGAATCAATGGATTAATTAAGTCGAATCTTAAATTTGTACAATATAATTTATTAAGATTATTTTCATGATGATATACTATTGTTATGGGTTTTGGTCCTAAATATTGAGATCAATGACATTATAAAATAATGATCTTCTAGACAATAATGAGAAAGTCTAGATTGATTAAAACTCAAAGATATATCTTTTATATAGTATAAAATTATATTCTGCATGGTCGAAATAGGTTGTGTGTTAATCTGCACTTTATTTGGATAATGCGTAAAAAAGATAATACAAAAACAACTAGAAATGTCATTAATAGGAATAGATTTATATTATTTAAATTGTGACTTAACAAGATAAAAACGACCTAGGTCGTGATGTCACACTCCTCAATGAAGACATGACTTATGAAGGATCTCCCTTTAACCATCTAATTGTGATCCAAGGGTAGATAGATCATCCTCTACAATGATTCCAAGATAGAGATAGTCATACACAAGAGTCTCTTGAGCTCTGGTCTCTCCCTCTTGTACACTTCTCCATATATATATGTGTCTTTTCACCTTTGAATCTACCAGGATTTCCCAAATGCATTCATCGATGACTCATTGGTCTTCTCACATTATAAAGAAACTTCCCAACACTCAATAAACATTCCTAACCCAATTGGAACTCTCAGAGCCCTACCCATGACAAAATCTTAGTCCTATATATAAATGTAAAGTCATAGGTTTCTAGATAACCTGATGATCTATCCTTAACCCTTAATTTTGCATGGCATTGTGTGTAGCGGTATTGTTTGGTTGATATCTAGCTCCAATGACAATGAACCAATCCAATGTTTTTGGACAAACTGGTTCAATTACCTCAATGGTAACAAACTATGATATTTAATCTACTTTTTCTCACATTACGATTCTCTATGTAACACGACGTTGTTCAGTCCAACTCTGAGTTCCTAGAGGTGGACGTTGACCTCCATCAGGGTGCTCTAATGCACCTCTGACTGTGGTTCTTTTCACTAGTATGATCGCTGGATATTCTTCTTTCTTTCTCTGTGATCTATAATCCTGATTTTCTTGATGTCAATGAGTTCTGATTTGGGTTCCTACACCCTTCTCTCTTTAATATCGCAATGCTTTTTGAGGGCATGCTTGTCTCTTTTGTGTGAGAATTGTTCCCCTGTATTCTTTGCTTCATGCTGGACTCTTTTGGTTTCTAGTTTTAGCGAGTCATGGTTGTTTTCTAATGTTCGATCTCCTTGTGCTTGTAACGAACTGAAATCTAGGTATATTATTAATCTAACCCTTTTTCCAAGATCTTCTTATCCTTTCTATCCTGTTTGCCATTGATGTTGAATTTGTGGAATTATTAGTGGTTTGGAGTATATTTGATCACTATTCATGCAAATGTATGGGTTTATGCACAAATACCTCAGTTAGTGTTTCAGTTAGGGTCTAAGATGCAAATATATTGCTTATGTGAGATATTAATAAAATAATTTTGTTCTAGAACTTTCGTTAGCCTTGAAATAATATGAGTGGGGTCTTTGGAATTATAATCGGGATTCTTATTACGTTAGTTAAATCTTATTTGTTCCTATTTATTCCTATTGCAACAAGATGGACTTTACCAAGAATGAGAATGGACCAACTATTAAATCTTGGATGGAAATTTTGAGCAAGGAAGAGAAAAAGTAATAAACAACAAGTCTTTAAACATGATAATGTAACATTAAATAATTTAATATGACAACTTGTGATAGTAATATGTAAAAGGGATAAAACTCATATAAGGAAGACTAATTGGATAAAAATAACTTCAGACTCGAGTTCTTTAGATCTAATATGGCTTGGAGGCCAAATTTCACAACTTTGGGATAATAATAAGTGTATCTATATTATTTAGAAAAGAAAAGGTGTGTTTTCTTCAAAATATGAATAAACCATTTAATGACTCCAAAAGTAGCAACTAATCTTAGATTCATAATCTACACATTAAAACTACCCTATGGGTAAATTTTCATGCAATTCGGATAATTTTTAATGTTCATGTGCAGATTAGGAGAAAGAATGTATAGTTAAAGATAAAAATGTAAAATAATGTGATAAGTAACTTAAAATAGATATTATTAATGGCAAATTCGTGTTTCATAGGTTTAAGTTTGCTTGAGGGTGAAGTTTCACCATAATTGGGTAATTCTAAAGTCTGTAATACATTAGTAAAGAGAACATGTGATTTACTTTAAAATAATTAAATAAAATACTTAGAGGCTCCATAACTAAAAAGTAATGCCAAAATCATATTCTACATGCCTTAATTATCCCAGATGCAAAATTTCATATTAAATGAATCATGTTTGAACCCCTAATTGGATTGGGAAAGAAATGGGCATAATTAATTAAATACACTTTAGTCTAATTCAAATTGGATAAGATTTTCCCGATTTATTTGTGACACTGTCACACCTACAGTAGCCAATTTCAAAAAGATTGTGGGCCGCTTGATCTTCATCGGATGGTGCAAAACCCATATCCTACCTCAAATAGGAGAGGTACATGAGAGTGAAACATGCATTGGAGTTTGCACAATTTTTGAAGGAGTGTTCTCCGCGTGTGATCCACAAAACTACGTGAAACATGTTGCATTGAATTTATAGTAAGTTTCTAAATCTAGCAAGCTATAATTCGAGCCCTAATTTCCTTTCTTTGTGTTTTACCCAAACTTCCTATCCAAGTCTCTCAAAGCCTCTACCCTTATAAACCTTAATACCAACCCAATACTATAAATATGCCCTAAACTTCAGACGGTCTTGCCCGACCTTTCTCCCGCCCAAATTTTACTTAAGATATTTCCCTTCACTGTCATGAGCTCATGCATAGGAGGTTTCCACTGATGGTTCATTCTCTCTCTTAAGGTCTCCTCTGTTCAATTTCTTTTGAGGTACTCTTCATTAACACATGTTCTTCATTTTCGTACCCTCGATTCATTAATTGGTGGCTTCTCGCAAGTTTCACCCAAAACCACCCAAGCAACAACCTACTACTTCGAGCAACAATGGTGTTGTGGGTGAAGGGGAAGAATTCCCCCGAAGACTTTACTTCTCTACCCTCCTCGCTACTCCTTTCTTCATTTTTTTCCTAGGGCATAATGGTATTTTTGCTCCATTTGTGTTGTCTTGAGCGAGCCACATGGGTCGCTAACTGAGCAAATTGGCTTCTCTTGATTGGGATAAGTCAGCGGGCCTAGTTCCTCTCTCGTGAGGATTTTCTTTTGCTTATTTGGATATTCTAAATTTTCTGATTGATCAAAATTGTAAAAATTACACCTTTTGCTCGTGTTGTCCAAAAAATCCTATAAAATATGTTTTGGAATAAAAAAATGAGATCTTTATAATAAAAATAGTTTGAGAGTCTGATTTCCATGTTTTCTAAGGTTGATTTTTGAAGATTTAATAAAGTATGTAGAAGCCCTAAAAATTGTATGTAATTCATATAATCTCCAACTTAAGTAAATAAATATGTTTTCTTGATCAAGAGAAGTTAATGAATCGATCGATTTAGGTTTTGTGTTCGAAATCTGTGGTTTCCAAATAGGTCAAAAATTTGGGTTCCTTTAGACTTATATGCTTTGTGAAACCCTAATACATGTGAATAACTTGAAATTAGGCAAAGGTGATCTTGGAATCTTCTAACTTGGTGAAAAGTGATCAGTAGGATTCTGAATTAAGGTGTGTGAATCCTATCCCTCAAGTTGCTCATGTTTTATACACCAAACCCTAGTTTCCCAATGAGGCGTGGACTAAAACCTTGACTCCTATTATTGCTCTTTTTGGTGCAACTACTTCATTATTTACTTAGGTTTTGGATCCTGTGATGACCGCTATCAAACTGACAGCCAAATTGCATAGTAATTATGCGGAATAACCATTAGTAGTGGATTACTGAAAATCACTAAAAATTAAAACCATTTTGCAAAGAGATCCATTGCCAGGAAACTCTTTATAGATTGAACCAGAGTAATATATACATCATGGTCCACACTATACATACATTGTACCATCTCATCTCGAGGATAACATATACCAGTTGCTTTGCCAAAACACATACTGAAGCAACATAAAATCTCAAGGAATACAAGTCAAAATCTCAGATCGTTTATAAAACCATTACGTACTAACTCCCAAGGACCTGAGAATACAAAGACGACACATAGGAATTCTATCTACAAGACACGATAAACAACACACTCAATCTGAGCTGTCATTGCTGTCCCTGTTGCTGATGACCTCCCTTTGTAGTATGGTCTCTACCTCCTCGTCCGTGTCCACCTAAAAATTGTACGGCCAACGGGGTGAGACACAAGTCCCAGTGAGAGATATAACTCTCCACCAACAATATTATTACCACAGATAAACTATATAAAACTGAGCAGAGGATCTATTATAATAATAAGAAAAATTAATCACTATTTTTAAGCAGGATAGAGCAATATCATCTTTTAGAGCATTACAACTATATAAGATAGAGCAATATATGTCCATATATATGAGCATGGCAGAATAATGCCATAACGGAGTAGTTAATATATCAATGACTAAGCATTAGATCATGTAATAATTCAAAAGGAATGTGAATAACATGTATAACATTTATCAACTATGTGATACAAAAATATCACCGCTTAATCCAATGTTTCCATAATTGGTCCTTAAGCAATTATGCTACACAGCTGATTACATATTCACAATCACACTTATGCCCTGAGGAGATGAGGTATACCACTCATGCTCCAGCTGACCATGACTACATAAAGCATCAGTACCATACAAGGTCAATGGAAGAGCTGGCTTCCAAGACCTCACCTGTCTCGGTCAGTATAAGATCACTAGCAGGGACATCATGTGTCAAACTGCAATTAGCTTTCCAAGGTATAGTGGCATCTACGTTATAGAGTTACAACCACAACATGCACTCTCTTCAGGAAGACCACACAACATCCTTGGTATATTTTCTTCAGGGAGTACACCCCCTCAACATTCCCTGGTATTGAGTCATGGCATATAGCCATACTCTTAAAGGGAAAACACACGCCACATTCCCTATTTGGGTGTAAGGATATGTTCGCCCATCACCCCCACATATTCAAAAATATGCACGCCAAGTTAAACTCGTTTCACCAATTCAGTAAATTCTGACACTGATTGGATCTATGGCCAGGGAAATTACACGATAAGGTTCCACTTGATTAATTAGGAGCATTATAGTATCTTTTATCATCAACAAAGCTACAAGCATGAATTATAACAGATGCTACAAAGAAAGGTGTAATACATTTATCATATTCTTTCATAATCTTTGGAACACATTTTGAATGTATACAACTCGAGATCTCGATCCCTTCATCATATCACTGGGAATTCTCATCCCTTAATCATGATCATCATCATGATTACATGATCTGGGTATTCAAACCCTTAGTTCATCACTAAACACTATTACCTCTTATCAGGAAATCATTACCTCTAGGTTCTCTGACCCATGTATTCATTATACTTGTTGCACAAGTATTTCACATGGCTCAACAAGGCCCATTTAAATATCTTGTCACCTCTCACTAGGCAACAACTATCTTTTAGGTCATCAGACCATATAAACATTATACTTGTTGTACAAGTATTTAACATGGCTCACAAGGCCCATTTAATTTGTATCATATGAAACATCATAGATCATACCTGGCTATGCTCATCATCTTCTGATACCTACATGGTTAGCACTTCCTGATAAAAACAATAGCAAGTACATATCATCACCATGCAATACAAGAGAAATAAAACCTTCCCATTATTAGGGTTAGGGTTTCCCTTTATAGACGATTAGGGTTTCAAGTTCATATTATTAATCCACACCCTAATTCATTGCTCCACACATCTAGGAGCATACATTGATATCATAAGTATTCAATCATACTTATTTATTCTCATTGTTTATCATTAATTGGTTATTAATACAAAGTATGAGTTTCTCTCTCATCCTTACTAGGATATTGATTACACCATACTATATTATATTGGCTTAACCCTTTCTCAAGGTACATTAGCCTACACTTGTCAAAGTGTACTAAGCTCATTACTTCTTATTGTGTCAATTGCCATAACATACTTCATGTGTAACTCATCCAAGTGTATTAGATCTGAGGTGCATCGAGGTGTATCGACCTTGAAGTGCTAGATGTGATATCAGCCAAGAATCATTCCTTGGTGTAACACTTCCCTCATCATTTTCAACTTACTTGAGTTTATCAACTTATCTTGTATTAGGGTATCGTCCATCCTGATACTTTATGTACTAACTCACCACATTTGTCCTGTAGTGTATTGGCGATAAGTCACCACACTTGTCTAGTAGTGTATCAGCCATAGGTCACTATACTTGTCTTGCAGTGTATCAGCCATAGGTTAGCACACTTGTCTTGTAGTGTATCAGCCATATGTCAGCACACTTGTCTTGTAGTGTATCGGCCTAGCATCAATTCTTGAGTTGCCCAACTATCACCCAGTGATATGGACTCATCTTGGATTAGGACATTGTTGATATAGGGTTGACCATCATCAATCACTTTATGTGTTTCACCTATCAAGGTATTAGCCACACCATTACTTGGTGTTTTAGCCATCACTTCTAAGAGTGTGTGTTGCCCTCACCTTTACAAGGTGTGTCGGGTTGAGTCATGTATGTCAAGTTGAACACATGTATTTGGTTAGGGGTATGTCGGGCTAGGCATCATCATATCCCTCATACCCTCACCCATCAAGGTATCAACCTTACCTATCTTATGGTGTATCACCTTCACCATACTTGGGTGTAACAACTTCACCTCACTTGGGTGTATCATCCTTACCTCACTTGAGGATATTGGCCACACCATAATTTAGTGTATTGGCCATCACATGTTCTAGGGTATCAACCACCTTACCACTTTTGTCCTCTAATGTATTGGGTTATAATCACCATATCATTCTAGAGGTGTGTGCTTCCACCATATCAGACAATAGGTGTGTGCTTCCACCATATTGGGCAAGAGGTGTGTGCTTCCACCATATCGGGCAAGAGGTGTGTTCTTACACCATATCGGGAAAGAGGTGTGTGCTTACACCATATTGGGCAAGAGGTTCTTCAACCCTATATCAGTTTGTGCCATAATGATGTCATCATCATCAAGCTCTAGAATTTCATCCCTTACTATTCTAGTTCATGGACAATATCCCTATGCAACTATTAGAACCCATCGATCCATCAATCATTCAAGGAAAACCGAGATTAAAAGTAGATCATCAAGTATAGCAAGATTGAAGGTGAATAATAACATAATTGGGTTCAACTTATATAACCTGCCTCGAGAACAACTTCAAAGCTCCAAGATCCAAAGCTTCACATTCCCAAGGTTGAATATGACTTATCAAGAGTCCAAGACTCGTTCAAAACTCCTCCATATGCAAACAATCACCATAGTTAAAAACTTGGTGAAGAAGAAAAGGAAGGAATAACTATAACCCGAGAATCATGTTTCAACTAAGGTTGAAGATGACCATGGCTTCACTTTAAGCTTGAAGCTCGAGCTCCTCCTTACTCCTCAACTTCTATGGGCAGTATCCAAGAGAAAGAGAGTTGTAGGATTTGAAAAGTTTCACTAGTAGGTGAAAGAAGAGGTATATATATAGTTGAGGCTCGTGAGAGAGAGAGTGTATAAGAGGTGTCATCACCTTATACTACTAGGTGACACATGTACATGCATGGGTTGACACATGTCCATGCATGCACCCATAATTATCTCAACATGCAAAACTCTTTTTTGGATAATTCAAGAGTAGATATCGGCCATTGGGTTCCTTGTTGAACAAGATATCACAACCCAATATCACTTTATTCACAAACTGATACAACTTTTCTAAGGAACATGTAACTCGTCATGGATCACCTCCTTGATGTGATAATCTGATATGGATACTTTGAAGAAGTTAAAAAAATGATATGAGACCTCGCCTATGGCTTCTTGGCTGAGAGGCACTCCCATATAAGATCTGCAACTCGTTACAGCCCATTCTAAGGTTTCAACTACACAACACTTCTTGGTCTTTTCATCACCAATAATACTACCACTCAAAAATGATTAAAACATGGTGTCTCCTTATTTATATCTCTTCTAGATGATGATAAGAGAGAGTAGGGACACTCTAGAGGTGGTAATTTTCACATCAACCCTATATTTTGGGTAAATTGCAATTTGCACCAAAGTTGGTACACAAGGCACAAGCATTGTTCAAATAAGCTCAAACTTGGAACTTAGGCTTTCTACAAGACACCACTTAGCATAATTCTCTCTGTTATGATGATAAACCACTTAAGGCACGTTTAGAATGTGACATATTGCAATATAACCCCTCATCTTGGGTAAATTGCACTTTGGTCCAAAATAAGGGAACATTGCTCAAACAACATTCAAACAGGACCAAACTTGAAACATAAGTGTGTCATACGATAACGTCATACGATAACAAAACACCTTAGAGGATTATATTAAAGTTCTAAGAAATTAATTTATCCAAAACAAATAGGTTATCCCTATACCCAGACCATGGTCCTTAAAAGTTATAAACCCCTAACAAGGATTTCGTCCCTAAAATCCTAGATGAAGGGTGACAATTGTTACTCATGCATCACACCATCAGACCTCCACATAACACCTTGATGTCATGGATATGCCATAGAACTTTGACCAACACAAAGTCCTTCCATTCATGGTCATCATAGAATCTATCACACATGACACATACTCAACTATCCTTTTTATTACTGACTATAGAGTCCTCTATGTCACGTAACACTTTCTTAGTCAGAGAAGCACCATACATACTTTGTATAACTTGAGTATGAAACCTCACTAATTTGTCACCTTCTAAACTTACAACTTTATGTGATAATATTCTTGATCTTGCAAGTTTACCATAGTCCTCACATAGCTTAGCATTTCTCCTCCAAGGAAAGACTAGAGCTACATTCTGTCACCCACTTGGCACTACAAGTCTTATCATACTTCTGTTGTGCCACTCTAATCTACTGACACAACACTAAACTTACTTCTAATTTGTACCAACTATCCCGTTAGCAGTTTATTCTCTTATCATAAGGGGAGGCTACTTATCAAATGAGAACTATCTCAGAGGTAACTCTAGATGTTATATGTATAAGCCACCTCAATAGATCTAGATAGGGATTATAATCCTTGTTTATCTATCTCTAGCCGATGTACAAATTTCTTGGATTTTTCTTTCTTGCAAACTTGATAGGGATATTCTAAGGAATTATACTTAGCTTGATAAACTTTTTCCAAGACAATCCTACAATCATTCCTTTGATTAATACATCCTCACCGATGTCATGTTTATGCAGAGCATAAACCCCTAACATATGATATCCATACTATAGTATGTAACTAGAATGATCTCAAAGTTGGCCCTCCTATGTAACCAAACATTAGTCATCTTATCAGGAGTCATGTTCTCACTTTCTCATACCACTAAAACTTCTCGGATACTAGGATTCCTTACCTTGGTATCTGTTACATGTGCCAAAAACACATCACATCCTCATCATTTCCATATTCTATTGTTATTACCAAAACCAAACATATAATAGGACCTTTCTTTCATCTCGGGACATTACTTATCACACATAACTTTATCTTGGAACCAAAGTCCAGGACTAATTGATACTTTTCAAAGTACCCATCTATAGATTACTTCTAACCCATGCACATCAAGTGTCATAAGACTCACTTGACTACCATGTTCCTGAAAGGAAAGAACACAAGGTAGCATATTCCTCTTATTGCCCCATAATCATCCAAGGTTGTTTATCAAAGAAAAGAGATTATCACCTCCTTTGATTATTGCATGAACTTTCAACCATTCATGTGTCATTCAATCTTGTTTCATCTTAGGTTCCTTGCCACCATCATAGGAATTATAAAGATGATTACATGTCATCATTCTTTTCTTTGTTATTGTCCAGTATGTTCATGAACATTTTCTAATTTTATCAAATTTTTCATATTCTCATCATGGAAAAGGTCTTTATTCTTCACATATTCTTTATTGAACATGGATCACCTCCCTTGTTCCCTTTCTCTTATCATGAGGATTTTATTTATACTTCCTTATACTCACAAATTGGTTTGAGATAAACTCAGGTACCATTTCATTGCAGTTAGGATGTGATAGAAATATCCATGCCATATTTTCAGTATCATTATGCTCTTTAGATTGTCTCAGAATGACTACAAGATTAGAGTAATAAGAAAGATAGCAATCTAAGAGTCCCATACTTACCTTGCCTTCAATAGTTGAATACCTGTCAAGGGTATGCAAGTATTGAGATTAGGTAGTATGCACCTTGTTTTATATCATATTCTTTACTTTTCATATCATCCAAGTCATAGGACTTGGTATCCCTGGATTTCTCCAGGCATATCTTTTACACCTCTTCCTCTTTTATGAAGACAAAAGCAATTATAAAACATTTTAAAGACTTCTAGACAGAATATAAGTCCTCATCTTTTTTTTATATCTTCCTCATGTCCTCATAGGACTAATCAAAGGAAGCTCAACAACAACTATCTTTCTTATAACTAACAGATAAAATTAGGAGAAGACATATCAGAATGAAAAAACTCTATCTAACCTGTCACCCCTTGTGTGTCATCTACCGCTTCAGGTTGACTCGAAACACGGAGTCTGCAAGCCTTGCTGAGTCTGCCTTGATTTTGGGGTCATTTCCTCCTTTCTTTTTGGACAAAAGGATCTAATATGCCCAACCTGTCCACACCTATAACATATCTTGTACTCAAACCCTGGTCTTATCGGCCTTATTACTGATGTAGAGGCTATATTAAGAGTTCTAATTGGTGGAAAATTAGGTCCTTTGCCCTTACTTGGTAACCACTGCCTTGGTGCACTAGGTGTTTGTTGCATTGGTGGCACCAAAAACTTTGCCTTTTTAGAGCTATTAGGCATCTATTCTCGAGTTTGGACTGATTTTTTCTTAATTTCTACCTCATTATCCTTTATTTGACAGTCCCTATCAAATGTCCTACTTGCCTACACTTATAGCAGACTCTATTTCCTTATTGTATCTTAATATTTTTGACATTTTCTACTTCTCCAACATAACTATGCCAATAAAAAATCCTTCCAGAGCCCAAAATTTCTTCATCGGGGACTGGTAATCTAGGTTGTATTTCTAGTATCCGATCCTTTATATGCGTTACTATTGTCATAATCTATCCAATGAGAGTGGTTAAAAGTAGGGTTCTCTATCATGACTAGATCAACTTGGGGATTCTCAGGCAGTCATTCTTCTCTTGCCTGATCCCTTGCACCTTCTCCTGGTGTAGCAACATTTCTCTCAGCAATGTGTTCCTCATGTTCTCCAGACATCTTTAAGCTTTACCCTTTCTTCTGCATAAGCAGAAGTCACTATAAGATATACCGGAGGACACTAGAATAGACTCAATACCTTAGTCCTATGTCTCTGTAGACTCAACAAATCTTAAGCTTTGATACCAAAACTTGTGACGACCGCTATCAAATCGATAGCCAAATCGCACAGTAATTACGTGGAATAACCATTAGCAGCGGATTACTGAAAATTACTAAAAATTAAAACCATTTTGTAGAGAGATCCATTGCCAAGAAACTCTTTATAGATAGAACCAGAGTAATATATACATCATGGTCCACATTGTACATCCATTGTACCATCTCATCTCAGGGATAACATATACCAATTGCTTTGCCAAAACACATACTGAAGCAACATAAAATCTCGAGGCATACAAGTCAAAATCTCAGATCATTTATAAAACCATTGCGTACTAACTCCCAAGGACCTGAGAGTAGAGAGACGATACATATGACTTCTATCTACAAGACATGACAGATAGCACACTCAACCTGAGCTGTCACTGCTATCCCTGTTGTTGATGTCCTCCCTCTACAATACAGTCTCTACCTCCTCGTCCACATCCACCTAAAAATTGTGGGGCCAACGGGGTGAGACACAAGTCCCAACGAGAGATATAACTCTCTGCCAACAATATTATTACCACAGATAAACTGTATAAAACTGAGCAGATGATCTATCATAACAACAAGCAAGATTAATCACTATTTATAAGAAGGACAAAGCAATATCATATTTTAGAGCATTACAACTATCTAACATAGAGAAATATATGCCCATATATATGAGCATGGCAGAATAATGCCATAACTGAGTAGCTCATATATCTATGACCAAGCATTGGATCATGTAATACTTTAAAAGGAATGTGAAGAACATGTATAACATTTATCAACTATGTGATACAAAAGTATCACCACTTCATCCAATGTATATGTAATCGGTCCTTAAGAAATTATGCTACATGGATGATTACATATTCAGAATCACACTTATGCCCTGAGGAGATGAGGTATACCACTCATGCTCCAACCGACCACGACTACATAAAGCATCAGTACCATACAAGGTCAATGGAAGAGCTGGCTTCCAAGACCTCACCTGTCTCGGTTAGTATGAGACCACTGGCAGTGACATCACATGTCAAACTATAATTAGCTTGCCAGGGTATAGTGGCATCTTCGCTATGGATTTACAACTGCAACATGCACTCTCTCCAGGGAGACCACACAACATCCCTAGTATATTTTCTTCAGGGAGTACACCCCCACAACATTCCCTGGTATTGAGTCATGGCATATAGCCATACTCGTAACAGGGAAAACACACGCCACATTCCCTATTTGGGCGTAAGGATATGTTCGCCCATCACCCCCACATATTAAAAAATATGCACGTCAAGTAAAACTCATTTCATTAATTCAGCAAATTCTAACACTGATTGGATCTATGGCCAGGGAAACTACATGATAAGGTTCCACTTGATTAATTAGGTGCATTACAATATCTTTTAGCATTAATCAAGTTACAAGCATGAATTATACCAGATGCTACAAAGAAAGGTGTAATACATTTATCATATTCTTTCATAATCTTTGGAACACATTTTGAATGTATACAACTCGAGATCTCAATCCCTTCATCATATCACTGGGAATTCTCATCCCTTAATCATGATCATCATCATGATTACATGATCTAGGTATTCAAACCCTTAGTTCATCACTCAACACTGTTACCTCTTATCAGGTAACCATTACCTCTAGGTTCTCTGACCCAGGTATTCATTATACTTATTGCACAAGTATTTCACATGGATCACAAGGCTCATTTAAATATCTTGTCACCTCTCACTAGGCAACAACTATCTTTTAGGTCATCAGACCATATAAACATTATACTTGTTGTACAAGTATTTAACATGGCTCACAAGGCCCATTTAATCTGTATCATATGAAACATCATAGCTCATACCTGGCTATGCTCACCATCTCCCGATACCTGCATGGTTAGCACTTCATGATAAAAACAATAGCAAGTACATATCATCACCATGCAATACAAGAGAAATACAACCTTCCCATTATTAGGGTTAGGGTTCCCTTTATAGATGATTAGGGTTTCAAGTTCATATTATTAATCCACACCCTAATTCATTGCTCGACACATCTAGGAGCATACATTGATATCATTAGTATTCAATCATACTTATTTATTCTCAAAGTTTACCATTAACTGATTATTAACACAAAGTATGAGTTTCTCTCTCATCCTTACTAGGATATTGATTACATCATACTATATTAAATTGTCTTAACCCTTTCTCAAGGTACATTAGCCTACACTTGTCAAAGTGTATTAAGCTCATTACTTCTTATTGTGTCAATTTCCATAACACACTTCACGCGTTACTCATACAAGTGTATCAGATTTGAGGTGCATCAAGGTGTATCGACCTTGAAGTGCTAGATGTGATATCGACCAAGCATCATTCCTTGGTGTAACACTTCCCTCATCATTTTCAACTTACTTGAGTTTATCAACTTATCTTGTATTAGGGTATCAACCATCCTAATACTTTATGTACTAACTCACCACATTTATCCTGTAGTGTATTGGCCATAAGTCACCACACTTGTCTAGTAGTGTATCGGCCATAGGTCACCACACTTGTCTTGTAGTGTGTTGACCATAGGTCACCACACTTGTCTTGTAGTGTATCGACCTAGCATCAATTCTTGAGTTGCCCAACTATCACCAAGTGATATGGACTCATCTCGGATTAGGGCATTGTTGATATAGGGTTGACCATCATGAATCACTTTAGGTGTTTCACCTATCAAGGTATTAGCCACACCATTACTTGGTGTTTTAGCCATCACTTCTAAGAGTGTGTGTTGCCATTACCTTTACAAGGTGTGTTGGGTTGAGTCATGTATGTTACGTTGAACACATGTATTGGGTTAGGGGTATGTCGGGCTAGGCATCATCATATCC
Source organism: Alisma plantago-aquatica (assembly GCA_963693085.1). Lineage (NCBI taxonomy): Eukaryota > Viridiplantae > Streptophyta > Magnoliopsida > Alismatales > Alismataceae > Alisma > Alisma plantago-aquatica. The sequence goes on from OY856411.1 coordinate 1,286,577,303, forward strand.
CTCATACCCTCACCCATTAAGGTATCAACCTTACCTATATTTTGGTGTATCACCTTCACCATACTTGGGTGTAACAACTTCACCTCACTTGGGTGTATCATCCTTACCTCACTTGAGGATATTGGCCACACCATACTTTAGTGTATTGGCCATGACATGTTATAGGGTATCAACCACCTTACCACTTTTGTCCTCTAATGTATTGGGTTACAATCACCATATCGTTTAAGAGGTGTGTGTTTCCACCATATCGGGAAAGAGGTGTGTGCTTCCACCATATCAGGCGAGAGGTGTGTACTTCCACCATATTGGGCAAGAGGTGTGCTTACACCATATCAGGCAAGAGGTGTGTGCTTACACCATATCGGGTAAGAGGTGTCTGCTTACACCATATCGGGCAAGAGGTGCTTCAAATTGATATCGGTTTGTGCCATGATGATGTCATCATCATCAAGCTCTAGAATTTCATCGCTTACTATTCTAGTTCATGGACAATAGTCCTATGCAACTATTAGAACTCATGGATCCATCAATCATTCAAGGAAAATCGAAATTGAAAGCAGATCAACAAGTATAGCAAGATTGAAGGTGAATAATAACGTAATTGGGTTCAAGTTATATAACCTGCCTCAAGAACAACTTCAAAGCTCCAATATCCAAAGATTTACGTTACCATGGTTGAAGATGACTTATCAAGAGTCCAAGACACATTCAAAACTACTCCATATGCAAAGAATCACCATAGTTAAGAACTTGGTGAAGAAGAAAAGAAAGGAATAACTATAACTTGAGAATCATGCTTCAACCAAGGTTGAAGATGACCATGGATTCACCTTAAGCTTGAATCTCGAGATCCTCCTTGCTCCTCAACTTCTATGGGCGATATCCAAGAGAAAGAGAGTTGTAGGATTCGAAAAGTTTCACGAGTAGGTGAAAGAAGAGGTATATATATTGTTGAGGCTCATGAGAGAGAGTGTATAAGAGGTGTCATCACCTTATACTACTAGGTGACACGTGTCCATACATGAAGGCATAATTATCTCAACATGCAAAACTCTTTGTTGAATAATTCAAGAGTAGATATCGGCCATTGGGTTCCTTGTTGAAAAAGATATCACAACCCAATATCACTTTATTCACAAAATGATACAACTTTTCCAAGGAGCATGTAACTCATCATGGATCACTTACTTGAGGTTCTAATACAATATGAATACTTAAAATAAGTTAAAAAAAAGATATGGGACCTCCTCTATGGCTTCTTGACCGATAGGAACTCCCATATAATCTCTACAACTCGTTACAACCCATTTTAGGGTTTCAACTACACAACACTTCTTGGTCTTTTCATCACCAAGAATACTACCACTAAAAAATGATTCAAACATGGCACATCCTTATTTCTATCTCCTCTATATGATTCTAAGAGAGAGTAATGAAACTCTAGTGGTGGTAATTTTCACATCAACCCTATATTTTGGGTAAATTGCAATTTGCACCAAAGCTGGCACACAAGGCACAAACATTATCCAAATAAGCTCAAACTTGGAAATTAGGCTTTACACAAGCCACCAATTAGCATAATTATCTCTCTATTATTATGATAAAACACTTAAAGAACGTTCAACATGTGACATATTGCAACATAACCCCTCATCTTGGGTAAATTGCACTTTGGTCCAAAATAAGGGAACATTGCTCAAATAGCATTCAAACAGGACCAAACTTGAAACATAAGCGTGTCACATGATAACAAAACACCTTAGAGGATTATATTAAAGTTCTAATCAACTTAATTTATCCAAAACAAATAGGGTTATACCTAAACCTAGGTCAGGGTCCTTATAGATCCATTGGCAATATCTCTATTATTTGGTGCTAAATCTTTCCTTGACATATTATTTCTTTTAGCATGGTGATTTGGTCGACTTGTTAGCTAATGTAGTGTTCCTATATACAACCACCCATAGTTTGGGTATTAGTTATTTTTCCCAGGGGAATGTGTTTACTCTCCCCACATATATATATTTTGTAGGTGTTTGGGAATGTGTTACTCTCCCTCACTTATTGGTTGAGGTTTGGTGGGTGCCTCATCCCTACTTTGTTAATATATTTATACTATTAATCATGCATGATGCTTTATTATTATTTGTAATGGAAAGATCCTTATTTTATATGTGTCTCATACTCTTGAATTTCTTTGTTCTTGATGAAAACACATCCTTTATTACCTTTTTTTAAATCTTATCTTGTTCTTGTTCTTTATCTAACACATGCCTTATTTTCTCCTCTTACTGGATGATCCCAACCACCTATGTTTAGGATAAGGAGTACATAGCTTCCAACATGGACTAAACTTGCAACGATGTTGCTTGGAGACAAACTTGATGTAGTTTAGATTTCCTTCTACTGAGATCTATATGTTGTATCTTTCATGTAAGCCCTATATGGGAGATGATGATGTACTTTTATAAAATTGAATACAATCGTGAAATTTTATTGCTTTCTATACTTTGGTCTTGTGTATACCATTATGTAAGATTTAAAAGTTTTACACCTATTCTACCATACCTTTTGTGGGTGTTTGGAATGGATGTTTTATTCTTAAAAATTTTAGTAGGGAGTGGATCCCCTCTCAGGTCCCAATATTTGAAACATGGTATCAAAGACCATGGTAGTTGGAATATGAGTATTTCAATTTTGTCTCCCTGATTAGAACCCTTGCCTTTCATAGTTCCCCTCTAGTTAAGATGTTCACCCTAGAATTTACCTATGTTTTTCATGAGATGATGAAAGGCTGATTTAGGATCATATGAGTTTCACATTAGAATCATGATGAGTAAACCCTAATGTGATGAGGTTTTAGGTGATCTTTCCCTACCATATAGGTTAATGGTGACATGTATATTTGGATGAAATAAGGTCCGACTTGAGGAATAAATTAGGTTATAAGGATGAGGAAGTAGTAAGATAAGGGGGTCTTATTATGGACATGGTGACTTGTTTTCACATTGGTTTTGGTAATGAAGAGATATGTGAGGTTTTTGTGGAGAAACCCTAGAATTAGTTGGAATAGATATCCTAAACCCTAGTTTGTCTTTGATGAAGTGACAAGGAATATGTGGTTCATTTGACCTATCCTTTATGAACTTTGGTTGTTAAAGAGAACCTTAGGGTTGTTAGGTTAGAGACACAAGGACCTATAGCTCAACCCTACCAGTTATGACTTTTTAGTTGGATATAAAAAAACATAAATGCCTAAAATACTCACAAATAAAAGATGCCTAAGTAACCAAGGTACCTTGAGGTTGTTTAGCTTGGTTTGTTAGGTTAACCTTTTTATGGAGTGGAGAGTAGTTTGTTGGTGTTGTATGGGTGATAAGATTTCAAGGGCAAAATCCTTTTTAAGGGGATGGAGTCCTGCAAAATACCAAAATCTAGTTGCTTTGTCTCTAGAAACCTTAACTCCATGAATAAGAGGTTAGTGAGATTAGATCATTAGAATTTACCAAAACAAGTTATAGTTGAAACCTTACATGTTTGTATATATACTAATGAACATATAATGGTCACTCTAATGAATAGTTTGTATGTTTTAACCCTAATGAATACCTAATGCACACAACATGAGTAACTTACATATTAATACTAATAGTGGAAGCATGATGTTGACCATGTCATCAACCAATAAAACTGTAATGATATGATAATCAAGATAATTGGAACCTAATATTGGACTCAATGCATGCTAATAGGGTATAAGTAAAGTATAATGGTCATATTAACCTGAATACTAAGTTGTAATCATCTAACCCTAACATATGCATCCTTGGTGACTTAATGATACATTAGCGACATTAGGTGTCATAATCAGATAACATACAATGATACACATAAATGGTATATGATCACCTAATGTTGAATTAATATATATAAGTCGATTCATTAATATATAATATATTTCACTTTATTCACTAATATACACCTAATTTAGTCACCTAATCATGACTTGGTATGTGAAATAATTCATTAACATGTAATATGTTCTACCTTGTTCACTAAAATCATATAATGACTCAAATATGGATAAGAATCATATAAATAGGCATAATCAATAATTGGAAGTGAATAAATATGACTAAATAATTCATGAGGACGTTAATGTATGTAATAAAGGTAATGTGACAATGTATATATATTTAGTGTCGACACAAGTAATTAACGTGACATAATTTGGGATAATTGTAGACTTAATAACAAATTGGATAAAATTGTTTATTTCGTGCAAATAATCTGATATAATCCAATATGGTGATAATGAAGTCTAAATCCAAATTACTAAGGATAATGGTCAAATATAAATGTTGAGATTCTTGAGAAAACTCTAATTGTTCTAGAACTCTTAATGGGATAAATAAGAAACATATATGATTCTATACATAATGATGAAATATAACTCTTTTGGAAACAAAGTGAATATAATAGGACACAATTAAAAGAATAATAAGGATGATGTAATATCATAATAAATATAATGCTAAAAATGTTAATTGTGTTATATCTCATAAAAGGAAATCTCAATAGTGGAACCCTTAGTAATCCATGAGAAATTGATGTATGGGGAGTTGCCTGTAGAGTTTTTGACACCTGAGTTGAACTAGTGGAAGTCTTATGGAAATATCATGGTTTGGAAGAAACAATCTGGGAGTTTAAAGATGAGATGCTATGTACTCGCCCTTCCCTCTTTGATTGAGATTTTGGGGATGAAATCCTTTTTAAGGGGCAGAGTGCTGTAACAAACTGAAATCTAAGTATATTTTAATCTAGCCCTTTTTCCTAGATCTTCCCATCCTTTCTATCATTTTTGTTCTTGATGTTGAATTTTGTGGAATTATTATTGATTTGGAGTATATTTGATCATTATGCCAATGTATGGGTTTATGCACAAATACCTCAGTTAGTGTTTCAATCAGGGCCTAAGATGCAAATTTACCACTTTTGTGAGATATTCATAAAATAATTTTGTTCTATAACTTCCCTTAGCCTTGTGGAGAAAGGAGGAAACAAAGGAATAAGTAATAAGGCTTCAAACATGATAATGTAGCATTCAATAATTTAATATGACAAATAGTGATAATAATGTGTAAAAGTGATAAAACTCATAAAATGAAGACTATTGGATAAAAATAACTTCATATTCAAATTCTTTGGATCTGATATGGCTTGGAGGTCAAGTTTCATAGTTTTGGGATAATCATAACTATATCTATTTTATTTAGAAAAGAAAAGGCGAGTTTTCTTCAAAATATGAAATAAATCATTTAATGACTCCAAAAGTGGAAACTAATTCTAGATTCATAATCTACCCATTAAAATTAGCTATGGCTAAATTTTCATGCAATTTGGATAATCTTTAATGTTATGTGCACATTAGGAGAGAGAAACTATAATTATAACCTAAAATGTTAAATAATATGATAAATAACTTTAAATGATAAAATTAATGGAAAATTCGTGTTTCACAAGTTTATGTTTGCTTGAGGGAGAAGTTTCACCAAAATTGGGTAATTCTAAAGTCTCTAATGCATTAGGAAAGGAAAAATGTGATTTACTTTATAAGAATTAAACAAAATATGTAAATGCTCCAGAACTAAAAACTAATGCCAAAATTGGATTCTACATGTCTTAATTAGCCTAGGTACAAAATTTCATATTAATTGGATCTTGTTTGAACCCCTAATTGGATTGGGAAAGAAAGGGGTATAATTAATTAATTACACTTTAGTTTAATTCGGTTTGTATAAGATTTTCCTGATTTATTTTTCATGCCATCACACCTACAGTAGCTGATTTCATGAAGATTGTGGGCCGCATGATCTTCACCAGAGGGCACAAAACATGTCTCCTACCTTGAGTAGGAGAGGGAAACGAGAGTGAACAGTGCACCAGAGTTTGTGACCGCGTGTGATCCACAAAACAACGTGAAGCAAGTTGTAGTGAATTTGTAGTAAGTTACTACATCTAGAAAGCTATAATTTGAGCCCTAATTTCCTTTCTATACATTTTGCCCAAACTTCATCTCCATGTCTCTCAAAGCCTCTAACCCTATAATCCCTAATACCAACCCAATCCTATAAATACCTACACCCTAACCTTTAGACGGTCTTGCTAAACCCTTCTCCATCATGAATTTTTCCTGAGACCTTTCCCTTCACTATCGCTAGCTCATGGATAGGAGGTTGCCACCGATACGTCATTCTCTCTCCTGAGGTTTCCTCCATTCAATTTCTTTTGAGGTACTCGTTTTTAACACATGTTCTTCATTTTTGTACCCTCGATTCGTTGATTAGTGGCTTCTTCTAGTTTCGCCTAAAACCACCCAAGTAGTAGTTTGCTACTTCGAGAAGCAATGACACTATGGGTGAAGGGGAAGAAATTCTATAGTGACTTTACTTCTCTACCCTCCTCGCTACTCCTTTCTCCATTTTTTTCCAAGGACATAGTGGTATTTTTGCTCTATTTTTTGTTTCCTTGAGCGAGCCATGCGGGACGCTGACCGGGTGACTTGGCGACCCTTGATTGGGCCAAGTCCATGGGACAGTTCCTCTCTCGCGGGGATTTTCTTTTACTTAATTGGATTTTCTAAATTTTCAAATTGCTCATAATTGTAAAAATCTTATCTTTTCTCTGGTTGTCAAAAAATCATATAAAATTATGTTTTCGGATTGGAAAAATGAGATCTTTCTAATAAAAATAGTTTGAGAGTCTGATTTTGATGTTTTCTAAGGTCGATTTTTGAATATTTAATAAATTAGATAAAAGCCCTAAAGATAGTAAGTAATTCACATTCTCCAAATTAAGTAAATAAATATGTTTTCTTGACTAGGAGAAGTTAAGGAATCGATTTGTTTAGGTTTTGTGTCCAAAATCTAAGGTTTTCCAAATAGGTAAAAAATTAGGGTTTCCTTACACTTATATGCTTTATAAAACCCTAATATATGTGAATAACTTGAAAATAGGCAAAGGTTATCTTGGATTCTTCCAAGTTGGTGAAAGTGATAGCTAGGACCATGAATTGAGGTTCATGCATCCTATCCCTTAAGTTGGGCATGTTTTTTATACCAAACCTTACTTTCTGAATGAGTCATGGACTATAACCTTGATTCCTATTATTTCTCTTTTTGGTGCTATTACTTCATTATTTACTTGGGTTTTTGATCGATTGACCATGTCTCTATTATTTGGTGTTAAATCTTGCCTTACCAAATTAATTTCTTTTAGCATGGTGATTTGGTTGACTTGTTAGCTAATGTAGTGTACCTCTATACAACAAACCATAGTTTGGACATGTGTTATTCTGCCCAGGGGAATGTGTTTACTCTCCCAACTTATATGTATTTTGTAGGTGTTTGGGAATGTGTTACTCTCCCTCACCTATTGGTTGAGGTTAGGTATGTGCCTCAACCCTACTTAGTTAATACAGTCATACTGTTAATCATGCATGTTGCTTCATTATTATTTGTTATGGCAAGATCCTTATTTGATATGCGCCTCTTACTCTTGACTTTCTTTGCTCTTGACGAAAAGATACCCTTTATTATCTTTTGTTGATCTTATTTTTCTCTTGTTCTTTATATGATACATACCTTGTTTTCTCATATTACTAGGTGATGCCAACCACCCATGTTTAGGATAAGGAGTACATGGCTTCCAACAAGGACTTAACTGATGAAGATGTTGCTTGGAGACAAACTTGATGTTGTTTAGATTTCCCTCCACTGAGATCCATATGTTGTATCTTTCATGTAAACCCTATATGGGATATGATGATGTACTTTTGTAAAATTGATTATAGTCATAAAATTTTATTCCATTTCTATACTTTGGTCTTGTGTATACCGTCATGTAAGATTTGAAAATTTTACACCTATTCCAACATACCATTTTTGGGTGTTTGGAATGGATGTTTTATTCTTCAAATTGTAGTAGGGAGTAGATCCCCTCTCGGTTCCCACTCTTTACACCAATTGTAACATCTTAGGATTGAAATACTCAGATAAAATAATATTAAAAGGGATGATTGTGCTACCCATATCACCAAGGTGCACCTCCTTTTAATGGAGGCCATCACTAAAGAACTCCATAGTTAAGCATGCTCAGCTTGAAGTAGTAATGGGATGGGTGACCAGTCAGGAAGTTTATCCTGGCTTGAGTGCGAGTGAGGATAAAGCACGTAGTTAATGCTAGTGGTGGTGTGTGGAGCTAGTCATCATTTGTGAAACTCTATTAGGGATGGGACATGGGCAGTGGGCCTAGTCATTACAAATGGTATCAGAGTCATAACCCCTCCAGTAGGTGGGGCCCATATGGGCATGTGGCATGCCACTCTTGAGCTGTGCAGTCCAGGCATGTTGGAAATAGCTTTCCATGGTGATGTAGCCACCCTTGCGCTGGTATTCAGTGATTGGGAGTTGGATGTCCATGGGTCATTCTGGTTCTACACTGAAATGGGGAAATATTGTGAGGTCATATAGTTGAGCCTTGACGAAGACGTCAAGAGTCTAAGTGGGGGATATTGTAACATCTTAGGATTTGATTCCTCAGATGAAATGATCTTAAGAGGAATGATTGGACTACCATATCACCAAGGTGCACCTCATTTTTAGGGAGCCTATCACTAAAGAGCTCCATAGTTAAGTATGCTCAACTTGGAGTAGTATTGGGATGGGTGACCAGTCGAGAAGTTTATCCTGGCATGCGTGTGATTGAGGAAAAAGCACATAGTTAAGGCTAGTGGTGGTGTATGGGGCCAATCGTCATTCTTGAAACTATATTAGGGACATATAAACATGACATGTAAATGGGGAATAAGATGGCTTAAGGTGAAATATCAAAGAATCCCCCACAATGGATTTATTTTGAAATGCAATTTTGTGTATCTCAATCTTTATGCTACAATCTTAATTGATATCACACCTGTATTTGACTCATTAAAATGACCCGCTCTACCCTATCACACATCTAACTTAGATATGTGGTTTGGGGGCAGTCAATCATTGTGAAAGGATTTTGTTTTATTTATTTGTAAATCAATTGAACTTTGAGAATTTGTAGAAAAAGATAAGAAAAATAATCTAAAATATGTTTTGGATTTCAAAATTCAAGATCGATCAATTGCTAAGGTTTTCAGAAGGCGAATTGGTATTTTGTAGAAATCAATTCTAGAGTTTCATCATTCACTTATAATTAATTATAATTAATCCTAAAGGTTACCCAAATCACTATCATATGTTTTTGAGACTATAAAATTTAGAACAAGTCTTTTGGGTGATGATTAATATCATCAATAGAGGTATGCTACTAACCCCCTATTTGATTGGGTAATTAACTTGTGACTACAAAACCTATTTTCCCATTGATGAAGCAAATCTCTTGATATTAAATATGTTTTTCTTGAATCCTATTTGATAACTCCTATTTATTTATCTTGACATGGATAGTGAAAATATTTTATATTCATCTTGATTATCTTTTTTATTACTATTGAGGGACCATGCTTCAATTATACTTGATTCATGATTTGATTGATCTGAACCATCTTGCATTCTTGATTTGTTAAGAATGTTAGACTTACTTGGCTAGTTATATCTAGTATAGTGGTATATTATGTGGTTGGATTCCATTGTACAACTTTCCATATATGGTTGATGGAGCTCTCAACTAGTACCAAGTGCTATCACCCATTTTATACACTTTAGATACAGGATCGAGGTGCTCTCAACTCCTTCCTAGGCTTGGGATGTTCAAGTTTCTTGGTCCTGCACATAGGTAGATTGGTTAGATTATAATATGTATGCAAACTTAATATTTGTGTTTTGACATTATATAAGACAAGAAATACCATTGTGGTTACATGCTATTTGTTTCAAATTCTCATCACTCTTGAACTTATACATTCTTTTGTAAGACTATCTCTTACTTCCATTCCTTCTTTTGTATGGGTGCAACTATCCTATTTGACCCTAATCATTATCGCTCAATGTTAGATTTTATAGCACATACTAGTTTGTGCTGATAAGCTTCTATTTTCCTTCTCCCATTCTGGATGTTGTACCCAAACCACCCAAGTGTAGGTACTCTAGTAGAGGATATTAAAGAGACAAATACATACCCAGAGACTCTTGGGATAGCTTGAAGTAGTCAGATTGCCCTCTGCAACTGGTCCTAATAGCCTAGTCAGACTTCCATTTTCCTTTATGTATTGTCACTCATATGGATGAGGAATGAAAATGATGGTGTAATAGTTTAATTTTCCACTACTATGTACTTAAAATTCTTTATGTATCATAGCTTTGATAATTAAAAATGCATGACTTCCTTGATACATCTTGGTTTGTTTGGAGGGGAATGGGTTTTGTTTCCAAATAGTAACGAGTGGATCCCCTCTCATGTCCCACTCATTACAAGTATGGTATCAGAGCTATAATAGTGGGTGAATATGACTATTTCAAGTTATCCTCCTAGATTCCTTATGCTTTCCGTATCTAAGGGTCTGGATAGATATGTGGTATGATTTAGGTTTCTACCTTGAGTTGTAGTTTACCAATTAGAATTATCACCCCTTCATGTTCTGGTCACCTACTTTCCCAAGCCACCTTCATGGTGGAGACTCAGCCTAGGGTAGCCTCAATTACCATTACACTCTTGTTAGTGGTTGGAATTTCCCCTTATATAAGAAATTACCATTTTAGTGGTTGTCTCTATGTTTGTTCGTAATGGGGAAATTCATCTTGGCCATTGTGGGTGACAAGGAATGTAGTTTATCATAAATCTCTTCCATGTTGTGCTTTAAGTGTGATCTCAACTTTACTTTTCTCAATGATGAGCATGCCTACGTGACAATTTTGACTCTCAACTTGATACCTAGATTTATGGTACCCATTTAACAAGTGGTAGCTAGAATGAATCCATTAGTTTTAGTCAGGGCTTTCCTTCATCATGGAGTTGAGCCATTTGTTTGGGGGGAATATTGGTGACCCTTTTGTCAAGGTTGTATATTCTCCAAATGTTAGGGCTAGTTGAGGTTTGAAATATGGCATCTATTAAAGGTATTTTGAAATCCATACCTCTCATCTAAGTGTGTTTCTTAGGTGTCCCCTTTATGCTGTATGTAGATATGAGTAAGTAGTTGAGCCAAGTGATGAGGATGGCTACCCAAATAATTCTGTTATGTCCTGTATGAACATTATAGGAGTAAGCCGCCAAGAATGGGAAGCCTTATACTCCTTCCTATGAGGTAATATGACTATCAAGAATGCGAAACCTTATACTCCTTCCTATGAGGTAAGATGACTACCAAGAATGGGAAACCCTATACTCCTTCCTATGAGGTAAGATGACTACATAATTATCTAATATATCCTTGGATAAGGTACTAAACCCCTTTATGGACAAGTCAAGTTTTGATGAAATAATAAGTGGTGAGTAATGAACCCCATTAGGATATTAGAGTAGCTGCCATCATGCAATATATAATTCAATACATCTCTCCTATGTGGTATGTCAAGGAGGAAAATAGTGTACCCTTTGATATGTCAAGAGTTGTAGACTTTCATAGTTGAAAGAAGAGATGGTGAGATATCTTGTAAATATGTTCAAATGGTGGAAATTTGTTGGCTTGATTTATGGATTGATTTTGGTGCCATTTTCAATTTTACAATGTAAGGTTTCATCGCTAAACTTATTTTCAATTATAATATTATCAATATATAAAAAAACTTCATTGGATTTTTTTGATGATTCTTGAACCAAGACAACATTTGATGAAGTGGTAAGTATAAAAAAAGCATGGAGAGGAGAATCATGCAACTATTTATATCAAACCATTGAACCCTATAATTAAATGTAGAACATGCCTTGCATATATATTTTGTAATTGACTTAACATTAGCATACCTTTAAGTGGTTAGTTATGTTGTGGGTTAATACTTTAAGTGGTGGAGAGGAGTATCATGTTTGTTTCTAAGTGAGTAACTAAACTTTAGGGTTAACTAGTTTGATGATGAATGTTTTAAGTGTTAGTAGGATAACCTCTCCAATATAGACATAGAAAATTACAAGATGTTGATGGTCATGATTTATATAATAAATAATCATAAGATTAATGTAAATAATAAACTAACTTTGGTTAGTGAAGTCAAATTATTTGAGAATGTTGAAGGGTGCATCCTAGGATATGAACAATAAAAAGTGATAGCATGACTTATTTGCAAATTATTAAGATTATATTATTGAATGAGATACTTAAAATATCATACAATTAGTTAGAATGCTCACATGAGGTTACTAAAATGTATTTTTGAGATTAACCCTAGTTCCAAGTAGGAACTGTAATTCATACATGAAAAATACTACTTCCAACAACCGAATCATTAATATAAGAAAATTAACTTGGTTAAATTAATCCTATGATATTTCATGACACAATATGTAAATTAATTCACTTCATGGTGAAAATATACATGTACATAACTCACGCTTCACATTAATGTTAACATTCAATCTAAACATATGAAATAAAGAAAAATCCATCAAAATCAAATTTGTAAGTTTATTGTTTCTAGTCATGATAAGTTCATTGATATTGATAATTGTATCTAGTTAACAATTTTATAGAATAGTAAGAGTATCTCAGTCCCGTGAAGCTAATAATTATATGTAATGATTCATACATCCCTTATAGATAAACTTGTTTGAGTGTGCCACCAATTCACCTGGTGAAATAGAAGAGAACCAAGTTAAGTAAACCCTAGTAACCTGATGTCTGAACTTTAAAAACTCTTAATTACATGTATCAACTAAATAATATAACACGAAAGTGGATAGATTGACTAAAACCACACTACTCCTAGAATAGGCAGGTCTAGTAAGTATCACACACACACACACAGACACACAAACACACACACTCACACACACAAACACACACACACACACATATAAATATATATATCAGATATAAGAGAAGGTTCCTTGACCCTCGTTTTGACCTGGGAAGCAGAGCCAAGATGCTCATGAGATGCATAAATCAGCCTTAGTCCCCCATTACGATTCAAACCTGGAACACTTCATGAGGCGCCACCAGACTTGCCCAGTTGGGCTATCGACTGCTTGGTGTGTATATATGTATGTATATATACATTCAAGCATAATTTATCTACCAAGATAACAAATTGGTATGAATAAAGTAATATTTACATCATGTTTAGATAAATGTAATTTCATATTGGGAGTGGACCATAGTGTGAAATTATCTATAAATATAGTATCCTAGACTGTTGACTCAAGGCTAATGTTGGCTCAAGGTCTAAATGGATTAAACCCTTATTTTGATGATGACTAACAATTCCAATTACTTATGTCTAATGCTTCTACTTGATTGATTTCAGATTAGGTATACAAACACTCCAAATGCCCTAACTTGTGCATCCTAACTTGGAGAAAAGACAAGTCAAAATCAATGCAAGTGCACTTTTGTGGAATATGATGTAAATCCATTAGAATCATGTTTTAAATTACTTGTAATTATTGTATGACTTGTAATTAAGCTTAGAGAAACTCGGGAGCACTTAAATTGAATATTTAAGCACTTTAATGACATTTTCCAAAATTCATTACAGGCTATTTTCCGATCAAGTTACAAACTCGACCGATCCCTTAATGGATTTTGAGAATGTCCAGGTTGTAACTCGACTGATCTCTGCACTGGCAAAGCTGATTTAAGTGATCAGTTGAGTTCGTCCAGGATAAACTTGTCTGATTCTTCAAATATTCTTTGTCAAATAGTGCAATCAACCAAGTTTCCTACACACAAAACTTGACCAAACACACTGTACAGAAAGTGTAGAAAAAATGTTTCTAGCAATTGGAGTGTTGCAAAACCTAAAAAAATATCAGTTTCAACACCCCAGACGGCTAGTATTCATCCTTAAGTGTTTATAATGGCTAGTAGGCATCTCTAAACTATAAGTAGGACCCCTTGGGCTTCATCTCATGGTTATCCAAGCACTGTGAAGGTCCCTATATTATAGTTGATTGCATCCTACAACCTCCTTCCAATCTTCACTTAATCACTTGCTACATCCATTAGAATGAGTATGGGATTTGTAAGAGAGCTAGTCATACATGTATATCTTGTGAGGCTCTCACTTCCTCCACCTCTTAATCTCTCATTTCTACCATGAAGATGAAGGTTCTCTCTCTCTTGGCTAAGATAGGTGAAGAAGAAAAAGGGAAGGCATCCCTTGGTGAAAGCTTCTCCTTGGAGAAGGTGAAGTCAAAGGCAGAAGATCCAAGAAGAGTGTGTAATTCCTCAAAGTCTGAAAACTTATGCAAGAGTGGGTAAGTCCTTGGTTAAGGACAAAGACTCATTGCAAATTGGGTAAAGTCCTTGGTGAGGTAGAAGACTCTTAGTTGGATAGGTAAGTCCTTTGGTAGGTTGTTGTCTCCCTTCCCATCTAAGGGAAAGCTGGGTATTCTTGTCCCAAAAAGGAAGATCATATGTTATAACTCTTATAAGTGAATATAAGGAGGGAAACATGGTTGAGAAATCCTAGAGGTTGACCTCTCTAGAGTCACTGACAATCTCCTAGTTTGGAGATTGGAACCACTCTACATAGATTGTGCTCTTGTGCTTGTTCCAATCTCTCTCATCCTTGCTATGTATGTTTTAGTTGCACTCAAATTCCTAATTAGAAACCTTATCTTGTGATACATCTTGAAGATCTAATGAATTTTGTTTAAGTGCATTTTATCTCTATTCACCCCCTCTAGAGCAAATCTCCCATCCTAGATCCAACATAGACTATGTTTATCCTCTATAGTTATCTAAAACCCTTCATACTATAAGAAAAATAAGAAGTGTACCTGATGTGATTTTGGGCACCATGGTATACTAGATTATGGATGGGACATATTTTGAGGATGAAATCCTCTTTAAGGGGTGGAGTATTTTAACATATCAAAATTTAACTTCTTATTCCTTGAAATCCATATCATGAATCATACATTAGTAGGCTCAGTTCTGGAGAAATCACACAAGGATGTACAAGATGTACACGCTTTATATCTCAATTGACACAAATGAACCTAGAATGCATAGATATGTATAACTTAGAGATAAACCCCCAATCTGGATACATATGAGTTGGAGATATCTCATCTATGTATACCTTCGAGTGATGTATATTATGGATATCTAAACCTAACCTTTGGAATTAGAAGATGTTGGATAAAGTGAAGTTGATGAATACTGATGGTTAAACCTAATCCCTAAGTTATAGTTGACTAACCCTCACATGTACAAAATTGGTATAATGATTAGAAAATTGGTGAACTTAGGTAATGAGTCACTTTAGCATATCTTTATAAACACCTAGGTCAGTTAAATATACTAATATAACCTAATATGTAAGGTTGAGTCCATAATGTAAACAATATCTATCACAACTTTCAATAGAATACACCTATTGGCTTGGAAGGGTTAATAATTACTAAGATGAGTGAAATAATGCATAACTAACACATGTCAGTTGAAATTAGTTTAAAGCATCTCAAATGTACTAATCAAAGGTATTAGGAAATCAAGGATGATTAATGTTTCCCTTGACCAAGTTAATGATTTATTTCATGGACTTGATGGATTAATTAAGTCAAATATTAACTTTTGTACAAGAAAATTTAACGAGTCTCTTTTCATTATGACATGATGTTGTTATGGATTTAGATCCTAAATATTGAAATTAATGACATTATAAATGATTATCTTCTAGATAATAAGGAGAAAGCATATATTTATTGAAACTCATAAAATATAATATCAAGATATAAATTAAAGTGCAAAATTGGATCATACATGGTCAAAATAGGTAGGGTGTCAATTTGCTTTTTATTTGGATAATGCTTAAGGGTTCAATTTTATAAAAGTGTATTATACATAACTAACTGATGGTGTCATTAATTTTGATTCTTTCATTAACTATAAGAGGACTAAATTTTAAATCGAAGTAGAAGACAAGTGGGAAACAAGTTGTGTTGGTAGTCCCTTCTAGATGGAAAAACATATCCCTAAAATACTACATCCATACACCTAGGAGCCATAACATTACTATTCATAAATTTTTGGACCCTTTTCATAAGCCCCACAACTTCTTATGCTAGGAATTCAAAAGTACCAAATCCAAAAGTGATGAAGGTGTGTTGATTCTCAATACACGTTTTCTCATGCTTGACCACTTTAGCTAAAGCAGCATGTCCCACTGTAAGAACCCCACTCGCCAATCCCACTAGTGTAGAAACTCTTATCAGATCCACAAACACATGTTTACCTTTGTTCCATCCAAAAATCAAAACATCGGTAGGTCTAAGTGTCGATATCCCATCTTGTAGATCGGTTAAAAAGTTCACATGTGCCTCTTTCTTAGTAGAAACACCTGTACGTCTGAGTACATCAAAGAGAAGAACTCTAACAAGATCATGCTTGTTATTAAAATTTGGAATCTCCTTACAATGGACCACATGCTCTCCAAAAGTGTCCAAATACACCTTATGACAATCTGGACATATCTCATTAGTTGGAAATAAAGGAATCATGAGATGACATTTAAGGATACTATGGTACTCCACTAGTGACATGTACAAACTAAGTCCATCAATTGGAATATCAAAAAGAAAATCTTCATCATGATCAGCTTGTAGACACCCAAAAACTACCTTATTTCAAACAATCATGTCAAACTTAACTTCCATGTCCTCAATTGTTTTACTAAAAAGAGCACTCGCCAAAGAATTTTGGGCCTTTGGGGGAACAATGTCTTTTTGATAAAAACTACTAAGGTCAAAGTAGGGAATCATGACATGAAGATGATCTAGAGCATAATCAAAGTCAGAATCCATACCATGAATCCCGCTACCTTGCAAAATGTGACCCTGAAGCACTCAAAGATTGGGCCCTAGATGCCATGAAAGCGTACAAGGAAGCCTCAACTATTGAGTATAGTCCCAAGCCACCAAGACGAATGGGCAATGAAAACACCCTACAATTGAGGTCTCCAGAAAAGAGACCTCCACAAACTACAATGTCTTCAATAAACCCTCGTAAGCCTCTATCAAACCATATTGTTGCCCCCTCCATGTACATAGGTTGACAAGTACTCAAACCAAATAAAAGTTTTGCGATACCCATACATAATCGAAGTAAAATGAGATCACTCTGGGGATTATCCAACTAAGGAAGAAGGTGCATCAAATCAACAACCTTAGAAGCCCTCTCCATATCCAAACCCTCAATAATTTTTTTTATCTCTACTAACAACTCTTCCAAGCAACTTTACCCCTAACAAAGGTCTCCCAATATCTGTCTGGAACTACTCTTTGTGAAACGTCATCCCATCACATGTAGGCCAAAAAATCTCAGTTTATGAATATGTAAAATCAAATGTAAATCTAGTCCACACCATTGAATGATATTCAGAACCTTGGCAACTCCTCATGTCCCCAACGACTGTTCCATCATCAAGATACATGTATGAAGAAGAAGCTTGCAGTTGTCCCTAATATGATGGATAAGTGGATATCGTACAAGGAAAAAAGAAGTGGACCCAAAGGATCACCTTGTTACACCCCAATGGTTGACTAGATATGTTCATCACCAAGGTATAGCCTTATTGTCTATTCATACAAGAACTCTACTCACAAGGAAATAGATGGGCACTCAGCCTCACCTTGCAGAGTAAGGCATACCTATTGGATAGATTGAACGCGTTAGAAAAATCCATTCTAAGCATGGATAGAGAACCGTCACCATGTCATGCGTTCAACACTCTATTGACACTATGAAAAATAGCCTCTACTCCCTAGATACACCCACTTCAACCTGGAAGAAAGTGTGATGGGATGTATCTCGTTGTCTGACTTAAGTAGCAGTGTAAGCGGTGCCGAAGCTATAAAATCTGCCAAGAACAAGGGACACTTCCCTCCCAACCATAAATTAACCACAAGGGTGATGCCACATAGGAGCCAGTGACTTAATATAAACACATCCTAGGTTGGGATGCCACACCCTCAATGAATCCATGACTTATGAAGGCTCTCCCACTATCGAATCATGATCCAAGGGTAAATAGATCATCCTATACCTTGGTTCAGAGACACATCTAGTCACGAACAAGAGTCTCCCAACCTCTAGTGTCTCCATCTTCTACCCTCCTCCATAAATTTGTAGTTTTTCACCTTTGAACTTGCCATGATTTCTTGAATCCTTTCATCTATGACTCGTTGGTCTTCTCACATTATCACGAAAATCCGTAAAATCCAATAAACACTCCCAACCCGATTGGAACTCTCAGAGCCCTGCCCTTGGCAAAAATCCAATTTCTATACAGGGATACAAAGTCACATGTTTCTAGATAACCTAACAATCTATCATTCACCCTTAATTTGGCATGGCATTGGGTGTAGCGGTACTACAAGGTCGATATCAAACACCAGTGATGACAAATCTAATCCAATGTTTCTGGCCAAACTAGTTGTTGGTTGTTTACACTAACAAGTTTCAATCATTAAGAATGATCTTTTACTCAACCAGCTATATCCCGCAAGTATACGAGAGTAGTTGTAGTCGAGGTCGAACACAAGGAGCGTTGGTAAGTTAGGCGCAAGAGTTATGATTTTCAATAATCTAGATCGTTGTACACAAGATGATTGAATTAGAACAACTAAATTATATATTTAAAACAAAACAGTAAATTATCACTTAAGAAAGGTTAATATTCAGAATTGGAAGGATCTTAGACTTGGAATTTCACTATCACATCATAGCTTATATTAAAATACGAATTTAAACATGTTAATTAATTTAAAAAGGAGGTTTGTAGTCATTACTCACCTCCCGGTGAAGTGATGACGATTTTAACTCCATACATCACTCTCGTGTATGTATTTCATTTCAAATCACAAACCTTGCTCCTCAACATAATCCCAGCCACTCTCGCGGTCAAGGACAAGTTGTTAAAAGAGTAACTCCATACTCTCAAACACATCTTCTCAGATTATGAAAGAAAGCATAAAACATACAAGTATGATGGCCAATCACACAAACAAGCATTTCAGATCTGAAACAACTCTTGGAACATGCAAGAAACTAACATTTGGTACAAAATTCATATGTTCATACAAGCTATGACATGGGAGTTACTCTCCCATGTCCAAGATTCGGATTCTACTTGTCCATGATCATGTATTGCAGAAATGCTACAGAATTTTCAGAGTTTAACATGGTTTAGAGAAGGAAAAGCTAAGAGAATTGAAAGTGTAACCCAAGAGAAGTAGAATTCCGTCTTGGGGACGAAATTCCACTCCTAAAGCTGCTCCAAAACGGACTGGCTCCTCTCCCGAGAAGCTGCACGAAGTTGGGGAAGCTTGGCTGCACCTTGGAGAAGACAATGGAGAAGAAGAGAAGAAGAAATGGACTCCTTTCCCAAGAAACCACCCTTGATCTCCTCAAAATCACCCTCCTCTACTCTAGGCTTGCTCTGGGATGAGGGAACGTTCATAAATGACCGGGTGTAACTGCCCATTAAGTTCCCACTTCCTTTTAAACAAAAACTCGTATTTTATAAAATGCTGAAACTGCCAGGTGCACGGCGTGCACTTTGGAAATGCACGCCGTGCACCTTTCCAGAAACTTTTATCTTCCTGAAATTCCCAGGTGCACGGCGTGCACTTCGCTGTTCTGGGGTGTTGTGTATTTTGCTCATAACTTTCAGTGTGTAGGTCCGATTTACATGCCGTAAAAAGTGGTATTTGCGTAGTTTCGAACCCCAACACATGTATATACTTGAGGAGTGATCCAATAAGAGATAATATGATATATTCCTCATCATTTCATTACAAAATATAGTACCTACAATCCAAACCATGAGACAAGTAAGAATGGCTAAAAATATAGAATCTAGCATGAATGAGAGTGATAATTGAGTCAAAACAACATGAACATGCAACCAAACATGATCCAAAAGATGATATGATTTGTGCACATCAAATACCCCTAAGCTTAAACCATTGCTTGTCCTCAAGCAAAAAGAGCATAGAAACATGAATGAAGAATTGTCAAGTTCATGCATAGATCAAATGAAAAGAAAGATGTGTATAAGACCAAGCCAACCATGATCAACATGTTTATACTCATAGCCATCAATTCAACTTAAACACCCAAGAAAGAGATTTTTACTTCAGTAGGGGTGGTCACAATTAAATGAATCAATCAATTAAACAACACTACATAGAATTTGGATGACCAAGCCAAGCAATTAGTGGATGTGCAACTCAAACTCTCAACTATGAAGGATACAAATGATGAAATCTTAGTTAATATTGACAATTTTTGCTGTACTCTCCTTCTTTCCCAAAAATGATATGACAATGGATTATGGGTTCCGACACTCGGCTGCTAATGTAGGCTTATGCACACGTGGAATGTCAGTTGGGGTATTTTACCCTCTTTTAAGACATACCACCTAACCATCGTGGCCAGATCGGACTTACACTAGGCTAGCATGATATGTGGGTGGTTTTGCCATCTTTTATGGGGTATAAAGAAGAGATATGCCAAAACAAAATTTAAATTTTTTCCAGAACATAGGAGAGTCAACTACATTGCAACATTAGCTAGATTTCATTCATTTGTTGTGAAAAATTTTCATTGAAAGAGTGGTTGAAAAATGCACTAAGAGCTTGGCAAAGGCATTCCGTATTCCAAATGATGTTGTAAAGTTGATTTACTCACAAAAATTGAAACCATTACATGTTTTAAGCAATCAAGGATGTGAAATATGAATGTTCAGGCTAGAAGCATAAACCAGAGTTAAGCACATGTTGATGGCGAAAAGGTTTCATTTGATTAATGCATGTCTTTTACAATTTCTCCAAATGATATTTCTCATCAAAAGAGGACAATCAGTTAAGCATAGGAGTTATATCCACATATAAAATATAAACCTCATATCATACTAGATTTTGCCACCAGAAGAGCAGAATTGAAAATAAAAGACTGAAATGTGAACACAAACTAAAAGCAAATGACAAGAAGCAAATAACATGAAAGGGAAAAGCTAAAAGAACTAGGTTACAATCCGGTTGCTCCCCCCTAAGCTTGAAATCTGCAGTGTCCTCACTGCATAAATCAAACTAAAATGGTTCCAACCGGTTACCTCATCATGGTGGAAACATCAAAGTCCATGGAGGACCGGTGCTCTGATTTGCAGCTGGAAATTGTTGTGCTAAAGATTGATGCCTCCTTGCAAATATGTCCTTTATTTGGGGCAAGCGAAAGCACCTATGAGTTGCAGCAAGAATAGTCTTTTGTATGCCAATATTATTTGCCTTTTCATTATCCTTTGAAGCATCATCAAAATATGAGTTGGGAAAAGTGTTCTCATTATAAAGCAATGTGTCATCTAGAGTGTGAGGAGGAAAGACATGTGGCTTGCTTGAAGAATCAACATGTAGAGCATGTGTTGTAGCTTTCTCCCCTTTAGTTGCAACTTCATAATCATCATGGATATCAACATCATCATACTTTGAAGGATATAACTCTATAACAACTCCATTCTTCAATGTCACCGGCCTAAAATATGTAGGATTTGTCTCTGGTGGGCTAGGCAAGAAAGGTGGAAATGCTTCTTTGCTAGGAAGAGCTTGTTGGGCAATTTGTTTCTCCAAGATATGTGCATGAGTGGCTATAGTCTCCACCTTAGAAGAGAGTTGGAAAATGGCACCCTTAATTGATTTTCTTTGTTGATGGAGCTCCTCATTTTGCTGCATTTGAGTTGAAATAAATGTTGCAAGCATGGACTCTAATCTAGAAGTTACTTGTGGTTGTTGTGGCTGAATGAAATTCGGGTTCACATTGTTGTAGAAGTTCGGTGGAGTGTAGCCCATTGGAGAATAAATAGAAGAAGCATAACATGTATAAGATGAGTGTCCAAGCAACCCACATGCATCACAAATATTGCTGGCTGTTTGAATTAGTTGTGTGCTTAGATTCTCAAACCTTTGTGACAAAGTGTCTAGCCTTGTTGCAATCAAGTCTATAGCATCAACCATGTGATCTTCCACTTGCATTTTAGAAGTAGTATGTGAAAAGGATGGGTGGTAGCTTGTAGCCGGACTCCACTGGCAATGATTTTCTGCCATATCTTCAATAATAGCATAGGCTTCTCCATAAGATTTGTTCATTAGAGCTCCATTTGCAGCTGCATCAATAGACATCCTTGTATTATAGCACAAACCATTATAGAAAGATTGCAATAGAAGCTAATTGCTTAGACCGTGATGTGGACAAAGATGTTGAAGATCTTTGAACCTCTCCCATGTATCATACAAGGTCTCTCCATCCCTTTGAGAATAATTGATGAGTTGACTCCTTAGCTGCAAAGTTTTGCTAGGTGGAAAATATCTTGCCAAAAAGACCTTTAGAAGCTCCTCCCATGTGCCGATTGACTTCTTTGGCAAAGTATAGAGCCATGCCTTGTCTCTATCTTTAAGAGAGAATGGAAAAAGAATTAGGCGTATCCCATCAGTAGGAACACCATATATCTTTATGGTGCTTAGCAACTACAGAAATTCAGCAATGTTGAGGTTTGGATCCTCCATTGGTGTCGCTCCAAATGCATTCAGCTGTAGCAATTGTATGATGGATGGGCTGATAGAAAACTCCTCTGCCTCAAATTCTAAAATATTAATAGGCCCACTCATGTGCATTTCAGCTGTACCAAAGTAGTCCTTAAGAGGAAGGTCATCCTCCTTGACTAGTTCTTCATGTGAATCCATAGGATTAGGTAGATGCGGCGTAGATGGTGGTGGTGTATGTTGTATGGATGTTGGTGGTGTATATGATGGTAGTGAATTAGGTGTGAATGATGGTGGTG
Source organism: Alisma plantago-aquatica (assembly GCA_963693085.1). NCBI lineage: Eukaryota > Viridiplantae > Streptophyta > Magnoliopsida > Alismatales > Alismataceae > Alisma > Alisma plantago-aquatica. Next base: position 1,286,600,288 of record OY856411.1, read on the forward strand.
TGGATGAAGGATGTGTGGATGAGGGTGGTACATATGAAGGTGATGTGGATGAAGGCGACATGGGTGAATGTCGTTTGGATGATGGTGACATGGATGATGGTTGTGTGGGTTGTGATTCCTCCATACATGTTTGGGTTTCACTCCTTCTTGCTCCATGAGGGCTGCAAATGATGTATTCATTTTCTGAATGTAGAGATATGCACGGTTCAAGGATCTTTTTATGAACACCCCATATGCTCCTGCAAATAAACAAGGTGAGTGAGATACAAAAACAAACATGGAAGATACAACAAATTATGATGATCATGATGAATTATGATTTATGGATATGATGGTGGATATGAAGGTTGTGATCTAGTCTCATTTACTTATTAAAAACTCTTACTCTAATAGGAATATCGATGCTCCCCAGCAATGGCGCCAAAAACTTGTTGGTTGTTTACACTAACGAGTTTCAATCATTAAGAATGATCTTTTACTCAACTGACTATATCCCACAAGTATACGAGAGTAGTTGTAGTCGAGGTCGAACACAAGGAGCGTTGGTTAGTTAGGCGCAAGAGTTATGATTTTCAATAATCTAGATCGTTGTACACAAGATGATTGAATTAGAACAACTAAATTATATATTTAAAACAAAACAGTAAATTATCACTTAAGAAAGGTTAATATTCAGAATTGGAAGGATCTTAGACTTGGGATTTCACTATCACATCATAGCTTATATTAAAATATGAATTTAAACATGTTAATTAACTTACAAAGGAGGTTTGTAGTCATTACTCACCTCCCGGTGAAGTGATGACGATTTTAACTCCATACATCACTCTCGTGTATGTATTTCATTTCAAATCACAAACCTTGCTCCTCAACATAATCCCAGCCACTCTCGCGGTCAAGGACACGTTGCCAAAAGAGTAACTCCATACTCTCCAACACATCTTCTCAGATTATGAAAGAAAGCATAAAACATGCAAGTATGATGGCCAATCACACAAACAAGCATTTCAGATCTGAAACAACTCTTGGAACATGCAAGAAACTAACATTTGGTACGAAATTCATATGTTCATACAAGCTATGACATGGGAGTTACTCTCCCATGTCCAAGATTCGGATTCTACTCGTCCATGATCATGTATTGCAGAAATGCTACAAAATTTTCAGAGTTTAACATGGTTTAGAGAAGAAAAAGCTAGGAGAATTGAAAGTGTAACCCAAGAGAAGTAGAATTCCGTCTTGGGGACGAAATTTCACTCCTAAAGCTGCTCCAAAACGGACTGGCTCCTCTCCCGAGAAGCTGCACGAAGTTGGGGAAGCTTGGCTGCACCTTGGAGAAGACAATGGAGAAGAAGAGAAGAAGAAATGGACTCCTTTCCCAAGAAACCACCCTTGATCTCCTCAAAATCGCCCTCCTCTACTCTAGGCTTGCTCTGGGATGAGGGAACGTTCATAAATGACCAGGTGTAACCGCCCATTAAGTTCCCACTTCGTTTTAAACAAAAACACGTATTTTACAAAATGCTGAAACTGCCAGGTGCACGACGTGCACTTTGGAAATGCACGCCGTGCACCTTTCCAGAAACTTTTATCTGCCTGAAATTCCCAGGTGCACGGTGTGCACTTCGCTGTTCTGGGCTGTTGTGTATTTTTCTCATAAATTTCAGTGTGTAGGTCCAATTTACATGCCGTAAAAAGTGGTATTTGCGTAGTTTCGAACCCCAACACATGTAGATACTTGAGGAGTGATCAAATAAGAGATAATATGATATATTACTCATCATTTCATTACAAAATATAGTACCTACAATCCAAACCATGAGACAAGTAAGAATAGCTAAAAATATAGAATCTAGCATGAATGAGAGTGATAATTGAGTCAAAACAACATGAATATGCAACCAAACATGATCCAAAAGATGATATGATTTGTGCACATCACTAGTTCAATTATCTCAATGGTGAGAACATATGATACTTGTTCTACCTTTTTCTCATATTAGGGTGCTCTTTATAACTAATGGTTATTCAGTCCAACTCCAAGTTCCTGGAGGTGGATTTGTCCTCCCTCTAAGCACTTTGATGCTCCTCTGACTGTGGTTCTTTTCACTATAATGATCGCATGATCTTCTTATTTATTTCTCTATGATATATACTCATCATTTTCATGTTGTTGATGAGTCTTGAGTTGGGTGCCTGCTCTCTACTATCTTCATCATCTTGGTGCTTCCTGTGGACATGCTTGTGCCTTTTGTGTGAGAATTGTGCCCCTGCATTTGTTGCTTCACGCTAGACTCTTTTGGTTTCTAGTTTTAGCGAGTCATTGTGAATTTCTCATGTTTTATATCCTTGTGCTTCTTGGCTAAAGCAAGTAGTGGGGAATCTCTTTGTGGAATTTCCTAACCTTTCCAGTAAGTTTGTTGATTTGTAGGAGGTTGGCGAACTCAAGTGTCGTTTCCTCCTTCCCAACTTGGCCATGTATGTCAATTCTGGATTGGAGAAAGGGAGATTTAGTAGAAGCACTGTGAGAGGATGGGGAAGAAGATGGCTCAGGTTGAGATATCGAAGGGAGCCCCTATAATTGGTTTATTTTTAATGCAATTTTTGGGTATCTCAATCTTCATGCTCAAATCTTAATTGGTATTACATCCTTATTTGAGTCATAAAATGTCCCTCTTTGTCGTGTCACACATCTAACTTTTATGTGTGATCCAAAGGAAGTTTGGTCGTTGTGAAAGGAATTTGGTTTTCTTTTTCAGTAAATCAATTGAACTTTAAAGATTTATAGATATTAATCTATAGACTAGAGATATAATTGAAAATATTTTTTGGGTTTCAAAAATCAACATCTATTGATTGGTAAGGTTTTCATAAGGTCGGTTGGTCTTTTATAGAAGTCGAACTCATCATTCATTTATAATTAACTATAGTTAATCATAAGTCTACCCAAATTATTGTTATAGGTCATTAAGACTCTGAAATCCAGAATAGGTCTTTTAAATGATAATTACTCTCATCAACTAAGGTATGTTTCTACCCCCTATTTGATTGGGCAATTAACTTGTGATAATAAAACCTATTTTCATATTGATGAGGCTAATATCTTGACATTGAATATGTGTTTTTGAATCCACTTTGATAATTTTTATTAGCACAAATCTTTTACATTCATCTTGATTGTCTTTTTATCACTATTGACAAACCATGTTATTAATGATTCTTGAATCATGATTTGATTGAAATGAACTATCTTGATTTCCTGATTCATTAAAAATGTTAGATTTATTTGTCTAGTTGTATCTAATATAGTGGTACAGTATGGGGTTGGATCCCATTATACAACTTTCTATGTATGGGTGATGGTGCTCTCACATGTTTTATACATTTATATAGAGGATGGGGGTGCTCCCACCTCCTTCCTAGGATCGGGATTCCGTCCCTACACATAGGTATACTTGTTAGGTTATAATTTTCCTACAAACTTAATATTGGTGCTTTCACATTATGTAAGGAAAGAACTACTATTGTGATTACTTGTTATTTATATCAAAACCTCATCACTCTTGAACTTATACATTCTTTAGTATGACTTATCTTTTACTTCCATTCAATCTTTTGAACAATAACAACTATTCTCTTAAACCTAGTCATTATTTCTCAATGTTAGATTTTATTGAACATACCAGTTTGTACTGATTAGCTTCTCTATTTCCTTCTCCCATTATGGGTGTTGTTCCCAACACACCTAGGTGTAGGTTCTCTAGGAGAGAAGAATCAAGAGGAGGTAAATCTAGACCCTTAGACTCTTGGAATAACTTGAAGTAGCCATGATTCCCTCTATAATTGGTCCTCATAGTTTAGTTAGACTTGTAGCTTCCTTTTTGTATTGTCACTCATATGGGTGATGCGTGCTAATTTAGCACCTCTTTTCACAGCCTTTTAAGTCATGTCACATGAAAATTCTTATCTTTATCCACTGATAAGAAACAAATTACTATTTGCTTCCTTTTATCACAATTGAACTTGAATCTCACCCAAATTTGTGAATTTCTTATAGACTCTGAACACCAGATGAGTGGCTCACATGTTTGAGCCGATCATCTCACCTATTCCAGAACTTGACTCACCTGTTATGATCGATCGGTTGACGCCATCCCTCAGCCACCGAGCCTTGTCCAAATGTTCAATCTAGATGGCACACCATTTGAATATCAAATGACCATTTTAGTCCTCAAAGCGGGCATTTTCCCTCCCAAACCAAGCGGGTCAAAGAGAGCCGCTACCCGAGACTTAGCGTTGCTGACTGCTGCCCCAAATCCCACCCTTACCAGACATCTAACCGACTGGCTCGCCACCCAACCGATTGGTTGGCAGTGCATGGCCAGTTCAAATTTGCAGCTGCCAGCCCCATTTGTCCACAACCCTAGTTGTAAAAGCCTCACCCTCATATAAAAGGAGGGACACTTCCTCCTCACATCATCATCTTTTGTACCTAGAATTTTTGAACAATTATTCTTGTGTTCTTATGTTCTTGTGTTCGATTCATCAATAAAGATTAGTTATTTGCAAGCTAAGTTTTTTCTTTCAATTATTATTCTTTTACCTTGCTGGTTTAGATCTAGTTTACTTCTTCTTCTTCTATGGACTGGAGCAAGGAATTAAGCATTGGCCATTTCATTGTCTCTAGTCTAAGGAACTAATCCTTTGATAAGTCTAGAATATGGCTAGAACACTTCTTTCCTCCGTCTCCCTTTTTCCCACAAGCATGAGCGAGTAGTTCTCTATCGAGGCAAGGGGAATATCCCCTTAGCCATGGCTTAAATTGACTAATCCTTTAGAATGACTTCTAGATGGCTTTTGGTTCTAATAACCGTTGATCTATCAAAGTAATTAATTGGTTTGATCACGTGTTAATCCGGATGGAAATGACCATGGGAATCTGGATTTAGAAAAATAGAATCAATCGCATAGGGGTTTTGAAACGACCGTGGATCTTCCTCTTTTGGGATGATGAACTAAGAAACATGAGCACCAGGACCAATGGGCTCATGTGGAGTCCATCTTTTATGGATTTTAATTCATTTGCATGCCTTCATTGTATTCGTCATTTTAAAGGATTTAATCTATTCTCGCCTAGGCTAAGGTGGTGAAAACCCCTAAAGCCTCAATTCTTCATCTCTCGATTTATTGTTGTGTTTGATCCACTCTCTTTACATTCTAGTCTTTCATTCATAATAGTTTACTTGTGCTAACAATCATCTCAATTTTCCTCTTGATAGGGCAAATTTATTTCTTGTTAAGTACAATCTTGTTCTTTTATTTTCTTTCTTCTTTAGTGATAATCACCCAAATCCAAAATCCGATCTTTACTTTTTGTTCTAAAAACAAAAATACCAAAAAGAAATAAAAAGTTCTTCAAAACCATTGGGATTAGAGTTAACAACCTTAAAAACGTTGTCCTTTGGGATCAACCCTTTCTATACTAACCTTAATCGGAAAGTAGAAAAAGGATTAAAATCTAGGATAATTATCTTAGTGATTGTAGTACACTTTGACGCATTAACAATGGGTGAGGAAAGAATAATGATGTAACAAGAATAATGTTTTAATAGTTTACTTTTATGCTTCTATGTACTCAAAATGCTTTAATTACATTCCTTTAAGAAATAAAATACAAGCCTTTTGTCTTGGCGTGTTTGAAGGGAAATGGGTTTTGTTTATCAATAGTAATGAGTGGATCCCCTCTTAAGTCCCACTCATACATATTTACCTTAAACTATTGTAAACTAGGGTTTCTATAAGCTTTGGAGGATCCATGCAAAGAGATTTAAGGGGTTTTCCAAACTTCTCAATGTTAGAAATCTCATGATCAACCCATAGTTTCCTACTCAATAAGATGGGGGTGGGTGGCAAGGAGTTGGGATGAAAAGAGGCAAATTATATAATGGGATTGACTTTAGAGATGTTCCATATATGGTGGAACTTGTGCTTACAGGTAAAAAGGTCTGAGGAAGCTAGGATTTTAGATGGAATAGAAACTAGGAGGTTAAGAAGTCTAGTGATCCTTCAAGAGACAAATGCAACCAATTCTAACAAAACCAATGCTCATCTAGTTTGTGATATAATGAAGATTAATGAATTTCATGTATACTTTAATATATATATTATGCTACCAAAATGTTCTTATATATCTCGACAAGAGTTCCCTTATTGGTAATATTCTTTATGGGTCTCATGTTGTTGTCTCACATGTGTGTGTGTCTATATATATATATATATATATATATATATATATATATATATATATATATATATATATATATATATATATATATATATATATATATATATATATATATATATATATATATATATATATATATATATATATATATATAAAGGAATCATTAGGAGGGATGACATGATAAAGACTCAATAAAGGACATCATGCATCAATTTGGACTATCCATGCACTCTCACTTTCCCGATATGTAGATGCGTAGTTAATAACAATGTGATGTATTATGTTTAATTTATTTTTTTGGTCGGTCAAAAAAGCGTGTTACTATTAATACCAAAAGCTTTGGGCACTGGGTACCCAATTACATAGACAAGAGCTAAGAAGCTCAACAAGGGTCAAAATCCCCACGCAGGGGGACACACCAGAAACTAAACCAAACTGAGACTAAGAAGACAAATCAACTAAGCAAGCTAGGACCAGACAATCCTACTAGAAGAGGTCTATTACAAGCCACTATTACATGCATTCAGCGTACCCACAATTAGTAACATCAAACTGTCTTAGAACAAAATCTAGAAATCCTACCAGTAACAGCCATGAAGTCTCTGGTCTTCTTAGCTACTCAAGACCATGTCTCTCACTGGCATAAATCCAAAAGGACCTCTACCACCAGCAAAAACCAGAAGGTAAACCCCTCATGATGCACATGACTGCATATCCACCAACACCTAGAAGGTGTTCTAATCCAGCTGTAGCAGAGGAGACAAGAAGCAAGACATGGTCCATCCTTTAGCTGACTACCGAATTATGTCCTTGAGATAGACAACCACCGTTCCCCCACTGGTGTTTGAAACATTCCCTGAATGTTTGGGGTCCAAGTAGAAGTCCAGCCCCACTTCATACGTCGGCACACAACTGAAAACCAGAAACTTGCAAGCTCGACATCACACAACTGCAGCAAGGATTAGGATGAGAGGAAGAGCACCACACCTCCCTCTGAACCCAATCCCACCTTAGGCCCCTGTATGCACAGGGACCCCTTGTCGAACACCTTGAGGGCGATCGATTACTTGGCTACGAAGGGACACCAGACTCGACGAGAACCACCAGCCACACCCAGGAGCCCGCAGGGATCTAGCAGCATCACCGCCGAGAACCAAGTGCCTTGGGAATGCTCCATCACGCAGTAGCAAAGACACTACGCAGCCTGAGTAGCACCCCTGTCTCAGCGAGAAATCATCGAAGTCTTTGTGGTGACCCGACGCCCTGCAGCAGCAGTCCGTCGAAGGAGACCACCGATTCTGTCATGGGTAACCTTTCCCAGCCAGAGCCAGACCATTGATAAGGATAATGGAACGGAAGCAGAAGCCCCCTCATGGAGCTGCCGTTAGATACACAGCCCCCCACATGTACAACAAGCCCTCTGCCTGGAACGACCACCTCAAGAGGACCGTCACGCAACAGAGGACGGCCTGGAGCTAACCCCGCGAGGGCACTCCACGGCACGATGAAGACCACCGGGGAGACCATCCATCCAGGGAAGGAAAGGCTCCCGCTAGCAGCAAGGTGAGATGAAATCGCAGACGACTCAATGCCGCCGTTGCAACGAACGCGGCCAGCTCTCAGCGTGAGGAAAAGGGGAAGGAAAGAGAAGGAAGTCGAGATCCCTAACACCATCCTTTTGCGACGAACCAGCTGAGTCAGATCCCGACGAGCGGCTCCCTCCATCCATCCCTATAAATAGACCAGAGTCGACTTGGTCGAGCTGCCACTCGCATACCAGATCCAGCCATCAGCCGCTCATCGTGCCCTTCCCACAGCCAGGCCAAGATCGGCCACTGACGAGCTCCAACACAACTCCCATCCTCTACGGACCGTAAGGGCCTGCCGCCTAGAAACCTAGCAGAAGATGAAGAGCGCCAGGGGGAGGAAGGCACTGAACCAACACTCTTCTGTTTAATTTATTGTTTCATAACAACTAAGAAAATGATATATTGTAGATAAATTTTGCACCTTTTCATATGCAAAATTCTTTTTAATTTAGTTGGTATAATAATTATAGATGATGCAGTTATTTTACTACAAGATCTTAAGGTTGTGTATGGAGCCTTGTTAACCCTAGATTATTTAATGATGTTATGCTTATGATTTTGAATTCTTGGGTTTATTTAAGATATGACTAGTGGTCTTAGCTTTAGGACCATATGATATGTTTCTAACCCAGCTGGCGAGACATTCAAGTATATGTAAGTTGTTGATTAAATCTTTTGACTCAAAGTTTGATTTGTGTCTTTTATTTGGAAAAAAGAGTTTTTTTTCTAAGATTTGCGACTCAATTTTGTGTCAAGATTTGTTGTATTCTAGTTTAAGATTGATGTTTATCAAAGGATCTATCATAATGACCATGTTAGGGTTTTTTATCTGAAGGACGGTCCTCAAAATCAGTATCACAATTTCTACTCATTAAATACACTATTATTGTGATTCTTGGTTATATATAATATTTAGGATCGAGAAACATCCATAATTGTAATTTGTGAGACCTTGACGGGTCATCATTCATAATATACCAATAATTGGAATCATAAAATATGGCAGTCCTCACATAATTTTTCACAAGGGGTGAAACACGAAAATTCATGTATTATAGTGTATCATGAACAAGATCGTTGCAGCAACAATGGATATTACAAAATTCAAAGATACTTTCTCACTAGAAGGGTGGATATATGAGAAAGCTAAGTATCAAAATTGATGATATCTGTCTGCTAAGGGCAACCTACCCATTCCCACGCCATCTCCAAGATGTTGTTAATCGTGTGCAATATGTAGATCTAGATAAACTACTTCAATGTTTTCTTCACCTAAAGAGGTTGGGAACAAACTCCACAAAATAGGAACAAATAGGTAAAATTAACAAAAGCTAGTACCTGCATATAAATCAGTCAATTGGGTGATATTAAGAAAAATGGAAAACAATTAAAGTAAGTTAAAATCACATCAAAGAAGTTGAAGCTATTATACAAGTGTATCTAAAAAGTGCTTTTCAATAATATGATGCTAAATACGTCAAGAAACATAATCACATCTGTCCTTATTGATGATATAGATCACAATAAGGAAAAACATGCATATTGTTATGAAAACTAGGATAAAATAAGAAACATGATTTCTTGCACCATCACAAAAACCAAATATCTAATTGTGAGTAACGAGCATCACCACCTAATAATACAAGAACCTGCTTCATCACCTAATTTCAATGTGATGAAAATAAACACAACATGCATAAAAAAATAGAGTGTTTCTAGTGGTTATATTATGATAGTTATCATAACCCATCTACACGTGATTAGAGATGCAAGATTAAGTTTAATCAAACCTCTCTATAGGTATCAAATTAGGGTCATTACACAAAAATCTATCATAATATACCAACTTCACAAATAATATATAGTTTCAGTTAATAGGGAATAAAAATTACAATTAGCATTTCCATTTAGAGTGCAATTTAGGAATAAGAACAAGATACAAGAGATATGTTTTAATTTACAAATTCTAACTATCTCTCTCTCTGTCTATATATATATATACACACACACATACACACACCATCAATGGTAAGAGATATGAACCAATAAGGTTGAATAGATACAAATAGAGAATTATTAAGTAATTATGCCTGGATGAGGCTAAAGAGAGGATACTAATTGGTTGCCAAATATGAATCAAAATGAAATGCAACTTACCTTAATTCTCATATTTAAAGACTCAACCAAACTCTATATCCAACTCAGGATTGTCCTCCACTTAACATTTAGTTAAATATTAACTATTAATTATGTGTATACATCAAAACCTAGAAAACTCACTTGTTATTTAGGTGGAATTCAGGCTATTAACTTGGTGTACTTAGGTGGAGAATTTTTTTGAATTCCTAAGAATATTTAAGTATAATTTATAAAAAACCAAACAATTAGTTATAAGCTTACCAAGCTAAGTCTAATTACTCATAATTAAAAGAAAAGGTAGGCTATAAAGAATAAAACGCCTCTGCATCACACATCGATATCTTGAAGCATGACAGTGTGCACAAATAAATTCAACCACTTAAAAAACTTGTGGCACATCATCAAGTTATTGAAGAGCATACCAAAAACCCCATGACTTTGTGGCATAAAATAAATTGAAACCAAGGATAACACAATGTTAGCACTCCAAATAAATCTGCTCGATTATGGCCTCCGATTGCATCAAATATTGTGATAAATATCAATTAAGTGATAATAAATCATATAAGGATATGCGAATATTCAAAATCCAAATATGTTTAGTGATTAACTATAGGAGTAACCATAGCTATAAAATCGGCCATATGATATTAAAGTTTGCACTATAGTGAAAGAAATCAATTTAAACGTCTCAAGTATGTGAGTTAAATCCCAAGGGAAACTAGTGTAGGGATTTGAGAGAAGAGTGAGTATTAGAAATCAAAATAGAATTCCCAACAAAACCCCTAAGGATATATTGTAGACATAAAACATTGATATGTTATAGAGATAGATGGCATATTCAACATATTATGCACACCAATTGTCCAAGAACTAGACACTTCTTGTGTTGATGAAGAAGTTTCACTTCCTAATCCAGATCCGTAGTTGTTGTCATCTCTGCCTCATCCTTGCAGCAATACCATGTCTTCTCCTTGGAGAAGTTTCTCATCCTCAATCCTCCATACAAGGACCTAGACCTCTACCATTAGTACATAGGTGTCCTATAATATCAATTATTTAAGGCATATAATATTAGTTTTTTGTGATGCCTAGTTGGGGGATGTAGCAGATTGATGACTCGAACTTTAGTTAACTGAAGAAGTGAAAACTGGTGTAGTGCCCTGCCTTGATTTTACAAATGATATTTCAATTAAATAACACTTAGGTAACACACTTTCTTATCAATAAATCTTTATCAAGCATGCAATTGTAACTTATCTTTTATTTCAAAAAAAATGGCAGAATGACTAGCTTGTAGGATTACTTTTCCAATTTTGAAAAAACATTGACGTAGTAGACTACCTTATCAACAAAAAATATTACTGGACATATTTTTCAACGTCATTGTTTAGTGTTTGAAAACCAACATCACAATACTCAATATAGGCTTTGGGACAAAACTGACATAGTAGATTGGCTTGCCGGCTATTTTTTTACTGAAAAAATTGTTCATTATTGCCTTTTTATGTTTGGAAACTAAAATTACAATATTACAATGTCAGTTTTAGTAAATAACTGACATTGAAATGTGATTTTTTACAAGAGGTTTGTATACCTACTGTTTGGCTATTTGGCAGGATCCATAACACATTGTTCATTAGAACAACATATTCCATCCCGTGTTCAACTTAACAACATGACATTAAAAAATCCAAAATCTACAATAATAAACACATACACATCAACATCCACATCTTCAATTGCCCCTTTGCATTCATATCTTATCCAAAGTTCTATTATAGAGGTATTTAGCTAATCATACCAAAATATCTCTAAAATAGCTTGAATGAATGCACTAGTTTCATTCTCTTATCCTACACCAACATATTGATCACCATATTTGACCCTAGTCAAACATTCTCTAGTCATTGCCATAATTCCTTACACTGAGGACCTAGTGAGTTGAATAAGTCATGCGGAATAAAAGAATGCACATAAAACTCTAGAGGAGGAACCATAGTGGGATTCGTAGGTATCATGGTATGCTAATATTATTATATCAATTTACGACATATAAATAAAACTAGAAAATACTCACAAATGCAAATAAAATATACATTTCTCATACTGTGTCATACAAAAATCTAGGTTCTGGGACACCAACCACACCACCTTATGTGTTTCGTACTGTGTTGTGTTCAAGGTGAGGTATTAGTAGTGGTGTGTCTTTTATTTGTGGATAGGCAACTTGGACACATATACAGACTATATCATCGGCTATTGGAGTACAATGTAGAGTCCCATCAAGGTGTGGCAAAAGCTTGCCCTCTGTTGTGACATTGATTTTGGGTCCAAAAACTTCAAAATGACATTTTCTAACCATATGTAATTTTATGAATTATTATACATACTAATAACATAATATATATATATATATATATATTGATTTGGTAGACTATTATATCATAAATAAAATTACACTGGGAGGTCCTGGTGAGTTAATGGGAGTACTCCCAATACCATTGTGTACATCATTACAACAACAACGTACGACAATTTGAGTAGGTTCATATTGAGAAGCTGAAAGTTTCTCATTACTTCTTATATTCTATGTTGTATCAACTCATCTATCTGCTCCTACGACATATCACTATTCTTGGAAAATTTGTGTGTCCCTTCTAATGAGACAAAATATGATTTTAGCCCAACACTAGAACCTACTCCTCTAACACAATTCAGATGCTCTTGAATACCAAGAGGAATTGTCAATTCATCCGTTTGGCCCTTGGGGATAAACCTACCCTCTTTTCTTTGGTCATGGAGCCCCCTCTAATCATCATCAATGGAACTAGTTAGTAAAACCTAATAATCAAAATGAAAATAAGTATCGTGAGAGTTGGACTTTACAACTTTTTGAGCCACCTTAGCGGTTGCGGGGTTCAGAACTAGTCATAAGCTATTTGTTATTGCATCTATCTAATCCTCATATCAGAGTGGACGTGTACTTGGATTCTCTTACCCAAAAGAGGGAAAATTCTCTTTCTTTTCACGGTGCAAGGCATAACAACCCAGACCCAACTGATGGTTGTGCACATTCTTTGCATCCCTTTCTTTTCTAGCCATGTATGTTGTTTGGTTAATCCAAAAGATATGTTAATTACTTAATATCTTGAACTCATTTGATAAATGGTAAGTGTATATTAAATTACTTAATACCTTGAACTCATAAGATATCCTGAAGCACAAAACTTGTCCCACAGATCAATGTCAAGACACTTGAATTACACAATGGAAGGCTTCTTCCTCTTTTTGTTATTTATGTATTCTCTTATCAAATTACTCTTACGATTCCTCCACATCTTCTCACAATGTTGTAGTACCTTTTATGATAAGTTTTTTCATCAAGGTAAAAAATTCCCCATAAAAGTGGTTATCCTATTTTTAGAAATGCATAATGAAAAAAAGAAGATATTTAAGAAATTAGTATAAATGCATATAATTCTTAGCTATGCCCTTCTAGACGAGGTCTTTTGATGAAAACATCAACTTTATGCCAATATTATGTGACTATTATCCCTTTAATACAAACAATAACCCCTAAATACTGTTTGAAAGCTCTATTATTGTCCCCTTCAATATTTCTTGCATCATCAAAATCAGTGACCAACATCCTCACCTTTGGCCCTAAATGTCATTACTTGCATATGACCCTGACACCTCTAGTGCATGAGATAGCAACACTAGTACCCTACCTTTGAGATGATAATGATTTCAAATTTAACCTTTCAAACACTCATGTACCATCCAAAACATACATACAATGCAAGAAAATAGGACCCAACATTTTTACTTTCCTAGTAATTAGACAAAAAGATGTACCATGATATCAAAGAATGTAGTAGGAAAATACATCTCAAGATAACACAAGGTAACAATCACTTCTCTTTACAACTTATCAAGATTATCATGATCTATATCTTTGTTGAACAGAGTGTTGAAGAAGAAACAATGTCTGGTAGTTGCAAACTTTACATGCTTTGATAATATAGATTAAATAGCCAAAGGTAATGTTTGCTGCATTAGGGAGTGAAAATAATGATATATTATACCTATGAGTTTTAGATCCTTCATTGATACCAACCTATGAATATTGTAAGAGTATCCATGTGGTGCCATTGCATGAAGTAAGCACTCACAAGAGATATTTTCTCCAATCTTTACAAAGTGTAATAGGTAGGAGGTAAATAAGTGTGCCAGCTGTTGATAACCTTTGATGTTAATTCTTTCCTTATACCCATTTTACATAGGTCCATTCTGAATCTGATGCCAAATTTAGTCTTGTATGGTAGATTCAATGGAGTACCAATGATAGTATCACATAAATTTTACTCAACATGATGACAACAACATAATGCCTACTTGTCAAAGAATTTCAATAAGGAAGATCCAATATTGAACTCTTCTTGAACAAATATTTATCACATATGGGGGTAGTATGTGGTATCTTGCCAAATACATTGATAATGCCTTTTAATCTTTCATAAACATCCTCCCATGACATTGGTTTAAGGGTACTATGTTACCTAGTTGAGTCATTAAATGCTTTGTGCAACATTCTATAAGGATGCACTTTTGAGAGAAATTTTCAATGATCAAGATATACAATATTTGCACCATACTATGGTCATATTGAATCCGTGTTTTTCTCATGTATAGGCATACTTTGGTTCCTTTTATATTGTATCTAGATAAATTCATGTATGGTGGAAAATCATTAGCCGTGCAAAACAACATGCATGCAAATGAAAGATCTCTCCAAGTGAAACATCATAAGTCATGAAGCCTTCTTTCTAAAGTTTCTTTGAGCCATCAATTATAGGTTCGTCATAAACATCACACCCGTATTTAAAGGGTTGAACACTATCCTTAGGCCAAATTCTTTCCTCCTTTGCCTTCAATTTGACCTTCCTCACCCTGAGTAGCCATGACTAACTCCTATTATAACACTAACATTCTCAAACTCTAGCATTCCAGTGACATAATATTCTATGCAATTGTTGTGCAGTAAGCAGCAATGACACCCCCTCATTCTTTTCACATTGATGTTTTGCCCTCTATTTCCCCCTAGAGATCCATTCTCAAGCTCTCTCCCTGACCTTCATCAATGTTCACTTCATGGTGTTCCAGTGTCTCTCTAACCACAAACTGGTTGTGCTGGATTCATCTTGCCTTCTAGTTCATATTCCGAGCCTTAGTGGATGCATTTAAATTTGTTTTGATGATTTCAAGTATTTGACCGTCTCCCTCATTTCATGTGTTCCTCTGACATGTTTAAACAACATGGATGTCCTTTTACTCTCATGATTATTGTGTCAGCTTTGTCAAACTCCTATGCTTTGTTTCATGACTTCTTCACACCCCATTTTGCCAAGGTTCTAAGTATCATCCATCCATAAATATCCATCTATGGATCTGAAGTTACCATTTTCCCTACACTTTGAGCTTGAACTCACGGGTTGGTGGTGGCATAAAGAACAAGGCAATGCAACTTGATTGCCTCTAAGATATCACATATCTCAAGTTTGATCTAGAGCTTCAAGCTTCGATCGCATTGCTTGCAAGAGCAATGGAGGGGAACAAGCCATGGAACAAAATCTCTGTGGTACTCTTGCTTCAAATCAAACCATTAAATTTCCTATGGATATATGAGTCTTTCTATGCACACCTTTATTTTGCCAGTCACATGAGTTTTGATAATCTCAAATGGCTAGTTTTTATCGTAACATATGCCTTGGTCATCTATGTATTTTCTCCTTTTATTTATCAATTTTATTTAACGTCCACCTACAATTTTATGTGTTCTGATTGGCCGCATTTACAAAATCCATAAAATTTCATATGACCTCATAAAATGTGTAAAATTATTTTTAGTAGGAATTTCTCATGGGAAAGTTGAATTTTGAGGTTTCAGACCTTTGTTTTCAAATATAAACCTATCAAATAATTAATGATTGAACTAGGGTACAATGATAATGGATTAATGTATACATCATATGGTTAACCTATATCATAGGTGCTTAGAGCCTAATCAGGACAAGGACAAATTGACTTAGGTGTCTTGCTCTAGGTAAATGGGCCATGTTGTTGTGCACCAATATTTTTATTATTTACATGTTACCCTTATATCGAGGAAATACATACATCTCATGGAAGTCTAAAGACCCTTAAGTGATACTTCCTTATATTCATTTTATGTTGATTGTTATTGTTAGAATTTTATGATATCACTTTCATGAAAGCTATGTTTATGATCATATAAGAAAAGGCAAATGATTAAGAGTTCCTATTCACATTCAAGAGGGATAAATCCCATTATGTTTAGATCCAACATTATGTCAATGTTATTGTGCATGTTAAGATAAATCTTAATGTTCATGCTAATAAATGGAATTGATCAAGTTTTATATGCTTCTCACAATTATGGACCTTCAAATGTCGTTATGAGATTTCTTAGAAATCATGGGCTTTCCTAGAATTGTGTGTCCTTAAGTGGGCGACTGTATAAATAGTGAGTATATACTCATTCAATTCTTTATGCTATGAAAAAATTCAAGAATCTTACATTAAATATGATGTCAAGTATATGCACTTCTCTCCATTCTATAATGTGTCAATATTACTTATTCAGGATGATTATTTTCCTTTGCATGACTGCGGACATGGATGTCCCTAGATTTAGGAGCAAGTGAGGATTGAATAAGAAATCTTCTAGGACGAGAAGACATAATGACCTGCATGGTGGGGTGAGATCTACCTAGATGATCCATTCATTAAGAATGATTTCCTTTAGGCCTTGGTTTATGTTTGGCCATGATTGGCATAGTTAGTTTTAAAACTTAAAAAATAGTAGTGGTTTTATCCCATGAATAATGTATGAAGCATTTCAAATTTATTCACAATTATTCTTATTTTATATGCAATGTTTATTATGTTTGAGACATCCCTCCAAACCCCAGATACCCCATGTTATGAAAAACATGTGAATTGCTTCCATTAACATTTGTATACCTGGAGGGGTATTATATACTTGTTCTCTAATGATTGAAATAGAAGAGGGAAAAGGGGCAGAGAAGTAGAGAGAAAGGAATAATAAGGAGATACTAGAATTTCACGAAGAGGAAGGATTTTATTGAATTAAGTTGATACATATACAATTGATACCCTCATCATTGGGTTATATTGGAATCTCTATACCAAGCTCACAACCCATTACAACCATGTGGGATTTCCATATAATAGATCCAACTAAATGTAATCAACCTGGTAGCTCAAAGCAAGTGTGATAACAACTAACTAACAACTCTAATTGATTCCCATTTTCTCAGAGATGATATCATAACTAATTTTGGCAACTAACTCCCTATCTAATTATTTTCATGTGTAACAAATTCCCTTCCACTAGAAGATGGAATTTTCCTTAAGGTCAAAGTAAATCATTCCAGGAACTTGATTTTGGAAATAGATATATAGTTGAACTCAAATTCCCTATTTGGAATAAAACTACAAACTCATGGCTTCGTGCATAATTAGCCACTATAACTAGGGCATGAATCAATTTTCTTAGTCATAATTGAGGGTTAAGCATGGTATTTATTTTGCAATTGATACAAGCTTTTCTAGTTTACTTCAAAAATGTCTCTACCTATTAGTTTACCAAATCCTATGTGATGGATCTACGTTTCTTTTGATCTAGAACCATGTTCTTCTCTAAAATTTGCCCATGAAGAAATAGTTGGATATTAGTAAATGTTGGTAGCACACTCCTATAGAATTAGCCATTCCTAATTTCTTCTTCAACAAGGAGATACAAAAAGTGGGATGAATCAGTGCAAAAGGTGGAAGTTTGATCTTATAAGCCACAAGTCTGATCCTCTATAGAATTTCAAAAGGACCATAATATAAGGTACTTGTATTTATATTTTTTCTAAGTACCAGTGACCCCTACCATGAAATGGAAATTTTATGTAAACCACATCTACCACCATAAATTATCTTCAATTTATTCTAGAGTCAAAAACATTTTCATTCTTTTTTGAGCTCTTTTTCAATTGGTTATTATGAGCTGCAATATCTCATATATGGTTTTCAAGGTTGAATGCACCATACCTAAATTGGAGTGTCCTAGAACATGGACAAGTAGAGTTGGTGGTGGCCACCCATACACAATTTCATATGGTTTTTTTTGTTAAAACATGTGGGGAGGTGTTATAAAACCATCCCAGTGTAGCTATTTGAATGGATAATAATCATTACAATTGTCATTAAATACTCTCAAATACTCCCAATTTTGAACTAACTTGTTTAATTTCGTTTTTAATACTTCTATTAGATTAGATATAGTCATAGTTTATAATCAAGAACTAGCTTGTTGAATGGAACTCAGACTAGACATCTCAAATGATCTAAGAGGCTGGACCTCTGTATGTAGCAATAATATTATATCCACATTAAAGTAGCTTATACAATTTGAAATTCTTATTGAGATCTTGAAAATGATCCTGAATCCACTATTAATTGTTGTGTTATTAGGTAGCTATAATCATTGTTATAAAAGAGGGTTGATAGGAAAGCAAAAGGTGTTGTCATAATGATTATTTATGAATTGCCATCAAATACTCTCAATTTTGAACTAACATTTCTAGTTTAGTTTGTACACATTTCTTAATTTAGATCTAGTCATAGTTTACAATCAAGAACTAGCTTGTTGAACAAACTCATAATAGAGATTCAAATGACTTAACGGACTCGACATCTAGACGTAGAGATCATATTAATTTCACATCAAAGTAGTTTATACAAACTTGATAGGAATTTATAGTTCTTATTGATATCTTAAAAATGACCCCAAATCCACTATATCTCAACCTCTTATATTTATGATATTTAATTGTTGTGTGATTGGTTTATAAATTTTAAAACTTCACACCTACAGTTGAGAGGAGCAATACATGTTAGACGATAGGGTAAAATCATAATTGATCATATATAAACTTTATTCTTTGAGTCATAACAAAAACTAAACACATCAACATGAATAGCTATTAGTTTAATTAATCTATTTATAAGTTATTTACTATGTCCTTGGATTATATACAAAACGATCTCTCTTGTGTAATCTAATGGATGGTTCCTATCTATTTAGGTACCCTCAAATGGATAACACTAAAAAGATATTATCTCTAGTTGGATTGAGAAACCTTGACCCAGAGAATGACTAAACATTGCACATACACTTGTGGTCTAGGCAGGTTGGTTTGATAGAATCAATGTTGACTGACTTGTGAGAACAAAACAAAACTACAAGGGGGAGGGGAGGCTTGAAAATTATGATGCTCTAGTTAGTATTTCACTTAAGGATTTTCATGCTCTAAAAGTAAATGCATTATTGTTGCGCGTCGTTAAACCTCCTCTCAATGTAAACAAAAACCACTTCAGTACTAGCTTTACAGTCTCATTTAGAACAGACAAATTGGAGGTAGTGTGTTGGACCCCATACATCTTGTCTAGATGTTAGACAACCTTTGTGATACTATGAAAACTAAAGGAATCACACCAGATGATAATTACATGCATGTGTTTGACTTATCTCAACAGGACAAGGCCAAACATTGTATAATGCTATTCCTATTGGTACTATTTGTTCTTTACAAGAGCTTGTTGATGATTTTATTAAGAAGTTTTTACCTATACAACGACTGATCATTGTGATTCTCATTTATAATTTCAAATAGGGACCTTTAGAAGATCTTAGTGAAACATGGAAAAATTTCAAATGGTATTATAGATAATGTCCTTATAATGGCCTACCAGACTAGCTGCTTGTCAATAAGTTCTTTATAGGTCAAAAATGAGTTTACATCTATTGTTAGTGCATCAAGAAGAGGATAATTTGTAAAATGTAATGTTAAGAAATGTGCATAGTTTATTAACGACATGGTTACTAGTGGCCTCGAATGGATATACTCTCAAATTAATTTATCTCCTAGTACAGTGCAGGAACCTAAAGCTTCTATTTCCAAAAAGAGTGGATTCATGAATATACAAGCGTTGACATGTCTATCACTGAGTTAGACCATATATAAAACAATATCAAGAATCTACACAAAATCAATTGGACATGAAGACCTAAATCTAGATCTCATCTCAAAACTCTAGCCCACAAATTAAATTCATTAATGCATGGCAGATATGGCGAGACACCTCACATTTACCTAAATTTTGTGCGTACAAAAAAAATCCACTATGAATCACTAGAGCAGTCAAACTTCAAAAACAATATTAATTGCAATCATCCAAAATTTTCTTGTAGAAACATACATGCTGCCGAGGGTATCTGCTTGCCAATCAAAACTAAAATATCTAAAACCTTCAATCCAACATGATAGGAAACATAACATTCCTTAAAATTTCTAGTACAAAAGCCTACACATTTTAACAAATCCAACTCTTGTTTTAGGATTAATGACTTAACCTTTAAATAGTGCTCTGATCACTAGAATAATAGTTATTGGAAGTACAAAAATAAAATAAAAATATTGAAATAAGCTAGCCTCATTTGCTGAATCAATGACCCATGTCGATGGATTCTCAACACTAAGGGGTAGGACCACTTAATCCGACCTTGATTCTCAAATAAGGGTCAAGCTAGACCCGAATATAGTCCTTCTATGGTGCAACATGTGCTTTTATTTCAATAGTGTAAAGTTAAACTTTTGTATCTTTTCTCATTTGTATGGTTACTTGTTAAGGTCTAATAAAATGATATTGATCGTTCTCTTTTTGAAATTGTTATATATTTACAATTACAAAAAAAAGAGATTTGTTTAATTTCTTATAGTTCTATACATGTCCTTGTGAAAACAAAAAATTACATTCACAATTTTGTTCTCCTTCCTAAATGTATTGGGTGAAATATGATCATCAAGATTTCTCCCGACCATCTTCTTTAGAATACTCATCCCCTAGGCCATCACCAAATGGCTCACCTAGTTTGAAGGCTTCCTGATGTATTTAAGACCTTAAGTGATTTGAGGAGGGATGATATATCTATTCTAGTACATGTGGATGTCAAGTCTATCATACCAAATCCAATGGATGAAGATCTTGAATCCACTCCTGATATGTTAACATTTCATTGCCTCAACCATCCCTTTGAAGAAATGAAGCATCAACATTGATACGTGAATCACACTTTGATCAAGACAAATACTTGGGCATACAAGAGGGTGACTACAACAACACCATGTATACATACCACCCTTTTCTGAATTTTCTAAAGTAAAACTGGTTAAAAATTGTAAAATTGAGTATGAGACCCACCAGATGTCATGGAATGAAAAATACTCTACGTGACTTTGAGAAAAGAGACAAATAGTAGAATGAGTAGAAGAGGTTAAGTGTATCTCAAGATAACATCTCTATCTCTAGTCTTGCACTCTAAAAAAGAAATGGATCAAAATGATTAAAATAGACACACACATGCATCCAAAACCATCTTTGAGCAATCAATGATCTTAGACTCAACAAGACTTGATTTAACAAAAAGAAGCACATATTCTTGCACCCAAATTTTGTAGTAACAACTTGACACCCTCTACTTTTACTGACAAATCTTTTGTTGGGAAATTAAAATAGTCATTTATGGGCACTAAATAGAAAATCTTGCATGAATATATATTGTGAAATGACCCTGCTTCACTCAGTGAGTATAAAAAGTACTCAACACGTATTTGAGTTCTTCTCGTTAAATTCAAATCTAAGTGTGAAGTGAAAACAATCACATTTTAGTAATATCATCATCTTTTCTTGCTTAACAAATGTTCATTGACATAATTGATCACTAGGGGATCTATGTATCTCTTTCTCCTATGGATCAATGTATCTAATATGTTTTGGTAAAAATGTACAACAACAAGTCACAAATCTTCCTCCCCAATAGTTCATTGGAGAAGGGCCACATGTGTTCAAAGGTCACTTATGATTTTGATATTTGTTTTCACCTCAAACACCAACTATACTAGATTTCAAATCCATGCACCAATAGTGCATTCTAGTTGCATAGAGACAAAAACTCATCATCATACTCTCTATCACTAAATTTTTTTATTTTCCTCCATGCATAAAGACAAAAGAAGTTTGAAATGTAGAGTGGAGAGTGAGTTGAATATTAAACAATAAAATTTCTATCCCCAACTTCTTTTTTATTTATATATGTTACCTTTTGTAATTTATTTTAGTTTTTTAATTTCTTTTCTTTCATATTTTTTGGAATTTCCAACACTGATAGAATATATGCCTTGAATTTTTTTGTTTATCGAGGACTATCTATACATAGTTCTAGTTTCCCAATAGTAGTCAGTTTGAATGGAATTTTGAAAATTATTATGAATAACATTTCACATTAATTATCACATTATATCTTTTTAAAAGAGATTATAGTTTCATGCTCAACAATTTTATCTGAAAGTAAAACTTCACATTCTCTTATGTGATGTAAAATGATAGAACATTGCAACTGTTGGAATATTTTACCCATACTATCTTTTTCCTATTGTTTCTCTTTACAAATTAATGATGTTTTGATTTTTTGGGAAACTAAAATTTAATAAGACCAAACAAGATACAACATCTTGGAAAGTATTTAATTTGATGTGTATTGTCCTCAGATTCCACCTTCTAAAAACCCTAAAGGACCAAGAGGATCATAGATAAAAATGCTAGTTAATCATATCAGAGTATGATGTGGAAGTATTAGTATACATGAACAAACAAACATATGCATACATCACAACATTCTCAATATTCAACATGTATATTATCACATGATAACTACTACAAATTATGATTATACTTTGAAAAAATGATTATAAAGGATGAACTTGTATACTTACTTGGATCTTAGCCCGATACATATATCATGTACATTATCTCACTTGCCATATTTCCTTCCATGATATATGTGTACCTAAAATTTATGCAAAACAAGTGGCTCCACACAAGGAACATGGGCACAAACATACATATGTTTCAGGTTTTTAGAACTTGAAAAGTTTTGTTGAAAGAAAGAAGACCATAAAACCATTTCTTTAAAAGGATAAAAGTGCACAATTTTAATCATTTTTCTAGATGAGTTGCATCATGAAGGTGGATTAGTACGAAACTTGAATGTAGGACCCAAATCCGTGTACCAAGTACTCTAGG
This sequence comes from Alisma plantago-aquatica, assembly GCA_963693085.1. Lineage (NCBI taxonomy): Eukaryota > Viridiplantae > Streptophyta > Magnoliopsida > Alismatales > Alismataceae > Alisma > Alisma plantago-aquatica. The sequence continues at coordinate 1,286,623,502 of OY856411.1, forward strand.
ATATTTCCCCATGTACCTTGAAAGCACACCTTGTGTTATAGGGAACTATACTCATCAAAAGAAATACATACCTCATAATGGGATAATGATCACATCAATAACTAAGAAAATCTACTCACAATTTCTGTTTCAAGTGGCAAAACATTAAGTATTATATAGTAAAAATATGTGCAAATATTTGTAATTAAAAGAGTAGACATACATATCATGAATTCAATTAAGAAAACCATAGGTATATAATGAACATAAAACTTCATACCTTGTTATAAATATTAATAACATATTTCTGATCATGTATTACTTTGGTCATCACCAAATTAATAACAGTTGATCAATAGTAATACATGTACATCATTAATGTTGGCATTCAGGTTCAATTGAGATCTCAGGTCAAATCTATATTCAACTGACCTTAGACTATTATCTAGTATTTTTATACTAATATATGCCTCATGATTAGGACTGGGTTCAATTTTTGTATTTTCCTTATACATTATCTATTTCTAGCAATAATACAAAGTTAGATGCACTTAATTATATTTAATGCCAAAATATCCAATATGGAGGAGTAAGATTTAGAGAGGGCCCACATACAGTTCTAAAAAGATATTTAGGTTCAAAAGCACTTTTATGATAATTCATATCCAACAAATATCATTCATGCAATTAAATGCATCCTAAAAGCATGTATTATCATCTTAATTTCAAACCATCAATAAGTAAGACTCAAAGGTCTAATATGGAATTCATAATAAAGCATGTTTTTTTGGATATTGTAGGTATTTTTAGGGCATGTCTTTTTGTTACAGAGCTATTTATAAGACATTTTGCAAGATCAATGTGAAAATTGGGACTTTCACATTGGTTGTCCTTTTAAAAATGATGCTACATGACCAACTATATCTACACCCAAATAGTCAATGAACATACTTAATTGCACCAATATGTGCAAACTCAAGTAACTGAATATTAAGCTATGTGCTCCAAGTCTCAAAATCTGGTTCAACTACTCCAAGTCCATATGTACAATTACAAAGAAACCCTAAAGCTATGAATTATTTTATTAAATGAATTCTTAGTTGATCATATCCACAATATGCGAGATCATCACTAAATCAAAGATGATACAAAGTGTTCATGTAATGAATATAACCCCTCTCAGATTCAGCCAAAGACGACATACAATGCTTAGATACCAAAGATTACCCATCTTGGATGTAAGCTAAGATTCTACAAACTTCTCAAAACTAAAGATCACCCATCTTGGATGCGAGCTCCTCTTGATTGAACTCCACATGAATATTGGATAAAGGTTTCTTGTACCCTTTGTTCTAACCCCACACTTATAAATAGAGCCCCTCCACCAACATTCTTGGGGTTCGAAACTCCATTCTACCCATTCTATTCATCCATTCTAGGTACTTGTCATCCACATTCCACTAGCGTGCACATGCTTTTCTACAAACACCTTCCGTACAACACGCCACAATCTTTCACACCATTCCTCCACGCCATATCACCTCATTAGAGATAGGCTACTATACATGCTTGAAGTCACACTACAATGTCACATAATTATGCGTGCTTGATGTCGCCTCCATACATAGAATCTTATGATCTTATCTCCCTAATAACTTGTAACATGTGACTCATGAATTATATCCTTGAGAACTATTAAGGAAGGCTTAGACATGAGCATGTAGTTTTTGTATTTGAATCAAAAGTCCCAATTTCTCGAGTTTACTTTCTATTTACTTGTAATTATCAATGTAATATATTTTTATGTTACTTTCTCCTTCCATTTGTGTTTATCTATGGAAAGTCTCCCTACGCTTTCTGCAATTGCCAAAACATAATGGTGAACCTAGGGTGATAGAATATCCATCCTGACCCTAAATGAGGAGGACTGAATTGAGTCTTTCAATTCTTGCATCATAGCATGCATGAATTGAAATGTAGTCCCACAAGAAGAAGTGTCTATGCAATCTACATGTTCTACTCAAATTTTAGATAAGTTTGAAGAGAAATCTTGATAACTAACTCAGTAGAATATGATCTATATGTTTATAACAGTTTCCAATGGAAATGGGGTTTTCTCGTGAAGTAGATGGATCAGATATGGATGTTTGTTTTTGAATCACCATCAAATACCCTTGGTTTCAAATCATTGGTATAGTTTAGTTTTTTCTATTTTCCTTAGTTTAGATCTAGTCATACTTTAAAATGAAAACCATCTTACCTTCAAATTGAAGTAGATAGTACAAAGCTGATAGTAATTTATGTTTCTTAACAAGATCCTAAGAGCAATTTTGACTCCACTACAACTAAGCTTCAAATACCTTTGAGTTTTAAGTGTTGTGCGATCAATTTATAGATCTAAACTTTAATACTACATCCAAGAGCAACAACATGTATGCTACAAAATTGTAAGATCATATTTGATCAACTACAAACTCTTTTTTAGTTGGGGATCCATGGTTCATATCTACCTTTTATGACTTGAGTTATATTCATGAGGATAGTAAACACAGTAGCAATTTCCCCATTCAGTGTGACTCCTATTGCAACACTCCACCGACATTGTGTTTTTGAAGTTTGATCGTGATAAATTAGGATGTTCTTCCATTCACCAACCTTTCTCAACTAATGCTTGATAAAGCTTCATAAGGGCATCCTAAAACTTGTGGATTCCTAGAAGGTAGTGGGGATGCTCAAACCCCACTAATGCAACCTCCATGACCGATGAGAAAAGGTCTCAAAAAATGTCATAGATCATCATCATACTTTCCTTCTCCTATTTTAGCTTCACAAGGATACATGAATGATTTCCCCTTTCCTAGTAACTCAACTTTTCCTCTCTACCCTCTCCTCCCATCTCTCCTCACTACTAGTAGCAAGCAACGGAGAGGAATGCAAAGAGGAGGATATCTCCCTTCTTAGATCATGATAGGCCCTAAATTATGGGTATTCTAATTTTTAAATGGCCAGGTTTGCAATTTATACAACAACACCTTGAGAAATGGGTTTAGCATTGATTATGTTTCATCGTCTCCTATATTTATAGCACATGAAGACAATTAAGGTATTGTTGGAACCCAACCCTAGGAGTAGTTAACGATTGTGCCACACCTTCTTAGTATAGAGTATGTGTGATAATTAGATGCATGTCAGTTGTGTGTAATAATCTAACAACTATGATAAAAACCCAAACAGTTAATTCCTTAAAAGAAAATTGTGATAAAACCAATTCCCATCATGATCTTCTAAAAACATAGCTACTAATAGAATAATAAAAAATTTACCAAATTTTATCCATAGCTTCAGAGTGAAATGTCTTAATCCTATTCAAATTTAGACCAATTTGAAGATTATATAGCCGATGAACTTAATTTCCAAAAAGGTATGATTTCATAATGATTATATAAGTAAAATAAATTCTATATAACCTCTAAAAAGGTACATGTTAGGGAACAATGTAGCAGATAGACCCACCTTGAGAGTGATACATGGAGACCATGGAATGATAGTCAAAATTAACTCTCATAGTGATAGTGGTGATTGTGGTTCTTAGACCGGAAGTCACTACACTCATCACATGTCATTCTTTGTACTTTGACGTCATGTAACATGACTTTGAATAAGGGTTTGTATAAAGGTGATGCTTGGGTATTCCATGACACATGGGGATTGAGAATGAGTGATATAGATGGAATCTGTCCCTCCTATAAGAGATTAATATCCAAGTCTCTTGATAAGAGAGACTGAGAAATGTATGGTCATACTCATGTGATTCAATATATGATACGTGAACTCACATGCATCTCAGACAGTCTGCTCAAGTTCAAGGAACATGGACTGAACATTGAATAGGATGAATATTCCATGCCTTGAGTTCAGTTCAAATATCAAAGGAAAAGGAACTATACAATCACGGTAACACTGATCATGGTTTGTAGGTTGAAGTTGTTCACTAACTTTCCAAATTACCTCAGTAGCAATGATTTGTTTCTAAATACCGCTAATTGCTTGTGATGTCATAAATTGGTTATGGACATTAACTGCCAATATAATTTGGGACCTAAAGGATCACACACATATGATGCACTTAGAATAGGATTTTATTCATGAATGGTGTTTAAATTGACTACTAAAAGTTTTTAGGTATTCAATTTAAACAACACCAATGCAAAATTGACAGACTGGACTCTGAACTGACCTGTTCAAGTGTTGAAGCGATCGGTTGGAGTGTTAGGTCAATTGGAAACAACATTGGTTGAACAATGCCTGAACTAGGGCATGAACCGACTGGTTCACTAAGTGGACCAAATGATTCATGGTCCCAAACGACCGATTCATGTGATGAATTACCCAGTTCAATGGTCAATTTAGTTGGATCAAGGATTGATGGGATGTCATGTTTTGCATTAATCATGCATTGAATACCAATGTGATTCAAAATAGGAAAATTAATGAACTAAGTGGTTCAATGGATGAATGAATCAGTTCATCCTGCCAACCAACTGGTTGGACAATGATCCAACCGGTTCACCATTCATAGTTTCCAAAAAATTTGTGAATTCCACTCTTCAATTTTTCGACCGACTAGAAACCCTGGCCCTAGCCCTCCTATAAATAGAGGGGTATTGGGGGCTTCCCAAACACAATAATAAGCTCTGACAATTGTTATCATGTGTGGTTGTGGTTACCAAGAGAGCTCGAGCAAGTCCTACCAGTAAAAGGAAGGGATATCAAGGGAGTGACAATTGTGAGAGAGTGAATCAATCCTAGCATATTTACATTTGAAGGGATAACTCCTTCCCTTTGGCTCTGGTACCACAATGTGGAGTTCCTGATGGTCTGTGTGGACTACTCTAAAGGCGAGTGTAAGGACCCGTTATACTAAATAAGATTTCTCAAAACACAAAACACGATTACTCGTTAATTAAACACAAACCCAAAAAATAGGGTAAATTAAAACTGATTTCAACATAACCATCATGCTCTAAAATATTACACAAGATCCCAACAACTTTCTTGTATTCACACTATACCAAGAATCTCTTATATTTGTTCAATGGCCTCAGCCACCACATATACATATTACATAAGAAACATTTCCATATTTATCATTTGAACAAGCATATAACATGCTATTGAAAACTCGATTCAATTGAAACAATGTATACAAACTTTTCACCCAGACCTAAGAGTACGGGGATGACTCTAGGACATACTAGACAACTAACAACTATTTATAGGGTTCATCATCTCAGTTTCTCCTTCTTATCATAGTTTTGCTGTCGTTGTTGATCACCTAAAAAGATGCGGTGACCCACGAGGTGAGACCCAGTCCCAGCGAGAGATATAACTCTCTCCAACATATATTCATTACATCAGATTAAATAGTAAATAACTGAGCAGTTGGTGTATTTAATAATCAATTGAGCATATTGAACAGTTCAAACATGCTAATGGGTTAAGAAAATAAACTTAGCAACAAGTACGATTACCAATGTATATATAGGTAACATATAAATCCATTTATTCTCAAAGATATCTACTCAAGTTTCATCAGATTGCATCTAATAACAATCTAGTAGTATAAGAAATCTAGTAGCATAACATGACTATCAATGTTGGAATGTTTAATAAAGTCAACAAGTCTACATCATAAGTAGAGCTAACATCATAAGCGCAACTAACTGCATAAGCATGTTTGGCAGTTTAAGCATTTCTAATTATAAAGTCATGGGTAGAAATATTAAACATAGCTAGTAGCATCAACTTAACTATTAGTGTCAGTATATCTGACAACATAAGCATGTTTACAACATGAGCATAACTACAACATACACATATCTTCATCATATGAGTACTAATACAACTTGTCTCCACAAACAACATAACAAAAGTTTATGCAACTAGTCCAAGCTTTCTAGATGTGCAAGATCTCCTTAGCCTTAGGCAAGTTCACCAAGCTTCCATGCGCACTTTGATCCTAATCTGGGTGGTTGGGATCACCCAGCAAGAGATAGATAAAAATGTATGTGTCAATAAGGGAAAAGGACAATTATAAAGCTAAAACATTGAATAATAAATGATCCACTATACTAAGTGATTTCAAGAGTAAGAGGCTAAAGAACAAATAAGAATTTGAAGACTGCCATAGATCCACATCAACCATAATCACATTGCATGAATATATTATGACACAAACTCATCTCAATGTAGGGTGAGGCACCTACCAGACCTCACCATATAAAATGGTAGGGGGACTAAAACTCCAGTGCCTGGCAGGAGGACTAAAACCTCAGTGCCCTATATAAATTGGCAGGGGGACTAAAACCCCAGTGCCTATGACAGGGGGACTAAAACCCCAGTGCCTACGACAGGGGGACTAAAACCCCAGTGCCTGGTAGGAGGACTAAAACCCCAGTGCCTGCGGCAGGTGGTTCCACTCTCACTGACCTAGGTCAACAACGAGTGAGAAGGGGAAATTACTAAAATACCCTTACTCGATAAATCAAATTAAATAGCTAACGAGGGCAGTGTGGTCATTTGAAAGTATAAAAACTTGCTGTGAAAAATAGAATGAGGATGCGAGATTATGAAATTACCCATGCCAGTTTGATTAGTTGATTAACATCGTGGGGCGCTAGGGTAAAAACCCCTCCAGGTATGTTGCTGCTCCGAGCCATGGCTCGAGCAGCACCTGAGGGTCACTACTCCATCCTCTCAATCATTACAGATGTGAAGACATCACAACTGGAGACTGGGAATGAACTCCTTGGAGTCTTGTGATCACAAAGGGATAACACACCACCACTGTCGAGCAAAGAACTGCTGGAACGGGGCCAGAGCTGGGAGAAGGAAGGTCGGGGAGAAACTCATGAAAACAGGGAGGAAAAATGCTACTAAGACCTCCAACACCTATGTGGAGGCGAGGAGAGATGAAATCCAAGGTTTCCGAGAGCCGAGGTTCCCAATAACTTGAAAACTTTAGGTGCCGGTGGAGGAGCTTCACGACGTCTATAGGACACAACAACTGGAGGTGTCTCAAAGAGAAACTAATAAACGGAAATGATGAACAGGTAATGTGAAAGCTTACCTAGAGTTCGATTGAACTGAGGTGGTGCGTAGAAACAAGGTGGGGTCACCATCTCTGGGGGAGAAGACCGAGTAGGCCAGGATGATCCAAGGTAGTGGGGGAGAAATTGGATGGAGAGTAGGAAGGCTCAAAGCCTGAGGGTGCTCTACGAGCCCTTAAATAGGCGCGAGAGTGGGCGAAGGTCCCTCTGCACGGCCATGGTGGAGACGAACCGAGGAGGCACATTGGGTATTTCCTCCTTACGATGTGAGAGGAGGTGAGAGGATAGTGTAATTAGTTTGGAGCCTTATCAAGGCTAGCATGTAGGTGATGTGAGGCTTAAAACCTCACCTCTACCATCCATTACTGCCCTCGGCCCCTAATTACCCTAAGAGTCTGTATCCTAGAAACCTAGGCTTCACTAGATCATAATTGAATTGCACCTAAACCCTAATCCAAGTGAGCCTCATAAGGGTGGAGGGAGGTGATACAAACTAGTTCCCCTATACCCACCTACCCCATCCATGGACTAGTAGTTTAGGGTAATTCATTAGCATCTAACTTGTTGTTTGGTTTGGTAATCTAAATGAAAGAATAATGTTTACATGTCATCACCCCTAACCCAATTGACAAGTGCATTCCCCCAAACAGCCCAAACTTCCCATAATTTCATTAAAACCCTAAATTGCCTTCTTGCTTAGTTCATTCTTGCTTAGCTAGTCTTTACTTGTTTAGCTCTTTACTCACTTAACTAGTCTATTGTTGTGTTCTTGTTTCGTTCTTGCTAGATTAGATATTTTGATTGCCTTTTAGTTTTAATTGATATATTAGTATAGTGTAGATATATTCTTGCTTGCCTTATCGTAACTTGCTCATTTCTTGCTTAGATTACCTTATTTTTCTCATTAGAATTAATTGTCTGCGGTTAAATTAGGTTTTGGTTGTCTTGTTTCCTTTCATTATTTGCTTTCTCAGCTTAGTGTAATGAACCTTCAAAACCTTCAAACCCTTCAACACTAGACTCTTTAGTAGGACCCTAGCCAAAACTAAGCTCTAGTGTCCCCTTTTTGCTCTGTGAATTGACCATTTTCTTGTCTCTTGTCTATACTATAACATGGCCCCGTGTGCTTGCGAGTATAGTGTGTTAGTTTAAATGAGTGTGTTAGTTTAGGTTCCTTATAAATTTGAAAGAATCTTGTTGTGTGTTTGAAAGCCTCTTAGGGTTGCATCTAGTCATCATTCAAATGATTAGTGTGTGACCCTAGGAGAAACACACCAAGCTTTATGGCGTCATTTCTGGGGAGAAAGGATCTCAGACTAGATAGTTAGTTTTGATTTGACATTTTCCTATTTTCCTCATCATTTATATTCTTCATTCTTTATATTATTTGTGCATATTGGTTTGCTAGAATGCACCCTACAATCCATCTGGGGAAGACAAGATGGAAGGCTAGAATGCACCCTACAAGCCACTTCATTAATACTTCATGCCTAGCAACTACAATTCACCAGTTGTAAGAAGAGTTGATCAGATGCCATGGGAGAAATCCTCTATCCCTTCAGGTCTTCTTGGGCTCCTTCTCACCTTATATGGCTTGGAGAGTGAGAACCCCTCAAGAACTTGGACTCTTTTCTTGAAGTATGTTCCACCTTCAAGACGTTGAAGGCCAGTGGTGACTCCATCTGGTTGACCTTGTTCTCTTTCTCCCCTCAAAGACAGCCAAAGATTGGTATGATTCAAGAAGAAACATTATCAGTTGGGAAGAGACAAAGAATACTTTCTTAAGGAAATTATATTCTATTGCAAGCTTGACATAAATGTGGCGTGCCATAGTGAGTTTCAGTCAAGTGTGTGATGAGAAGTTCCGTGATGCTTGGGAGAGATTCCAGAAGATGTTGAGAGAATGTCCACACCATGAAATCCCTTTATGGTAGCTTGTGCAATCCTTCTACTCTAGTGTCTCTCTCATGAGTCAAGCTACAATGGATTCTTCTAGTTTAGGAGATTTTATGGCTAATCCACCTGAGGACACATGATCCTTTTTTGAGCAACTGGAGGAAAACTCAAGGATCTAAGCTTTTAACATAATTAATGATGGTGACCGACCCTTTGGTGTGCCACCTTCATCTTCTAGTGATTCAAGCCCACAAGTGATGAAGATTCTTGGGGAAATGACAAGCTTTATGAAGAACCAAGTGGGAAGTGTTCCTTGTCACTTAGTAAATTCTATTGAGTCCTTTGGTGAAGAAGTGAAGACACCTCACTCCTATAGCTAGATGAAACAACAAAGTACAAGACAGCTCATGGTTTGAGGAGGAGGTTCTCTCTAGGTTGAAGAGCTTTGATGATGTGAAAAAGAATGTTACTAGGCTTGAGAAAAGAATAGAGCAACTATGTTCCATACTTTCTCTCCAAGAGGAAAAACTATCTTCAAATCCCATAATGAGTTTCAATGAAGCAACTGGACCTATGCATTCCTCTCAAGTTCTCTATAGTCCACCTCCCATGCAAGTGCAACCCGAATATCAATTTCAAGGCTATCCTAATCATTATACCCATCCACCACGTCCATTACCACAACCTTCCCACCACTTCACCTACCAACCTCAATTCTCTCCTCCACCTCAATTTCAATACCAAGTGCCACCTCCATCTCCTCCACAGCCACAAGATGCTCCCCCTCTCCACGATGAGCAAGGTAGTGTTGTAGATGGTTCTAAGGAATGGAAAATCTCTTGAACAACCCACAATTCAAAGAAGTGTTGACAAAGCAAAGAAAAGGTAGCCAAGTGGTGATACTGTGATTGGGATTGCTGAAGATGATTATGTGATGCCTCATATTGAGTAGGTGATATTGTGTGTCCCACCACATGTGATGCCACAAGAAAATCATGTTGATTCAAGTGTTGCAAAAGCAAGTGAGCCACCATTATATCATTTGGATTAGCCCCTAGTAAAAATGAGGAACAAACACAATGATGACATTCTAGAGGTGTTTATCCAAGTGAAGGTGAACATTCCATTGTTAGATGATATCAAGAAGATTCCACCTTTTGCCAAGTTCCTCAAGAACATGTGTACTATGAAGAGGAAGTCGACAATGAGAATGTCTAAGAAAATCAAGTTGACTGAATAAATGAGATCTATCATCCAACATTCACTTTCGATGAAGAGGAAAGACCCAGGAGCTACACTAATACCTAGCTACATAGGGGGACATTGCATAGACAAATCTCTACTAGATTTGGAATCAGTGTGAATTTGGTGCCATGTAGTGTCTATGTGGATCTGGGGTTAGGCAAGTTGAAATTGGCTCATTGCACTCTCTAATTGGCATATCATTCCATCAAAGTGTCTAGAGGAAGATTGGATGATGTTTTGGTGATGATAGACAAAGAAAGGACAGTAGTGTTCCCTGCTAATTTCATTGTTCTTGGCATGGACCCAGAAGATAGGAAGATTCCCATCATCTTGGGAAGACTGTTCTTATCTACAAATAATGTCGAAATACATGTGTGTAGTGGAACAATGATATTATCTTTCATGGACAGGAAGATAAAGATCAAAATATACTAGACCCCAACCTAGCAAGACTGAGATGAGGATATCGGGCGTGGTCACTTGAAGATTAGTTCGATTGATCATCTGAAAGAAGGAGATCCGGATGGAAGACTTGATGATAGATTTTGTGGTTAATGGGACATGAGACACATTCTGAATGCAAATGAGATGTGTATCTATTGCATGAGTGGGCATACAATGATCCCAAATGGATGAATGATGCAAGAATAAAAAAATCCCGACTGAAGGAGTAAAATTTAGTGCTTGTGGGAGGTGACCACCTAGGCTTGGGGAAATTTTCACCCAACCTTTCATTTTTTATACGTTTGAGTTATTTTTACACTTTTTCAAGAAAACACACATAGTTGTCTTTAATAGTTTTTATTTAGTTTTAAGATGTGCAGGTGAAAACAGTGGTGAAATAAAGAAATTTGGTAGAAACACACACACACACTTGTCTTTAAATGTTTTTATTTAGTTTTGATCAAAGATTTGATGTTTTGATGGAATTCAAGTTCGAATCACTTGCTATAGTGTCCACCACAATCGTGGTACCAAGGAAAGATCACGATGAGACACTAAAATCACAAAGAAGTCATAGAGAAATAGAGACTATCAAAGAAAAATTGAAAAAGGGTCAGAATGAGTGTGTTGTACAGCACAACTGTGTGGCATACCAGCTACCACATCCATGTGGTGCTATAGGGCCATGTCTCTAGATGCCAAAATGTTCGTGTGGAACAACACATTGCCATGTTGGATCCTGATCCAACAACTTAAGTGTCCAAGTCGACAACTTTCAATTCAGTTATTCATTTTGACTCCAGAAAATAGCACACATGTTCTCTGTGACCAGTGATCATGCAGCACTGCCAAGGCATCTTCAACCCCCAATTCTCTAGTCTTTCACCTTCAATCCACCAGCACAAGGCATCTTCAATCCCCAATTCTCTAGTCTTTCACCTTCAACCCACCCCAATCATTTCCTTAAAGTTTTTCCTACCTCTATCTACCCTTTCCACCCCTTTTCCTCCACCAAATAAGTCTTATTTCTCCATTCCGCCCCAACAACCCAGATTTCCAAAAAGCCTAAATTTCCTCTCTTCCTCCACCAAAATCCATCCAAAATGAAAAAAAATTGCTAAGAATGTGGTGGAGAAGATCAAGGACGTCCTCTACTACCAACTCCACCCGAATAATGGATCATCTTCAACCCTGGTGACACCTTTTGCTCCACCGTCCACCGCCTGCTCTCATGGCAGAACAACCTATTTGTCGACGGATGAGCTTGACGTAATGATAGGTCCTATTGTGGATGAGGTCTCGGCTCATACACAATGTGCAAAACCATCATCTTCGAGGCCACCGCCACCACCACCTTTGTCAGCTCGACACTCAATTTCTGTAGGAGTAGCACCATTGCTTACGACTACTCAATATTTGACCTCAAGCCATCCTTCGACCTCCTCTGCGCCACAACCACAACCAAATCTATAAGCACAAAGGCAGTTAATTCTAGGTGATGAGGAGGAAGTGATGCGATATGCACCACATGAGGATGTGTCCGATAAGCAACATGTGAGAACACCTAAAGTGAGGATCAGTCAGGTGAAGAAGCCAAAGCACTCGGAGTGCTTGACGTGTAGGGTGATAGCCACCCACCATGCATTCCAGGAGACAATGAGGCTCTAGGTTTCTTTATGTATTACCAGGGTGTTATGGAAGCCATGGGCTTATTTGGGGTCCCAAGGACAGTGCATGAGACATATGTAGAGTTGACATGCCAATTCCTTGCCACACTAGAGAAGGAATCTGATGATGGGTAAGGCACCATTCGAGTTAGAATTGGAGAGGAAACTTGTCTCCTTACCTCATACAAATTGAACAAGATTTTTGTTCCAAGTGATGAAATGGAAGTCCTTCTAGATCAAGGGAGGACAAATAAAGATTCAAGTTCTAGTTACACTACCATGTGGAAGAAATTCATTGGCAACAACAACTTTATAGAGGGGAAGTCAAAGACAAGCTTGATCCACAACTCATTCCTTCACTATGTTTAGAAAGTACTAACCAATACCATCTTTAGAAGGTATGGAAATTAGGGAAGTTGCACAAAGAAGGATATGATTGTTCTGGGATGGATGACAAAGGGCATGCATGTGATCTTGGGACATTACTCATTACTAATTTGAGGACAGTCCCCTCCAAGAGTAAGAATCCTTTTATTATGGGTGGATTGTGACTTCCATTGCCCTTGTCTTGGATCATGATGGTTCTAGATACACCAAGGCAGAAGGGGGAAAGCTGGTAGACTTGTAGTACCTTGGTCATTCTTTAATGATTGTGATGGTTGATTAGAAAATCATATATCAGGTCAATCCCTCTTATGAAGGCATCTCATTGGAGCTACCCTACCATATTTCACCTCTCCTAGGTGAGTATGGCCCAACTCTAGAGTTCTTCGATACAGTGAGGAGGTGGGAAGAGGAGCATCCCATGTATGTTGAGCAACCAGAGATTGTGATATTGCCTAAGGGACTTGGAGAGTCATGAGCAACAAAGCAGATGAGAGAGAGGCCCACAGGGTGAGGAAACGAGAGGTAGAGGCAACAGAGCCACATCAACCACAATGAACACATATGATATGTCTAATATACATGCACAGTTGGAGGATATTCAGAGGATGCATGATGGTACCTTGAGGGCACATGAGGGTTTCAAGCACACACATGATGCACTATGTTTGGATCACTAGTATATGAACCATTAGATCAACCATATGTACCAATTTAAGCATGCCTAGATCTATAAGAACCCCTAGTGGTAGGAAGATTGGTGGGGTGCACTATCCAGGTACCGGAATGCCTACCCGCCTCCACAAGAAGACTACTGGGGAAGTTACTACCAATATTCTCCACCGTGGGGAGGAGAAAAACCAGATCCACTGTGGGAGCCATGATTGTCTATCTTATCATTACTAGACTTTAGTGTCATGTTGAGGACATCATGATTCAAAAGTTTGGGGTAGTAGGGTGGTATGCCCTCATTTCACTCTATTTACATTTCATACTGCCATTTTTTTTGTTTTCTTGCTCCTGCTATCTAGAGTAGATTAGTAGGAGTATATTTTTGTTTTCTTTGCATACATGCATCCATTTAGTTTACTTTCTTGCAATTTTAGCATAATTTTAAAAAAAAAACTCTTTTTTTCCATGCATTGCATCATGTAACTTTTGTAATTTTTGCATGCTTTAGTTGGAATTTGTTTATTTCTTGATTTGTGTTCCATAGTTTAGAATTAGTTGTGATTGAAGGTAATTTGGCACCATTTTGGCCAATTTTTACCAAATTTAGAATTTCTTTCATAAAAGCATGTTTTGACCCAATGTCTACTTATTGGATTGAAAATGTTGACCTTTGATAAATGCATGCTACATTATCATGGTTTATGCAATACTTGACTTTTTACATGTGAACCACCTCTCTCGTGCTTGTGATTTGCTTGGTTGAATTGTGATTTAAGCAAGCCACAACTTAAGGTTTTGTAGAATCTCATGATAAAGCATATTTTTCATATGGCTCATTCATGTGGGGTGCCATTAATTGATGAAACTATTGGAGTGACTTTCATGTAGGAGATCTCATGTTGAAATCCAAACTAGTAACCCCTCTTTGACTCCCTTTTCTTCTATCATCTTCTTACACATACGCCTTATGAAAGGATGCCAAAGAGAGCATATTCAGCCTTGGCCACCTCCAAAAGTTTGGGGTGGACACATCTATATCTCCCCATTTCATTCTCACCACCATGTCCCTATCTACACCAAGGGAAAAAAAGAAAAAGAAAAAATTCAAAAAGAAAATAAAAGAGTGATCCTATTCAATAGCATCTAAATAAAGAAAAGATGAGTGCTCCTATGTAATAGCCTCCAACCTCTTAACACAACCCTCTCTTCTATTTGCATGCCCATTGAGCTAGAAAACATCAAACATAGATCGTTTTCCCTTTCTCGCAGCCAAGTGGGTTACTTAGTGTGGATTAGTATATAAGATTGAATGCATGAATGTAAAATAGAAACATTAGTCATTTTTTATCTTCCCCACCAAGAAATGGTTTACCCAGAGTTATATGACAGCCATATGGATTTATTGAATATTCTATGCTCTATATGTGAAGTTTGTATGCTCAGTGCTTTAATCATGATTGGTTTGTGAAAGAGGAGAGGAGAGAGGTGGAATACATGTACTTAGTTACCATTGAGCCCATCTAGTCAATATTCATCCATTGAATTGCATTTATCGTTTCTTGATTGTGAAAAAAATGTAGAGAGATTGAGTTGCAGCATACTTGAGGACAAGTATGTTTTAAGTTTGAGTGGTGATGCAGTCCTATTTTAGGGTCCATCTTGTGTTTTATTGCATTTCAATCACATATAAACATGTTAGATTACATGTTATTTCCCTCAATATGTTTTTTGTCCTCAAATGTAGTTATGGAAGTTCTTTGCATGTTTTTAGGTACTTAGAGCATGATTGGATGGATGAGAGAGATGGGGGATCTAGAGAAGTCCCCAAAGATCCCACAACCTATCCCTAGTGGTCAATATTCAATCTTACACAAAGAAGTATGTGGATCATGAAGTTCAAAACTCAAAGTGCAAGCAAAGACACCAGCACAAACCATAGAGACAACTTTTAGCTCAAGGATGGACACTTAAGATCAGGATGATCGTATAGAACAACATGGCCGTGCTAGCATAACCCAGTACGGATGTGATGCACAACATGGTTGTGTTGCCACAAAGTCAGAATGGTCATTCTCCAAAGAACATGCAACCATTCCAGAGCCAAAATGAATGTGCAATGCAACATGGCAGTGTTGCTCGTGACCCACCATGACTGTGCCACCAGCAATTCAAAACCCAAAATCAACATGTAACTTTTTCTCATTTTCCTCCTCACCCATTCCATCCCACCATGAGCGTGCTTCCCAACACGGTCGTGCTACATACAACCCTAACATCAGATTTGCACTACATTCCCTATTTTACCCCCATTTGACTTGGTGTCTATTTACCACCTATATATACATGGGTGGTTGTAGGAGCACGAGGTTGGCCATTCTTAGACACCGGTGACTCACCCATTTTTTCCCCCATATTCATCCCAACAACATATCACCTCCATTTCATCATCTTCCACCCCAAAAACACCTACTCTAGGGTTTTTGGTCACTTTCCACCATACACCCATGGCATTCCACCTTGGAGGAAGAATGTGATCGAGCTACTACTGCTAGGAGGTGAATAAGGAGGAGTCTTCACTAAGCTCATCATGTCTTTCTACTCCTCTACTCATTATTCTTCCTCTCTTTTTGTATTTTCTTGTTCTATGAGTAGCTAGGCCCCCTAGGTGGCCTATTTGGGGTCAAAATTTTTACTTTGATACCATGTTGGGTCAAAGTGATATGTAAACATTGTGATTTCATTTGCTAATGATCATGTTCTATTTCTATCTCATTTTCCATAAATTGCTTTGTGGTTTGTGCTTGAAATCACCTAGGTTTCTAGGAAAATTTCTTATATGTAGCTAATTAGTGAATTGTTCCTAAGACCAATTAATGGATCCCTAGATAGCTATTCACCTTCCTACATGCTAATCAATTCTCCTACACCTAGGTGAGAGATCTAAGTAGCTAATATAGAAGCATTTAGTGTAATTAGTTTGGAGCCTTCTCAAGGCTAGAATGTAGGTGATGTGAGGCTTGAAACCTGACCTCCACCATCCACTACCACTCTCGACCCCTAATTACCATAAGAATTTCAATACTAGAAACCTAGGCTTGACTAGATCCTAATTGAATTGCACCTAAACTGTAACACCCCACTTGTAATATATTCACATCATAGAGTGGAAGCGTATATTTTTATTCACATCAAGGGGGGTGACACAAATATGATATTCATAGCTCAAAATAAAGTCTGGATAAACCATCATAGGATGATAATTATAATTCCCACATTTAAATCCTTAACAATGTTTACATGTATAACAAGATATAATTCTTCTGAAAGAAAATTCTAGTTAATTATAGTTGGCGCCCCATGGAGACTTTTCCTTCCTGGAGGTTCCTTGTAATAATCAGATAGATTCTTCCTCCTAAGCTTGCTCCTTACCTGCAGGCATCACACCCCCAGCCATGCATTAAACCAATGGTAAGTGGAACTGAATATGTTATATCTTAAATAAAACATATACATTGAAATTAAACTTTAAACATTTAAAAAGATATATAATTTCTTTTAGATCGTTTCTTTTATCTTGACCTATATAAGAATCCTCTAATTTTCACATAAGTTCCTCTTCTCTTGAGCATCTAAGTGCTTCTTGGGTTGCACCAAAGTGCCTCTTACCTTATGCACCAAAGT
Organism: Alisma plantago-aquatica; assembly: GCA_963693085.1. Classification (NCBI taxonomy): domain Eukaryota; kingdom Viridiplantae; phylum Streptophyta; class Magnoliopsida; order Alismatales; family Alismataceae; genus Alisma; species Alisma plantago-aquatica. The sequence continues at coordinate 1,286,640,579 of OY856411.1, forward strand.
GACTCTTGGATTGCACCGAAGTGCCTCTTGGTAGGTATCTTATATAAGTTATCTTTTAAAATTCTTTTTCTCTTGCAAACTCTTAAATTGTTCTTTTATCTTACTTGTAATATTATCTTTAATGTGCATGTAAGATGATACAATAATATTGACAATAAACATGACATTTAGTTCATTATAGATTTGTTAACTTCAAGCAATTGAGACAATATGTATTACATTTATAACATTATATGTACAATTCATATACATACATAAAAGTAAACAATACTCATGCTTAGTTAGCATGTACCACATACCTTTATATTATAGGAGATGCTACTTTTCTTCCTAGGTTTACGTAGACCTAATCCCCCTAACTGAAGGCTGGCAAAAATCCTTGTCGATCAAGTATTGAGGCAGTGCCTGGATGTGATTTGCAAGACCATAGGCTAGCGCTCATTTCCTTGGTATGCTAGGATCTTAGGGGTCTATTTAATAGGTTTTACGGGTCTATAATCTTCTTGTCTATCTCATTAAAATTTTGAATATCTTTTCCCTTCAGTTTAACATTGCTCATTATCTTAATTCAAATTTAAATGTATTAAATGATAAAGATAGGTGAAACTTCTTTTCCTTTGTTAATTACTAAAGTCCAACTTTGTGATCAAACTAATTATCTCTCTTTTTGTGATTTTCCTTTGTTATCTACTAATATAATTTTCAATGAGTTACTTTTGAGGTGATAGGAAAGAGGAAAATAAGAGCAAATGTACTACATTTATTTGTTTATCAAAAGTGTGACATTAGCTAAATTGTCATTACATTGTATTTGTAAAAAGAGAGAGAAGAGTGCAAGAGTTGTACCATTCCTTTTACAATCTCATAATGTATTAATTCCATGGAATTAAGATCAAGATACATTATTTCATTTTAAAAAAATTACAAAATAGAGGAAAGAGAAAAAGAACTTTATTTTACATCTACATGCACTAATTGTATAGAAAGATATACAATATGATTCCAATGTGTTATTTAAACTTTTTTGAATGAAATTACTCACTCTCATATAATTCATATTTGTTTGAAATGATGTTATGATCATGGAACAATAAACTATTTTTAATTGTCCATATTAAATACATAAATTTTATTTCCGACTTACATGACATCTTCTCATCTATAATGGCATTTCTATTTTCATATCATGTTTCCTAGTTGTGTTGGGAAGATGACGGGTCAAAACCCACATTTTTATAGTCTCAAATTAATATATTGATCACATTGTATTCAGTTATTCAAAATTTGGAATGTTAGGAAGAAAATAATCAAACTCTATTTCCAGCTTCCCTTCTACTATTTCAAATATATAGTTTCCATGTTGACTAATTTTAACCAACAATGAATCGAAGTTTACATTATTTTGGTTTTGCATGTGTTAAATGAACTACCATTACGATTACATTTATTTGATTGGTGAAACAAAACAAAATTCAGACCACACATTAATTAGGTAGTCTATATCCTTCCTGGATAATAAAATTTGAGTTTTACATATCTTTTATTTACAATTTCCATATTTGTTATTTACTTAATTTTCAAGCATGAAAACATCAGACAATGTGATAAGATTCTCCTTAACTATTTCTTTGACTCAAAAAATAAGATGATCAATGTTTATCCATATTTAAGTATTTTATTCCTTTTGGAGATTTTTTTGAATAAAGAGACAAGAGAGAAGATAATATTACATGTATTCAATAGGGGAAAGAAAGTAACATCTCACCATTTGATTGATGGATATTCTTTTTCATGCATTCCAAATTAAGCCATTAATTGCATTACATTTTTTTCTTTGTCTTTTGGCTATTCCAAAGAGGAGAGAGAAATAGGGAATAATTATACTTCCTTCACATATTAAAAGCTAAAAAGAAAACTTCTTGGCAAAGGTTTCTATTCCACATGCATATTTTATAATTTTACTTCTTTTGTTCTTTCTCTTTTATTTCTTTTCAAACATTTTGAATGACAGGAAAGAGAAAAAGAAAAGGAAAATTGGCATTTATCTCCTTGAGTTAATTGCAACACATGAAGCATATATATAATGAGAAAAAGTATTTTGAGCCTCATTTTATTTTCTTACTTTATTATCCTTTAAGAAATTTCATTTCATGGCCTTTTTACATTAAGCCCGTCAATTATCATTATTTAAGAAAAACCTTATTCTCAAGCATAAATAAAATTTTGAAATTTTGGGGTGTTACATTTCTACCTACATTAAATAAATTTCATCCTCAAAATTCATATAGTACTACTCACCTTAGGATTATACGTACTTTGCAATACTCGGCATGCATTTCCTTCTAACTAAAACTAGAGTTAGAACTAGATCATACCTTCATTAACATCACCATCAACATAACACCAATATTCCAGGATATCTATTCTTTATATGGTCTCTAATATAAATTTGCATTAGGTTTCAATAACTTTCTAATTTAGGTCTCTCATATCATATGTCATGGGTGGCACCTTCGGACCTGTGTTAGCTAGACACAAAGCTAAAGGTGTGAGAACTCAATATGCTAATCTTCAAGATGATAGTAGCATAGTCTCAGTGGCGGAGCCACGGGGGGCAAGCGGGGGCCGCCCCCCCCCCCCCCAAATAAAATAAAATAAAAATTATGTATATATGCATATATATGTATATATATATATGTAAATGTGTGAAAAAAAAAATATATATATTTGTTCTATTTTGATCAATGTGGCTCTACTGACTTAGTGGTTAGCACGCTTAGCTTATGTCCCTTCCTTCAAGCTGTCCGGGTTCGAATCCCAGCTATTTCATTTTTATAACTCAATTCGGATCCCATGTGTGCGGTATCCGGAATATATACAACTTGCACGATATTTTTACAAAAATCATTGTGTAGCCTAATGGTTAGTAGTTGTAGCATTGTGTCCATCCTTGGTGGTTGCCTGGGTTCAAAACCCATCCATTTTATTTTGGCCCCCCCAATCACGAAGTGCTGGCTCCGCCCCTAAGCATAGATGTCCCGTACCACATATGCAAGAAAGAATATGAACATATGCATAATAAGTCTTTTTCTCTTGACATTTCTTCTAAAATTCTCAATTAGTTGGCTGTCACCATTGAGAAGAAGAGAAAACATGTTACTAGCTATTATAGAGGATCCAAATTATATAATCACCTTTCCTAACTCATATGCACATAGATAACTATTCATATGTTTTCTATCATCAAGGAAAGGTTGTGAGAGCTATCAAGGTAGTCATGAGAAAATCCCAGTGGCCAACTATATTTTGGCTCTGATACCATTATTGTAACACCCCACTCATAAAATATCCACATCACAAAGTAGAAGCATATATTTTCATTCACGCCTAGGGGAATGTCACAAATATGATATTCACATCTCAAAATAAAGTTTGGATAAACCATCACATGATAATAATTATAATTCTCATTCTTAAATCCTTAACAAAGTTCACATATATAACAAGACATAATTCTTGTGAAAGAAAATTCTAGCTAATTATAGTTGGCGCCCCACTGAGACTTTTCCTTCCTAGAGGTTCCTTGTACTAGTCCTTACACGTCAGATAGCTTCTTCATCCTAATCTTGCTCCTTACCTATGGGCATCTCTCCCCCATCCATGCATCAAACCAATGGTAAGTGGAATTGAACACGTTATAGCTTAAATGAAATATGCACATTATAAATAAAATTTAAACATTAAACATTTAAAAAGATATACAATTTCTTTTAGATTGTTTTTTTTTTATCTTGACCTAAATAAGAATCATTTTATTTGCACATAAGGCATAGAACGTCTCTTTATATAGGTAGAGTGAGGAAGCCCTTTTCTCTTATTCACTGAAGTACCTCTTGGTTTGCACCGAAGTGCCTCTTCTCTTATGCACTGAAGTGTCTCTTAGGTTTTACCGAAATGCCTCTTCTCTTCTACACTGAAGTGCCTCTTAGTGAGGATCTTATATAAGTTATATTTTAACTTTCTTTTTCTATTGCAAACTCTTAACTTGTTCTTTGATCTTACTTGTAACATTATCTATAATGTGCATGTAAGTTGATACAATAATATTGACAATAAACATGACATTAGTTAATTATAAATTCATTGGCTTTAAGAAACTGAGATAGTATGTATTACATTTATAGAATTATATGTACAATTCATATACATACATAAAAGTAAACAATACTTATGCTCATTTAGCATGAACCACTTACCTTTATCTTATAGGAGATCCTAGTTTTCTTCTTAGGTTGATGTAAATCAAATCACCTTGATTGAAGGCTGGCAGAAATCCTTGACGATCAAGTATTGAGGCAGAGCCTGGATGTGATTTGCAAGACCATAGGCTAGTGTTCATTTCTTTGGTATGCTAGGATCATGGGGGTCTCTTGTATAGGTTTTGCGGGTCTAGAATCTTTTTGTTTATAACATTAAAATTTTGAATATCTTTTTTCCTTCAGTTTAATATTTCTCATTATCTTAATTCACATTTAAATGTATTAAATGATAAAGACAGGTGAAACTTCTTTTCCTTTGTTAATTACTAAATTCCAACTTTGTGGTCAAACTAATTATCTCTTTTTTTGTGAGTTTCCTTTATTATCTTCTAACATAATTTTCAATGAGTTACTTTATATGTGAGAGGAAAGAGAAAAAGAAGAGAAAATGTATTACATATATTTGTTTATCAAAAGTATGAGATTAGGTAAATTACCATTACATTGTATTTGTAAAAATAGAGAGAAGAGTGTGAGATTTGAACCATTCCTTTTACAATCCCATAATGTCTTAATTTGTTGGAACTAAGATCAAGATATATTATTTCATTTTCATAAAAAAATTGCAAAATGGAGGAAAGAAAAAAGAACTTATTTTACATCTACATGCACTAATTGTATAGCAAGAATATAGAATGTAATTTCAATATGTTATTTGAAAATTGTTGAATGCCATTATTCACTCTCATATAATTCATATTTGTTTGAAATTATGTTATGATTATGGAACAATAAACCATTTCTAATTGTCTATATTATATACATCAATTTTATTTTCAGCTTACATAACATCTTCTCATCCATAATGACATTTCCGTTTTCATATCATGCTTCCTAGTTGTGTTGGAAAGGTGAAGGGTCAGAACATACATTTTTCATAGTCCCAAATTAATATATTGATCACATTATGTCCAATTATTCAAATTTTGGTACGTTAAAAAGAAAATAATCAAACTCACCTTCCAACTTCCCTTCTACTATTTCAAATATATAGTTTCCATTTTAACTAATTTTGACCAACAATTAATCTAAATTTATATTATTTTGATTTTGCATGCATTAAATGAATTGCCATTATGTTTACATTTTTTGAGTGGTGAAACAAAACCAAATTTGGACCACGCAACAACTAGGTAGTCTACATCTTTTCTAGATAATAAAATTTGAGTTTTGCATATCTTTTGTTTACAATTTCCATATTTGTTATTTGCTTAATTTTGAAGCATTAAAACGTGAGATAATGTGAAAAGATTCTCCTTAATTATTTCTGACTCAAAAAATAAGATGATCAATTTTTATCCATATTTAAGTTTGTTATGCATTTTGGGGAATTTCTTTGAATAAAGAGACAAGAGAGAATATAATGTTGCATGTATTCAATAGGGGAAACAAAGTAATACCTACGCCATGTGAGTGATGGTTATTATTTTTCATGCATTCCAATTTAACCCATTAATTGCATTACATTTATTATGTCTTTTGGGTATTCCAATGAGGAGAGATAAATAGTGATTAATTATACTTCCTCCATATATTAAAAGTTAAAAAGAAAACTCCTTGAGAAATATTTCTATCCACATGCATATTTTCTAATTCTAATTCTTTTTCTCTTCCATTTTATTTCTTTTCAAATATTCCAAAGGATAGTAAAGAGAAACAGAAAAGAAAAACCAACATTTATCTCTATGAGTTAATTGCAATACATAAATCATATATATATAAAGAGAAAAAGTATTTTGAGCCTCATTTTAATTTCTCACTTTGTTATTATTTAAGAAATTTCATTTCATTGTCCTTTTACATTAAGCCCCTCAATTATCAATATATAAGAAAATACTTACTCTGTTAAATAAATTTTTGAAAATTTGGGATGTTACATAAACCCTAATCCAAGTGAGCCTCGTAATGGTGGAAGGGAGGTGATAGGGACTAATTACCATATATACATCCTACCCCATCCATGTCCAATTAGTAGTTTAGGACAATTGATTAGCATCTAAATTGTTGTTTGGTTTAGTAATCTAAATGAAAGAATAATTTTTACATGTCATCACCCCTAACCCAACAGACAAGTGCATTCCCCCAAACAACCCACACTTCCCATAAGTGTATTAAAACCCTAAATTTCCTTCTTTCTTAGTTCATGCTTGCTTAGCTAGTCTTTACTTGTTTAGCTCTTTACTCTATTTACTAGTCTATTGTCTTGTTCTTGCTTTGTTCTTTATATATTACATCTTTAATTGCCTTTTAGTTTTAATTGGCAGCTTAGTGTAGTGTAGAATTCTTCTTGCTTGCCATAGTGTAAGTTGCTCATTTCTTGCTTGGATTACCTTCTTTTACTCATTAGAATTAATTGTCTAGGGTTAAATTAGGTTTTTATTGTCTTGTTTCGTGTAATTGTTTGCTTTCTCATCTTAGTGTAATCAACAAAAAACCACCTTCAAACCCTTCAAAGATGGTTTTCTGCGGTTCCTCTTTTCTATCTGTTGGGGTTGGAGTTTTGGATGAGAAATCAAAGGTAGGAGTTTGCTACAGGGAGTGTTGTGGAATTGTAAGTTCGTCCCACCTGAATAAGTAAGTTCATTCTTTCCCAAACCAGCTCCTAGCCCTCCTAGACTCCATAGTAGTAATCTAGCCAAAACTGACTAAGCTATAGTGTCCCCTTTTCTCCCGGTGGATTGACCCTATTCTTGCTGCTTGCCTATACTATAACACAGGCCCGTTCGGCCCGTGCGCTTGCGGGTATAGTGTGTTAGTTTAAAGGAGTGTGTTAGTTTATGTTCCTTATAAATTCAAAAGACTCATGTTGTGTGTTTGAAAGCCTCTTAGGGTTTCATCTAGTCATCATTCAATGGATTAGTGTGTGACCCTGGGAGAAACATACCAATCTTTAATTGTGTAGTATAGATTCAAATTTTCACATTATATCACATGAGAGAGCTTTCTTCCCAACAAATATGAGGAGAGCGTATGGTCTATGATAAAATATAAGGATTTGTGACTAAAAGTTTCCATAATCAACTAAATTGGTATCGATCAAGTATGCAAATCGCTCTCATTCTAATACAATGATTGAGGATAACTTGAAAGAGAATAAACATCTATGATTTTCTAGTATCGAGATTGCAGATGACATGCTCAACAATTCTTTTGTATGGACCAAACATTCAGTTATGTTGTGGTGCAAGTATATATATACTTTATTATCAATAAAATTTTTAATTTCCTTATTATATTTATTTATAAATATATCATTTTTACATGAAAAGGTCAAAAATGGTGGTTTATTTTGTTATCGTGTACCTAAATTATTGTGAAATTGTGATAAAAAATTTAATGCAATATAATGCGAGTGAAATGAGACACTACAAAAAGTTCCCTTTATTAGAGAACAATGCCTTCAAAAGTATATGAAAGCATGCAATCATAAAAAAACAATAATGGGATATTCCTCCACAAACTGTCCCTAAAAAGCCTAAATGATGTATTGTTCATTATAACTGGTCCTTAAAAATATCTTAATGAATTCTTTGGCGTCCTACATTAATGTATTTATAAGGAATCATGAATCCTAATAAACACCAATTTTACTGGTGTAGTATCCCTTATGTCTATATTATTTTCATTTGAAAATCTAAAATATATGTTTACTCAATTGTCACAAATACAACCTTCTCAAAATAACAACAATAAGTTCATCTTAGAAAAACACATTCCAAAGATTCAAAATGAATCAATAGAATATATTGCATATTACTCTATATTACTAGAAACAAATGAAAGTTACAAATGGGATTACATGCCTTTTACCGCCAAATTGGCAAAACACACAAATACAATATATCATTACAAGCAAAATGCATATTAAAAATAGGAGAAAAGATTTCTCAAATGGTGGGAATCATCATGGATCCATGAGATGTGTCTTTCCTTCTATATACCCATTTGTAGTGGTGTAGCCAGAAAATGCGATCTGGTTGGGCACTATATACAGTAAATCTTTAAACAATTATATAAGTCGGGCACTTACACTAGTTTTCTATTTATATCTCATTCAAATTGTACACATTAGTATACAATTAAGCAAACTTGGGATAGGGCATGTACCCGCCCTAGTCTATATGTAGCTATGCCACTACCCATTTATCATTCTCTTACTCCACTTATTTATGTATCATAGCCTCATTCAAGCCATTTCCACTCCACAAAACAAAGGAAACAACCTTGACATCATCCATAAAAGGGATGGTAGAAACACAACCACCCTAAGGGCCCATCCACCTATAATCATCATCCACAAAAGCAACTTGATGTAACCGTCAAACTATAAGATATAAAGCACATAGAAAATAGTGGACATCACTACAAGGATGTAATTTGTAACAAACATTATAAAAATAGATGATTTAATGCAAACTATTAAGCAAGATAGTTGAAGAGATTAATAAGTCAGGATAGCAAAAAAATATGAAATAGAAAGTCAATTTGATGGAAAATAGAATAAATATATTATTTGGACTTAATCGGGTTCCTAACCCAAAAAACTAAGCACTTCCACATAATCATGGGATGAGAAGGTTTACAAAATTTGGAGTATATGTGACCATTGTAGGGTCATTTGCTCCATTAACTACAACAAGATAAGGCATCAACAATAATCACAAGTTATGTAGAGTTGAGAACATCCAAAAAGGATAACCAGTAGAGACAATGACTAATGGGAGAGCCAACGAATGGGTAGTTTGATCCTTGTGTTGATGTGGGGAGGAATTCACCTTGTATCTTTAATGGTTTGCTTACTCTGGGGGCGGGATGATTACGATTGAACCCACTTAAAAAAATTGTATGCATTGATTGTTGAGGTGAAAACCAAACAAACAACTAGAGACACTTTAAAGTAGAAAAAAATCTAAATTGAACCGATCTGCATGGCTGGATGAAAGGGCGATATGTTAGAAACAAGCATGAGAATGACAACAAGGATGATGACCCTCGAGTGCAATTCACGTGTACCTACTTTAGTCATTATTTGAAGGCAATTTGGATGAAGTAGAGTTGTTTGGAGATCCATAACCATGTTACTCTAGCATGGCTCGTCAACTTTTGTGTTCATGGATATGATAGATGCATTGCAAAAATGCATGTGGATGTTCTTCTTTCCTATTGATTTATACTTGTTCTCATGCTTCCTATCCTTCTCACTTGTGTAATCAGATTGATGATAATAATATAACTAGCCATAGTAAAGATCAACAAACATGCCAAGTACACCACTCACCAATAACATAGATTGTCATAACCACGTCTCCAGACTACGAGACCACATCGGCCACCCAAAATAGGAGCCCAATGCTAGAACTGGCATAAAGTAGGAATCTAACTAGTATCCTATTCAGTTATGTGAAGAAAGGATTCATTGACCACTAGAGCATTTGATGATCAGACATCACCTGTGATGATTTATGGACGAGCACCTAAGTTTCTTAGCTTGCAAAACAAGAATGCATGAGACGAGACTGACGTGAGGATAACAATTGAATATGTGAGAATATCATCATCTAGATGGAACTAATGAATACATAAGTTGGGATTCTTCATTACTAGCGATGTGGATGTTTGATTCTAGTCATTTCCCATTATGTATTCCTAATGCACATACTGGCATTAGTTAGGTGCATGGTTTAGATAGGAAACAAACAATCACCCACTCAATACCGCCAGACTGTAAAAACCAAAACATCATGTTATTGAAAATATCAGTAAAAGGGGATTAATCTAATGTTTGATGAAGTTGTGCATAGAGACAAAACCTAAAGTTTGCAATTGGATGTTAGTGCTCACATCATTCCATGAAGTATGGAAGATTTTCTAATTGTGGTTCTAAAACTTCAATTAACCTAGTGTTGCCATAACAAATAGCCACCTTGGTCAGATGCCAAAGTTGTTGTTGCAACACAATGTCTACAACCAAATTTTATACAAATATTTTAAACTAATAAACATATTATTTAACCAAGGATTTTTTTCCCAACCATACTTTAGTTTTAAAACCATGGCCAATGAACATTTAACCAAGGATTTGAGAATGGCAAACAATCCTTGTTATAATGTAGGAGCTCTCAAGAAAAGCATAACTAATATAGACATTATAAATTGATAAATTGGAAAATTATTTGGTTTAAGTCAACACATGTTCACACCTCAATAAATCGAATACAAGTTCTAATATAAACAAAATACACCGACAACTAATATATCTAGTATTTTTCATTGGTGGATCTTAACATGAGAAATTTAGTTCCAAAACATCCACAAGTATTCTAAAGTATAAACTCGTTGCAATCCACTAATTAGAGTTTATACCAAAGTGAATACATCAATTTTGAATCATATCTTTATGAAAATCCACAAACCATTTGAGAAATAAAAAACATCCATGGTATGGTTCTAATATAGGCATGTCTATGTGTTCAAATAGTATGGTTTCCTTTTACATTTGTCTTTGTTCCACTAGGTCCAACATATATATGTTCTATAATGATAAATGAAACACCATGACATGTTTTGAAATATGTGCATGTTACATACATATTTATATATATAATTGACATGTGATTGTCAATGATTTGTCTATGACTTGTAGGTCAAATCCTCTTTGTTATATAAATTCTTTGATCTAAATATTGTCATTGATAGTTATGTGTGCACTATTTGGTACATCCTTCATTAATTTATATAGAACTATATATTTAAAAGCCTTACAAACCTCATTTTTTCCAAAATAATCAATAAAGAGAAACTTTGTGGAAAACTTGGGCTACTGGGTACTTGTTGATGATGATGTAGGTGTGGAGTCCAACATCTAGTTGAAGCCTTGGTGGGGGGCAATTTTCATTTTGATAATATCCTGATAGGCTATGATGAAACCCTTAATATATAGATATATTCCATATAATTAACAAACTACCAAAATAACAAGTTAAATGAACTAGGAAAACTAACTTCACAAGTTGTAATGGGGAATAAACCCCCCTTGTAATCCACCCAAAAAATCCTCTAGAAATGTTTTTAATAATAAAGGGATCTAATAGTACTATGCCTCCAATATTTGTTACTATGTATGTCATTTTTCACATAAAAAAATGACAATGGTATTTTTTATTTTTGAGATTAGTTATATTTTGCACATGTTATAACGAACTCCTCATGTAGCAATTAGATTAAAAAATCATACTAAACATGTAACCTCAATATCTGAGGTTGCAAAATCAAGTAGGAGCAAATGTAAAAAACATAAAACATAAATAAAAAGTTTCATTCTAACTGTTACAGATAGAACATTTGCAATTATTCCTCTTGTGCTAAAAGATGCTAGACTGGGGAATGTTTATCAACATGTAAAGTCAACAAGTGGACTTATTTTGCATTTGTACAAACCCAAATATTATTGCACCAAGTTGTTGTCATCCATAGTAACTTTCATATATGGGCATTGGATGACAGTTACTTATTTAAGACACAAGCTAAAGTGAGTTCTAATTACAAAATGCAAGTCACACTCATGAGAAAATTATGAAAATTCTTAATAATAACATCAATACATTCCAAAATTTTGATAGTGTTATCTTTCTTTATTTTTTTCATTTTCTATGTAGGAAGATTAGAATTTTAAAAATACATATATCCTTCAACAAAATAGATGCCAGAGCAACTGACTTGATATAACAAGTTAAAATCTATTGAATAAACCAGTATACATGTAAATAAACTTACTATAGTGCTACTTATCTAGAAGGACAAAAGAAATACAACACATATTTAGTTTCTTTAAAATTTTATGATAAGTGATTGTTAATCCTAAACATATTCATTCAATCAGTTTCTATGGATCGTATCATGCTATTCTCATTCTTTACATGTCATTACATCCATAATAAACCTTTAATTTGGCACACTACTAGCTAATAAGGTAATTATCATATCGACGAGCCCAATATGTAGGAGTGAAAGATATCATCTAAAATTGTAAGAAGTTAATAACACACTTAGCTCACACATTCAATTCATGACTTTCATGAGAATGAACACATAAGAATATAAATATAGTCTTAAAACTTTGAAACAATCATATAAAATAGTAGGAGCCTTCAAATGTTTGTAAGTTACACCTTCAGATAAGGGAACAATAAGCAAAAAACAAAACCATGCTCCACTAAAGCAATTTTATACATCTCTCTAAAAGTTAAAAAATCAATATACAAAGAGTATCAAAATAGTCGCATAAATTGTACAAGTATTTTGATTTTGTAATGTGATAAGAGTTTATAAAGTTGTAGTCCATCTTGGTAAGTAATACACCAAATTAATGAGATTCAATTTGACCAATTAAATAATTTAAAACAAATATTATTGCAAGGCCTTGATTACTACTTGAATTATGGTTCATCGATGAATTAAAATATATTTCCTAAGGCACACATGCTAAATGTTTTAAATTAATGTTTTCATACAAATAAAAAATTTGCCTACTTATTGATTTCTATACAAACAAACATCATTGTTCTTACAAAGTGCATTGGTGATGGTTACTGAAATTAGATGGAGAACCATGTGAGAACTAAAAGTAAACATGTTAATTGGACTATAGTTGCATCCAACAAATGTGTCCCTCTTCAAGCACCAACATAGAGAGAGGGGGAGGGATTGTTAGAAACATCTCATTGGCATAGGACATGGTTAGGCAGTACCTTTTACCCAGGTGCAACCTTATTCTCATCATCTTTTCCCTAAAGTAAAGATCCTAGTTCAAGAGATAATAAATTGCTTGCCTTAATGCCCCTGGTAGATGATTTGAAGAAGAAAGGAGGTATGGAGAAATACATGGTTTATTGAATACGTTTGAAGTTGATTACTTAGAAGGAATAACAAATATATGTAGTGTGATTTTGAGGGGGAAATGTGGGATTAAAACATGTCAAGAAACTATAAGATTTTAAGAGAATGGGATAGGGTGAAAATAATATTTTTTTTCCTAAAAAGACTCTTTGCTGATGGATCTGTTGTAGCTATAGAATATTGATATATTAGATACATAATGAAGATATATAATATATCTTGGCACACAATTGTTCAAAAACTAGACACATCTTATGTCAGTGAAGATCTCAAAGTTCTAGATCCAGATCTGAACTCATCTTTGTGTTGATACATAGTCGTCACCTTCACAGAAGCACCTTGTTGTTGTAGGAAATAACACAATAGTTAATTATATTTTGACAAGAAAACTATCAAGAACAAGTAGAAATAATACATAATATTACAAGAAAAAAAATGTAATTTAGTTTAAGGGAGCAAACTCGGAGCCTGAGGGGAATCTGTGCTAGCATTGCCTTCAAGATAGATTTTATCGCTCCAAACACAAACTTATCTAATGTTTTTCCCCAAGATTCAATCATCTCAATTTCTATCATGAAAATTTAGTTCAAGTGAACCGGCCGTGTCAAACTCATCGTTAGACCACTTAGTCACAATAGAAAAAATAGAGGCATTGTGAAGCCTTATCAACACAAGAACAACAGTATTAGATTCAGAGAAAAAAGCAATTGATGTGGGAGAAGAGAAGAAAAACTTATTAGTTTTCTCACTATTTTTCATATTTGTTATTTTTTATTTTGGGAGAGGGGATGGGTCCTTAAAAGGAGAAGGAGGGTCCTAGACACACTCTGCAGCAAAAATCCGCATGTTGTACATCACAATGGTTTGTCTTCGTTATAGATCAATATGCATCTTTAACATTGCATTAATTGTACACTTAAAAGTTTGATTAAGATATGAAATAAATTTGTTATTGGTGCATTTGCAACGACTCCAAATGACACAAAATAGAAGTTCAAAAGATCATTCAAAAATTAAAAAGAAAAGATATAGAATACTAAATGATGGGATATTCAATTATATGAATGTAATGAGCCCAAAATAAATAAAACTAAAATAGGGGATTTTAGAATACAAAATTACAACATTCCCCACATGTTCCATAAAATCCCAAAAAAACTGTGACTTTACTATATTCTTCAGTAAAGTTAGCTTGTGGCTTTAAACCATTGCCTAGTATAACTCACTTCCATATTCAGAGAAAATGTAAATTATGTCTTGAACTAGACTCTCTAGTTTGGACTCAAATTGAATAATACAACCATAGTGTGAGTACGAGAACAAGGGCCTATCAATGTGGGCATACACGGCCTTCATAAGAATCTTGTTTCATGAGTGCTTTAGTGAGTATACCTAACTCACAATAACTTCTTGATCTTGGGTTAGACTCACATAGTATGGATCTGTAAGTGTGTTGTATCTTATCTAAAAATTTTGTTAATGGTCTTGAACCCATTCAGAGCAAAGATATTCCTATACTAATACAGAATGAGACACTAATGCCATAGGGGATGTCATGAGTTAGACCCAAATATGTTCTTCCTCATAAAACTAAAATTTTAGTTGTCCCTTCGAACTGATCCTCATGGAATCTCTAGTTTTGGAATGGTTGGGTTACCATTGAAATTTTTAATCTATGGGTAGAAGACCCATCCCCCTTGATGAATTGACTACTAGCTTCCTTTCTAGACCCTTAGTAAGTGGATTGAACATATTTCATGCAAATTTTACAACTCAATAAATATGACCCCATGGGTAATCTGATCTCTCACATCTTCATATCTTAATCTCATAAATTTCTTTCTTAGGTTATCCTTAGAGTATTTAGCTTTATATGTGTCTACCTTGTTATTGTAAAAGATAGAAACATGAGGAAATGTCTTTAAAATAAAGTCATATCAAAAAGTAAATTTCTAAGTCATTTAGGTTGACAATAAGATAAGTCTAAGACAATTAACTCAATCTCCGTAAGGGATCTAGCTCTAGTGGTTAGCTTAGAAAATTTCCAAGAAACCACTCCCTCTTTTAGGGAAAACACAAACCCACCTATGTACTTGGTTCATCTAAATTACTAAACTAGTTTACATTAGTATAACCTTATGAAATGGTTAAGAAACCAATGTAGTGGAGGCTATACTTAGCAATACTTTTAAGGTACTTGAAAACCATGGCAAAAGCCTTCTAGTGGTCCGTGTTAGGATATCTTATATAACTACTAAGTCCACTTACATCATAAGAGATATCATGTCTAATGCACTAGCTAGGTACATTAAGCTTCCTATGAGTTGTGCATATTTGTTTCAATCCACGAGAATGATCTTATGGACCTTAATAGGTAGATTAGGACCATAGCATGTGTCTAAAAAATAGAAATAGATGTACTCAATTTTATACCAAGGATTACATCAACAATTCCTAAATATTTCACATCAAAGTTTCTAACTAGAAAATATTTCTTTTTGTTAACAATTTTAGCATTGGATTCAAATATTGTTAACATGCAAGCACATAATGATGCAATTTTTATCAACAGTTTCAGAGTTGATACAATTATTTGATTTATATGCCATACTTCTAGAATATAAAATAAATTTATCAAACCTATCATTCCATTGTTTAGATACTTGTTTTAAGTTCGTACAAGAACTTGACCAATCTACAAACTTTATGTTCTTGTCCAGGCTTAATAAAACCTTTTGGAAGATCCGTATAAATATCTTCTTCAAGATCTCCTTTCAAGAAGGCAATCTTGACATCCAATTGATGGATTTCAAGCTTATGGATCATAACTAGAGCAACTAGTACATGAATGGAAGAGATTTTAGTTACATGTACATAGGTATCTAAGTAAACAAATCCTTACTTTTGACTAAAGCCTTTGGCTACTCGTCTAGACTTAAACTTATTAATGGAACCATCTACCCTCATCTTTTTTCTGAAGACCCACTTACATTCAATTATTTTACATGTGGGTGGAAGCTCAAATAGGATCCAAATAAGATTACTCATAATGGATTTTATTTCATTATCAACAACTTCCTTTCAAAAACTAGAATCTGTGAATTTCATGGCATCTTCATAGGTACGAGAGTATTCTTATACAAGGAAGGTGAGGAAGTAGGGAGAAAAGTTCTCGTCAATTTTCGTTCTTTTACCCCTACCTGGGTAATTGGGAGACTCACTAATAAGTATTTCATGTTCTACTTCATATGAAGTTGAATCCATAATAGGTTCTTGAGGAGTAGAGAAAAATAGACCTTCACTAACTTGTCTAGAAACCTCTCTTAAGAGGAAATATGGATTCACAACATTTATAGGTTTAATCTCATGAATATATTTGGTTCTAGTGTCAGAAATGTCAAATTTAATTACTAAGAATCTACAGTTTACCTCATATCCAATAAAAATAGTATCAATGGTTTTAAGTCCTAGTTTTCTTTCCTTATTATCAGGGATTTATACTTTTCCCAACTGCCCACACAATTTGAGATACTTAAATTAAGGTTTCTTGTTAAACCAAAGTTCATAGGGAGGTCCTGTCAGCGTATGGAAGGTATTGGGTTTGGAATATAGTTGGGAGTTTGAAGAGCTTCTCGACATTTTCTGTGACTAAGACCAGACTCAGCTAAAATTGAACTGACCATGTCAATCAATGTCATAATGTTTCCTCTCTGATACTCCATTAGATTGAGGATTATATGGGGCAATGGTTGCATGTATACATCCTTAGTACTCATATAACTTTTTAAGTTCATACTAAGTGTATTCACCACCTCTTCAGACCTCACTGTATATATTTCTTTCTAATTGTTTCTCTACTTGGATTTTATATATCTTGAATTTCTCTAATTGCTTGCCTTTAGTTTTAAAAAGATAAACAATCATTCAAACAAAATTTCATGTTGTCACAAGTATGAGATTATATGTGCATGGTATCATCGATTATATGAACTCTAGTGTTGCCATATCTTTAAAAGTAAGAAATAATGTTTTTCTTATTATATGTTTCTAAGGGTTCTCATTTTTTGTAGTATTTGATTTTTACGTATTGCATCCATGTAGTGTTCTTGTTCTTCATCAAATATATTGAGATTTTCTTGAACATACAATGTGAATGTAGTCGAAGATTGATGATTTTCCATCCACTATGTGATTTAGAATTGTAAATAAAGACCAGTTGACTATATGGATTTTCTTCTTTGCTTTTATGCTACCCCATAAAAGATCCCATCCCACAAAATCTTTATTTTTTTTTCAAATTTTTGGTGAAGGTATACAATTCTTATGGTAGGAAGGTATTCTAGTGAGAGAGACATTAATCAAGGTTAATCCATGTTCTTTGATTGATGTACTTAATCCTCCAAGTTACTAATCTTTTGGTTATTTTGTCCAAGATATGCAACCTTAAATTCATGGGCAGACAGTTTGGTGATAATGACAATCCTATATATTTTATACAAAATGATTCAAGTTTGCATTGTAGAATGTGATAAACCTTACCATATCTGTAGTGTATATTGTTACCCATGCCAATTTTGATTTGTGGAATTTTCTTTTCAGTCTAGAAAGGTGTTGGGAAATGCCCAAAATTCTAATGGTGCTTCTAAGATTGTTGTCATTGTCATCTATGGAGATATAAATAATAGTATCGCCAACAAATATAATAATGTGTCATTTATAGAGATTGTTGATCTTGAGATAATACCATTTGTGACACCAAGCCTGAATATGGAAAAAAGAATATATGTGAAAATGACAAATAGATATGATAATAATGGATCCCCTTGTTAGAGCCCATTTGATCTTTTGAAAGTAGCCAAATAGAGTGTCATTTATTAGAATACAGGAGTGGCATGAGTTGATCCATCCTTAATCTAATTGAACCAAGTGTCTTTAAATTGACATCCTTTAATTCATAAGATAAGAAAGTCCCAATTTATGTTATCAAAGCCTTTTTAAAATCAAGTTTAAAAGTAAGACAATGATTTTTTGTTTGTTTTATGTGAGTTTAGATTTACATTTGCCATGACGTGTTCTCAAAACATTTTCTATGGCCTTATTTTTTTTCTCTAATGATGGTCTAAATTGACTAATAATTTGTAGGACTGTCTAGATTCTTTACAAGTATGGTGTGCACTTTATTAATAGCTATCCAATCCATGTATCTCTCCTCCTCAAATAGAGAGTTAAAACATTCAGCAACAATCCCTTAATGCCCCAATCGTGTTAATGAAAGGACTCATTATATCCATCAGGCAAACTTGTCAATACTTAATTTAAAAGTCACATCCTTAATTTCTTCCATCATATATTGTTGTATAAGATTTTGAGGATATAGTATGTTTTGTTGCAAAGGGCATTCTGGTCAAATCTAATCTTATTAGAGAAGGAACACTTATCATTAAACATAGTAGGGTGTTAAATATCATATATTTTTCATGATCTCCTATTTATTTTGTGTTAAATCTCTAACACATAATAGGGTGCCAATTTGTGTCTCTCTTTTTTGGTATTGCACATTTTGTGAAAGAAACTGTATTATTATCTCCCTTTATCTGCTATTTTCTTTTAGCTTTGTTTCCACAAGATTTTTTGGTCAAGCAAAAGGTGTTGGATATTTTCTCCCATACGATCAACTTCTAGCTCATTCAAGAATATTTTTGTACCTAATGCAACTAGAGTATTTTTATGTGTTTCTATTTCCTCATGTACTAAAACTTCGGCTCCATATTTAAAGTTCACTCTAAGATTTTTTAGATTTTCAAAAGGTTATAGTTTTGCTATGGTATCATCTTTGATAATTCTATTTTACATGACAACTAATTTATATTGACTATAGGTTTTTTACATCTTTTCTATTTTTGAAGTTTTAGACACCCAAAAAATATGCTTTGTGTTGAGTATAACTAGCATTTGACCATATATAATTCTGGTACTTTAAGGTTAGGTGTATGGTTATGTTTGGTAAGCAAATACATATGGATATATTTCAATTATTTGGTTTGTAAGTTGATGCCAAATGGAGAACTATTTATCCATAGAAAAATATAATGTGATTTTACACTTTTAAAATATGGTTAGGATGATGGAAAAAGATGATGCTCTATAACAAGTTATTTCTACACCCCATAAGTACTCATCCTAAGTAAAACATCCTTCTCATAATTGCTTTCCTCAAATAATAATATTTTCCCACAAAGAACATATCCTTCATAAAATATTTTCCACCAAGTTTATTATTTCCTCTATGTAAAATTTTCTCTATATTAATTCATCAAAGTACAAGTTTATTATTATTAAAAATAATTTTTGTCTATCTAAGCAAATTTATATATCATTTTATAAATATTTCCCTCTAAGAATAAACATTCCTAAGATTTTAGGTCCCCCAACAAATTTCCACCAAGACTGGTGTTCTTAGGATTATAGATCTCATGCTAAGATTTACTTTCTATCAAGTAAAAGTTCCTTCCTTAGAATTTTATCTACAATTAAATATTTATTATTTCCAAGTCACATTTAATATTTTTCAATAAGGATGTACATGTTCTATTTATT
This sequence comes from Alisma plantago-aquatica, assembly GCA_963693085.1. Lineage (NCBI taxonomy): Eukaryota > Viridiplantae > Streptophyta > Magnoliopsida > Alismatales > Alismataceae > Alisma > Alisma plantago-aquatica. Next base: position 1,286,660,390 of record OY856411.1, read on the forward strand.
TAGGAGGTAGATACTACAAAAAATCTTTTTGCTTCTCAATTTTTCTCATGTGACTTTTTGATATTTTTTGAGAAATTTAATTCTTTTAATTTTTTATCCATGTGTTTGTAAAAAATTAGCATAATATATTTTGCACACTATGTATGTCGAGTGTTGTTGTTGCTTATATAATATAGTTTAATGAGGAGAATTTTGTTTAGTTTTAAATCTTATTTAAATTGAATAGAATCAATACATCATATCGAGTGACTTGAAAATTCTCCTCTATTTTCACAGGAACTTGTAACAAACTACTTCTATTACTCACTTTTCTCATAGTACTCGTATAATTAGATCATTGACTAGTGGATACACTAGTGGTCCATTAAATCCAGGTTTGCATGGAAGATTTTCTCATCCATCTACTATGATCTAAAATTAACCCAACTTGTTTAGTATTTGAGTCTCATCTATGGACACATGGGTTCATGTGGGTAACCACATAAGTAAAAAACTTGACCATATTACATATTAGTATGATCAAGATTGGTTAGGTGACAAAATACACCTAGAACTAACTTGAAAATCATACAATATATCTTGTGTATTCTCATAGAAAATTTTGATGACATTCTAGCATACATGGATCCACTTTTTTTTGCCTCTAGTCATCCATCAATCAATACACAGATCATTGGGTACAACTTATCGAACTAAAGTGCGATAAGCAGAGAAAGGTCAAGGTTGAAAATTGGCTTCAATGCAGGTACAGGGACAACACAAAGAATATGTGTTGTGTGCATATAGAACAACAATAGTTGCATTGACCAATAAGTTTCATGCTACAAGGTAGCAGTTTCTACATGAAAAAAAACATTATGGAAATCGTATCTTTTCAGTTGATCAGGCACAACACCCACTGTTTCTTGGTTTCCCACTCAATGTGGGAGATGTAAGAGGGCATTGAAGTTCTCATTGTGACTTTTTCATAAAGATATGTGAGTATCTATGATAGAAAATAAATGCTTTGTTTGAATAGATACAGTTAGTGAATTTACGTTCATATTTGAAGAAATATTTTACAAAATCTCTCATGCAGTCTCAATGTTTGTGTTTTCATAATAACTTATGTGTGTTGACCAATACTAGTTTATCACATAAGCATTTACATTGGGTGGTTGTGGTGACATGCAAGTAATGTGAAAAGTATGTTTTTTTTTGCACTTGGTATAGCTATAAATGGAAGGTTTGATACATATTAGTGGCGTCATGGATTGTCTTGTGATCTATCAAGTTGTGTTTGGGTAAGTATCTAGACACACATTTAGGAATAGGTCTTTTCAACCCATGCATGCCAGATCCAGAACTACAATGACCCAACATTACCAAACCATTTGAAAAGTTTATTCCCATGCATAATAAATCAAAGATATTAAATTAGGGTATTGCCTTTTCAGATAACTATTTCTTCACGTAAGAGATCTAGCGATTGCCATGGCAATATAGGGCTCCCACTACGTGACATAGATGCTTAGGGGAGGGGGTCTTACAGGGGACATGTGCCACCCTTCTACCCAAAGTTCACTTTCTTGGCCCATCTCGACATTCTAGTTCTAGCGACCAGAGATCTCCCTATATTTCCAGCTTCTCCATCCCTAGATGTAGGCTACGACTCATCAGATGCTTGGAGCAGTTTCTACTAGAGCAGGTTCTTAGTTTGGCGATTGTGGGTGTGGATATCATTTTGTAGGTTGTGACCTAACCTTCTTGCGGATATGGAGCTTGTGTTTGGTCCTCCTTTTTTGTATTTGGTGGAGGTGTGACTCCTTCCCCACCTTTCCTATATTCTTTGTTCTATTTTATTTAATTTTTTTTCTTTAATTTTTCAGTGTTTTTTAGTCAGTTCAGTCACCACTAGTCATTGGTCACTTGACCTTTATCGTCGTTTTTTGAGGTTTGGCTATCCCCTCCTTTGTGATAGCTTTGAGGTCTTAGATGAGCTAGGTTTTATTTTGTACTGACTCGATCTATTTGTTTTATCTTATGGATATACTTGTAGTATCTCTAGATGTTCTATCTCTTATGATAAGACTTCATCATTCCATGCTCAAGTTGAAGGAATCATTTTTGAATGTTTGTGTCAATCAACTCTATGGTTTAGGGATCACCACAAAATGTTTTACTCTCATTCAGCTATGACTTTTTGTTGTGTGTTGATCCTATTATAGTTATTTGTTTTGTCATAGCTCTTTATTCTTATTTTGTATGTTTTATGGCTTATGAGTAATGATATTGGGCATTTTTCTCTAGAAAATAAACCAAACATCTCACTATATTGTTTTTTCTTTCCCTTTATACTCCGTTCCTTATTGTCTCCATTGCACCAAACACAATATCATCGATAAACTTCAAATTGAGTAAATATATGTGCACTTGCAGGATATTATAATACATTATAGACCTACTCAAATAGAAAAATACAAACGTTATATGAGCTTCTTGATCCAACCCTGAACCAAAATATTTCTAGTGGTTCCCATAGAATCTGACAAGTTTATCAGAGCTAGTGTGTCTAGGATAGAAGCACATATGAAACTCATTATCAGTGCTTGGAAATTTGAGAGAATATATTTACTATCAAAGATTCACTAGCATACCCAATGGTGGATATTTACTTCCCAGGTATCATGCACAAAGAACTATGTTTTGAGAAAGGGCTTGTGGAACATTTATGCCCATATGACTACTCGAGGTGAGTGGGCAAACAAATTTTCATAATTTTACACTTTGAATAGGTATGATGATTCTAAGTATGATATGAAAAGTTCTTGGTGATGTCAAACCTTTGGGCATGATTTTAATTAAGAGGTGTGGGGATCCATTCATTTAATAGGTCTATAAGAGGATTAATGTACTATTCAATAATTAGACACATGGGGGCACATATGGGTGGTTGAAGTGGGAAGTAGAATGGTTTCCTCTTTCCATATGGCCATCCATCTCATCTAGAGTTTGATCCAAGGGATAATAAAGAGAGTGTACAATTCTTTAGATGAAGTTTTTTGAATTTATTAGTTGAACTTCATGATTTTATGATCCTTAAAGTTGTTGGGAGTGAATATGGAATGTTTTCACAAAAGATCAAAACATATTGTTGTCGCATCATGGAAAATTTTCTAGGGTTGCAATAAAAGTTGATCTCAATAAAATCCTAATGTCAATTATTAAGATCAAGTTCACTTAGTGTGATGCCCCCTGCCACACAAAGTGAGATTGCTCAACCGTGGAAGAAAGATTAACAAATAGATTATCCGAAAAAACTAAAAATTAAAACCATTTTCATAAAATGGCCAAATAATAAGAACCTTCACATATAAGTCCTATCATAGCTCAAAGCATATATAACAACCTGTAACCAAAGAATTGTTCCCAAACATATATACATGACTCCACCACATATGATATACAAAAGGGCACATAAAGAAAGCACATTTGTGAAACATCTACAAAACATTCCTGAAGACCTGAGTGTACATGGACAACTTTAGGACTCTATCAGCAAAAGACATCCAACAGAACTGCCAACCTCGTCAGCTACTGGTCCTCCTACTGCTCCTCAACCTCTACTGCATGACCTCTACCTCTTTGTGCTCGACCACCTAAGAAGGGTGTGGGAAACCCACAAGGTGAGATTCCAAATCTCAGTGGAAAATATAACTCACCACCAACTCTATCATTATCACCGATAAGATAAACAAAGCAGAAGTAAAGTTACAACTAAGTGAAGTAGGTATTCATTATAAAAAGGAAAGGCAATTACTATTGAGTTTATGAAACATCTTAATAATTTAAAAGAAATATGAAGAACATGTACATATCATATCAACAATATTGTATAAAGATCAAGCTAGGCCTCATCCAATATTTTCATATTTTGATCCTATACAAATATACTACAAGGCTGATTATGCATTTTATTATGCCCCAAGGATTTGAGTCATACCACCCAAATCCAACCGACCAATTGATAAGTCAAAATCAGTGCCATACAAGGTCTAATGGAAGAGCCAAAATCCATGACCTCACCTTCCTTGGTCAGTATGAGTGCACATGCAGTGGCATCATAAGTCAACTACTTCTAGGGACGTATAGTCTAGCTGTGCAAATTTGGCCCACCTTGGTACAGGTCATGGTGCTAGTGAGTTATGATTGTAGCCGTACTCTTCCAAGTATGGCATCCAGCCAATCCTATGATACATATCATGGAGCTACAGTCCAAAGTTGCACTCTTCTGGGTATGGCTCATAGCCAATCCTGTGATACATATACATCCAGGACATAAGAAAATACCTCAACTTGCACTCCGCATATTCAACAATATGCGTTCTGAGTTAAACTCATTTCACCATTCAAAAAGTGCTGACACTGAATGGATGTATGGCACAGTGCAAACTACAAGATTAAGTTCCACTGGATTAATTAGGTTATTTAATCATCTTCAGCATCAATCAAGTTACAACGTACAACTTCTAAACAAAATCTACATAAACAAGGGTAGGACACATCAACAAAACATATTGAAGCATATAAGGTATGATCTTATCACTTCCTATCTATTTTTCAACATGTGTCCATCACAAGGACCACATATCTTGGGGTGACAACCCCTGCTCTCATCACTGAAGAAAATTCATCTCATGTAAGGAAATAAGCCATCATTAGGTCATAAGACCATTTACCTTATCAACACTTTATTCCTCACAAGACCAATTCAAACAGATCATAACCACCATAGCTCATACCTGGCTATGTACATCAACTGATGTTACCTGCATGGTTAGAAACTGATAACAAGAAAGCAATACATAATCAACACCATCATCTCATAGGAATCATGCCATACATTTACATCATTACAATTGGGGTTTCTCTTTACTCAATTAGGGTTTACAAGGTTGGATCAACAACCACCCTTAGATCATTACTTTCCTTAACGTTATGAGGAGTGTTATGAGACATAGAAACATGATTCTCATTATAATTATAAAACATGTTAGGAGGCATACAAACATAGCTCTCAACATCATTCGTACAACTTCTTCATAGGGTATCACATCATACCATGTGACCCTGGCATCAACATGATGTATCTTAAACACAACTACAAGATATCGATTAGGGTTATGACATAGGGTATCAGGTTAACCTAGGTGTGTCAGGCAGCCACTCCAAGAAGGGTATTGATTTAGGGTATACTAGGTGAGCAATCTGGGTGTCAGCCTACAAACACAAAAGGGTGTATCCGTTAAGCATCACCATATAGGTGTATCGGGTAACGACACTTCAAGGAAAGGGTGTCAGCTAACCCCTCCTACCAGGAAACATCAACACATGGTGCGACGGGAAGCAGGGGGCAACGCCCTAGTGTATCAGGCAACATAGGGTTTTAGTGATGCTTCTAAGTTGTGAGAGTTGTCAACATTCCAGGCATCAACCCCTCCTTAAGGCGTGACGACCAAATCCTGTCGGGAAATGCCTCGACACAACACATCCATAACAACAACGTTCGATATCTAATTCACCACATATCAGCAATGCCTCCTCCAATGTGTAACGATCTGTCTCAAGACCTAATGGTTGAACAACCCAGATCATGATGACCAACTTCTCCAAATGTAGCATCATCCATCTTCTATCGTTCTAGGTGTAACCAAGCCATGAAAGTCATCAGTAAAGCATGTAGACTTAAGCCTTGCCAAGATCGTGGCGACCTGTCACAAAGGGTGATGGACAGTGGCACCACAGGTCATTACGACAACCCTAGGCATATCGGCCTCAACATACATATCAGCCCACTCATCTTTAACCTTAGGATGGGTGTTACAAGCAAGGCAAAAAAAAGTGAAACACAAGGACAACAACCAAGAAAGGTTCTTCTCTAAAAACATAATGCAAAACTACCAAAAAGACTACTAGCATGCAAGAGATAACACGCCAAGAACATAGAACAAAATGGCAAGTAAAGGGTGATAATAACAAAGAGGGTTTGGAGTTATATAACCTGCCTTAAGGATCACCACCAAGATCCAAGCTCATGAGCTCAAGGTAGAAGAAGGTATTCCAATCTTGATCACCACAACACCATGGTAGAGGATGAAGAGAGCACCACAAGCTTGGGACTCATCCTCCAAGCTCTAAGGGAGAAGCTCCTCTAGCTCAAGATCATCCACCAAAGAGAGAATGCAAGGATAACCAAAAGGGTTCTCATGCATGGAGAGAAAGAGGTATATATACAAGAGGGATGAAAGAGAGAGAAAGGGGAAGGTGTCACCACCTTAGAACCCTAGGTGACACCTGTCCATGAAGAAAGAGCTACATGCAACACTATGAAACAAGGTGATAGGATCTATGTCTCGCCCACTAGGTCACTTAAGATGTTGACATGCCGATACACACATCTACCCTCTTCACAATCTGACAGGGGTAAACCATAGGCACCACAAACCAATATGGTGCATCTTGAGACACCAAAAAATCAATAGGATGTCCCTCAAGACACCCATAAATAGATACATGGCCTCTCCAAGGCTCCCAAGCCCGAGACAACATTCCTAGGTGTAAGATACAACTCAAACATGTGTCCAAGACACCACCAAGGATGTCACCACACAAATAAGGTCCAAACAAGGTTCCCATCTCTTTCTCTTTCCTCTAGATGATGCCAAGAGAGAGAAGGAACACTCTAGAGGTGGTAAACTGCACATCAACCCCTATCCTGGGTATAATTGCAATTTGCACCAAAACCTCTCCACAAAACACAAGCATCAAGCTCAAACAAGAAATTCAAGCTTCCAACATGCCCTAATTACATCTCAGATGTTTAGAGCAACATACTTGAGAAAAACAAATAGGGTTATCCCAAAACATGGGTCAGGGTCCTTACAAGCCATAAACCCCTAATAGGAATTTCTCCCCCGAAATCCTAAGAGAAAAGGGAGGGATACTTCCTCCTCATCTCTTCTTCAAGCTCCCATGTGGCTTGCTCAACATGACGATGATGCCAAAGAACTTTCACAAGCACAAGGTCCTTCCTCTTCATACTCTCTAGTCAAGGATCAACACTGGACCCTCGACATAGGTCATATCCTCATCAAGCTTTACCTCCACAGGCTGTAACACTAACTCAATATCTGCATGACACTTCCTCAACATACTGACATGAAACATTGGATGCAACCTGTATAATTCAGGTGGCAACTCCAACTGGTAAGCCACCTTCCCAACATGTTCCATCACTGGGTAAGGTCCCATATACATGGGAGTCAACTTACCCTTCTTTCCAAACCTCAAAACACCCTTCTAAGGAGAGACCTTTAGATATGCCTTGTATCCCACTTGGAACTCCAAGGGTCTGTAATGATTATCTACATATGACTTTTGTCTGTCCTGTACTGCTTTAAACTATCGTTGTATCACTTTTATCTTCTCTATCATTTGTTACACAAGCTCAAGACCAAGCACTTGATACTCTCCTATTTCATACCAATACAACGGGGGTCCTGCAATGTCTCCCATACAACACCTCATATGGTGCCATGTCAATACTACTCTGATAGTTGTTGTTGTAGGTGAACTCTATCAAACTGAGATGTACATCCCAACTTCCTAAAAAGTGAAGGACACAAGCCCTCAACAGATCCTCTAAGGTGTGAATGGTCCTTTCAGATTGACCATCTGCCTATGGGTGGAAAGAGATGCTAAACTTCAACTGTGTATCCAAAGTTGTGTGCAAACATTCCCAAAAGTGACTTGTAAACTGAGGACCTCTATCAGACACAATAGTAGCTGGAACACTATGCAAACACAATATCTCATCAACATAGACTTGGGAAAGCTTCTTTGCTGTGAACGTTGTCTTCATGGGAAGGCAATGCGCTGACTTGGTCAACCTATCTACGATCACCCAAATGGAATGATAACCTTTGGCTGTCTTGCGCAGACCAATTACAAAGTCCATAGTCACATGATCCCATTTCCACTATGGTATAGGCAATAGTTGTAATGTTCCTACAGGTTTCTGATGTTCAACTTTGACTTGTTGACATACCACACATCTTGCAATGAAATCAGCTACATCTTTCTTTAAGCCTGGCCACCAATACATATCCTTCAGATTATGATACATCTTGGTACTACCTAGATGCATAGCATACATGGATGAATGAGCCTCCTCTAACACCATCTTCCTAAGGTTATCAGGACCAGGAACCACTATCCAATCATGATAACAAACTATCCCATCATCTGACTCATGGAAGCCATCATGCTTTTCACTGCTGAACTCTAATCTAATTTGTTGTATCATAGTATATGTCCGTTGAGCTTCTCTGATCTACTGTCTTAGGATAGGCTTCACTTGTAACTGTGCCAACAAACCAGATAACAAGGAGACTTCCAACATGACATTTGTGACGTCCCCGGATTTTCACCTTCCCAAACCCTATTGGGAATGAGATGTCAGAATCTGAAAACATCATGCAATCCATATCAGAAAGCGATGCGGAAGCATAATACGCATACATGAACATACAACCATAACATTTCTCAACATTCAACATGTATATTTATACAACATGAATTATTACACAATAATTTACAATTACATATTGAATGAAGATTTTACAATCTATAAACATGTATGCTAACAGGATCTTAGACAATAGGTACAACCTGTGCAACTTGCTCACATCCTATTCCTTTATCCCATTCTAGCTCTGGACCTAGAAAATATGAGAAACAAAAACATCAACAAAAGTTGGTACGTGGAATTAAAAGCTATACTATGCTGGCATATAAAATACTCGAAATTGAAGAAAGAGAAAGGAAACATTATTTAAGATGGAGAATCAGGTAATCCCAAGTTATTAGTCATATTTCAATGGACAAGTATTACTATGGTGGACTTTGCACAAACATAAATATTGGGCCCTATCCCTGCGTACCTTGTACCATTAGGGATCTCCCTGCGTACCTTGTACCATTAGGGAGGTGCTAGTCAACATTAATGCTTTCCCTCTCTAATAGGGAGATTAATGAACCATCAGTAACTACATTCCATTTTCTTTCCTTAGTGTTCTTATTGTTTAAGGCGGAAATGACAATACATATAGATGTACATCCAACAAGATATTCAAGTACAAGCAAGCAAGTGCATATATTTAACATCCATCAAAACTAGTCATATAATTATATCCACGTACCTGAGTTCAGAGATTCATACTTATATTCTGGATCATCTACATCTCTGGTCATCACCTGATTAAGACAAGACCACATACTATCATCAGATTCTTATCATCTTACATCTCATCTTAACCCTAACCTTAACTGGTTTCTAATATTTTTATACTGATCTAAAAGTCATTATTAAGGTCTATTTGAACCTAGGTTTGACTAAAACCCTAATCTGGACCTAAATACCATTAATAATGGCAAACCTTGTATTAATGATGAATATTTGTTATTAATCAGGTGATGACCGGATATCTAGATGAGAAAGAATGACTAGAAATCTCTAAACTCAGGTACGTGGTTTTTATTAAGTATAAGACTAGTTTTCTGGTTGCCTATGATATGTGATATCTTGAATGCTCGTATTTGGATATGATTGCTTGGTTGAACTAGTATGAGTTATACTTCGCCAAATCTAATAGAACATAAATGAGTATGATGGGTTGTAGCTACTAGAGCACATAGCCTGGTGTGGATGCATGTTGCCTAACATGGATGTATGATTCCTTAGCCCATGTTAGATGTATGATGATACTATATTGCCCACACTAGATGTAAGTCAAGTGCAAGTATGCGTAGTACAACCACATCAAAGTGAATGCAATAAAAGGAATGTTTACCTGTTTATCGCTTTAAACAATGTTTTCTTTTACTCTTTCTTTCTCAAGTTATTTCAATTATGCAAAAATATTAGTACGTATCTTTCTACCCACGTGCACAACACCTTGTGTGTTGATTCGTTGTTTCACGTATGTTTTAGGTTCAGAGCTAGCTTGAGATAAAAGACGGGAAGTGAGCAGTTGTCCAGGTTGTACCTATTGTCTAAGATCCTGTTAGCATACATGTTTAGACTTGTAGAATTTTCGTTCAATATGTAACTGTAAATCATTCTGTAATAATTCATATTGCATAAATATACATGTTGTTGTTGAGAAATTTTATGGTTGTATGTTCATGTATGCGTATTATGCTTCCGCATCACTTTCTGATATGATTGGATGATGTTTTCGGATTCTAACATCTCATTCCCAATAGGGTTTGGAGAAATCAAAATCCGGGGACGTCACAACATTCATCTGGCGCAAGGAGACCAACATGTCTCTCTTGTGGCACATCAAAGAACTCAAATGACCTTTATTCATGGATGAGGATGAAGACTTCCTGCTCAACATGTCTTCCGTGACATTCACCTTTTCTGAGTGATAATCAATCATGCAATCGTAGTCTTTGATCAACTCCATCCAACGACGCTGCCTCATGTTCAACTCCTGTTGTGAAAATATGTACTTAAGGTTCTTATGATCCATGAAGATCTGACACTTCTCTCCATACATGTAGTGCCTCCAAATATTCAAAGCATGAACCACTACATCTAACTCCAAATCATGGTTGGATAATTCTCCTTGTGTTTCTTAAGCTATCGGGAAGCAAAAGAAACCACTTGCTTGTATTTCATCAACACACATCCCAAACCATTCTTGGATGCATCATAAAAGATGATGTATCCTTTTCCTTACTCATGCAAGACCAAAACCAGTGCACTTGTCAACTTCTCCTTTAACATTTGAAAAACACATTGACATATGTCATTCCAAATGAACAACACATCCTTCCTTGTTAACTTGGTTAGGGGTAGGGAGATGGTGCTGAAATCCTTAATGAACCTTCGCTAGTAGCCTGCCAGACCTAGAAAACTACACACTTCTATCGATGTCTTAGGCTGCTCCCATTCTGTCACATAATATACCTTCTAAGTATCCACATGTACTTCTTTTTTTGATATAACATGTCCCAAGAAAACTACATCCCTCAACCGGAACTCACACTTGCTAAACTTAGCATAAAGCTGGTGCTATCTTAGCATGGTCAATGCCCGACGGAGATGTTGTTCATGTTGCTGGTTGTCTCAACTACATATGAAGATGTCATCTATGAAGACCACCACGAACTGATGAAAGAACGGTCGGAATACTCTGTTCATAAAATCCATGAATGCTACCGGTGCATTGGTCAGCCCAAATGGCATAACCAAAAAATCATAGTGACCATACCTCATCCTAAAGGTAGACTTGGGTATGCCATCCTCCTTGATCCTTAATTGATGATATCCTGATCTCATATCTATTTTTGAGATCACCATCACACCATGCAACTGGACAAACATATCATCTATCCTCGGCAAAGGGTACTTATTCTTTATCGTGACTTTGTTCAACTATTTGTAGTCTATGCACAACCTCATAGATCCATCCTTCTTCTTCACGAACTACACTGGAGCACCCTAAGGTGACATACTCAGCCTGATGAAACCTTTGTCAAGAAGTTCTTGCAGCTGTCTCTTCAACTTTTCCATCTCCATCGGAGCCACCATCCTATATGGTTTCTGAGCTATAGGTTGCGTACCAGGAACCAGATTGATCTCAAAATCAATCTCTCGAGGTGGGGGTACACCTCGAAACTCCTCAGGAAACATGTCCTCAAACTCCCTAACAATCGGTACCTCCTGAATACTAGGACTCCTTGTCTCAGTATTCATCACATGTGCCAAAAATGCTTCACAACCCTGTCTCAGAAGCTTCCTCTCTACCATAGCTGATACAAGACACGTCGAAAGAATCTTCCTATCTCCTTGGAAGATCCATGTCTCACTACCAACCACAAACATCACTTGCTTGGAACTACAATCCAAGACCACCCTATACTTATCCAAGGTATCCATTCTAAGGATCACATCAAATCTATGCATGTCCAGTGGTATAAGATCCACTTGAATGTTGTGTCTCGAAAAAGAGAGAACACAGGAAGGACACACATCTTGCAACCCTACAAAACTGACCAATGGGGTTTCTAGGAAAAAACTATTCTTCTTATGACTAGTAGGCAAAGGACAACTACTAAGCACTTCACGTGCGATAAAAGAGTGTGTTGCACCCAGATCAACCGAAATAGATATAAAGCAAGAAGAAGACAAATCATAATGAAATAACTCCATATCACCTGCCACCACTCACGGGTTGACCACCGCCTCTGGCTGACTCATAGCACAGAATCTAGCAGTCGCCTATTGTCGCCCCCATCCTATGCTTTCCTGAGCAAATGATCCAACTTGTGATGCTTGACCACGTCCTTATCCTCCTCCACTGCTGTTTTGCTGTCTCTGCGAGTCCTACTGACTATGCCTCAGTTGCTGGGTCACTTCTTCACCCCTCATGGGACATTCTCCTCTCAGATGTCCAATCTATCCACACTTGTAGCAAGCCCAGTTCCCATACTATGGACTAGATGGCCCTATCACCGATGCTGATGCAACACTTTGGCCTCCTACAGGGGGAAAACTACAACCCCTGCCTTACTCAGTGACCACTGTGTCAAAGCACTAAACCTCTACAATATTGCTGGTGCAAAAAACCTCAGCTTCTTAAAGCCTCCATACGATTGCCCCTGAGACTATGCAGACCTATTCTTGGCACTTGCCTCTATCTTCTCCTTCACACACCACTCTATTCTTTGAACAAACTCCATAAATATGGAAAACCTTTCTTGATTCTCCAAGTCACTAGTTGGGGTAGACAACTCAACATGCAATCCCTTCTCAAAACGAGGAATCTGCTCGCCCTACATGGTAGCCATGTGTGGATAGAATCTCAACAATTCCATAAACCTTGCTTCATACTCATTGATAGTCATGGATCCCTGTCGAATCCTCTTAAACTAGCTGATTTCTCATCAAGATACGTCTGAGGAAAGTACCGACTAACAAACTCACGTCGAAACTCCTCCTAACTGACCACAACACTGGGTCCCTTCTCCTCCTCTATGGCCCACTAATAGCCAACACTTCCCTTCAAAAGGTACACCACATGCTTCACCTTATCCTCTTTAGGGATACTCATGATCTCAAAGGCCTTCTCAAGCTCAGAAAGCCACATATCCACATCTATCCGGTCAGCTGTGCCCGCATATCAACCCATATAACCCGACAAAGCCGATCGAAATCCTTCCCAGTGCCCGAAGATTCAATATGGGGAACTGGTGCCCTATTTTGAGGTACAAGCATCTTGTTCGCCATATGAGTCATCACTGTCATAAACTGCCCAAAAAGAGATCAAAAGGTAGGGTTTTCAACCATGGATGGGTCAAACTCAGGGACTTCAGGCACCCGATCTTCTCGTGCTTGGTTCCTTGCACCACCACCTGGCACTGCAACACTGCTCTCAGCATCATGTTCTTTGTGTTCTCCAAATATCTTTGAGCTTTCTCTTCTTCTTTTGCATAAACAGATTATCCAAAAACACTAAAAATTAAAACCATTTTCATAAAATGGCCAAATAGTAAGAACCTTCACATATAACTCCTTTCATGCCTCAAAGCATATACAAGGCATGCTAACAACCTGTAACCAAAGAACTGTTCTAGAACATATATACATGATTCCATCACATCTAACATAAAAAAGGCACATAAAGAAAGCATGTTGTGAAACATCTACAAAACATTCGTAAAGACCCGAGTGTACAGGAACAACTCTAGGACTCTATTAACAAAAGACATCCAACATCACTGCCAACCTCATCAGCTATTGGTCCAACTACTGCTCCTCAACCTCCGTTGCACGACCTCTACCTCTTTGTGCTCAACCACCTAAAAAGGGTGTGGGAAACCCATGGGGTGAGATTCTAAATCTCAGTGGGAGATATAACTCACCACCAACTCTATTATTATCACAGATAAGATAAAAAAAACAACAGTAAAGTTACAACTAAGTGAAGTAGGTATTCATTGTTAATAGGAAAGGCAATTACTGTTGAGTTTATGAAACATCTTAATAATTTAAAAGGAATATGAAGAACATGTACATATCCTATCAACAATATTGTATAAAGATCAAGCAAGGCCTCATCCAATGTTTCCGTATTTTGATCCTATAAAAATATACTACATGGATGATTATGCATTTTATTATGCCCCGAGGATTTGAGTCGTACCACCCAAATCCAACCGACCACTTGATAAGTCGAAATCGGTGCCATACAAGGTATAATGGAAGAGCCAGAATCCATGACCTCACCTTCCTCGATCAGTATGAGTGAACATGTAGTGACATCATAAGTGAACTGCTTCCAGTGATGTATAGTCTAGCTGTGTAGATTTAGCCCACCTTGGTGCAAGTCACGGTGCTAGTGAATTACGACCGTAGTCGTACTCTTCTAGGCATGACATGCAGCTAATCCAGTGACACATATCATGGAGCTGTAGTCCAAAGTTGCACTCTTCCAGGTATGGCTCATAGCCAATCTTGTGATACATATACATTCAGGACACAAGAAGATACCTCAACTTGCACCCCGCATATTCAACATTATGCGTTCCGAGTTAAACTCATTTCACCATCCAACAAGTGCTGAAACTGAATGGATCTATGGAACAGGGAAAACTATAAGATTACGTTCCACTTGATTAATTAGGTTATTTATGCATCTTTAGCATCAATCAAGGTACAATGTACAACTTCTAAACAAGATCTACATATATAAGGGTAGAACACGTCACCAAAACATATTGAATATATAAGGTGTGATCGTATCACTTCCTATCTATTTTTCAACCTGTGTCCATCACAAGGACCATATATCTTGGGGTGACAACCCCTCCTCTCATCACTGAGGAAAATCATCTCATGCAAGGCAATAAGCCATCATTAGGTCATAAGACCATTTACCTTATCAACACTTTATGCCTCATAAGACCCATTCAAACAGATCATAACCACCATAGCTCATACCTGGCTATGTACATCAATTGATGTTACATGCATGGTTAGAAACTGATAACAAGAAAGCAATACATCATCAACACCATCATCTCATAGGAATCATGTCATACATTTACAACATTATAATTAGGGTTTCTCTATACTCAATTAGGGTTTACAAGGTTGGATCAACAACCACCCTTAGATCATTACTTTCCTCAACATTATGAGGTGTGTTATGATACATAGAAACATGATTCTCATTATAATTATAAAACATGTTATGAGGTATAGAAACAAAGCTCTCAACATCATTCGTACAACTTCTCCATAGGGTATCACATCATAACATGTGACCCTAGCATCAACACGATGTATCTTAAACACCACTACAAGATATTAGTTAGGGTTAGGACATAGGGTATCAGGTTAACCCTAGGTGTTTCGGGCAGCCACTTCAAGAAGGGTATCAATTTAGGGTATACCAGGTGAGCAACATGGGTGTCGGCCTACCAACATAGAAGGGTGTATTGGTTAAGCATCACCATATAGGTGTATCAAGCAAAGACACTTCAAGGAAAGGGTTTTGCCTAACCCCTCCTATCAGGCAATGTCAACACATGGTGTGACAGGTGTCAGGGGTAACAGGAAACACCCTAATGTATCAGGCAACTTAGGGTTTTAGTGATGCGTTTAAACCATGACAGCTATCAACATGTAGGGAATCAACCCCTCCTCAAGGCGTGACAGCCAAAGCCTGACGGGAAATGCCTCGATGCAACACATCCATAACAATAACGTTTGATCTCAAATTCACCGCATATCGGTAACACCTCCTCCAACACATAATGATCTGTCTCAAGACCTAATGGTTGAAAAACCCATATCGTGATGACCAACGTCTCCAAATGTAGAAGCATCCATCTTCTACCGTTCTAGGTGTTACCAAGCCATGAAAACCATTAGAAAATCATGTTGACTTAAGACTTGCCAAGATTGTGATCACCTATCACAAAGGGTGATAGAAAGTGGTGCCATAGGTCATGATGACCACCCTAGGTATATCGACCTAACATGCCTATCGGCCTCAGCATACATATCGGCCCACTCATCTTCAACCTTAGGACGAGCATTACAAGTAAGGCAAAAGAAGTGCAACACAAGGGCAGCAACCAAGCAAGGTTCTTCTCTAATAACAGAACACAAAACTCCAAAAAGACTACTAGAATGCAAGATATAATGAGCCAAGAACATAGAACAAAATGGCAAGTAAAGGTGATAATAACAAAGAGGGTTTAGAGTTATATAACCAGCCTCAAGGATCACCACCAAGCTCCAAGATCACGAGCTCATGGTAGAAGAAGGTCTTCCAATCTTGATCATCACAACACCAATGTAGAGGATGAAGAGAGCACCACAAGCTTGGGACTCATCCTCCAAGCTCTAAGGGAGAAGCTCCTCTAGCTCAAGGTCTTCCACTAAAGAAAGAATACAAGGATAACTAAAAGGGTTATCTTACATGGAGAGAAAGAGGTATATATACAAGAGGGAAGAAAGAGAGATCAAGGGGAAGGTTTAACCACCTTAGAACCCTAGGTGACACTTGTCAACGAAGAAAGAGCCACATGCAACACCGTGCAAAAAGGTTATAGGATCAATGTCTTGCCCACTAGCTCACTTAAGATGTTGAGAGGTCGATACACACATCTATCCTCTTCACAAACCGATAGGGGTAAACCCTAGGTACCACAAACCTATATGATGCATCTTGAGACACCAAAAAGTCGATAAGATGTCCCTCAAGACACCCACAAATCGATACAGGGCCTCTCCAAGGCTCCCAAGCCCGAGACAACATTCTTAGGTGTAAGATACACCTCAAACATGTGTCTAAGACACCACCAAGGATGTCACCACACAACTAAGGTCCAAAAAAGGTGCCCATATCTTTCTCTTTCATCTAGATGATGCCAAGAGAGAGAAGGAACACTCTAGAGGTGGCAAACTTGTACATCAACCCCTATCCTGGGTAAATTGCAATTTGCACCAAAACCTCTCTATAAAACACAAGCATCAAGCTCAAACAAGAAACTCAAGCTTCCAACATGCCCTAGTTACATCTCATATGTTTAGAGAAAGGATCTAAGCAACATACTTAAGCAAAACAAATAGGGTTAAACCAAAATGTGGGTCAGGGTCCTTACACTTAGTATTGTGTTTAATAAGAGTCTTCCTTGGATATGTGATTGATGTGGTCCTTTGACCAGAAGTTAACTAGAGATTAGTATGATTCAAGTGAAATAATAGGAGTATATGGACTAAAGTTATGTGTTCAAATATCTTGATATGTGCTTGCACCTAATTGATCTAAGTATGTGATATACATGTCTCCTTATTTATGTTATTTTTTATATGATGAGAAAATGTGTGATTGATGATGGATGTATCATAAATAGTGCATGTTTTATGTTATTATTTACTTATGATTTATGCATATTACTTTCATAATAGATAAGTAAAACCTTGATCACTAATGATATCCTTCCTATATAACTCCATAACCTAGGGTTGCAATAAGTACCTCCTACCACCCTGGAATTTGTTCTCCCATGATTGGTGAAATTGCATATGTATGAAATCTAGAGAGATCTTGATTTAATTCAAGGGGTTCCAACATGTAGAAAGGTTATTTTTCTAGTACTTTCATGACAATTTAGGAAGGAAATATAATTCATTATAAGATAGTTATAAAATGTTGTATCTTGCTATAAATGATCATTTTACTTCTTTTTATCTTATATATCAAGCTATATTATATATAATGGTTTACCTAAGTAACTCAACATGCTTTGTGTCAATACACTTGATTTTGTTGTTTTCATGAACTAGGAATATGGAAGGAAGTTGTGGAATGAGAAAGCTTGTTAGATGGAACATTGTGTTGCAACTATTATAGTTTAAAATTCCCAATGTAACATGTACTATTCCTTGTGTAAGTGTAAACCATGTAATAAATTTTATGTTTGATTAATGTTTAAACTAATGGTGATTATTTAGATTGATTGTGGTTCAAATACATTCATATGTTGAGTCCACTAATAAACTAAATAATGATTTCATAATTTTGTCTCTTAGCATCTCTAAATTGGGAAGGTAAAAATGGGATTATCACATGTGGTATCAGAGAATACAACCCTCAGACCTAGATCTTGGAAAAAATAGATTAAAAAACTCCACTAGTTAATCACTTACCTAATTCATCAAAGACGACTCATTTTGACAAGTAACTAAGTCTGAATAAATATGAAAATTTTGATATTCAAACTAATCACAAAGTCTGATCATGGAGAATGGTCATACCACTATGTTATTGTAAACTATTAAATTTGGTTTCTTGATTAACAATGGCTAATTAGTTTTATATTATGAATCTTTCCCCTAATTACACTTTGACGATGGACCAACTTGACCTATTATTCATGATCAACCAAACAATTAAGGTCACATAACACATCATCAAGGTCATTAGATATTAATTTATGTCTAGGATTCACCAAATTTAGTCATGTATTTTGATCTTGGTCCTACATAACAAGGATCATTATTTCATCATTCATAATGGGTGAGATCCTCAAGCATTATTCTCAAGAACAATTTATGTGGTTCATTGTGGAACTTGGTTCATTGGACAATAATCTGAGTACTTTCACTATACAGATCACAAATTTGACAGATATTGCAACATACTTGAATCTCGGCATATTTCTAGACCCTATATTTGAGACCCTTTTTAGTAGAGATAATATCAATCATGCCTTTCTTTGAAGTAGATGACATTAAGTGTGTTAGGATCTTATAAATGTAGTACTTAAGTGAAATATTTATAGTTAGGAGGTTTTAGTATATTTTTTTCACTTAGTGTTTAAATGAGGGTTAAACTACAAATTTACTACTTAACTAGTTTTACTATTAAGAAAATGCACTAAAAATTTCCTAGGCATAAATAATTGGCAAATAGAATACCCAATATCACTTAAAAATGTCCAAATAATAACAATTGTGGTGATAATAATCTTAATCTTCAAGTTGTTGAATCAACTATCAAAAGTCATTGATAATTCATCATAGTGATATCCTCAAGCATCATTCTCATGCATAATTTGCATGGTTCATTATGGAACTTGGTTCTACACAAATATTAAATTTAATAGATATTGTCATACTTGAATCTAGGTATATTTCTAGACCCTATATTGTATACCCTTTTTACTAGAGCTAATATCAATCCCACCTTTCTCAGAATTAGATTATAGTAAGTGTATTAGGATATTATAAATGTAATGCTTAAGTGAAATGTTTATAGCTAGGAGGTTTTGGTGTATTTTTTCACTTAGTGTATAAGTGAGGGCTAAAGTACAAATTTACTACTTGATTGGTTTATTATTAAATAAATGCACTATAAATTTCATTGGCATAAATAATTGCTAAATAGAATAAGTAATATCACTTGAAATTTTTCCAAATAAATAATAGTTGTATTGATAATAGCCATGATCATAAAGTTTTTGAATCAATTATCAAAATAAAAACTAAAAAATTATGATGATAGTAAGATATAGGCATTAGGAAAATCCATTCATAATAAAATAATTCAAAATCAATTCAAATCCCACAATATTAGTGAAAGATAATAACTAGGACAATAGATATGGTAATAGTATCTTTAAACCCTAGTATATTAATTGAATACATAAATAACCTCAAAAGTGGAAACTAACACCAAATTTGGAATCTACGTGTGTTAAATATCTAGGTCATCAAATTTCATTTTAAGTGGACCATGTTTGATATCTGAACTAATTGTGGAAAGAAATTATAAAATAAAATGCTAATTACTTGATTAAATTGATAATATACTAAGATTCCTCTAAATTATTTATGCTAAATACAATTTTCTATTCTTCCTATTTTTAGATCGTGATAGAAAGTCCCAAATCATTTTGGAGTCTTCCTCATTGTACTAGGGGGAGTTCGGATGACAATGGTTGTTGCCTACCTTTGGTAGGAGACTTGCTCCACATGAACATGATGCATTTGCATCTCTCTATTTCTCTCTCCTATCTCCCTCCATCCTCCACTTCATTGCTTTATTCTTTCTCCATTGAATTCATCTCTCCATTATGTATACGTCTATCCTACAATTCCACACAAAAATCATTAATACAAGAAATCTTCAATCTCTCTTTCTCCATAGTTTTAGATAGTCACTAGGGTCTCTTCCTCCATGGCCTCTTATATAAAATAATTGATCCCACAAGTGTATAAACCTTGACCATCAGCTAGACCAATTTACTTTGATACACCTTTCCCCAACCCTCATTGATCTCATCTTCCTCCATAATGGGTTGGATTGGGCATTGCTTGTTTATTCCAAAATAGTCAAAATTGTAAAGTACGAGCCATTGATCCCACAAGTGTGTAAAACATTGGCCACCAACTGAAAACCTCTAGAGGGGGGGTGAATAGAGTTTTAGAGAGATTTTAAAATAATTTTAAACTCAAACAACCAAAGTAAAGATTGAGAAGAGGAACACAGGTGTTTAGAGTGGTTCCACCTTAGCAAATACTAAGGAGTCAGTCCACTACCCGGTTGCTTACCCAACCGGGATTTTGAAAGTACTAAATTTTATTACCTCTCAAGGATGTTACATAAAATTTACAATACTTTCTAAACACCCTTTGGACAGCCTTCACCCTGAAGTAGTCTTGCCAACCTCGAAGCAGCCTTCCTTGAAGTAACTTCAAGCTCCCCCTTGAAGTAGCCTTCCTCCTGAAGTAGCTTCCCGTCAAGACAGCCTTCCGAAGTAGTCCAAAGTCCTCCTCTTCACACGAAGAGCTTCAACCTCTCCAATCCGCAGCCTCCTACCTGGAGTAGCAAGGAGAGTACAGGTAATACAAAGAAACGAGAAAGGAATAAAAGAAAATACAACTTATCCTTGTAGCTCAAGGCTTGATTTCCCTAGATCAAGCGTTTGGATTTTCCTAGCCAATATGATGGACTTGTGATTGCTAGGGTTAGGAAAATCTAGCCTATAGGACGAGCTTGAGCAAAGGAGAAAAATGACCAATTGATCACACAGCTCAGTTCACACAGATTGCACAAGAGGGCTCAAGTATTTTCTCAAGTATATCAAGTGTAAGAAGTGAATCATAGTGTCCTATAGCTTGTCCTATTTATAGGAATGGCCTAAGTATACTTAAGGACATTCTAGACAACTTCTAGGGGGTTCCTAGTGCTTAACTAGCCGTTAGGAATAAGTTAGGTGCATTAGCAACGGCTAGTTAATTAATTCTGCAGTTGCTGTCAGAGACCATCTCGGTCGAGGACTTGTCGACCGAGATGTCCAGTCGGTCGAGGATTTGTCGACCGACAGGCTCTCTGGATTAACGTTTATTTGCAACTATTAACTGCTGTGTCTAACGGCTATTTTTGGTCAATCTCGGTCGAGAGGTTTGTCGACCGAGAGTGTCTCGGTCGAGGAGTGTGGTCGACCGAGATTGACTCTGTTTTCAATCTTTCAATTAAGATACTAAGTGTGTGCATGAGTGTGCATTATGTGATCCTATTGAATGGATGACTAAGGTGTTTAGCTAGGGAAAATCCAATGCTTGATTTACGTGCGATTCTAAGTACTTGTACATTATAATCCTGTACAAGTTTTTACAATGATTACATTTGCATGAAAATATAAATACTTCATGTTGGATTTCCCTTATAGTTGTGTCATCCTGCACGCTCAAGTAGCTCGTTAGATAAATAAGAATGAAATGTTTGTCATCATCGAAACAAAGGGGATTTATCATAATATCCAATTTATCCAACAATCTCCCCCTTTTTGAAGATGACAAACATTTCTTAAATATGAAATAAGGAAATATAAATCATGTGAGTTTCATACCTGGAAATTTACCTTTTGTAGCCATTTATGTTTTTCAAGTGAGTGCTGGCCAAGATATGATGAAAACTCCTTTATATATACTTTTATATTCTTTCTCCCCCTTTGTCATTTCAAAAAGATATCCAAGTTGAATGTTTTATTGATCTTCTTCCCCTTAATGTAATGCTCCCCCGTAATTAGATCTCCTATTAGGAACATGGATTTGTATCTAATTTATCCACAATTTGTTTCTCAATCATTCGCAAGGATGTTAGGCCTTGAAATGATATGAGATTCCCTTAAGCATATGATGAATAGATTTCTCATATAGCAAAGAATGTTAAGTTATAGATTAAATGAGAATCCTAAAAATATCTCCATCCAAAAGCAAGGGATGTTAAGCCCCATTTTGGGTAGAGAGTTCCTTCAAGTACACGATATAGATTTCTTAAAAAAATATTCAGCTACACATAGTGATAGCAAAGTTTTTGTAAGCTTCTTTTAAACAATTATCAAAGTTTTAATGATCTCCCCCTCTTTCTTATGCTTTGCTCCCCCTTCGATAGACATCTCAAATGAAAGTTTGAATACTTAGTGAAAACATAAAATGTCCAAGATTTTAAAGATGTATGCAATTTTGTCAAACTGGAGAAACAGAAACCCAGTCGGTCGACAGTTGCTCGACCGACAATGTTCTCGGTCGACCAGTTGCTCGACCGAGAGTGTTTCTGGAGAACTATTTTGTTATTTTAATTTGTAATAGTTGCCTGTTTTAATTATTATAATTCCCTTATTTGTTATGCTCTACAATAATGAACTGATAACCCATATTTTGAAGATAACATCATAAGCCAAAAAAATGTAAATAAAAATGGCAAATTTCATTCAATAACATGAGGAAGATTACAATCATATGGAATACAACTTATTACAACACCAACACTTCACAGGAAAGATTTAAGAATTACATCAATGTCCGGATCTTTCCCAAGAAATGGCTCAGCTCCATAGTATTGGACCAAAGTTTTCCAATCCAAAGCACCAGTTGTAGTCAACGCATATGCTTCCAGGAAAGTGGGAACTCGGTCAAAACGGAAGTGAGCAGCTATGTCTTGCAATTGTATGGACGAAAATTGAGTATGTGCAAGATCCATTGATGGTGAAGATGGAGGTTGATAGTAGTTGTATGAGGGGTTAAATGGGTCGAGCATGCCAGGGTTTAAAGAATGCGGATATTCATCGGTTTGGCCAGGAGAAAGGTTTTGCATTCTTTGATTCAAATATGTCATGGCATGGTGATTGTAGTTTAATTGTTTACTAAGATGGTATTGGGAGCCAGCAATATAAGTAAGGGTATTTTGGATGGGATCAATGGAAAGGTTAGTAGAAGGAGGGGGTGGTATATCCTGATGTGATGATTCTCCTTCTACTCTTGCCTTTTTATGGCCAAAGTCAATCCCCATCTTCTCTACGGTGTTCTTACTTATCTTTGGTGGTCTACGCTCCCATATATATCCCATATCTTCAAGGTTTACCTTAAGACAATGTTGAGTAATCTGGCATACAAAATCGGCATATGGTGGATTGCCAGAAAACTCAAGCATATTTTTAAGTACTATGTGAATGAAGTTGATGGGAATTTCTTTTATGATAGCATAAATGAGACACATACGGAAAATGGGAACCTCGGATTTATTGGCTCGTGGATGTATATTGGTGGAAACAATGAGGTTTACTATTCTACATGTCGGTTTTAGGTTTATAGCATAATAGGTTCCCCTATCTTCATGACACGTGGTATTGGCTTGAAATATGGCTCTTTTGATATCACTTAAGCTAATGGTATGGTCATCATCGGAAAATAAATTTATTGGATTGCTGGTGGTAAGGTCAAGGAAATCTTGATATTCATCTATATCAATTTCAAGCATGTCAAGAATATCCCCTTCGGAAAACTTAAAACTATGCCCATTGACCATGGTGTAGAAGAAAGTGGTGTCATTTTCGGTGTGAGATAGAAGATTGGCATAGAATTCGTTTACTACCTTAATGGAGTAGGAAGGAAAGGATGGATTGATGAAGTCCTTCAGCTTTTGTACTCCAAAAAGATGCTCCAGGTCGACTATGTTGATGAAGTCCATCACTTCGACCGGACGTCGGGGAAGAGGAGCTTTAGAGGAAAGCCGAAAGTATCTGTCTCCGGCATCTCCGTCGACGAAAGCTATGTCATTGATGATCGTCAATGGCGGAGTGGCTTCCCTCTCTTCTCTTCTTTTTCTTCCAGCAACTTTCTTCTTCCCTCGGACAGTTGATGATGAGGCCATTGTGTTTCTTGAGAGTGAAGAAGAAGCAAGGAAGATTTGATAGTAAGAGTGCTGAAGGAATGCACAAAATTGCACAAGAGATGGACTATGGAAGCAAGGAAATGCAAGTGTGAGTAAGTGGCTCGTTTTTGCACTTATTTATAGAATTCCAGCGACCCGGTCGGTCGACGGCTCGTCGACCGAGCGTCCGCAACGGTCAAGTTACAGACGCGCCACTTGGTCCTCCAACGGTAAAGAAAACGGTCATAACGGTCGGGTCGTAACGGTCATATCCAACGGCTATTTCTCGGTCGAGCGCTTGTCGACCGACATTGTCTCGGTCGAGCACTCGTCGACCGACAGTTTGTCTGAGACTGAGTCTGTTTAGAATTTATCGGTCGAGTGAGACGGGCTGACCGAGTGGTTCTCGGTCGAGCACTCGTCGACCGACTAACTTTCTGAGTTCAATCTTAATGTAAATCATAGAACATTTTTGTAGAGCATATGTATATTCTAAGGGAGTAATAATATTTAAGGCTTTTGATTACCACAAATGATTTGACGTTTTAATTTAAAAATGTGCTAAGATAAAGTTCAATAAAATAATGTTCAAATAAACAGTTTTTATCAAAGTTTATTTTAGGTCGCCCTTGATTACGACCATAGCGCCCCTTGGTCAAATTTTATTTTAACCAAGAGGCATATTTTGCAGGTTTCCAGTATGAATCATTTATATGCGAAGTATGAGTTCTGCAGATAGCTTGCAAATATCAATTTGAGACACATTAAAGTGTACTAATTTTGAGAGCTGCATATTCAAGAATAATATCCATTCATGAATTTAAGATTACTTTGGATAGACTATAATATAAAAGCATACACAAAAATTTATTTGAAACATTTTTATTCATTGCAAGTATTTCTGAAAAAGAATGATTAAATAGAATCTTTCAAGAATAATTTTCACATACAATGTAAAGATTTTGTTATCCCTAAATGTTAAGTTGAGATAGACATAAGGATATACAAATTTAGATCTATGGTCATATCTCAACTTAGTCGAACCTATTTAATTTGGGATTTTTGGAACCCATACCATTTCGACATGCTTTTTCTTGTATGGACATGAAAAAGAATAATGTCCAAGGCGTGAGCAATAATGACAACAAATTGAATCAACCTCAAGCCTTTTTCTATAGTTTTGATCTAGGTTATTCTTGGGTATATACATTTTTGTGCCTCTAGGTATATAAGCAGATTGACTCGCTTGTGTCCTTCTAGGTTGTTGATGGGATTTCTCATTAGGCTTATAACCTAGTCCTCTTCTTCCTATTTGATGATAGGAATTTTCTAGTATATTATCAAGGATTCCATTGTTGCTTAACTTGCTAACTTTTTGTTGCAACTTAACGATCTCATCCATTCTTTTCTTGATATCTAACTTTGCTTGATCTAGATTGGATGATAACATATTTCTTTCTTTCACTATATTGTCATAATCTACATGGGTGCACAATATAGGTTGTTTTTGAATATCATTTAACTTTGCAAGCAATTCAGTCTTTTCTTGACATAGAAGATCATAGTTAGTCTCTAGAGTGAAAATTTTCACTTCACTATTACTCAGAGATGATTTCAAAGTACGATTGTCAGACATAATGCTATCTTTTTCAAAACCAAGAGTATTCAATTTAGCATATAAATCATCATTTTCGGATGTAAGCTCAAGAAGTCTAGTATTTAGATCATCATTTTCTTTATTTGATTTCTTTAATTTCTTTTTGTATTCAACATATTTGTTATGTGTTTCTTCAATAATAGCAACTAACTCCTCCTTGGGTAAATCAAGCAAACTTACCTCTTCTTCTTCTTCCTCACTTATTGTAGCAACGAAACACTCTTTATGTGCATCTCTTTTCTTTGACCTCCATGGACATTTAGACGTAGAGTGCTTTGTTCCCAAGCACCAATTGCAACTTGTCGAACTTTTGTCCATGCTCCTTTTCTTGTGGTTGTAGTCACCTCCTCCCTTTATTTCTTCAAGACCTTGTTAGGGCTCCTTGAAGCCTGCTCTGATACCAATTGAAAACCTCTAGAGGGGGGGTGAATAGAGTTTTAGAGAGATTTTAAAATAATTTTA
Organism: Alisma plantago-aquatica; assembly: GCA_963693085.1. NCBI lineage: Eukaryota > Viridiplantae > Streptophyta > Magnoliopsida > Alismatales > Alismataceae > Alisma > Alisma plantago-aquatica. The sequence goes on from OY856411.1 coordinate 1,286,686,793, forward strand.
AACTCAAACAACCAAAGTAAAGATTGAGAAGAGGAACACAGGTGTTTAGAGTGGTTCCACCTTAGCAAATACTAAGGAGTCAGTCCACTACCCGGTTGCTTACCCAACCGGGATTTTGAAAGTACTAAATTTTATTACCTCTCAAGGATGTTACATAAAATTTACAATACTTTCTAAACACCCTTTGGACAGCCTTCACCCTGAAGTAGTCTTGCCAACCTCGAAGCAGCCTTCCTTGAAGTAACTTCAAGCTCCCCCTTGAAGTAGCCTTCCTCCTGAAGTAGCTTCCCGTCAAGACAGCCTTCCGAAGTAGTCCAAAGTCCTCCTCTTCACACGAAGAGCTTCAACCTCTCCAATCCGCAGCCTCCTACCTGGAGTAGCAAGGAGAGTACAGGTAATACAAAGAAACGAGAAAGGAATAAAAGAAAATACAACTTATCCTTGTAGCTCAAGGCTTGATTTCCCTAGATCAAGCGTTTGGATTTTCCTAGCCAATATGATGGACTTGTGATTGCTAGGGTTAGGAAAATCTAGCCTATAGGACGAGCTTGAGCAAAGGAGAAAAATGACCAATTGATCACACAGCTCAGTTCACACAGATTGCACAAGAGGGCTCAAGTATTTTCTCAAGTATATCAAGTGTAAGAAGTGAATCATAGTGTCCTATAGCTTGTCCTATTTATAGGAATGGCCTAAGTATACTTAAGGACATTCTAGACAACTTCTAGGGGGTTCCTAGTGCTTAACTAGCCGTTAGGAATAAGTTAGGTGCATTAGCAACGGCTAGTTAATTAATTCTGCAGTTGCTGTCAGAGACCATCTCGGTCGAGGACTTGTCGACCGAGATGTCCAGTCGGTCGAGGATTTGTCGACCGACAGGCTCTCTGGATTAACGTTTATTTGCAACTGTTAACTGCTGTGTCTAACGGCTATTTTTGGTCAATCTCGGTCGAGAGGTTTGTCGACCGAGAGTGTCTCGGTCGAGGAGTGTGGTCGACCGAGATTGACTCTGTTTTCAATCTTTCAATTAAGATACTAAGTGTGTGCATGAGTGTGCATTATGTGATCCTATTGAATGGATGACTAAGGTGTTTAGCTAGGGAAAATCCAATGCTTGATTTACATGCGATTCTAAGTACTTGTACATTATAATCCTGTACAAGTTTTTACAATGATTACATTTGCATGAAAATATAAATACTTCATGTTGGATTTCCCTTATAGTTGTGTCATCCTGCACGCTCAAGTAGCTCGTTAGATAAATAAGAATGAAATGTTTGTCATCATCGAAACAAAGGGGATTTATCATAATATCCAATTTATCCAACACCAACTACCTTTGACCAATTTCCTTTTATACACCTTTCCCCAACCCCATTTATCTCATCTTTCTCCATAATGAGTTGGATTAGGCATTGTTTATTTATGCAAAATAGTCAAATCTATAAAGTACAAGCCATCCTCCCACCACAAGGACCCTACTCATTCATTTTTTCCTTCATAGTTCACTTCCTAGAGCCCTACCAACCTCCAAACATAGCTAGTAATTGGTTGAGGTTCCCCATGCATGCTTGGCGGTGTTTAGGTTTCAAAAACTATATATGAGAATCTAAGAGGTCCCTGAACATCTCATTATGATCTATTCCCACTAATTCTTAGTTAACAAATAGAACCCATTATCCCTTCCTCCTTATGTGTTTAATGGTGTGGAACTATGGTTGTAATGGCTTTTATGATTTTTTCATCATTTGTGGGTCACCTAGACTTGGCAAGGTCCTCGTGAACGCTATATGTGGGTTGGTTTTTCTGAGTGTGAGGTTTTCAATGAATGCATGTTATGCTCCTTCTCCAACTCCATACAAGGAGCAGATCTTGAGTCTTAAAACAACTCATAATATTGGGTTTGTGCTTATTAAGGTCTAGGGAGGCTGAGACAGTTGAGGGTGATGGTTCCCGACTTTGATTTATTGATTTGCAAGATGGAACTCTTCCTTTCTTGATTCTTTTATTTTTGTTGCTTCACCACATATGAAAAATGAATCATGATTATGAAATTACTATCGTGAACTAAAATTTATTTGTTTTGTCACACATGAGAAGGATACCTTGGTATTTTTTTGATTAGCTTCTTCCTACTTGTGTGAGTTTTGCTCTTTTATTTTTACTAATTTACTCTTTCACACGATGAGGATTTATAATTACATTTAAGGGCAAGTCACTCTTTTTGACATGATCTTTTGTTTCATAAAACATCAAATATATAAATTTTAAGAAATTCATAGTTAACTATTTGAGCTATTAAAAATGATAAAAAATGAGTCATGTCAGTTGGTGTGGTTTGTTAGACCTAATTTAACTAGGATTAGAAGTGATTAATTAGATTTAGCACATAGAATGTAATATTAACCCTATTTTTTGTAAGTTTGGTTACTCAATGAAATAAGACCCTCTCATGGACCTAGGGCATGAACTTGAACATTTAAGACAGGACAAAATGTATGTGAATCCTCCTTGTTACATTTTGGCAATTACTGACTTAACTCTTCATGATGAGGCACTATTAAAAATTGGAAATTCTATTTGAGTATCTTTGAAATGTTTATTTAAAGATTATCAGATGCTCTTTGGGTTCCCTCAAATAACTATTGAATTTACTAAACCTCATATTTATGTGTCTTGTGACCCCACTTGCTATATGATGATGATTAATCCATTTTTCTACTTTGAAATTTGGAAATGGAATGAACATTACTTCTTGTCTCCTCTATCTGCATGTATGATTGCTAGACTATTATTAACTAGGGTGGTGGTGCATACAAGGATTTGGACCCAGTGCACAACCAGACTTATTGGATGTGCCTTTCCACCCATTCCACATGTAGTGCACTTTCTAACCATATAACTTGATTTTCACTTGATACACACATACATACATACATACATACATACATACCCTCTTGGCTGGAGCCTTTGTTATAGGAAGGAACATTAGTGACTATTCTCTCTTGGCTGGAGAATTCCTACTAGATTATAATGTCATGAGAGGAAGCAGGAAGGCATGTCTCAAAATAGATGTGTCCAAAGCATATGATAGCGTCAGATGGGAGAAGTTGTGGTGGATCGGTGGATCAGCTGGATGAAATAGTGCATTGGAACTACTAGTTTCTTTATTCTGGTCAATGACACATCTACAGGAATGTTCAGAGGTGGCAATGGGCTATGCCAAGGGGACCCTTTGTCTCCTCTCCTCTTTGTGAATGTTATGTAATACTTCACATAGAAACTGTAGATGGTAGAAAAAAGAAAGGAGATAAACTCTTATACTGTACATGGCACAAAAGTATTCACTCACCTAATATTTGTAGATGACATGTTGGCATTTGTAGAATCAAAACAAAATACTCGAGAGTGCCTACAAAATCTACAGAAAGATTTTGGAATACAGACAGGGTGGTGCATGAATGCAAGCAAAACACACATCTTTTTCTCCAAAAAATTGCAGCCAAGTGAAAGATAGGTTACTGGAGGCAATGTGTGTAGAGAAAGGAAAGTTCCCTACAAAATATTTTGGCTTTCTGCTTGCGAGGGCAACCTATAGGTAAAGGACTTTGCTGATTGCATGAATAGACTAGAGAAAATGATCAACAGATGGACATCACAAAAGACATCCATGGAGGGGAGAGAAACTCTGATACGAGCATCTATAGAGGGGCTTCTTGTTTTTCTTGGTGTAACAAGGAGACATTCCTAGTTCGGTTCTGGACAAAATAGAGATAAAGATGCCAAACTTTCTACGGGCACGCGACTACCACCTAAGGAGGAAGGTGGCTTGAATATGAAAATACCCAAAGATATAGTAAAGTGAGGGACAATACAGAGAATCATAATCTTTCAGGAAGGCCCCTCAACATGGGGGAGATGGATGAGAGAGAGATATCTTAGAGGGCTCAATTTTAAACCAAAGACAAGGGCGGGATACTCAAGCACTATCAATGTCATGACTGAATTATGGAAGCAGATTAGACAGTTCTTTGACCCTCACGCTCAAGGGACATGGAGGCTTAAAGACACAAAAATGAATCTATGGGAAATAAAATGGACAAGGGCAGCAAAAGATACATGTGTAGAATAGATATAGATAGGTAGGTTTGTTTCAAAATGGAGCATGTGTGTCTACAAAATTCTGCATAGTGCATTGGCCACCCTAGACAAGATATGTGGATGGAACTATGATGTATCAGTGCAGTGTTTGCTGTGCAAGAAGGAGGATGAGTCCCATGATCATCAGGTGGGAGGATGCAGTTTTATATGTGAAGAGTTTTAGCTATAATTCAAGCTGAAAATAGACCCGGAGAGAATGGTAACAAGCTGCGGAAGAGAGGACACAAAGAAGAATTTATTGTTGCTCTCTGCTATCATATTTGGGAGGAACGGAATGCCAGAAGACACCACGGCCTAGTTGTAAATGAAAGAAGAATTGCTGTAAAAATTTGTTAATGTGTTAATCTTAAGTTACACATTAAATAGCGTGTGAGTTGTTGCTCCTTTTTATTTTTGATTGTATGACATTGGGCCTACATGTAACTCTTAACCTTCTACTATTTGGTAGGAGGAAGTCGGAATATATTAACCTGATTTTGATACATACATACATGCCGACAAGGAGTGGCTCAAGTGGTCAAGCATGGTGTCCCCTAACAAAGGGACCTAGGTTTGAAATCTCAGTTGTCACCTTGATTTATGACTCTCCTGGGTGTTCGGCCTCCGCCAGGGGTGTGGGAGAGGAGGGAATCTTTCTCTCTTAATCCCATACACAAATACATGCATACATATATGTATGTATATATAGTTCAGCAAGGCGAGATTCCTGGCCCGGTTCTTGATAGAATGGATATGAAGATGACAAACTTTCTATGGGCTAGTGAGTATCATCCGATGAGGTATGCACACATGGCTCTTCCCAAGGAGGAAGGTGGTCTGGGCTTAAGAGCACCAAGGGATATAGAAAAGTGGGGGACAATGAGAAGAATTATTAGCTTTCAAGATGGCTCTTCCACTTGGAAAAAATGGATGAGAGAAAGATACCTGTGTGGGTTTGGATTTCATCCTAATGACAAGAGAAGGTTATTCATGCACAATCAATGTCATGAAAGAGATGTAGCCACAAAAAAGACATTTATTTTCTCCTCAGGTGATGGGGGGTGGAGATTGAAGGACTTAAAGATCAACCTATGGGAAGTGACAAGATCAAGAGCTGCAAAAGATAAGCATATGGGACAAATATGGGCTGTAACATAAGTACCAAAGTAGAGTATGTGCGTCTAAAAAATTCTAAACAATGCTCTTGCTACGTTAGACAAAGTGCATGGATGGAATCATGAAGTTGTTGTTGTTTGTTTGTTGTACAAGGAGATGGATGAATCCCATACTCACCTGGTAGAGTGTTGCAAATTAACAAAGGAGATTTGGAAATTTATATGCGAAGAATTTAAATTGCATATACAGTTGAAAGAAGGGCCAAGAAGCATGTTGGATAGCTGTAGAAGAAGCGATAAAAAGATAATCTTGTTTGCTGCTCTATGCTTCCATGTCTGGGAGGAAAGGAATGAATCAATACACGGATGTACAACCACTAGTGCAAGGGTCATTGTTGTAAAAAAATTTAAATGTGTTTAACGTAAGTTACACATTAGCTAGATGAGTATGTTGTATGTCTTGTTATATGGTGTTGGGCTATATGTAACTCTTGACCTCCTATATTTTTAGGAGGAAGTTGGAACATATATTTACCTAATTCTGATATGTATATATATACAAGATTAAGAGAGAAATATTTCTCCCTTCCCCTCTTCCACAACCTGTAGCGAAGGTTGGATGCCCAAGGGGATATTAAATCAAGAAATGCTTATTTAGTGGTTCAAACCCCTGTCCCTTCATTGGGGTGCACCTAAATTCGCCACTACTCTATCTCTTGCCTATATTATATATATACACATATATACACATATATACCTATATAAATGTATATATACATACATATATATAGAAATATATGTATATATACATATATATGCGTATATAGATACATATATGTATATAGACATATATATATGAATACACACACACACACACACACACATATATATATATATATATATATATATATATATATATATATATATCTGTGTGTGTGTGTGTAGATTACATATATCTATATAAACATATATTTGAATATATATATGTATATATACACACACATATATATACATATATATACATATATGTGGTATATATTTGTATTTATACACACATACACACACACACACACACACACTATATATATATATATATATATATATATATATATATATATATATATATATATATATATATATATATATATATATATATATCTGTGTGTGTGTGTGTTTGTGTGTGTGTGTGTGTTTGTGTGTGTGTGTGTGTATACATATATTTAGGTATACATAAATATATAAGTTATCCTTTAATGTCCAAGTATCTCTATCATTGCACATATAAAGTTTATATTGACACATAGCTTTGTCTATTGTTTCCTTTTTGGTATTTTTCGCAAACCACCCAAGTGTAAGTATCTAAAGAAGGTGCCTTAAAAAGAACTTTTTTCAAGACGTTGGACTTCAAGGATATATTTGGATGGTAGCTTTTCCTATGCAATTATTCCCTTTGTATAATCTTAGGTTGTATCTCCCTATTGTGATTCCACCCTTGTGGTGAGGAAGAATCTAAATTTTTGAATGTAATAATCTTAAATTTCTACTCCTATAATATAAATTGCTTGATGTATCATAGTTTAGAGAAATGAAAAAAAACTCCCTTCCTTCATACATTAACAAAATGTTTAGGTTTGGATGTGATTTAGTTGTCTATAGTAATGAGTGGATCCTTTCTTGGGTCCCACATATTACAAGTATGGTATCAAAGCCTTACTAGTTTGTTAATATAACTATTTTAAGGTATTTTCCTTTATTCCTGTACATATGACTTCAGTAGGTAGTTTGATAGACATTTCAAGAACGTTACATGTTCCACCCCAGAGTCATAGGACACTAGATATGATTTCAATCTTGGCTTGACTTGGTCCCTCCTACTCTCTCAAACTAGTTTAGTGGTTGAGAATCAACCTCTTCTAGCCCTTGTCATTCTTACACTATCTCTGGTGGTGGAAATTTTCTGAAAGTATGAGTTTACTCTTCTAGTGATAGATCATATATTCTATTGTAATGGGTAACTCATATAAACTACAATAGATGGTAAGATACCTAGAAAACTCTCATCTAGGTTAAGCCATAGTTCCCGCCTTTACCCTTTTATTTTTTGTGTTCCAAGTGTTATTTCAACTATTTTCACATAGCGACTAGTCATGCTTATCTAAATTTGAGCCCCAAGTTAAGTTTTAAAGTTATGATTCACCTTTTCTCAAATTGATAACCCTAACTAAATCCATATGCTCAGTTGAGTCATGTCTTCAAACTAGAGAGCTTAGGTATAGTTTTCCCTAAACCATTATACTTGGAGTATTAGAAATCCATCTCTCTGAGTTTCTATATCTTTATATATTAGTGCTAGTTGATCAAAATAGTAAGGTATATATTGAATACTCTTTGGAGTTCATATCCCTCATATACACAAGGAAAGTGGATACCTGGGTGAGCCCCTATGTCATACAAAGATATAATTTCTAGTTTTATCAAGTGGTGATGATGCACACCCTTATACTCTGCTCATATATACATTGTTATGTTAACACATCTGAATTGGGAAACCTAAACCTCTTCCCTATGAAGAAGGATGACAGTGTGAACCCCAATGTCCCCGTGATGAGGTTCTCCATCCTTGGTGAAGTAAGTGATGTCAAAATGGTTAATGAGTCTGAAAATATGACAGAAAAGTTTCTTTGTTCTCACAATGATTTTGGCATCTTTTCCATATTTATATCATAAATTTTTCCTAGTGGAACTTACTTTTCAGTATTATACTATATGTATTAAAAGAAGGATTTATCAATTCATGAATGATTTCCCAAACCAAGTCATTACTTGTGCAAGTATGAAGTAGTAGAGAAACCCCTTAATGAAGAATCACTTTACTAGTAAGATAGAACCCTAAATCCTAGACCGATTGGTGGGGTCATGAGCAACAACACGTCTTGGATATATGACTTAATGACTTACCCCCTGATTCCCCTTTAGGTATTTATCTAGGTTATAGTTTGATCTTTTAAAAGGGGTGGATTCTTGTACCATGTAGTCTCTTGGAGTATAATTCAACCTTAGGGTTATACATACTTAGTTATGGATCATATTAGGTGACTCTAGGGCACTTAAGTCATATATATCCATAATTTCTTCCTAGTGACAAATGCATAATTAGGTCTAGGATTTAGGGTCATATCAAACCAGTCATGTGATTTTTTAGGGACTTCTCTACTACTTCACACCTACACAAGTAATGACTTACCCCTTGATACCCCTTTAGGTGTTTATTTGGGTTATAGGATAATCCTTTAAAAGAGGTACAATGTTGTACCATGTAGTCTCTAAGACTATGATTCAACTATACAGTTTTCTAAACTTATTAATGGACCCATTACATAGCCCCAAGGTAATTGGACAATTAATGTGAAAAAATCTAATTAATCACTAATTACATAAATGAATAAACCTTGCTACTTTTACCCCCATGGGCATTAGTGGTATCTTTAAATAAATGTGTGCTAGTCTATAAAGAAATTGTGAACATAAGTTAGGTTGCTAGATTAGGTGAAATCAATTCACGAGTATAGATAGCACCTATAGCGTTAGTTAAAATAAGCCTATAATGTTGGTTTTATATCGAAATCTAAATGGGCGACATTACAACTAATGATCTTCTGTGTCAGTTTCAAAGGAAAGGTAACATTGACAACAAAGAGTCAGTGTCGGTTACTATGAAAATAATAACTGATGACTTAGAGCGATATCAGTGTCATGGGTATCACTCTGTGTCATGGGTTCCTCACAAAAGAACTGATGCTATTGGTCCATTGTGTCGTTTGTTTTTGTTTGAAGAACCAACGATACAGAATGATACCACATCTTGGTAGCATGAATGTGTGGTGGGATGGGTAGCATAGTCGTGCTGGGTGGCATGATCATTTTAGAATAGATGTATCATCTATTTATATGAGAAAGTGAACGATGTAGATATACAATGTCAAATTTTTGTATAATAATTGACACCGTATATATGTTTTTTATAGCAAGTCTACATACCTGCTGTCGACTATTCAATAAGATGCAAAACTTGTAGTATATTATAACTGCAGGTTTCATACTGTGTTTAGCTTGACAATAGACCAACATGTTGGCTAAATGGACATCATCAAAATCCATTTGTTTTGAAAATAACAAACATTTCATTCTTATGGATCTAACGTGCTACTTGAGTATTTCAGGAACAAGGTGGATGACAAAGTTTTGGAAGATCTACATGTTTAAATTGCTTTATTTTCATGATTGTAATCAAATGTAATGTACAAGTACTTAGATATCATGTAAATCAAGCATTTATATCTTCCCTATACACACACAACACTTAGATATGTCATCCCTGAGTGAGCATCACATTTGCACATTCATTTCTTACACTTAGCATATGAGTTAAAGTTTTGAAACAGAATTGGTCTCGGTCAAAAAACTTCTCGACCGAGATACTCTCAGTCAAAAATTTTCTCAACCGAGAAACTCCCAAGTCTAAAGAATGAACATCTTTGCATAACCTGCTAAAAGCAATCACAGAGAAAGGCTCGGTCGAACTTTACTTCGACTGAGACAATATCTCGAGCAAGTTCTATAGTCGTTAGACTTGGTTATATAACCGTTAGAGCTAGTGGAAAAAGTGGTTGGGAGTTGAGTTGAACGTTGCTCCAGACTCATTCTCGGTCGACAATTTCCTCGACTGAGAGACACTCGATCGACAAACTTCTCAACCGAGAAGGTGTATGTCTGCACTTTTCAGAAGTAATTAACTAGCCGTTACTAATGCAATTAGTGGATACCTAACGGCTAGTCAAGCACTAAGAACCCCCTAGAAAGTGTCTAGAACGTCCTTAAGTACTAATAGGCCATTCCTATAAATAGGACATGCTTTAGGACACCTAAACTCACTTGAGTACACATACTTGCAATTGAGAATCAATCCTTGTGAGAAATTGAGCAACTTCAACACTTGCAAATCATTTCCTTTGCTGGTATCTCATGTCCTATAGGCTAGAATATCCTACCTACTGTACTTCCACTTTCATACACATTGGTTAGGATATCAAAATGCTTGATATAGGACTCAAGCCTTGTGCTTAAGTGGTAATTGTAATTTCCTTTTTCATGTCTTGTTCTTTCTTATTGCATTGTACTCTCCTTGCTACTCCTAGGTTGGAGGATGCAGAGTGGAGAGGGTCAAATCTTCTCAAGTAGAGAAGGAGGACTTTGGACTACTTCTAGAAGGTCTCAACGGGAAGCTACTTCAAGGAGGAAGGCTACTTCAAGGGGGAGCTTGAAGTTACTTCAAGTGAAGGCTGCTTCAAGGTTGGTGAGACGACTTCGGGTGAAGGTTGTCCAAAGGGTTTGGGAAGGTATTTGTAATTTTGTGTAACATCCTTGAGAAGGTAATAAAATTCAAATACTTTCAAATCCCAATAGGAAACAATTGGGTAGTGGACTGACTCCCTTAGTTTTTGCTAAGGGTGGAACCACTCTAAATCCTTGTCTCCTTCTTTAACATCTTTGTGATTGTTTGTTGGTTGAATTATTTTAAAAATTATTATAAAACCCTATTCACCCCCCCTCTAGTGTTTTTCAATTAGTATCAGAGCAGGCTTCAAGGAGCTCTAATCGAGTCTTGAAGAAGATGGGGGATGGAATTCTAAATAACCTCAACTTGGAAGGAACTTTTGTAGCCCGACCTCCACCATTTGATGGCACCAACTACACCTATTGGAAAAGGAGGATGCAATTCTACTTTCAAGGAATTAGCTGGGATCTTTGGAGAATGGTCTCAAATGCATATGATCTTCCTCAAACCGACTATGGTACATGGGATGCAAACACAGTGAGATCAACTCAATTAAATGCAAAAGCTGTAAGTATTCTTTATTGTTCAATTTATGTAGGTGAGTTCAATAGAATTTCAAATTTTGAAACTGCATATGAGATATGGAATAGACTCTCAATTACCTATGAAGGAACTGTTCAAGTTAAAAAAATCTAAAATTGGCATGCTTAAACAAAAGTTTGAACAGTTTCGTATGGAACCAAATGAGTTTATTAGTGAAATGTATGCAAAGTTTTCTTCTATTGTTAATGGTTTGAATGTATTAGGTAAAGCCATTAGTGAAAAATATCAAGTGTCAAAAATTCTTAGGTCCCTTCCTCCTAAGTACAAGCCTAAGGTGACCACAATTGAAGAAGCCAATGACCTCACCCGACTAAGGATGGAGCAACTCATTGGCAACTTAGAAGCACATGAAGCAACCTTAGAGGAGGAAGAAAGATGAGAGTGTCAGCTTCAAAAAGGAAGAAAGAAGGACATGGCTTTCAAGGCTACAAAGGTCATCACTCAAGAAAGTGATGATACAAGTGATGGAGATGAGGGAAAAGAAGCTCTAATTGTAAATGGTAAGAAATATAGAAGATTTAAATCTGACAAAGTTATTGGTTATTCTTCTTCCTCTCCTAGGTGTTTTGAATGTGGAAAGAAGGGACATCTCAAGAATGAATGTCCTAAAGCAAAGAAAGAGAAGAAAAGCTCATCCAAGAAGAAGGGAGAAAAAGCATACGAAACTGCATGGGATGAGTCAAGTGATAGTAAGAGTGGAGAAGAGAATGTGGAGTGTCTCATGGCCAAAGAAGATGATAGTGATGATTCTCAAGAGGTAAGCCTTCTTGATTTTCCAAAAGAATATATAATTGTTAGTCTTCAAGATACTCATGACAAATATGTTGATTGCAAAAAGAAACTAAAGAAGGCTACTAAAACTAATGAGGATCTATATGCTAAATTAAATAATCTTTCTTTTGAAAAGGACAGTATTGTTTCTGAAAACTTGACCTTGAAATCATCTTTAAATGATTGCAATATGAAGTTGCTTACTTTAGAAACAAATCATGATCTTCTTTCTCAATAAAAGGTTGATTTGCTTGCAAAACTGCATAATTTTCAGACTCAACCTATCCTATGTAATCATCTAGATTATGTTGATATTGTTAAGGAAAGAGATGCTTTATCATCCAATCTAGATCAAGCAAAGTTAGATATAAAAAAGAAAATGGATGAGATTGCTAAGTTACAAAAAGAAGTTAGTAGCTTGAGAAATAATGGTATTCTTGATAAGATCCTAAAGAACTCTTCTGGTTATAGTGGAAGAAGAGGTTTAGGATATGTTCCAAAAGAAAACTCTTATCAATCCATACCTAGGAGAACTCAAGCACCCAAGACCAAGATCATGTTTGTACCCAAGAACATAAATCAAAATCCTAGAAAGAGAAATGAAATTGATTCTGTTTGTTGTCATTATTGCTTGCGTCTTGGACATTATTTCTTCTCATGTCCTTACAAGAAAAAGGATGTTGAGTTAGTATAGGTTCCAAGACCCCAAACTTAGAAAATTTAATATAATTAAGTTGAGATTTGACCTAACACTTCATTTGAATATCTTATTGTCTCATCTCAACTAAATAGAATGGTACCTTAGCATATTACAACGAGTTAAGCCCAAACTGACATAAACAGATTGCTGAAAACAAACAGAAACAATCTTGGTTGACAAATAGTTTGACCGAGACACTTCTCGGTCGAGAAATTTGTCGACCAAAGGAATTCCTGTACCAAAATCTGAAATTTGTAGTTAAAATAGTAACAATCCCGATCGAGAAATTGTCGACTGAGACAAGATCGATCGAAGTATTTGTCGACCGAATAAGATTCTGAGAAGCTTAAATTATGTAATCATGTTCAGTTTATTATTAAATGTACCTAACCATAATGGACCATCACATGGGTACCAAAATCCATATTTTTGTTGCAGGATTGGGTGGTTGATAGTGGATGCTCCAAACACATGACCGGCAATAAGGATGCTTTTCAAACTTTTGAAGAAAAGAAAAGTGGAACAGTCACTTTTGGAGACAATGGCAAAGGTAAAATTGTTGGAATAGGTAATATTGGTACAAACCTTGAAATAAAAAATGTTTTACTTGTTGATGGTCTGCACCATAATTTAATAAGTGTTAGTCAACTATGTGATACGGGATATGATATTTTATTCAATAAAAATTGTTGCAATTTATTAATAGAAAATACTACAAATGTTGCGTATGAAGGAAAAAGAATTGGAAATCTATATATTCTTAGACCTAACTCTATGCAATATGTAGTTGGAAAATGTTTACTTGCAAAAGATAATTCTCTCCAATTATGGCATAGAAAATTAGGTCATGCTAGTTCACATGTTATCAAAAAGCTAGTTAAATATGATCTTGTTCGTGGTTTTCCTAAGCTATCTTTTGATCAATCTGAAAATTGTGAACCATGTACTTTGGGTAAACAAACTAAAAATTCTTTTAAATCCAAAAACATGCTTATCACTAGTAGATCACTAGAACTTATTCATATGGATTTATTTGGACCTATGAGGACACAATCTATTGGTGGAAAAAGATATTTCTTTGTTATTGTTGATGATTACAGCAGATATACATGGGTTCATTTCCTTGCAAATAAAGATGATACCATTCAAGTATTCATACAATTTTGCTCAAAGATTGAAAATCAATTACAAAATAAAATATGCACAATTAGAAGTGATCATGGTGGAGAATTTGGGAATCATATATTTGAAGAATTCTGCACATCTCAAGGCTACACTCACAATTTTTCAGCTCCACGTACTTCACAACAAAATGGCATAGTTGAAAGAAAGAATATGTCCTTACAAGAAATGGCTAGGACTATGATGCTTGAACATAATGCATATAAAACGTTTTGGGTTGAAGCAGTAAACACAGATTGCTATGTGCTAAATAGAGTAACCGTACACTCTTATTTGAACAAAACACCATATGAACTCATTTATGATAAGAAACTAAGGGTTGATTATTTTCATACTTTTGGCTCAACTTGCTATATCTTAAACACAAAAGATGATAGAGAAAAGTTTGACTCTAAATCACAAAAAGCCTTTTTCTTAGGATATTCAACTTCTAGCAAAGCATTTAGAGTTTACAATACCATCTCTAGAAAAGTTGAAGAATCCATTCAAATTACTTTTCATGAAGAACAAAAACAAAGTGATAACATAGTTGATATTACTCATCAAATTGAAGATATAACCATATCAACTAAAGATGATCACAATACTGAAAATGATCAACAAATTGAGACACAACAACCTATCCCTAGACTCATTAAGGATCATCCTCAAGAACTGATCATTGGAAATCCTAAGGATAAAGTAAAAACCCGATCATCTTTTAGAGATGTTGCAAATATGGCATTTGTATCTATAATTGAACCTAATAAGGTGACTGAAGCTCTAAAATATGATTATTGGATAATGGCCATGCAAGAAGAATTAAACCAAATCACTAAGAATGATGTATGGGACTTAGTTCCTAAACCTCAAGATAAAACCATTATTGGAACTAAGTGGGTTTTTAGAAATAAGTTAAATGAAGTCGGGGAAGTAGTAAGAAATAAAGCTAGGTTGGTAGCACAAGGGTATAATCAACAAGAAGGAATAGACTTTGATGAAACTTATGCACTGGTAGCAAGACTTGAAGCCATTAGAATGCTACTAGCTATAGCTGCCCACAAAAACATCAAACTATTCCAAATGGATGTAAAAAGTGCATTTCTAAACGGAATAATACAAGAGGAAGTATATGTTGCCCAACCACCTAGTTTTGAAATTCCTGGTAAAGATGATCATGTTTACAAACTTAAGAAAGCACTTTATGGTTTAAAACAAGCACCTAGAAATTGGTATGAAAGGCTAAAAAATTATCTCTTTGATAACAGTTTTTCAATTGGAAATTCAGATTCTACTTTATTTTTCAAAACATATGAATCTGACTTTCTAGTTATTCAAATCTATGTTGATGATATTATCTTTGGTTCATCAAATGAATCTTTATGTAAACAATTTAGTGATATTATGCAAAAGGAATTTGAAATGAGTCTCATGGGAGAATTGACTTTCTTTCTTGGTTTTCAAATAAAGCAAATGCCCGCTGGGATTTTTATAAGCCAAGAGAAGTATACAAATAAAATTTTAAAACATTTAGGGATGGAACATTGCAAACATGCTACCACTCCAATGGCTACCTCTACTAAAATTGACAAGGATGAAAATGGGGAACCCATTGATGATTCCTTATATAGAGCCATGATTGGTAGCTTGCTCTACTTAACCACTTCTAGACCAGATATCATGTTTTCCGTTGGACTTTGTGCTAGATTTCAATAAAAACCCATGCAAACTCATTTTCAAGCTGTCAAAAGGATTTTAAGATACTTAGCCGACACCGCAAACTATGGTTTATGGTATCCTAAAAGACAATCTTTGGATTTGAAAGCTTATACCGATGTCGATTATGCTGGTTGTCGACTTGACCGTAAAAGCACAAGCAGAAGTTGTTTCTTATTAGGAAGAGCCTTAGTATCATGGTTTAGTAAGAAACAAAACACAGTTGTCCTTTCTACCACTGAAGCTGAATATATGGTAGTTGGGTCTTGTTGTGCTCAAGTGCTTTGTATGCAACAAGTTTTAAATGATTATGGTTTTATATTTTCATCTACGCCTATCTTTTGTGACAGTACAATCTCTATAAACTTGGCACATAATCCTATCTTACACAGTCGTGCCAAACATATTAAAATCTGTCATCATTTTCTAAGGGATCAATTTTCTAAAAAACATATACCTCTTCATCATGTTGATACGGAAGATCAATTGGCTGATATTTTCACAAAACCACTTCCATTAGATCAATTTAATAACATAAGGAAGAAATTACTTATCACTCCCTTAGAAGATGTTTTCTTTGACATTTATGCTTCTTAAAATCAGTTGGTTTCTCCGATCCTTACATTTTGGCTGTAAATGGACATCTTTTAGCATGTTTTAACGGTTATCTTTTTGAAAGGGGAGAACCAATTAAAGGAGAGTCTTAACAAATGTTTTCAATGATTATCTTTTTGAAATGACAAAGGGGGAGAAATAATATAAATCTTACATACTCAATCAATGAGTTTCATACATACTCTCTTGGCTTCACATCAAATGTTGCTATATTTCCTAAAGAGTTGGATCTTATATTCCACACCTCTTTGGGAATAATAAGCACACATTCCATAAACAAGGGAAGGTACACACAAGGTAAATTTCAGGTATGAAACTCAACTCAATATTATTCCAACTTATTTGAGTTATATTTAGAAATGTTTGTCATCTTCAAAAGGGGGGAGATTGTTGGATAAATGGACATCATCAAAATCCCTTTGTTTTGAAAATAATAAACATTTCATTCTTATGGATCTAACGTGCTACTTGAGTATTTGAGGAACAAGGTGGATGGAAAAGTTTTGGAAGATCTACATGCTTAAATTGATTTATTTTCTTGATTGTAATCAAATGTAAACTTATACAAATATATAATGTACAAGTACTTAGATATCATGTAAATCAAGCGTTTAGATCTTCCCTATCCACACACAACACTTAGATAGGTCATCCCTAAGTGAGCATCACATTTGCACATTCATTTCTTACACTTAGCATATGAGTTAAAGTTTTGAAACAGAATTGGTCTCGGTCGACAAACTTCTCGATCGAGATACTCTCGGTCAAACATTTTCTCGACCGAGAAACTCCCAAGTCTAAAGAATGAACATCTTTGCATAACCTGCTAAAAGCAATCACATAGAACGGCCCGGTCGAACTTTACTTCAATCGAGAAAGTATCTTGAGCAGGTTCTATAGCCGTTAGACTTGGTTATATAACCGTTAGAGCTAGTGGAAAAAGTGGTTGGGAGTTGAGTTGAACGTTGCTCCAGACTCACCCTCGGTCGACAATTTCCTCGACCGAGAGACACTCGGTCGACAAACTTCTCGACCGAGAAGGTGTCTGTCTGCACTTTTTAGAAGTAATTAACTAGTCGTTACTAATGCAATTAGTGGATACCTAACGGCTAGTCAAGCACTAAGAACCCCCTAGAAAGTGTCTAGAACATCCCTAAGTACTAATAGGCCATTCCTATAAATAGGACATGCCTTAGGACACCTAAACTCACTTGAGTACACATACTTGCAATTGAGAATCAATCCTTGTGAGCAATTGAGCAACTTCAACACTTGTAAATCATTTCCATTACTGACATCTAGTGTCCTATAGGCTAGAATCTCCTACCTACTGTACTTCCACTTTCATACATATTGGTTAGGAGATCAAAACACTTGATATAGGATTCAAGCCTTGTGCTTAAGTGGTAATTGTAATTTCCTTTTTCCTGTCTTGTTCTTTCTTATTGCATTGTACTCTCCTTGCTACTCCTAGGTTGGAGGCTGCGGAGTGGAGAGGGTGAAATCTTATCAGGTGGAGAAGGAGGACTTTGGACTACTTCTAGAAGGTCTCAATGGGAAGCTACTTCAAGGAGGAAGGCTACTTCAAGGGGGAGCTTGAAGTTACTTCAAGTGAAGGCTGCTTCAAGGTTGGTGAGACGACTTCGGGTGAAGGCTATCCAAAGGGTTTGGGAAGGTATTTGTAATTTTATGTAACATCCTTGAGAAGGTGATAAAATTCAAATACTTTCAAATCCCAATTGGAAACAATTGGGTAGTGGACTGAATCCCTTAGTTTTTGCTAAGGGTGGAAACACTCTAAATCCTTGTCTCCTTCTTCAACATCTTTGTGATTGTTTGTTGGTTGAATTATTTTAAAAATTATTATAAAACCCTATTCACCCCCATCTAGTCTTTTTCACAACATACCTACAAAACCTATAACAACAAATGCATAAACACAATTCATCCACCCACATATATTTCCATCCTCCAATTTTATTCACTTCAATACTTAATTCCATTCTCATGTAGATACATATTTCAAAAAAAACACATACAATTCCATTGTTCATTCTCATGACATATACAAATACAATTCTCATTGTATTCATTCCTCTTCAAATTCATTCACACACATGTATATATACATACATCATTGACATATGCACCAACAATTCATTTGCATCAAATTTAAAGTTGCACAAAGTTACAACCATCATATGTATATAGAAATAATGACATCAAGGTTTAAAAACTCATATTTTATCCCAATCACATTCAAAGTTGACTTCTTTAATAAAGGTTCACATTCATTCACACACATGCATATATACAAACATCATTGACATATGTACCAACTATTCACTTACATCAAATGAAAAGTTGCACAAAGTCATAACTATCATATGTATATAGAAATAATGACATCAAGGTTTAAAAACTCATATTTTATCCCAATCACATTCAAATTTTACTTTCTTTAACCAAGAAGTATGTCCACTCTTCTCATATCTCATCTAGCTCTTCATATGTATAGGGCTCTGTCGTGTCAAATAGTTGCAAAGAGAATGACATAATTCAAGAGTTTGATTTGATGTTTTATATTATAAAATGAGATTATTTACTTATGAAAATCAATATTAAAATTTTACCTTTTGTATATAATGGATGTCTAGTGCCACCTATCGACAATCATACCCATATATCTAGAATTAATATTTTTTAATGGGAACTATAATTTTACAATTACACAAAATGTTAATAAATAAAACTAATCATAGTTGGCACATATGTGCATTTGTAACGATCCCGCCTCCCGATAACCCCCAATCAAGGGAGACCTAGATGTTAGAGACGTTATCCCAATATTTCAGGATCCATGGTTTGACATTTAATAAAAATTATTATCAAATTCTACTATTACTAAATTGAAAAGCTGGAATAAAATAAATATTTTTGTATACCTCATAAAATTCGGATCTAGACTTCTATCCATAGAAAAGTCTAGCTAACTAATCCTCCTTGAACAGATTAATTGTATCTTCACAATATTTCGATTTACTATTTGTCCATTTTTCATAAATGTACCTAAAATGCCGAAAAACAAAACATCAGTCAGCATATTGCTATACTGGTATGTGGGGGACAATCCCAATATCACAAATAGTTTCTAACAACTAATTAAGCAAATAGTTGATTGACAATCCAAATTACGCTTTTAATGTGACTTCTCAACCGCTTTTTCCCTAAACCCTGGAAAACCCTCTCTTAGGGTTTTGTCCTTGCAAGGGACATAAGACCACCTTCTCCATCCCGAGCTTGGTGAATGGGGTCACCTCTCAAGGTGCCCAATGGTCTTCCCTCCGGGGCTTGACCAAACTAGACCTTCCCTCTAGGGCTTGGTCTTGCAACATACATTAGGGTGGCATGTAGGTTCAAGAAACACATTCATATTTAATTGTGATACACATAGGGACTTTATAGGATTGCAAAATTGAACATCCAACAATTTAGGTTGCAATCAATCGAGAAACATTTGAGAAACGTCGTGAAACTAAAGGCGATTATTCATAAAGTAACCACATACCTGTTCATTGTTGGATCAATGGGCTCTAGAAGGGGGGGTTGAATAGAGCTTCACAAACTTCACAAAAGTGATTAGACCACCAAATTATATTAAGTGCAGAACACAATTCAAAACAGCAATTTGATGTCCTAAACTAGCATACAAAGCAAGGATAAGAGACAAGGAAATCATGCACTTGGACAGGTGGTTTAGAGTGGTTCCATGTCCTAAACTTAGGAGCGATGTCAGTCCACTACCTAGAGTTGGTTAGGCTCTAGGATTTGTAACTTGGTTCTCTTATATATATCACACAATAAGATTACAAGCTACAACTACCAACCATCCAAGGACTTATATATCAAGCCAAGATCTTCTACCTCACCAAGGACTTACCCACCAAGCAAGTAGTCTTCAGCCTTCTTCAAAGGACTTACCTACTCTTGCTCTAGTCTTCGGCCTTGCAGGAATTACCCATCTTGCTTGAGCTTTGCCTTGCACCTCTCCTTCACTTGGAGAGCTTTAGCACCTTCCTCCTTCACTCGGAGGCCTGGAGCAGCTAGCCTTCTTCTCCTTCACTTGGGGAAGAACAGCAACCTTCTTCTCTTTCACTCGGAGAAGAAACTTCAATCAATCTTCATAGAGAATGGAGATGGGAGAAGTGGAAAGGAGAGCTTTACAAGATTACAAATGATAGCTCTCATACATGGGATCCTAACTCACTCATACTCACGAATTTGCTTTGAAGGTAGAGAGAGAAAGGGGCTCAAAGGATTAGAAACCACTCAACTAAGGCTAGGACCAAGCATATGTGAATGAGCAACCTTGGAATGAAGTCCAAGAGGTCCTATTTATAGTTGAGGGTGTCCCTTTGAGGTTGGGTGAGTTAAGTGGCACAAACTAGCCGTTTTACAACTTGCAACAGATCTATTTTGAGTCCCACCAACTCCTCCAACGGTTGGAATTGCTTTTTCTGCATTCCAGTACAGTTCGATCGGCCGAGTTTCATAAAAGGCAATTCGGCCGACACACTAGGCGACAAGGCTGAGAGGCAGACTGTCGGCCGAGTTTCCATGGGGAAACTCGACCGATCAGTCGACCTTCAGTCTTGACTGACCAGTGGATCGGCCGAGTTTCCTATCATTGAAACTCGACCGAACAGGGATCGGCTGAGTTGGAAACTCGGCCGACAGCCCAGAAAATTCCACAATACATGGATCGGCCGAGTTTGTAATTCGGCCGACAAAATCCCTGTTAAGGGTATTTTGGAATTTTCATAAACTGTACAAACGATGGATTTTTGAGTCCCAATCATTTTATCCATCTTAGATACAATGCAAAACATGATTATGAGTGATTACATAAAATGTTCTAAGCCTCTAAGGGCAATATTACAAAGCGGTTAAAAGTCACATGTTTTGCATGTGCCGGAAGAGAAGCTATGGAGATAAAAGTGATTCTTTTCTTGTATCTAATATCTGCAATGATCTCAAATAGATTTGTTAGATACATATGAATGGAATGGTTAAGTCATTATCAAAATATGGGCAATGTGCGACACCTAGGTCAACATTCTCCCCCTTTTTGACAATGACAAACCATTCCTCAACATATTGAAAAGAATTTGAAAATTATACCTTTTCTTTAGGGAATTGCAAGGGGATGCAAATATGATCAATTTGTAAAGCTCCCCCTCAATTCATGCTTACTCGTTCCTGCATAGTTAGTTAACACACAAGCAGACATAGCATATATAGATACTATATGATTCTAAGCAAGTCTAGATGCATTTCAGTTTATAGACAAGAAAAGAACCATACAAGCAATAAAAACAATATGATTGAGGTCTTTCTCCCCCTTTGTCATATCAAAAAGGCAGGGGGGGTAGAAGAGCATAAAAGCAAGGTCTTCTCCAAACACTCAAACAACCAAAACATAGAGAAACAGATAAATATCAAGATAAAGCATGAAATCAGAAACCTGTCATTCATCAAAATATGGAACACACTATAAGATAAACCATACAAAGTGTTTCCAAAAGAAAGCATAAGACAAAAACTACACGAACGAATGGAGTAGCAATAGTACAACTCAGATGATGTGCCTAAAGTAAATAATACAATCATAGTCCAAAAAGATATATCATGGTCATCCGAGACTAAACTAGACACATCTACTCTAAGCTATACTAATCTATGTCAACATCATCAACGGCAGCCTCCATGTCCTCGTCGGGCTGGTAGTCCTCATCGCCATCATCGGAAGGAGGAGCAGCAGCTGGTGTAGCCTCGTCTTCAGCATCGGCATCGGCATCGTCATCGGCTTCGGCATCCGTCGCAGTAGCCTCATCAGCGTCAGTGTCAGCATCATCCTGATCAGCCATATCCTCGTCGGGAGGACCAAAAGCACGTCCAGGCCACCGCGCACTCTGCTCAGCCCAAGTCATGCCAAGAGCATGTAGCTCATAAGCAACCTCAATGGGGGGAGCAGAAGAAGAGTACTGGGCCAGAAGCTCAGATAGACAGCCACCTGGGAGCGCTAGAACCGGAGGAGAGTGAGTGTATCCACCTGCAGAGTGATCAGCGGAAGCAGAAGGGGGTGGAGGAGGATAAAACTGACTATACGCATAAGATGCGTAGTCGCCACCGGGGTAGGGCTCGTAGGTGGGGTAGGGCTGAGGGCAAGACAGAGACATGGACGACATGATGTGACACAGATCCTGATGGTGATGTTGCTGGACCTGCATGTTGTAGGCTTGCTGATGCATGAGGTACCCCATGAGGGCCTCATTGGAGACATGGAAGTCAGCAAAAGCCGGCTGCGAAGGAGGTCGGAAAGATGGCTCAGGAGGAGGTGGTGCAGCTGTGGAGGGTGGAGGTGGTGGAGCATCAGATGATGGTGGAGGTGGAGGTGGAGCAGAAGAAGATGATGCACCAGAGGTAGGGACACTCTTCTGAAGAGTGGTCTCACTGATATAAACTCCTTTCCGATCAGGACGGTAGAGAAAGTCGGTGAAAAGAGATTTACCAGTAGCAGATTGGAAAAGACCACAAATTAGGGCAGGATAAGGAAGATGGGTGCCCTTTGTGTTCTTTCCGGAGTCAAAACAGGTCATGTGGTGAAGGATATACCGGGCCCATTTGACTCCATGGTTGTTCAAAAGTAGATACATCATCATAGTTGTGTTCTCAGCGATGTCCGTTTGGTTTTTCTTGGGGTGGACATTACAGCTGAGAACGAACGCCAAAACACGGCGAGAGGAGGACAGGGCGGACGATGGCAAAGTGCCCTTCTTTCTATAGGGAAAATCGGGGAGCTTGAGAAACTTATGAATGTCAGTCAAGTCAACCTCGATTGCCTTATAGATGTCCTCGGGGTGCAGAAGATCAAAATAATTTGGGTAATCGGAAATCCACGAAGCCGTGCCAACATCTCCGTTGAGATAAAGATTGAAAGATCGTTCGGTGATATGAAAAGGCTGGCCGGCGATCATGGATGTCAAAACGATTGAGGTGTCCGAAGAGGGGATCAAAGAGTCGTAATTCCACCGCAAGTTAGCGTAGAATTGACGGACGGCTTTGGTGCTATACTTGAGATTATGAAAACGGGCATCCTCAATACAAAAGGCTTCAAGATGATGTGTGCGAAAGATTTTACAAGCGTCGAAAAGGTCGGCGTGGTAGGTATGCGGCTGATAAAGAGCTCGAAAAGGAAAGGGAGAGCGAGGAAGGAGCTCTTTGTAGCGAGCAACCGCAGCATTGTCAACAAAAGATAGATTATCAAATGACATATACCTCGGCGCTAGAGGAACCGCAGGGGAAGGGATAGGAACAGCACGTTTTCGGCGTTGGGACCTCATGGGAGAGGAGAACGAGGCAACGGAGCCGAACCACGCGGAGAGAGAGAACAGGCGGCACCTCAAGAGCAGCAAGGACACACGAATGAACCGATTTGGGGGCAAAAACGGCCGGAGAGAGAGAGGAGAGCACCAGGGGAGGAAGGGTCGAGCTGGGCGGCTAGGGTTCGGTCGACTTTGCTCTAGTTGAGAGGGAGCAAGTCGGCCGATTCCTATATATATTAAACCCGTCTGCCGTCGATCGGCCGAGTTCCAGGGAGAGGAAACTCGGCCGACAGAACACACAGGTGCCCTGTCCCGACCGATCGGCCGAGTTTCCAACTCGGCCGACAAAAACTCTGATGTGGGAAAAACCTAGAATCTAGTCCTAGCCTCAAATGACCTAACACAATTTTTCTGATTGGACTAGATTGTATATTAAGCATATTTAGGCACATTCCCTTCATCATAGGGTACTATTTGTCGATTAAAACCCGATTTGTGAGAAAAGCCCGAAAAAGAGATAGAAACAAGATAAAATTTTATCAAAAACAAGCATTTTGAGCAATCAAAGCATTTATAAGCAAGAGCAACACACATAAGATGTAACCAACTAATTAGAGAGCAATTCAACATCATCAAGAGAGGTTATAAGCAATTTTGATCTAATAAAATTAAATTGTTCTCTAGCAAGCGGTTTAGTGAAAATGTCCGCCAACTGATTTTCCGTATCCACATGTGTGATATAAATATCCTTTTTGACAATGTGATCACGGAGAAAATGATGGCGAACTTCTATGTGTTTAGCTCTACTATGCAATATTGGATTATAAGAAAGATTTATTGCACTAGTATTATCACAGAAAATAGGAGAAGCATCAAAATGAATGTTAAAGTCTTGGAGCATTTGCTTCATCCATAGGACCTGGGCACAACAACTTCCGGCTGCAATGTATTCAGCTTCGGTAGTTGATAATGCCACTGTGCTCTGTTTCTTGGAGAACCAAGACACCAAGCATGGTCCCAAGAGGAAGCAAGTGCCACTTGTGCACTTTCTATCAATCAGGCAACCTGCGTAGTCAGCATCACTATATGCTACAAGAGTAAAGTCCCTTGACTTAGGATACCATAGTCCAAAATTTGGAGTTTTGGCTAAGTACCTCAAAATCCTCTTGACAGCAATAAGATGTGATTTCCTAGGGCTTGATTGAAAGCGAGCACACAAGCCAACACTAAACATTATATCAGGTCTAGAGGCAGTTAAGTAAAGTAAACTTCCGATCATACCTCTATAGAGCTTCTCATCTACCTTCTCACCTTCTTCATCCTTGTCAAGTTTGGCAGTGTTTGACATGGGTGTATCCATTGGCTTCATGTTCTCCATCCCAAAGCGTTTAAGAAGTTCAAGTGTATATTTGCCTTGGTTGATGAAGTTACCCTCCTTGGTTTGTTTGATTTGGAAGCCGAGGAAGAAGGTCAGCTCACCCATCATACTCATCTCGAATTCACTCTGCATAAGAGAACCAAACTCTTTGCAAAGATCAAGGTCAGTTCCGCCAAATATAATATCATCCACATATATTTGAATTATGAGAAAATGGGTAGAAGTGTGTTTTAGAAACAAAGTACAATCAACTTTTCCCATGATATACCCGTTATCTAACAAAAAGTTCTTTAGTTTCTCATACCAAGCTCGAGGTGCTTGTTTGAGTCCGTAGAGAGCTTTTTGCAAGAAATACACATGATTGGGTAACTTATCATTTTCAAAGCCCGGAGGTTGAGCAACATATACTTCCTCCTCGATTGTACCATTCAAAAACGCACTTTTAACATCCATTTGATAAAGTAAGAATTTTTTTTAACTAGCAAAGGCAAGTAGCATACGAATAGATTCTAATCTAGCAACAGGAGCATAGGTTTCATCAAAATCAATACCTTCTTGTTGATTATAACCTTGAGCTACTAACCTTGCTTTGTTCCTTACCACTTTTCCTTGCTCATCAAGCTTGTTGCGATAGACCCATTTGGTACCAATTATCTTTCTATCATTTGGTCTTGGCACTAAGGTCCACACACGGTTCTTCTCGAACTGCTCAAGCTCTTCTTGCATGGCAAGGATCCACTCATCATCACCAAGGGCCTCCTTGATGTTCTTTGGCTCCAGTTGAGAGATGAAGGCACTGTCTGCTTGTTCTTTGTTGTGTGCAGCTCGTGTCCTCACTCTTTCAAACGGGTTGCCAATGATCAACTCCTTGGGGTGATTCTTGGCAAAGCGGGGAGTGGGATCCTTCCTTTCTTCTTCCTTTTCTTCTTCTTCAACCTGCTTGCCTTTGTCTTTGATGTTGAGCTCTTTTAAGATAGGAATGATTTCATCTGCAACATCATTATCACCCAAATGCTTGCCAATACCAGGGTTAGTTTCAATAAATTTAACATTTATAGATTCTTCTATTTTAGATAGTTCAATGTTAAACACTCTAAAAGCCCTGCTAGTAGTGCTATAGCCTAGGAAGAAAGCCTTGTAGGATTTCGGATCAAACTTGTCGAGAGAGTCCTTGGTGTTCAAAACAAAACATGGACATCCAAACACATGAAAGAAATCAATTGACGGCTTCCTACCACGCCATAGTTCATAGGGGGTTTTCTTGAAAGTCGGATGAGTGAAAACTCGGTTTTGCACAAAACATGAGGTGCTAACGGCTTCAGCCCAAAACTTCTTAGGAGTGTCATACTCAAGAAGCATGGTCCTAGCCATCTCCTGTAGTGATCTATTCTTCCTCTCAACAACTCCATTTTGTTGGGGTGTGCGAGGAGAAGAGAAATTGTGCGAATAACCCGATTTTTCACAAAAGCGTTCAAAAAGATCATTTTCAAACTCTCCCCCATGATCACTACGGATGGAAACAACATGACAAGAAGCTTCGTTTTCAACTCGTTTACAAAAGCTCGAGAAAACATCGAGTGTGTCGCTTTTGGAAACAAGAAAGAAAGTCCAAGTAAATCTAGAAAAATCATCGACAATAACAAGACAATACTTGGAGCCGCGAAGCGTTTGTGTTCTCATAGGTCCGAAGAGATCAATATGAAGAAGCTCTAGAACTCTCTTGGTACTCATGACCCCTTTGGACTTGAAAGAGGATTTGGTTTGTTTCCCTTGTGTACAAGGTTGACATTCCTCATCCTTTTCAAAATCCAATTTAGGAAGTCCTCGAACCAAGTCCTTTTTGTCTAGTTTCTTCATTTGATGCAAGTTCACATGACCCAAACGTCGATGCCAAAGCGAAAGATCGTTTTTATCCACGACTAAGCATCTATTTAGTATGGGCTTTAAAGCATCAAGAACTATCACATATAGATTACCATTTCTAGTTCCCTTATATATGACATTATAGGACAGGGAATCTAGAAGCAAGCATTCTAAGGAAGTAAAGAGCACAAGATAACCATTATCACATAATTGGCTCACACTAATCAAGTTGTGATGTAGGCCATCAACAAGCAAAACATTTTTAATGCACAAATCATTACCTACATCACCCTCACCTATAACCTTACCCTTTTTGTTGTCCCCAAAGGTTACCGATCCTCCTTTCTTCTTCACAATTTTGTTGAAATGGCTGATTTCTCCAGTCATGTGCTTAGAGCAGCCACTATCAACAATCCATTTCTTTGTGACCTGCAAGAAAAGAGGATGTCGGAACCCAACTCAAACTTTGGGGTCCGGGGTTAGCTTGGGGACCCATTTCATATTTGGGTTGGTCCCCTTAGGCTTGTAAGGACAATAGGTAGAATAATGATCATCACATTTGCAATGCATACATACCATGGGATTTTTAGAGCCGGAAGACTCTCCATTGAAAATTGGAGTTTCCACACTCTTTTTCTTACCCTTTTTCTTCTTCTTACCTTTTGGAGTAGTCGCATTGTATCCTAGACCACTAGTACCAACTTGTTTGGTAGAGTGCTCTAGAACATCATTTAGAGACTTCTTACCCGAAAGAAACCTTTGCAAAGTAGATCTTAATTTAGCATTATCATCACTAAGATTTGTAATGGTAGTAGATAAACTAGCAAGATCTTCTCTAGCATGCAAAAGGTCGGCCTCAAGACAGAGGGCTTTAGTAAGAAGAGAGTCTTTTTCAAGAGTTAAGTTTGCAACTTCATTTCTAGGCAAGATAGGTCTAGAAGATAAATCATTTGTTTGAGCAAGAAGTTTAGCATTTTCAGATTTAAGGACTACAATTTCCCTTTGATAAGCATACACTTCATCTCTCCTAGCATCATCAATAAGCTTAAGTTCAACATTTTCAGTTTTTAGAACATCTAGCTCATCTAGGCAATTTTGGTTCTCTATCTTAAGATTTTCAATAGTTTTAAGATAAGTACCATTCTCAACCTCTACTCCATTGTATTGAAGTTCAAGGTCTAGAAATTGCCCTTGTAAAGAATCTATGCTATCAAGATGTAATTTCTCATTTTGATCTAGAATGTCAATCTTGGCATAGAGATCATCAACTATCTTTCCTAATCTTTTTCTTTTAGCTTTACATTTAGCAAAAGATGATTGACAATCATTAAGCATTTCAATGAGGGTTTCCTTAGATAAATCAAGTAAACTTTCGTCACTTACCTTACTTACCTCACTTACCTCAATTACTTCTTCACTAGTAGAAGCCATAAGTGCAAGGTGACATTCACCATCCTCGGAGCTTGAGGAACTTGAAGTAGAGGACTCCTCCCATGCCGCATGAGCTGCATCTTTGGGTCTTCTCTCCTTCTTGTTCTTCTTCTTGTACTTGGCTTCTCTTTTGTATTTGTCATCCTTCTTGTGGCTGCTCTTATGATAGCCCTTCTTGGCTTTTGGGCAGTCATTCTTGTAGTGGCCCTTTTGACCACACTCGTAGCATCTAGGAGTGGAGGATGATGGCTTGCCCTTGAAGTGTCTTCCTTTTGAATAGTTGGCTTCATGATCATTTGCACCTTCATCTTCGCTTGAGGAAGGGCAGGGAGACTTCATGGCAAGTTGTTGTTGCCGCATCATTTCTTCAACTTGAGCTTTGAAGGCTGTGTCCTTCATCTTCTTGGACTCCTTCTCTTCTCTTTTCTCCTCTTCCTCTTGCTTGTCGAGCCTTGGTTCATGTGCTTGGAGATTACCAACCAGCTCCTCGGTTGACAACTCGCTCAGCTTGTAGACTTCTTCAATTGAAGTGACCTTCGGCTCCCATCTCTTTGGAAGAGATCTCAAGATCTTTGCATTGATGGTACCTCTATCCATGACACTCCCAAGGGCTGCAAGACTGTTGAGGATGACATTTAGCCTTGTGTACATGTCCGCAACTCTTTCATTCTTCCCCATCTTGAAATTCTCAAGTAGGCCACCAAGCATATAGATTTTGGCCTCCTTGACTTGCTCCGTCCCTTCATATGTGACACATAGCTTGTGCCAAATCTCATGAGCCGTGTCCCATGAAGAGATGCGGTTGAACTCCGATGGAGAGAGGGCGGCGTAGATGATGCTAATGGCTTTAGCATTGAGTTGAGCACGCTTCATCTCGTCTTCCGTCCACGTGATGATGTCCCCCTTTGGCTCTTCATACTTGAGATGGACTATCTTCCACATCTCGTAGCTCACACCTTGGATGTAGAATTGCATCCTTCTCTTCCAATATAGGAAGTTTGTGCCATCGAAGACCGGGGGTCTCATGGAGAAGCTTCCTTCAAGATTGAGTGACCCAAGAGCTGAATCGCCCATCTTCTCCTACTTGTTGAAGTAGCTTGGAGAAGACCTGCTCTGATACCACTTGTTGGATCAATGGGCTCTAGAAGGGGGGGTTGAATAGAGCTTCACAAACTTCACAAAAGTGATTAGACCACCAAATTATATTAAGTGCAGAACACAATTCAAAACAGCAATTTGATGTCCTAAACTAGCATACAAAGCAAGGATAAGAGACAAGGAAATCATGCACTTGGACAGGTGGTTTAGAGTGGTTCCATGTCCTAAACTTAGGAGCGATGTCAGTCCACTACCTAGAGTTGGTTAGGCTCTAGGATTTGTAACTTGGTTCTCTTATATATATCACACAATAAGATTACAAGCTACAACTACCAATCATCCAAGGACTTATATATCAAGCCAAGATCTTCTACCTCACCAAGGACTTACCCACCAAGCAAGTAGTCTTCAGCCTTCTTCAAAGGACTTACCTACTCTTGCTCTAGTCTTCGGCCTTGCAGGAATTACCCATCTTGCTTGAGCTTTGCCTTGCACCTCTCCTTCACTTGGAGAGCTTTAGCACCTTCCTCCTTCACTCGGAGGCCTGGAGCAGCTAGCCTTCTTCTCCTTCACTTGGGGAAGAACAGCAACCTTCTTCTCTTTCACTCGGAGAAGAAACTTCAATCAATCTTCATAGAGAATGGAGATGGGAGAAGTGGAAAGGAGAGCTTTACAAGATTACAAATGATAGCTCTCATACATGGGATCCTAACTCACTCATACTCACGAATTTGCTTTGAAGGTAGAGAGAGAAAGGGGCTCAAAGGATTAGAAACCACTCAACTAAGGATAGGACCAAGCATATGTGAATGAGCAACCTTGGAATGAAGTCCAAGAGGTCCTATTTATAGTTGAGGGTGTCCCTTTGAGGTTGGGTGAGTTAAGTGGCACAAACTAGCCGTTTTACAACTTGCAACGGATCTATTTTGAGTCCCACCAACTCCTCCAACGGTTGGAATTGCTTTTTCTGCATTCCAGTACAGTTCGATCGGCCGAGTTTCATAAAAGGAAATTCGGCCGACACACTAGGCGACAAGGCTGAGAGGCAGACTGTCGGCCGAGTTTCCATGGGGAAACTCGACCGATCAGTCGACCTTCAGTCTTGACTGACCAGTGGATCGGCCGAGTTTCCTATCATTGAAACTCGACCGAACAGGGATCGGCTGAGTTGGAAACTCGGCCGACAGCCCAGAAAATTCCACAATACATGGATCGGCCGAGTTTGTAATTCGGCCGACAAAATCCCTGTTAAGGGTATTTTGGAATTTTCATAAACTGTACAAACGATGGATTTTTGAGTCCCAATCATTTTATCCATCTTAGATACAATGCAAAACATGATTATGAGTGATTACATAAAATGTTCTAAGCCTCTAAGGGCAATATTACAAAGCGGTTAAAAGTCACATGTTTTGCATGTGCCGGAAGAGAAGCTATGGAGATAAAAGTGATTCTTTTCTTGTATCTAATATCTGCAATGATCTCAAATAGATTTGTTAGATACATATGAATGGAATGGTTAAGTCATTATCAAAATATGGGCAATGTGCGACACCTAGGTCAACATTCATCTGAATCAACAAGCTAATAGTAATCAAAGCAAGAAAGTGTCCAAGCAAGCAGTTCAAACCACACACATAAGAAAGAACCCTGAAAAGTACATGTAATCTATTTACTATTTACTTTCCCATATTCTATTCATTGAACTCGCTTCCTAGGGTTTCCTACTTCCTTTTAGGGTTTCATTAGGGTTCATCTTCATTATTGACACTATAAACCCTAGAACAACAAATCTAATCACAAACCCTAACTAGCTTGTTAAATCCTTCCTAACAGGCTTAGATTCAACTCATAATTACATTATTTCATGGAATCTCGAATTAATCATGTTAATCACCCTTTTTACCCTAAATTAGGGTTTCTATGTGCATTATCATAGATTCATGTGTAAAACCCTAAAATAAGCAAATCATTATCTAATATCAGATTCAAACCTTACTTTCCCTTTTAACAAGTTACTAATACTCAAAATAAACCATTAAGGACCTTAGATCTAATCTCCAATCATAATTAGGGTTTTTAACCAAGGTTTAATGTATCATATGAACAATTTTAGGCACTTTTGGAATTAGAAACGAAATCAGGTTCTAATAATATTTTTAACAGATTCCTCATAATTTTCTGATCACTTTTCATATATAAAGTTTCTTCATCCGATCCTCCTACAATTTTCTATGATTTTTATCATTTAAATTAACTCTGGCCAATCAGGGAACCCCACGCGTCCCTTTTGACTCCACTGAGTTGAGCCAGCGGGGCCATACGTGCGCCAACCGGCTCGCGCCGCATCAGCACCTGAGCCCCTCGAGGCTGCGCGCCTTGCCTGCAAGCAAAAGAAACAAAGGATGAAAATAACCTTGCATGTACTGAAGAGTCGAGAGGGTAAAATGGTAAACTCGCAAGGGTTCGTCTTCAACCTCTCCCGCGTTTCCTGCAGTGAGCCAGGAGTCAACTCCTGGGTTGACTTCGAGCTTCCGATTTCCTATGAGCAATCCAAGAATAACGAAAGCACCACCTTGCTTCCTCAGACACGATGAGCCTATCAATTAGTTGTCCTCTCCCTCCCACCATGCAGTGACAGAGCTCTATCTTTGGTGGAGGTCCTTCTGAGCAGAGGTCGAAGGTCAGGATGATTTTTCCAATTTATCACTCCAATCAACTCGCTGGCGTCTCTCACATTCTCAGGGTAGGTTTTTATGTTTGCTGGTGTTGTGGGATGCCCCCTCCTTATATAGGCAGGGTTGGCAAGAGATCCTCGATTGGCAAAAACTCCATCTCGCCTCAGGAGTCCCCCAAAGTCAGGGTCATCTGGTTGAGGAAGGTCTCTCGGATTTGATGGTGGCATTTCTAAACTCTCTCACGCGTCTATGATCGAGAAAAGGTAGGAGATGTCCATGCCTGAGTCCTGCTCAGACTAGAGTGCTGATGCTACTCCAGCATTGTCGGATCCTAAGATCCGCGATCTGGATCATGAGATCTAGGGCTCAGATCGCCCGGGTTGCCAATAAGTCGAGATATATGATTTATTCAAAGGATTTTCCTTTCTCTTTTAAGAATTTTGTAAAATTCACAACTCCTTATTCTTTTATCCTTTTTCATCCAAATTTTAAAGGAAACTTTGGATCGATATTATCTACTCGTGTACCTGAGTCCCAAATTCCAAAGGAAAATGGCATTATCTTCATTTGCAAGTTATCCTTTAATAAAGCTTGTTTAATTGGTATGTTCTCTTTCTTATCCTATTATCTTTGCAACTTGGACTCCTTGGAACCCAAGAAATCACAAAGATATGAAATCCCTCTTTGAAGGATATTCCATGGCCTTCTAGAGGCTTCTACCTATTTCTTTTCTCCTTATATTAGATTTTCCTTTATTGATTGAATTTCTTTTCCTTTTATTTCCTTTTCTTGGTATTGGGCCCAATAGCCAATAAGGCCCACGAAATCAA
Source organism: Alisma plantago-aquatica (assembly GCA_963693085.1). Taxonomy (NCBI): domain Eukaryota; kingdom Viridiplantae; phylum Streptophyta; class Magnoliopsida; order Alismatales; family Alismataceae; genus Alisma; species Alisma plantago-aquatica. The sequence continues at coordinate 1,286,719,612 of OY856411.1, forward strand.
ACAAGCAAGGCTATTTAGAAAGGAAATCCACTCATCAAATCAAATCAAACAATTACATGTTCATTTATCTTTAAAAGGAGAAATTGCATTTCAATCCTGAACTAAGAAAAAAATGAGGTTATAACAGTATCAGATTCGGAAAACTACCTTAACATTCTTCCAACTTAATAATTTTTTATCTACCTTCCTCTGAACTTTTTGAATGCTTTTATACCCCTATAAGTTAAAGTAATACATTTAATTGAATTAGTAAATATCATGTAATGATGCAAACATTAATATATGTTGATGGATACAAAACTTATTTACATAACTAATGCCATTTTCATTAATTGTCACCCACTCCCTACTTTTTCACCCAAAGGATATAGATAATACACAGTTAGCAACTCAGGGACAATTACCAAGAACTATCAATATTTATTAGTGATTGAAAAGAAAGTAAACAAAAGAAATTCAAATTCCACAATAAACTGTAATCTATAAGTCAAAATTATAAGCAAAGTGCCACAGCTTAACCAACATTGAAAGGAGATATAATCATTCTCTTTCCCACATTACTAAAATATTTAAATGTGATAGAGAAGATTACTAACAAATTTTGGGTCCTTATCTACACTGTAAAATATTAATGATGGAAATAGAAATACCATATTGGTTAGTGTGAACTGTCCACACACCCTATATAAGTAGCTACAAAATATATATGTATGCATTAATATATAAGGAAATAGATCAACATATATTTCACATATATAGAATGAGTTTTTATCCATAAGATATCACCATATCCAAAGTTCTACCATAGTTATATTCAATCAATCATAAGTAAATAGCTCCACAATGTCTGGCAAGAATACACTAATATTATGATCTTGACCTGCATCATCCTCTTGGACATGGACCATCATAGTCGACCCCTTCTTCTAAGTTACATATCCACAATGCCAACCCCTTGAACTTAGGACCCATCAGGTCGAATATTTTCTTTGGAATACAAGCATGTAGTTGAATATGTAGAGGAGGAAGTGGAGGAGGAACTATAGGGGTTTTTCTAGGAGCTATGATCTACACATATTCTCATATAAACTATTATTTATACACACAAGTAGAAAATGATCACAAATACAAATGCAATGAAAATTTAGCATACATATAAATAGATAACTCCTTCTTTGTGCCATTCAACCATGCCACCTTCTGCATTACCTATCATCTCATGATTGGGATGGCCACATGATAGTGGTGTCTATTTCCAAGCATTATAGACAAGCCTAATAGACACACATACCTTATCGGTGGGTATTAGAGTACCATGAATAATGTCACCTAGAAGGGGTGGGTAAGCGTCTCTTAATGCAATGACATAGAATCCAAGTTCTATTAATATAAGACAACATGAATTCAACCCCTACAAATTTGTATATAGTGTTATATATACCTAAAAACAAACATATTATAAATTCACCTGAAAGACTATTAAATCTGAAGAAAAAACTGACACCGAACTTTCCAGCTGATGGGTCCATGGGATTACTCCCAACGACATCTATCGTAGGGGGTCTACCTTCTAAGAAAAATGGGGCAACACAAGTACTGTCTGAGGAGGTTGAGACTAATAAGCCTAAAACTGTCTCATTGCACCCTCTATTCCCTTTGCAATTATGTCTTGTACATGCTCTTGTGACAATCCTCCTTTCTTGATAGATTTAGACTTATGTTTCAATGACCCAAAAAAGGATCTTATATGGACACCAGCCCCAACAAACCTAACATGACCAGGGTGCTCTAGAGTATCTAGAGAAACCATCAATCATCCCATTGGCCCTCGGGAATGAATATGCCTTCTTTTCTTTGTTTTTAGAGATCCCACTAATCATCATAAATAGTAATTGGTTAGTAAAATATAACAATCAAGGTTAAAAATGAACATGCACTCTAAGAGTTGAATTTTACCAATTTTGCAGACACCTCAACGGTTGAGGGATTTGATATATCTCCAGATTGGCTTGTCTTTGCACCTATCCACTCATAGTGAAGTAAAGCTGTAGAAGTAGTAGAAGACTCAACAGACCCAATATTAAGCTACTCAGAAGAAGACACCTCTTGTCTCTTTGGCAGTGCCTTGTGTAGTCACATGGACCCAACTTGTGGTAGTGCACATTCTTTGGACACCTTTCTTTTTAAACATCATGTAAATCTTGATTAATCCAAAGCATACTTAAGTATGTAATACATAGAATTCATCTGATTAATCATAAAAATGTATTTTAAAGGAGGAGTCTTAATACCTTTAATTCATTGATTTTTCTTGAAGCAACAAACACGTGCCACACCTTTGGGTCAAGATAGGACCATTTCTTAGTGGCAAACTTCTTCTTGTCACTCATTACGTATTCTCTTGTCAGATTTGTCCTATAATTCCTTAATATCCCCCACAACATTGCATCACCTTTTAACGATGCAATTTTTTTATCAAGGTCAAAGATTCTAAGCAACATTTCATATACTTGATGACATATTTTTAAAAATGGAATTGTGAATATCTTTAAAAATCCCAATATCTCACAGCTATGCCCTCCCATATGTAGTCTTTCATGGAAGGATCAACTTTATGCCAAGATTCTATTGCTATATTCACTTTTTTGCAAGAAATAACCCCTATATATTGTGTGAAGATACTATGATTCTTCTCAATATGATTTCCTAGATCATCACAGTCAACAGCCAACTTCGGTCCTTTACCCATTTGCGCTACTAACTTGTTCATCAAGGTGAAGCCTCTTTTACGTGCATGTTCTAGCAGATGCAACAAGATCCTTAGGGTGCACATCTTCAAAATTCTCATCCTAAAATTATTAAGAAACACATATCATCTTCATCAACAACTAAACCTCAGTCCCAAATATGTTGGGGTTGACTATATCAATCCTTTGTTTCCATCCAAATCTATCATGGGTCATATTATGATTGTGATGTAAAGATTCAAAAACTCTCTTTTTAAGCTCTTCCCATGTTAAGTTAGGCCTTCTACTTCTTCTATTAATTGTGCTTGACTCAACAAAATTTCTTTGTGTAGGTGCATTAATTGGTTTGTGTTGCACATACCCGTACCATCTGAGTCGACCCTCGCACAACTTGTCTTGAATGCTTGTCACCCCCACTTTATTCCTGATATAATCATATATTAATTTCCCACACATCCATCTCAGCATACACATTTCAACCACATTCATCTTGTTGAGACCTTATTTCTTCACCGCCCGACATTCACTCCCATAGAACATGACCGGGCATATAGTTGTTCTATAAAACATGCTTTTTAATTTGACATGGATCTTTAGACCACATAAAGTGATAAAAATATAAATTATATAACTGTGATAAAGAATTTAAAATGCACATCTATGTAATACAAGAATACAACTTACACCAGATTCATCCTCACAATGCATATCGTTAGATTGCTCATCCTCACAGCCAGACGCCATCTAAAAAATATCATATTAAAAAAATCTAAAGAATGAAATATAAGTGATAAAGAATGTAAAAAGCACATATAAGTTATTATTCACACAACTCATTACTAATTAATTCCACTCCTCTTCTTATAGTCCCTTTGTCAGGATAGGGATCAATACTTTTTATTGACAGGAGCTTCATACAACTCAGAAGGTCATCCTAAAAGTCCATAACCTCCCTAGCCACATAATCCTCAATAATACTCCCGTTTCCAATAACATTTTTGAACATCACCTTTAAAATACCCATGTACCATTCAAAAGGATACATCCAATGCAAGAAAGCGGACCCAAAAATTTCACTTCTCTAGTCAAATGAGCAATAAGATGTACCATGATATCAAAGAATGAAGGAGGAAAATACTTCTCAAGATGAAATAGGGTAACAACCACTTCTCTTTGCAACTTGTATAGATTCTCAGGATCAATAACTTTGCTACATAGAATGTTGAAGAAGAAATAAATCAAAGTGATTGCAAACCTTACATGCTCTAGTAGTATAGATCGAATAGTCACATGTAATATTTGATACATTAGAGTGTGACCATCATGAGATTTAAGACCTATCAGCTTCAGATCCTTCATTGAAACTAATCTATGGATATTAGAAGAGTATCCTTGTGGTACCTTAACATTAATTAAGCACTCAAAAAAATTCTATTCTCTTGTCTAGACAACGTGTAACAAGTAGGAGGAAAATATATATTTTTATCACTTCTAACTTATCTTGTTAATTTTTTCCTTATACCCATGTCACATAGGTCCATTCTATTCAATGTCATCTTTAGTCTTACTTGGTATATTCAACAGAGTACCAATAATGCTATCATAGAATTTTTCTCAACATGCATGACATCAATACAATCCTAACTGCCAAAGAACTCCCAGAAGGAAGATCCTGGAATATTGACCTCTTCTTGAGTAAAGATTTGTCACTTCATGTGGGAATAGTATATTGTGATATATTACCAAATGCATTGACAAATTCTTTTACTCTTTCATAAACAACCTCCCTTGATATAGGTTTAGGGGAACTCTGATCCTTAGTTGATCCATTGGATGATTTGTGTAACCTTCAATAAGGATGTACTTTTGGAAGAAACCTTCGACGACCAAGATATACAATATTGCAGCCATGTTTTAGTCATATTGAATAATTATTCTCCTCACATGTTGGGCATGATTTGGATCCTTTTATATTGTATCCAAATAAATTCCCATATGCTGGAAAGTCATGAATAGTGCAAAACAACATAACATGCAAACAAAATGTCTCTCTACGCAAAGCATCATAGGTCGTCACACCTTATCTCCATAGTTTCTTATAGTCATCAATCAGAGGTTCAAGAGAAACATAAATATCATTGCCAGGTTGTTTGGGGCCCGATATCAATAAGGACAACATGGCATCCTTATTTTTTATATGCATCTAGGGAGGAAGATTGTATATAACAATCATAACATACCAAGTGCTATATTGGTTGCTTAATGTGCCATATGGATTCATCCCATCAGTACACAGACCAAGCATTAGATTCTTGACTTCTTCACCGAATTTAGGATACAATAAATGAATTTTCTACCACTATGGGGGAATGAGAAACATGTCGTAGGATCTCATCATTGTTTTTATTTGCCTATGCATGCCAAGATATCTGAACATCCATGATATCTGCAAATAAGCATTGAAATTGTGGTATTATAGGTAGATACCCCATCACCTTGGCAGAAGAGATAGTTTTGGACTTACCCAAAGTCATTAGTTTGTACCTGGACGCCCCATATTTTGGACAGTATTTCTTAAAAAAAAGTTGTTCAAGCATGCATGTATCTTATTAGACTCCATTTCCATTGGGCATAATATTTTCTTTAATTTTATGTTGAGATTAGAACTTTGTTTTCTTCAGGAAATTTTTTTTGAACAAAGGCAACAAAGATGTGAAGCTTTTATCGCTCCATCTATTGTTAGCCTTCAGTGTATACAATCTCATCATAGAACTCAACTTTGTAAACTTAGTACAACCTAAGTATAAAGGTTTCTCAACATCATACATACACAATGTTTCTAAATAATGATGGTTGATTAGTAAGATTTACCCCACAAATATCTAGAATCATATCAACCATGTCTATCAGGATTGATTTGTTCACATCTACATCATCAACAATATCTTATTCAACATAAGTACTATTATTAACATTAAATGATCTCATTGTAGGAATCTCTCCATGCCATTACCATTCTGTATAGACCTATACGATCATGTTGCACATGACATGACTTTTGATTTTGTCAATAGTCTCAAATTTCAATTTTTTACTCCAAATTCCTATATGAAGAATAGAACCTATCTCCAAGTTGTTTTCTATGTTCCTCCACAAATCCCTAGGTCAATAGCGAGTGAGAAGGGGAAATTACTAAAATACCCTTACTCAAAAAATCAAATTAAATAGCTAATGAGGGAAGTATGGTCATTTGAAATTATAAAAACTTACTACGAAAAATAGAATGAGGATGCAAGATTACAAAATTACCCATGAAAGTTTGATTAGTTGATTAACATCGTGGGGCGCTAGGGTAAAAACCCCTCCAGGTATGTTGCTACTCCGAGCCATGGCTCGAGCAGCACCTGGGGGTCACTACTCCATACTCTCGATCATTACAGATGCGAAGATGTCACAACTGGAGACTGGGAATGAAATCCCTGGAGTCTTGTGATCACGAAGGGCTAACACACCATCACTGTCGAGCAAAGAACTGCTGGAATGGGGTCGGAGCAGGGAGAAGGAAGGTCGAGGAGAAACTCATGAAAATAGGGAGGAAAAAAACTACTAAGACCTCCAACACCTACGCAGAGGCGAGGAGAGATGAAATCCAATGTTTCTAAGAGACAAGGTTCCCAGTAACTCAAAAACTTCAGGTGCCAGTGGAGGAGCTTCGCGGCATCTATAGGACACAACAGCTGGAGGTGTCTCAAAGAGAAACTAATAAATGGAAATGATGAACAGGTAATGTGGATGCTTACCTAGAGTTCGATTGAACTGAGGTGGTGCGTAGAAACAAGGCAGGATCACCGTCTCCGGGGGAGAAGACTGAGAAGGTCAGGATGATCCAAGGTAGTGGGGGAGAAATTGGATGGAGAGGAGGAAGGCTCGAAGCCTGAGGGTACTCGACGATCCCTTAAATAGGTGCAAGAGTGGGCAAAGGTCCCTCTGCGCGGCCATGGTGGAGACGAACCGAGTAGGCACGTTGGGTATTTTGCACGTTGGGTATTTCCTCCTTACGGCACAAGAGGAGGCGAGAGGACTCTCAAAAGATTCGTCGTGAAGATACAAAGCGAACCAGAGAAAAATCACCTGAAATGGTGCAGCATGGAGAGAGAGAGATCAGGGAGCTCAACGGTCAGGTCTTTCCTAATGGCTGGAGGAGGAAGATGATGGCTCGTCTGTCCGATCGGCCTTTGATTAGATCTGAGTTGTCGTATCGGGGTCTTATCATACCAATAAGAGGCCTAGATTCTAGCATACCATGTCTTCAATACAAGACAAAATATAAATGAAAGGTGACACAAGTACCAAGTCTAAGAATATGCGTCTATGTATGTTGATGGTGAAAAAGAAGAAGAAAGTGATGAATTTTAACTTGACGAGCTTAAGGATGGTAAAGAGGAGGAACACCTACATCATAACCTCCTATATCTCACTCATTATTGTAAGATGAAGACTATGATCCCCATTATAATTAGTTAGAAATATAATCTTAGTGTCCTTAGACTATATATATTTTCTGATCTTAATAATGTAACATTAAGGGCCCTTGTCTCTAAGGTATGTACTTTATTTGAACAATATAATTCTTTCCTATGTTATATTTCTCATGATTGTATCTTATTTTGTATTTATATGTACTCAAATCTAGTATTGAATGTTAAATGTACATGTTTGAGTTACATACTATAATATTTTTATATACTTCATCAAATTGCATTTTGGGTTATTTTTTTATATTGTTTTTTTTATGTCTTGGACAAGCCCTATTATATTGCTCTTCTACACCTGCACCTTTTCATATGAAATTACAGACCATTAGATGTTTAATCATCCAATCTAAACCTTTGTATTAATTCCATTATTCAAAACTATTAGATGAAGAAGTGTTAAATCTTAATCATTGGATAAGGCTCATATTTTAAAACCATCATTTGGAGTATAGTTCTAACCCTTGAATCATTTGACCCAAGAAACTATTTGGTTAGGGTTTAATTGAAGCTACATCTAAAGCCTTGACTCACTATCATTTGTGGTGACCTGATATATCATTGTTTGTGACATCTTAGGTCACCATAGGTTGATAGGATCAACACTATATTCATTTAACACCATCGGATATTAAGCTAATGTCACCATTGATTGATAGCATCATTAGAGAATAAAACCATTGCTCATGAGATTAAAAAAGAGCCTAACACTGACCTAAGGTGTGACTATTAGTTCACACCATCGTTCATTTCCCTTGGTCACCACCTTCGGTTGTCATAAAGACCACACCATCGGGTCATCTGTTTAGAGAAGAAAACAACCTAGAAACCCTAATATGGATCATTGGTTGATAGGTTCTTCACACCATAGGTGGTGATACCAACCTGAACTAAGTCATATCCTTCCTTAGGAAGAATGTGCAAAAAATTTTAGGTTCATCTAGAACTGGAAACAAAACATGAAACACCATAAAATTCGAAATCCCAAACAAGCTTGGCTTCTTAATGCTTAAATCACCATTTTTAAGCAAGAACATGTGCTAACAACCTTATAGTAAACAACATAAGTAATGAGGGTTATAAAACTCGCCACTACTGAAAATAATAGACTTCTAGCAGCAAGAAACTTGAGCAAAGAAGGCAAGAAAACCCAAGTTTCAGATCTGAACTCGACTAAGTAGGCACTTTTCTCCACAAAGAAGCAAAACTCTAGAAGAAGAAGTAAGAAAGGTAGATTCTTGAGTTCTAAAGAAACTTATACAAGGGAACAGCAAGGTAAAGGTAGGAGGAAGAAGAAAATAGAAAGAAATGGAGGAAAGAAGGGGATACTTACTTCTTTAGGTCAAGATCACCAAGAAGGAGCTTTAGAAACCCTAAAGGAAGCAAATCATAACCCTAGATGTTCAACCAAGAAGATCCACACCTTCTTCTTCCTTGGGCAGAACCTCCACCTATAAAAAGGGAAAAGACAAGATCTGGAGAGATAAGAACAGATAGGTGACCAAAGGTTTCGTTTGGGTGCTTAAGGATAGGTATATAAAACTTTAGGATAAAGAAAAAGAAAAATTTGAGGTGTCCTAGTAGCTCTTCATGTGTCCATGGCCTTAAACTATTAAGGATATACAAGAAACCACACAAGCAGATGCCCCACCATTCAGGGAGACATGCTTAGGCACCATTTGTTGAATTTCCAATCCAATCAAATAAAGCATTGGTTGATAGCTCCTAAAGGTAGCTCATCCATAAAGAGGTAAACCCTAAAATACCCTTGAAGGAAACACCTCCAAACCAAGGTTCAACTAGGAGACCCATGGCCCAACAATCTTAATAATGATATGAGAACATTCAAGGACCATAATTCAAGTGAAAAATTTCAAGTAAAACCTCAGGTTGAGGTAAATTGCATAAAAGTCCAAAATGTGCGTAAAATTGCATAACTTGCACAAACAATGTCCAAATTGGACCAAATTTGAAATTTAAGCTCGTCTTATAATTCCAAAGCATATAAAGAGGTTATATTTGGGTTATAAGAATTAAATTATGACAATTAAGCTTGTTTAATACTTTAAGCAAGGTTAGGGGTCTCTCATCAAAGAGACTTTTGCTTACTGCTAGAAGGATGCTATCAACCGCCATCAATGGTGTTGCACCAGGAGGCTGTTGCTGATGAATGATCGAGTGTTGCTGGGAGAAGAAGCATGCTACCGCAACAAGAGTTATCATTGGACTTGCTCCATGACTAGGTATAACTCTTGTTACTGTCCTTCTTAGATACATTGTCTTTGACATGATCTTGCTAATTAGGGAACCAGACATTAAATTTTTTTTTTCCGCTGGCTAATTCGTCACCCTAATTTCCCAACAGTGGTATCACAGCCACATAAATTTACAGTGTATCAATGATTTAAATCAATGTGTTCATTTTTATTACATACGATGCGTATATTAAACTGGTTAATATGCATATTCATTTAATACCACAGACGATTCCACAAACATATATATATATATGTATATATGTGTATATATATGCATAAGCATCACCTTAAAAGTTTTTTGGTGGTGGATGTGAGTATGGTTATGGCTAAAACCCTTATGGATTGTGTGCTTGGTTTTTTGGTTTATTTCTCGTTGTTACTCAGTTTGCATACCGAACCTATCTTATCCTTTCCAAATGTAAGTTAATGACATTGTTCCTATTTCTCTGTGAATATAACTCGAGGTTTTCTCTTTTACAATGTAAAATGAAATAGGATAGTTTTAATTTATGTTTCATTGTTAGAAGATGTTTTGCACATGACAGACCAATCGGCTCGTGAGACGAACCGATCAACTAGAAGACCAAGAAGGATAGACAACATGAGGATGAACTGATCGATGCGTAGCCCAACCAATTGAATGGAGGAGTACAAACATCACTTGAATCTAAGAGAAGATGACTATTTCAAGAGACCAACTAACCGACCAGGAGGCGAGCCAATCGGTTCAAAGTTGAATCAATCAACCCCAACTGGTTCCAACAAAGATTTTAATCAAAACTAGGTTGTAACATATGATGTGGACCTTAGGTGGTAGTAATTCCTTGTGGCTCTAAGGAATTACAATAGTATGGTCATAACCATCACTCATATATTTCTGATTGCATGTTTTGTTATGGTTATAGCATTTATATGTTACATACTATAAGGATATGGTTATTGGATATGTATATGTACTTATATAATATCCTTCAATAAATATTAAGTCTAAGAAGATTTCCATTAATAGCACATATGAAAAGCTTGATCGACCAAACATGGTCATGTCCTAGCATGGTGTGTCGTCTATCTTGTAGAAGTGTGATGGTAGATATGCAGGTCTGCCCTAGCAGGATCAATATGCTATTGTGTTGGCTTATGTGTCAGGCTTAACTAGGTGACCTTAATACGATTAAGTACCTAGAAGCATACAAATGGACTATGATAAGGAATTGTTCATACCATCTATCCAAGAATTGTATAAGATGCAATTGGAAAATATTGCCTATATCAATAATTGGTTATGAGCGCCATCATTGGTTGTGTATTAGGTTAATTATTTTGGATCTTGGATCACTAGAAGGTTATACGTTGTAATCTTCTGAATTGGTAGTGATGGATATCAATTTGAACAAAATAGTGGACCGATAATTAATTAAAAGCCTGATTAAAATTGTCAAACTTATCAAATGAAATTAATAAAAAGTGTTTTGACTACAGTTGCAAATTTTATTTTGTAGAATCCCATGGAAAACACAAACATGTTGTCATTGTGATCACTCCTTAAGAAGGAAAAAATAAGTAGGATTAATTTCTACAACTAGTTAAGGATTGAGAAATGTTCTCAATCATGAATGAAAGATCTATGTCCTTGAGAGACCAGTGCCAGAGGAACCCACTCCAAATGCACACAAGGCTGAAATTGATGCTTAAGACAATGATGCCGCAGACATCAAAGACCTTATGATGACATGTATAAGCTATGAGTTGCATTAAGAACATGAAAACATGGAAATTCTTGAGATGGTAACACATATTAAGAATCATTTAAAGCAAGCAAGGTATAATGTCTCCAAAGAGTTGTTTGAGTGTAACCTGACAGAGGGAGATCCAGTAAAGCTCCATGTTCTCAATATGATTGGGCATGTGGAAAGACTGGGATTTCCTTTAGGTCAAGAGTTGGCCATGGATATGATTCTACAATCATTGTCTGAATCATATAGATAGTTTTACTTGAGTAACTTGGCCAAACTACTATCTAAATTGCTTGGCATGTTGTTAAATGTTATAGCATAAGTGAATATGGACAAACCCATGATGATGATCAATGGAACAGAGTCCAAGGACAAAGGCAAGATCGAGAAGAATTTTGAGGATAAGTTGAAATCCAAGTCTTCTACAATTAAGATAAAGGAAGGAGTGAATCAGGAAGGAAAATGCCACCACTATCACCAGTCTGGACATTGGAAAAGGAAACATCCTCTGTATATAGATGATCTCAGGAAGAAGAAGGAGACAAGGATGTACACTTCAGGAACTGAGAAGAAGTAATCTAGAACTATGTGGAGCAAGTGTTGTTGCCATTACAATTGGAATTTGTCATTCATGGGAATTCAATCGAATTAGTGAATTGCTATTATATACCTACCATTAATGAAAACATCATGTATCTTGTATGGATAGGAATATTATGAATAAACTAATGTTTCATTTTAAAAGATAAAATATTGTATGGCAATGCCCTATGTCTTATAGTTTATATTTGGTAGTTCTAGAGATAGTTATACTAAATGACTCGATGACTCAAACAGTGGATACCTATAACATTGTCATCTAGAGCACATAAATGAGAAATTAATCTCTAAAAATCCATATGATGGTTATCTAGACTCTTTCGGTTATTGAACCAATAGAGACATGCAAGTCTTATTTATTGGGCAATATGACAAAAGCATCTTCACTAGATGTAGTGGGAGATCAACTATTCTATTAGGGCTCATACATATTGATGTATATAGAACTTTTAGAATAAATGTTAGAGGTGGTTATTAGTACCTCATTATATTTATTGATGATCTTAGTAGATATGGTAGATTGCATTTAATAAAATACAAGTCTAAATCTCTTGAAGTGTTCAAGGAGATCATGTTTGAAGTACATAATCATCTTGGTATAAATATTAAACACTTTGATGCGATCGATGTGGAAATATTTGAACCAAGAGTTTGAGGACCTTCTGGAAGAACATGATAGTGTATAATGATGAACTCCACCTAAAACACAATGATAGTGTATCAAAAAGGAGGTGTCCCACCCTGTTAGTCATGGTGCAATTATATTAAAAAAAACATAATCTTCCAATTTCCTTTTTGGGTACATACTTTACACAAAAATAATACCGTAAAAAATGGTTTAAAGACACCATATGAGATATGGCATGGGAAGTGTCCTAATGAGTATTTTATAAGGATTAGTATTGAAAGCTTATATAAGAAAATATTTTCTTTAAAATCTTTGTCCACAAATCACATAAATGTTTTTGTGAATACTACATTTATATTCCAATCCAACATCAAAGTTGTTTGTTGACCATGATGGTTGTATAAATGAAGGGGAACTTAGTTACAAAGGAATTAGTGGGAGTAAAAGTAGAACTCAAAAAGTTTGAGACAAATAAGAAAACATTGAATCTAAAGAGGTACAATAGGAACAAGGAGAATCACAAACTATTGTGGAATCTCAAGTTCTTTATGTAACATAAAAACTCATTATATGGTAGGACACACCATGAGATTGAAATATCACGATATGTTATGGCTCAAGAAGGGAGTGAGTTGATCAAAGATGATGATTCAACAACCTACCTAGAAGCTATTGAGGAACTAGATTCTGAGAAATGCTTGGGGCCATGAGATCCAAGATAGAGTCTATGTAAACCAACAAGGTATGACCTTAGTGGATTCACCTAAAGGGGAAAGACCCATACAGTGCATTTAGGGTCTTTAATAAAAGACTAACATGGATGATAGTGTACAAATCTATAAGAGCAGATTGGTTGAAAAAGATTTTAAACTAGTTTAAGGTGTTGAACATGATGAAATCTTTCACTAGTTGCCATGGTTAAATCCACCAAGATCATGATTGCCATTGAAGCTTAATATGACTATGAGATTTGAAAAAATGGATGTTAAATTCACATTCCTTAATTGGAATAATCATGAGGATGTGCATGTGACACAACCTAAAGGTTTTGTAAATCCAATATTGCAAATAAAGTCTATAAGCTCAAAGGTCAATCTGTGGATTGAAGCAAGCATCTCAGAGCTGGAATCTTCTATTTGAGAAGACACTCAAAGAGTTTGACTTGAGTCAAAATGAAGATGGAATATGTGATTATAAGAATTTATTAGGAGCATATTTATATTCCACATAATGATGGGGAGTAGCATCCTTATTCTACAAATATTTAAACCGGGCTAGGAAGTACCTTCTTTATGAAGGGTTTACATAAATAATCCTATGTGATAGGCATTGAGATTAATAGAGATAGATCTGGAAGGTATCATGACCTAAGAAATATCACAAACATTGGCAAGATGTTGAAGAGGTTCAACATGAAAGACTCAATGAGAGAAAATGTGTCCATGTTCCATGGAGTTAGTCTCTCAGGAGCCTAGTATTCTAGTTCTTGTAAAGAACAAGAACACACAGATAGATTCCATGTGCATTTGCAATTGGATCTATCATCAATGGTATGTTATATACTCATCCTGTTATCTCTTATATATTAGACATGATGAGAGGATATCTGTCAGTTCTTGGTGAAAGTCACTGGATTGCCATAAACATCTTTAATTACTTGATAAGCACTAAAATGATATGTTCCTTAGTTATGGTGATAAAGAGGTGAATGGTGTAAAGTGTTACACCTATGTAAGCTTAAAAAATGACAAATAAAATTAATGACAAACTAAATTTGTGTTTGACCTTATAACAAAACTATAAGCCAGAAAAGTTCTGAGCAAGAGAGAGTTTCTAATTCTACAATAGAAGTTGAGTATCTTAGTTGTTATGAACACAACAAAGGATACTGTTTAGATCAAGAATTTCTTATAGATGAACTTTTGGGAGGTTCCAACCATTGATGGCATAGTATAAATATTATGAAAACAATGGAGCTACTGGTTAGGCAAAGGAATCTCAGATAGCATACTACGACACTTCCATACCATATGAGAAGTTGTACAATGAGGAAATGTTAAAGAAAATGTTGTGAACCCGCTATAAAAGTGCTTGTACAACAGAAACATGATGGACATGTTAAGATCACTTAGAATAAGATTTGTGGGTGATTGGATCTAAGTGCAAGTGGGAGTCTGTTAATATGTATGCCAAGAGAGTCAATCATATGATAATTGCTATGAGGCATTAAATATCTGACTTGATAATAATAAAGGTAATTTCTTTCTATCATATTTGTCTCATTGATGTTACAAACATAGCATATGTCTAAAGAACAATGTTACTTGATGACATATGTCTTCAGGTTTAGGGTCTGGACAATGAGATCATATGTATGATAAGAGTACATATATTCTTGTTATGTCCCTAGTTAGATATTACTATCGAAGCAAAATAGGCAACAATAATACATAACACCAGAGTGTGTTTTGACTGATGTAGAGTCTCATTAGTCATGATATGTGACATCAAGTCAAGCACACATGTACATGTTAAGGAAAAGTGTATCAGAAAGACCCACCTTGAGAGTGATACATGGAGATCATGGAATGGTAGTCAGAATTAGCTCTCATAGTGATTGTGGTGATTGTGGCTCTTAGACATGAAGTCACGACACTCATTACATGTCGTTTGTTTTACTTTGACATCATTAACATGACCTCGAATAAGGGTTGCTATAAAGGTGATGCTCGGGTACTCTGTGATACATGGGGATTGAGTGTGAGTGATGTAGATGTCATTTGTCCCTCCTACAAGAGATTGATATCCAAGCCTCCTGATAAGCAAGACTGAGAAATGTATGGACATACTCATGTGATTCAATATATGATATGTGAACTCACATGCATCTCAGACAGTCTGCTCAAGTTCAAGGAACATGGATTGAACATTGAAGAGGATGAATATCCCATGCCTCGAGTTCAATCTGAATATCAGAGACAAAGGAACTATAGATCACGGTAATAGTGATCATAGATTGTAGGTTGAAGTTGTTTTCTAGTTTTCCAAATTACTTGGGTAACAATGATGTGGTGCTAAATACTGCTCATTGTTTGCTATGTCATAAATTGGTTACAGACATTCATTGCCAACGTAATTCGTGACCTATAGGGTCACACACATAGGATGCACTTGGAATAGGAGTTATTCATGAATGATATTTAAATTGATTAATAAAAGTGTTGATGTATTCAATTCAAAAAACATTGGTCTAAAATTGACTGAATGGACTCTGAATCGACCAGTTCAAGTGTTGAATCGATCGGTTGGAGTGTAAGGTCAATTGGAAACAACATTGGTTGAACAATGCCTGAACTAGGGCATGAACCGAATGGTTCACTAAGTGAACCAATTGGCTCATGGTCCCAAAAAACTGGTTCATGTGATGAACCACCCGGTTCAATGGTCAATTTGATTGGATCAAGGACTGATGTTGATGTCATGTTTTTCATTGATTGTGCATTGAATATCAATGTGATTCAAAATAGGAAAACTACTTAACCAAACCAATTCAATGGATGAACCGACTAGTTCACCCTACCAATCGATCATTTGGATAGTGAACTGAATAGTTCACCATTCATAGTTTTTAGAAAATTTGTGGATTCTGTCTCTTCGACTCCCATACCGATTGGAAACCCTGACCCTAGCCCTCCTATACATAGAGAGGTATTGGGGGTTTCCCAGACACAATAATAAGCTCTGAAAATTGTTGTCTTCCCTGGTTGTGGTAACCAAGAGAACTAAGAGAGTCATACCCATAAAAGGGAGGGATAGCAAGGGAGAGACAATTGTAAGAGAGCAAATAAATCTTAGCAGATTGACATTTAAAGGGACAACTCCTTCCTATTGGCTCTGGTAGCACAACGTGGAGTTCTCACTGGTCCAGGTGGACTACTTTAGAGGTGAGGAGGCTTTTTCCTACTGCTAGGAGGATGTTGTCAACTGTCGTCCATGGTGTTGCACGAAGAGGCCATTGCTAATGATTGATCGAGTGATGCTTGGATAAGAAGCACACTTGTGCAACAAGATTATCGTTCGACTAACTCCAGGATTATGTATAACTCTTTTTACCTTCCTTCCTAAATACATCATTATTGACATGATCTTGCTGATTTGGGAATCATGCATTAAATTTTTTATTTCTACTTCCTTATCTATCACCCCGATTTCCCAACATATGAGTCTTAAATTTTTTTCCTTAACTTTATGGATTTCAATTTTAGGAACACTTGTTTTCCATATTGATTTAAATTCAACAAAAAATGACATTGATTTAGTTTTTCATGCTTTCACGGTATGTTTGGTTTGTAGAATAGTATTATGATGGGATTCATTGAAAGTTAGGATAGGGTGGAATTTTTGAATGTTAGGATACCTAATTTCCTCTCCCGCGTTTGGATGCACACGGGACAGGATTGCGTAACCTGTCTTCTTCATTTTTCTTATCAGATCACTGATGGTGGTGTGTTGATTTACATCATTCATTTTTTGGTACTCCCGACTCTAAATTTCACTAAAGATTACGAAGGGCTACAACCATTGACCTATATGATTGTCATTACCTAAAACCTGAGTTGATTGCGATCTTACATATTTATGTAACTAGGAGGAGTTTTTGGGCATGTTGTGTAGATTTCATTACAACGTAACATTATTAGTAACGTATAAACAAAACAACAACCAGAACTCAAGTAGGAGTCATTGTGATTCATCCATGACATACAAACATAAATCTTACATTTTATTATGCCAAAAAAATCAACAAACAATACTCATGGGCACGAACAGAGTAAATCCATAATCTCTCTCCAACATGACGGAACTCAAAGCATAGCTTCATCTCAGTCCAGATTATATGTTACTGTGCCACTTTAATGTGCTCTGCTAAACTTGTTCCAGGAGTGGAGATGAAGCATGTTTTTTATTGGAGGGGGAAAAAGAGTGGTGGTGAAGGGGACTGCTATTTTGAGAAGCTGGCAGACCAAATAGCCATGCTGGCCAGAGCGGCAGGAGGCAGGAGTGGCCTTATTACGTAGATGCAAAATAGGGATGGAGGTCTTGGGAAGTTCATTTTTCCTAGAAGATGAGGGTTCTGATCTATATACATGCATTCGGGAGAGCGGATGATCTCAGGGGTATCGGGGCTTCTAAGTTTTTTTATCCGGACTAATACTTGGGGGGACCCTGGTATTCAATAGTCCCACATGTCTGGGATTCTATTGCCATCAGTTTAGAAATCCTACACAGATAAAACACAACCAAACATAGGTTTGGAAAAATGAGACGGATTATTGTCCAATCCTACATTTAATATTGCGTACCAAACACACCGTCATAGTACTGAACAAGCATGTCGATTAGATAATAAACTTTTGGGATTATGGAATGGAATTTTCCAATTTTCTCTATTTCCATATTTATTTGAACCAAGCATGCCTATCCTCTCTTTATATATCTTTATAAAGGAATACAATGTTTAGGAAAGAAAGAAAAATATTAACTACACAACATGTATACGTAGAAGAAAGAACAAAAAGTTAGTTGCACATAGCTTTCGAGTCTATCAAGTTGAGAGTCAAAATCATGTTAAGCTTGCTAATACAATTTAGGAATATTATCTAGTTCATCTCAACCCAAACGTTATAACAAGGAAATAGCTCCACATTCTACTTTGAATTTAACCTAATTAGGTATTAGGTCATTGAGATTCATATGCCCAACACTTAACCCTTTTTAGAATTCAAACCAAAACATATTGAATAATTAACAATAAAAGAGAAAACAATCTCACATTTCTTCCTCACAATAGCATAAATAACATATCAAGACAAGGAGAAATCCAACATACTTCAGAGTATAGGTACTTGGCATCTATAAAGAAAGCATTTCCAAAGGACATAATATTTTCTAGTAATGTAAGAATACTTAATTCATCTACCTCGACAAATAGAGGGAAATTTTGTTCAACTGATATCCCCAGTATGCCTGATAGAATTTATATTCATGTCAAAGAGATATTATCTTCTCTATTAATATCAAAATTTTGAGTCATGTCAAAGAAAGCAATAGTATCCCCAACACATCTTACATAGGAGATCTTCCATTTCCCTTTCTCAATGCAATATCTCAATTTACAATCATCGCTTTTTCTCAATATAAAGCATCTCTCTATGAACATGTCAACAAAGAGTGGTTTTGCTAATTAAAGAAATAATGGGTATGAAGATGAAATGTGTTACCAAAATCAACACTAAATTGTATATGAGGAAAGATAAGGTCCCTATTTTTATATCATTCTCTAAATCAATGTGATATTATTCTTGGTGTTAAAACAAATTGGAATCATTCACAATATATTTTTTAGGTGACCATTTGAACCAATAAGTTTTCTTTTCACTTTCATTGTGATAAAGATTCTTAACGACACTTGCAATCAACCATCCACATATATTTTAACTTCTGAAACCACCTTTAGATTCAATTTTACACATATGAGGTAGGCCACAATGTGGAGACACTTTTTCTTACCGTAACGTTCTTCCAACAAAAATCTTGATTTTTCTTAATGTTTTTTCCTTAAAATTCCTTAGTTACAACTTTTGTAAGTGGGAATGCAAGGTCCAGAAAATATGATAAGAAGATAGGATTGCAATTACAACTTAAACTCTACTATTCATCTAGAGAATCCTACTCTTACAAGGCCATAATTTATGTTTTAATTTGTCCACTGTAAGAGGTCACATGAACTTTGTTAGCCTTCTAGAAAACCAGGAAAAACCAAAAAATCTCACATAAAAATTGGCAACATTGATCTTTAGAATATTATAAATATTTAGCTCAACAACATTCTAATAAAATATTGACACTTTGAGTCATGTAGCCCCATACGAGAAATTTCTTTACAAGTATTAAGGATTTAACAAATGGAAATGACATTTACTATATGTACATCTACAAAAAGTATAAGATCATGTGCAAAGATTGTGTCCAAGAAGAAAGATATTTCAAACATATAAAGGACAAGGGAAATTATAATATGCATTCTAATTAAACAGACTTGCATAAAAATAACATAGAGGTATTAGACCAAGGAGATACCTACCCCACTCCATTAGAAGAAAATATCCTATAAGGGAAACTATCAATGAGGAATACATGAAACAAACATCAATCCAATCTAGCTAGAACTTTGGTAAACCCCTCTTTTCAATAACATAGAGAAGAAAATATGTATCCACAAAGCCATAAGCCTTTTACAAATCAACTTTGAAGCACATATAAAGGGATATATCTTATTCAGAAAGGGTCTAAGGGTTTAGAAAAATAGCATTTCTAATTCTCCTTCCATGAACAAATTCCACTTAATTCATATCAATGAGATCTTGTAACCAAAATTTCATTATTCGAATGTTACTGATAACTTTCTAAATATTATAGAGAGATATCGGTGCAAAACCTTAATAGAAGCCTCTTTGCATTTCAGAATAATTGTCATAAAAGTTCTGTTACACTCCTTCAAGAGATTATATTTTTAAAGAAGTTTAAGACTGCCTTAACCACATCATCACCAATCACACCCAATACTAGTTAAAGAATACATCCTTGTCAATATTTAAACACATTAATGTGTCTTTGACCTCTTTTCTAGTAACCCAACAACTAAACTTCTTAGCTTGTTCAAAAATCATCTTAGGGAGAATCAAAATTTCATTCCAGATCAGATTAAAAATCATTCATAGAATTAAATGTACCTTTATAATACGAGATAAATTTAGTATATGAAGATAAATCACCATCAACATCTAATCTATTGATGATCTCCCTCATCATTCTAGTTTTGAGAAAGGTACAAAAGGAAATGAGTGTTCATGTCCCTACTTGAGCCATTGCACTCTTGGTTTTTGTCTAATAAAAATTTCCTCCTCATTCAAGGCAATATTTGCTTTCAATCTAATTTTATGTATTTTTTACTATAGGCTACAATCATTATGATTTTTCTCAACCTTAATATGAGCAACATTAGTTTTGGCTTCAAATTCTTTGGCTTTATAATAGAATTTCCCAATAGAATCTTTATTCCATTTTGAAGAGCATTGTAGTAGAACTTAGTTTCTAATAAAACCTATTCATGGGGGAACACAACATTCATATCTCCAAGCATCTTCAACAACTTCCATGTAACACAATTCACAAGTCTAAGAGTTATAAACTTGAATGGCAAACTAACTTTTTTATTATTCTCAAGGTTGATTTTTTTCCTAATCACTGGCTATAATGGAGATGACTTCACCTAAGCACTGATAATTTTTAAATAAGAATAATGTAACAAAAATTCCTTATAATCATGGAAAATGTGCTCACACCATTTTTAGTTCTAATATCCCAAGTAAAATATGTTCCTTTGCTAGGTAGCTCAAGTTAGCTAATGTACCAAGGGATTTGTTAAAACCATTCATGCTTGCACTAGATTGGGCTTCATTCCTAGCTTCTCATTTACCATATGAAAAACATCAAAAATCGTAGGATACATAATTCATGCAAAATGTATGGAAGAGAAGATACTAATCTAGAGACAACCTATATCTTTATCACCTTTTTCTCTACAAACAGTAATAAGATGCATGTTGTAATTTACCAAAAATAAAATCATAGTGACTTATTTATCAAGAACTTCATTAATATGAATGATATGGATATTCTACATAATAATGATTCTAGATAATGTGCAGAGCCCAAGATAAGAAATATTACTAGAATTTTTCCACTTCACAATAGTTCATTGAATCTACAATTCTAGCTTTAAATAAATATTAAAAAATATGCATGTCATCTTTAGTTTTATATATTCCTTCCTATATATATATATATATATGAGAATATTTGTTTTGAAATCCTCTCACATTCTAGGATCAAATAGAAATAGTCTTATACATTTGGGAAAATATCTCTAGCCTAGCCTTGCGCATGATATATAAACTCTTATTCTTTAGCAAAATCAAACAGAATAAGTTCATTTAAGGATAGCTCAGTGTACCTAGTATTCATATTACCAATTTTAATGTAAAACACTGGAGAAGAATAAGATATCTTATTCCCTCATTTCCAAGTAGAGATATTAGGGACTGGGGTAGATGAAAAATGTGAGTCACAAGTAGAAGAATTCTTTTGAGAGCTCACCAAGATAGATCCCCTGTAGGATAGGTAATCAGAGTAGGATATATACTATTTAGGCTCTATATAAAGTTCTACATCAATAAGTTCCTCGAAATGACTAACTATCTTCTACTATGGTTGTTTATGGACCCAAATCTTCTTATTCTGATTCATATTGGATGGTTTTAAATTAGACTCTCCACAAAGTGTTCTATTATGTACCAAGTTTACGTATCTCATGCACCTTGGGAGTTCCCATTCAGACCCAGATCTTATAGTGTTAAGATTTCCATCGTCACATTGAGTTGTTAGATCTTTAGGAAATGTAAACCCATCAAAATCACATGCATTTTGACAAACTCCAATATCTTATATATAGGGTAATATTGGCCACTCAACTTGGCCTCCACTAAAATGAATTGATTACAATTGAACATCCTTCATCTGATAGTTCTAGAAGTAGATAAAAGACCTTAATACACATGAGGATTTCTACTAATTAACTTTAACATAGGATATTCTTATTGTAATGATCCTGACTTGGGTTATGAGGTAACCCTATTTGTTTTGTCTAAGTAAGTTTCTTAGAAATTTAATATAATCCTCTAAGGAGTTTTGTTATCATGTGACACGCTTATGTTTCAAGTTTGGTCCTGATTGAATGTTGTTTGAGCAATGTTCCTTAGTTTTGGACCAAAGTGCAATTTACCCAAGATGAGGGGTTATATTGCAAAATGTCACATATTTAACATGCCTTAAGTGTTTTAGAATCATAAGAGAGAGACTGATGCTAAGTGGTGGCTTGTGGAAAGCCTAAATGCCAAGTTTAAACTTGTTTGAATAATGTTAGTACCGTGTGCACCAATTTTGGTACAAATTGTAATTTACCCAAAATGTGGGGTTGATATGAAAATTACCACCTCTAGAGTGTTCCTACTTCCTATATGTGTCATTTAGAGGAGATATAATGAATGAGAAACTATGTTTGAATCATTTATGAGTGGTAGTATTCTTGGTGATGAAAAGACCAAGAAAGGGGTTGAATGGAAACCCTAATTTGAGCTTGTATTAAGTGTATCGGGTTGTAGTGATTAAATGGGAGTCCCTATCGGCCAAGGAGCCAAAGAGGAGACCCCCATATCATGTTTTTAACTCGTTGAATTTTCAAAAACGATCTAACCATCTCAATAAATCAATGGATATCAGCTTGCAACTTTCCTTGGGAAAGGTAGCATTGAATTGTGAATATAATAATGTGAGGGGAAGTGGCTTGTCCTAGAAGATAATCAAAGGGGGCCGACCCTTATCCCTTGAATTATCCTCAAGTTTTTATTTTGCATGGAAAGATAAAGATGTATTGCATGCAAGTACATGTGTCAATCCATGCATGGCCATGTGGCACCTACTAGTAGTAAATTGATGACACCTCATATATACACTTTTTAATGAACCACAAGTATATATACCCTTCCTTTCACCCCTAAGTGAACTTTTTCGAATCCTACCACCTCCTTGCTCTTAGATATCGTTCATGGAGCCTTTGTGTCGTGCATAGGTGATGTGGTATCGTGCATAGGCCTTGGGTATCAGCCATAGCAAGTAATATCGGCCATAACATGTTGATATCGGCCATAGCAAGTCGATATCGGCCAAGTGGAGTGTTTTTTGCCACAAGTGAGGGGGATATCGACCACAAGTGATGGCATATCGTGAAAGGGTAGTGAGGTATCGTTCAAGGTGCAAAGTAGAAATAGGGAGCTCAATACTTAACCCTAAGGTGAGGCCATGATCATCTTCAACCTTGGATTGAAGCATGATTTTAGGGTTATGATCTTCCTTCCTTTTCTTCTTCACCAATTGCTTATCCATGGTGATTCCTTGTATATGAAGGAGTTGTGAACGAGCCTTGGACTTTTGATAAGTCATCTTCAACCTTAGGAACGTGGAGATTTGGATCTTGGAGCTTTGAAGTTGTTCTTAAGGCGGGTTATATAACTTGAACACTATCATGTTATTATTCATCACCTAAATTGTTATACTTAATGAACTACTTTTAATTCCGAAATTTTTTGAAATAGTTGATGAAATTATGAGTTCTAGTAGTTGCTTAGACATGTTTCCATGAACTATAACTATTAGAATGAAGGTCTAGAGCTTGAAGATGATGGTATCACCTTATAAAGTGATATCAGGTTCAAGCACACAAGCAGGCACCTCTCTGTCGGATATGGTGTGAAGCACACACACACCTCTCTACCGATATGGTGTGAAGCACACACACACCTCTCTGCTCGATATGGTGTGAAGCACACACACACCTCTCTACCCAATATGATGTGAAGCACACACACACCTCTCTACCCGATATGGTGTGAAGCACACACACACCTCTCTGCCCGATATGGTGTGAAGCACACACACACCTCTATGCCTGATATGGTGTGAAGCACACACACACCTCTCTGCCCGATATGGTGTGAAGCACACACACACCTCTCTGCCTGATATGGTGTAAAGCAAGCATACACATCTTGCCCGATATGGTAAGCATACATACACCTCTAAAGTGATATGGGTAGCAAGCATACACCTCTAAACCGATATTGGGTTAAGCATACACCTCTTGGACAATATGGTGTTGAGCACATATCTCTAAAATGATATGGTGGGTAACCCAATACACTAGATGACAAAAGTGGTAAGGTGGTTAATACCCTAGAACATGTGATTCCCAATACACTAAAGTATGGTGTGGCCAATATCTTCGAGAGAGGTGAGGACGTTACACTCATGTATGGTGAAGTTGATACACCATATGAATTGTAATGTTGATACCTTAATGGGTAAGGGTATGGGGGATATGATGATGCCTAGATCGATATACACCTAATCCAATACATGTGTTCAACTTGACATACATGATTCAATCTGATGCACCTTGTAAAGGTGAGGGTAAAACACTCTTAGGAGTGATGAGTGTAACACCAAGTAATGATGTGGTTTGGTTAATACCTTGATAGGTAGAACACCTAAAGTGGTTGATAATGGTATATCAACAATGCCTTAACTCGAGATGAGTCTATATCACTTGATGATAGTTGGGTAATTCAAATGTGTGACTTATGGCCAATACACTACATGATAAATGTGATGTGTTAGTGCATAAAGTATTAGGATGGGATATACCCTAACACAAGATAAGTTTATGAACTCAAGTAAGTTAAAAGCAATGAGGGAAGTAATACATCAAGGCATGATAAATATCACATCCAACACCTCAAGCTTGACACACCTTGATGCACCTTAAATCCAATATACTTGGATGAGTAACACATGAAGTGTGTCATGTCAATTTTTGCGTTGAGATGTAATGCACTTTGATAAGTGTAGGCTAACATACCTTGAGAAAGGGTCAAGCCAAGATAATAAAATATGATATAATCAATATCCTAGAGAGGATGAGAGAGAAACTCATACCTTGTGTTGATAATCATTTAATGACAAATGATGAGAACAAATAAGTTTGATTGCATACTTATGATATGAATATATGCTCCTAGATGTGTGCAGTAATGAATTAGGGTCTGGACTGATAATATTAACTTGAAACCCTATTCGGCTATAAAAGGAAACCCTAACCCTAATAATGGGGAAGGATGTATTTCTCTTATTGCATAAGCTTTATAAGGCATGTTAAATACTTGTACAACAAGTATAATGATTAATGGCCTTGTGAGCCATGTGAATAATTAGTTGTCTAGTGAGAGGTGACAAGATGTGTAATGGCCTTGTGATCCAAGTGAATAATTTTTGCCTAGTGAGAGGTGACAAGATGTGCAATGGCCTTGTGAGCCATGTGAATAAGTTGTTGCCTAGTGAGAGGTGACAAGATGTGTAATGGCCTTGTGAGCCAAGTGAATAATTGTTGCCTAGTGAGAGGTGACAATATGTGTAATGGCCTTGTGAGCCATGTGAATAAGTTGTTGCCTAGTGAGAGGTGACAAGATGTGTAATGGCCTTGTGAGCCATGTGAATAAGTTGTTGCCTAGTGAGGGGTGACAAGATGTGTAATGGCCTTGTGAGCCATGTGAATAAGTTGTTGCCTAGTGAGAGGTGACAAGATGTACAATGGCCTTGTGAGCCATGTGAGATGCTTGTGCAACAAGTATCATGTATACCTTGGTCTGAGGACCTAGAGGTATTAGTTACCTAATAAGTGGTAACAGTGTTCAGAGATGAACTAAGGGTTTGAATACCCAAATCTAGTAATCACGATGATAATGTAAAGGTATGAAAATTCCCATTAATGAGATAAGGGATTGAGATCCTAAATGTTATATGTGTTCTAAAGATTTGAAAAGTACTTGATAGATGTATTATACCTTTCTTTGTAGCATTTGTTATAATAATTCTTGTTTGAAACTTGACTGGTGCTAAAAGATATGGTAATGCACATAATTAATCAAGTGGAATCTTATCATGTAGTTCCCTGACCATAGATCCATATGTTGGTATGTATGCCCTGAGAGCCAATCATGGGATGATTGGTGGGATACATTAAGATTGATTTGATAAAGATCAAAGGCAAGCTTCCAATTCTTTCTGGTTCAGTCATATGAGATAATGATAGAACAGATTGAATGTCTAGAGAATGACAGTACTCAATGACATATGCTTTCAGGTTAAGGATATGAACGATGAGATCATACGGATGCTAAGATTTTGTACATTCTTTTTATGTCCCTAGTCGGATGTCATTGTGGAAGGTAGATAGACAAAAATGACACACAACACTAGATTGTGGTGTTGGTTGATGACAGAATCTCATTAGTCATGATATGGAGATATCAAACCAAACACATAGGTACTTGTTAGAGAACAAGTTTACCGGACAGACCCACCGTGAGTTTGACACATGGAACCATGACATGGTAGTCACAGTCAGTTCTCACAGTGATGGTGGTGAGTGTGATTCTTTGACCTGAAATCACTCCACTCAACACATGTCGTTGGGTACACTTTGACATCATCAAACGCAGTCCTGAAACATGGGTTGTTATAGAGGTGATGATTGGGTGGCTTTGACACATGGGGCTTTTGAGGGGTGAGTGATAGATATGGGATTTGTCCCTCCTGAGGGAGTTTGATATCCATGGACACTTGATGAGTAGGATTGAGATAGGCGTGCACGCATGTGTGAATCAGTATGTGATATTGATGTCATACATATCTCCTCCAATCTACTCTGAGATCAAGAAAGTGAATGAACATTGAAAGGATGACTATTCCATGGCTCGAGTTCAATCGGGATATTTGTGGCATACACCTCATAAAAACATAATTAACTAATGCGGAAGCGTTCTCTAAGTAGCATATTACCGAAAATCACTAAAAATTAAAACATTTTTATCAAGAGGTCCTTCAAATGAAAACTTTCTCACATAGAACAAAAGTAACACATTTACATTCTATTTTCAAAAGTACATATCTTGTATCATCTCTTGTTGTGAATTACAAGCATCAGCTGCCCTGTTAAAATAAGCACAGGAAGTATGAAAATCTCGAAGCATTGAGCCAAAATCTTGAAAGCACTACTACTACTACTCCGAGGACCTGAGAGTACAGAGACGACACATAGGACTCTATCTACATCTATACAAGGCATAACAGCCATTATCTCCACCTGAGACTTCACCGTTGTCCCTGCTGCTACTGTTGTTGTCCTTGTCTTACTGAAGGATTCGTGTCTCCTTGTCTGCAGCCACCTAAAAATGTATTTCCCATGGGGGTGAGACAATTGTAAATTGCCCCAGCGAGAGATATAACTCTCCTCCAGTAACATTATTATTACAGCTTAAGAAGATACATATGAACAGAGGAATCATATTTGTTTGACAGTAGTTAATTCAATGTCTAACATATTAGAATATTATTCTTATCTAAAACATTACAGTTATAACTTGAAAGAGCAACATGTCACTTATCCATTAAGGAATATGAATAACATGTATAACATTTATTCACTACAGAATCATTACCACAACATTAACTCTCTTCAGGCTTAGATCATATATCTAATGCCTGGCATTGTTATTGTGGAGTCATGGCCTGTAGCCATACTCTTTTCACAAAGTGTTGGGATCTTAATCCCTCAACTCATCCAGTACATTTCCACTTCTTAACAAGTGCATCATCATGATTATAGCATCTGGGTATTTGAACCCATATCTCATCATAGGATACTTATTACCACTTATTAGGTAACTTAATACCTTCAGATCATCTGACCAAGGACATCATGATTCTTGCTACACAATGTATTGCACATAGTACACAAAGCTCAATGATTCTTACTACACAAAGCATATGAAGGCTTATAAATCCTATAAAACATTCTCAATAAACAAAGCATCATAGCCCATACCTGGCTATACTCCTCATCTCATCATCCCTGCATGATTAGTATTCATGATAACAATTATAATGCTTTCATATCAGTATCATACAACACTAAGTAATATCACTATTCCCTCTTTAGGGTTCATGGTTTCTCTTTCATATCAGAACCATACAACACTAAGTAATAACACTATTCCCTCTTTAGGGTTCATGGTATCTCTTTTATATCAGCACCCTCCATTAGGGATTTCCATAAATAACCACTTGGGTTCTTAAGATCATATTATTAATTATCAGCCCTATTTCATTGCTTCTCACAGCTAGAAGCCAATATTGATATCATAAGTATTCAAACATACTTATTTATTCTCATCATTCATCATTGAATGTATTATCAACACAAAGTATGAGTTTCTCTCTCATCTTTATCAGAATATGATTGTATCATAGTCTATTGATTTGGATTAACCTTTTCATAAGGCATGTTAACCTACATTCATCAAGGTGCATTACATCTCAACATAACAATTGACATGACACATTTCATGTGTCATCCATTCCAATTATAATGGACTTATAACATATCAAGGTATATCAGAATTGGGGTGTTGGATGTGATATCTATCAAATCTTGATGTATCACTTCCCTCAACACCTTCATCTTACTTGAGTTCATCCACTTAGCTTGTATTAGGGTATTCCCCATCCTAATACTTTATGCACTAGATCATCACATTCATCATGCAATGTATTGGTCATAGTTCATCTATTTAGAAAATACAACCATTGCCAATGATATGGACTCACCCTTGAGTCAGGAACTATTAATGTAAGGATATCCATTATCAACCCCTCTAGGTGTTACATTTGTCAATACATGAATCACTATTCCATTAATAGGAATAGGATTTCCACAATTATAATTTGAGGTTCACTTAGCATCTCACATATATATATGGATTTCACCTAGGCTCACTCTTCATTAGAGTTTCACATAACATCCTTCTTTATCAGGGTTTCACCTAGTATTATGTGAAATTAGGATTTCACAAGACATCACCCAGTGATAGGACTTTACCTAGAATTAGTAGCACTACCCTATATTAGGGTTTCATGCACCTTTACCCCATTTTAGGGATTAAGGTTTACTATTCACATCCAAGTAGGGTTTCTCTTACCTCATACCCAAATTAGGGTTAGGATGTACAATTCCCATTAAATTAGGGCTTCTTGCATTGTTACACTAAGTTAGGGTTACATCATCACCCTAGATTATGGTTTCATTGAGATTTTCCCTTAAATTAGGGTTTCACATAACCTTGCCCTAAATTAGGATCAAGGTACATCAATATTTTCAATGAAGATTTCATGATCTCATATTATGGATCAAACCCTGATTACATGTTTGTTCATAATGAGAGAATTAGGGCTTATTAAACAAGCCATCATCTCTCCCATTCTCTCTCCCTCTCATCCTCTCTAGGGTGTTAAATATTCCAAGATTAATCTAGGTCAACTCTTCACTTGAGTACACATAGCTAGGGTTAACCTTCATAATCATCATTGGTCTACATCATTAATAATCAATTATCTAATTGACCTTTGATCATATTAGGTGTCCAAATGGTTTAACCAATTTGAACTTCAAAAGGTCTTAGTCACTTAGACCTCAAACGGTCTTGGTCACTTAGACCTCAAACGATCTTGACTAATTAAGTTCAAACTGTTTGAAACTGTTTCCCAAAGTTAATTCTTGAAACTATTTAGACAAAACATCTTGAAACCAAATGAACTTGAGGCTCCAAACGGTTTGAGAACGTTTGGTCTCAAACGGTCTTGAGACCGTTTGGTCCAAACCTTCTCAAAACTGAATGGACCAAAAAGGGACTTCAACACTTAATCAATTCAAGGTTCCAATCCATGAACCAACTATCAATTGGATCACTAAAGTATTCATCAATTGAACTACTGAATCATCATTCAATTAAACCTTCAATTTAGGGTTTTGAACCCAATTGAACTATGGTTGATAATCAAGAAACCATCACTTAGGGTTTTGAAACTGAGGAACCGTCAATGGTTGACATTGTGGAACCAATTCAATTGAAATCAATGAACCATCATCATTATATAATATGACCTGACCCCAAACAGTCTTGAATGACCCCCAAACGGTCTTGAGGTCATTTGTATGATCTCCAAATGGTCTTGAGACCGTTTTCCCATCACATCATCAAAATCTATAACATCCAATTAGGGTTTGGATCATTGGATTGATTATCAAATCAGCAATTGATTTCATTTCAATTTAGTATCTTTAGATCTTCAAATACTCAACCATACTCAACCCTAGACCTCCAAACGGTCTTGGTTGACCTCCAAATGGTGTTGAGACCGTTTGGGTGATTCCCAAATGGTTTTGAAACCGTTTGGGTCAATCAACCCAAAACATCAACTTAATCAATTGAAAATTCAGCACTTAGCCGATTAGGGTTTGCATTTAAGGAATCATTCACAATTGAAACCTTCAAGATCAAACCAATTGAAACCATTGGATAAATATTCAAGTACCACAGTATATTTCCTCAAATGATCAACCATCTGAAACAGTCAACCATATCAAATGGTTTGGAACCCAAACCTCCAAACGGTTTGCAATGTGAAACCGTTTGGACTCAAACATGGAAACTGTTTGCCCTAGATATTTGG
The DNA here is from genome assembly GCA_963693085.1 of Alisma plantago-aquatica. Classification (NCBI taxonomy): domain Eukaryota; kingdom Viridiplantae; phylum Streptophyta; class Magnoliopsida; order Alismatales; family Alismataceae; genus Alisma; species Alisma plantago-aquatica. Next base: position 1,286,750,413 of record OY856411.1, read on the forward strand.
GGAGGTGTGTGCTTATGATGATTTCATCATCATCAAGCTCCAAACCCATGAATGTTTCTGTGATTTCCATGGTGGTTGCATCACTCAACCAAAATAAATTTCGGAAATGCAGAAAGGATCACTAATTGATAAGGAATTGATTGCAATAATAAAGTTAAGGGTTCAAGTTATAAAACCCACCTCCAATTGAGCTCCAAAGCTCCAAGCTCATGTCAACAATGGTGGATGCAACTCCCTTCTCTATTCCAAGGATCGTCCTCAAGCTTTGAGTGAAAAGGATTGGTTAGAATTGAAGAGGGGATCGAATTATGAAGAATTCATACATTGGTTTTCGATTTTCACCATGAATTCAAGGTGAAAGGAGGTCAAGAAGCTTACCAACAGGTTGGGGGTCGTCCTCCTGCTCCTCCAAAGCTCCTTCAGTCGTTTTCCAAGCAAGGGGAGGAAGTGGGGTCGAAAAAGCCTTTGTTTTGGCTTGTAAAAGGTCTTTTTATAAAAATTCAATGGGAGAGAAAATGCTTTATAAAAATTCATTTAATTCCAAAATTGTTGCCACCACTTTCCCCTTGGTTTCTTTCATGAAAAGACATCTATATCCCCACCGAGATCCCTTCCATTATCCATGAATTAAGGGAAAAGAAATTAAGCACCTTAACCCTTATAATAGTAATATCCATTTTTGAGTGGAAATTCTTTTTCTTATAATAATGGTGAGTGGAGTTTTCACCTCCTTGGGATATTTCGTGGTACTTGCATAGATCAAGGTCATCCATACACATATGAATCCAACCATTTTAATTTTGGTTGAAATCCCTTCAATTAATATATTTATTTTTGCACTAAATTGAATTAGGGTTTCACTTAGGCTTAAATCTTGATTATTTTGATATCAGGATTCTCTCTCCTCCAACTTAATTCAAATGAAGCACCCCTCTCATTTTATTGCCTCAAAATGATGCCAAGAAATATTGGGTACCTTATTGAACTGGTAATTTGCATATTGAACCTTGGGTTTTGGGTAAATTGCACATTACACCAAAACTAGGTTTTAATGCACAAACATTGTTTTATCAGCCCTTTCTTGGTACTCAGGCTACCACAAGCCATACCTCTTTATCTTATCCAATCTCATGATTCTTCAACACATGAGGAACATATTATCATGTACAATTTGCAATTTAACCCCTCAACTTGGGTAATTTGCACTTTAGTCCAAATCAAGCAAAACATTATTTTAGCATTATACAAAAAGGACTAAAATTGAAATATAAGTTCCTATTGAGTCCTAATTACTTTTCATAAGATAAGATTAAGCATCTACTCAACCTTATTAGGCAAATCATCTAGGGTTAACACATAACCCAGGTCAGGGATGTTACAATATCAGTGAAAAAGGAATTATACATTCAGTGTAACACCGTTCACGGATTGTAGGATTGAAAGTTATTCTCCAACTTTCCTTTTCACTTGGGTAGCAATGATGTGCGACTAGGCACCGCTCTTTTCTTGTGAAGTCATAAGTGTTATGGACTTTCACTGCCAACGTGAAATGGACCTGCAGGGTCACACACATAGGATTTAACCTGGAAGAGGAGTTTATCCACAAATGATGTTTAGATTGATTACTAAAGGAGTTTAGTAGTTCAATTAAACACTCAATCAATTGATAGCTCAGTATCATAGTGTTCAAGGTGTTGGACCGGTTGATTGGAGCATCAGATTGATTGAAACTATGATTGACTGATTTGCACAAGTCTATTGCCCCAACCGATCGGCTCATGTGATGAACCGATCGGCTCAGGACAGGGTGAATCGATCGGTTCAAGGGTTGAACTGATTGTCTCAACTAGTCCAACCGAGATCGTTTGGAAAGTCAGAAGACTATTTTGCAAATACAATTTTTTCACTTATACAAATTCGATTTGGACAAGGATTAATATTTGATTAATTGGAAACAAATTTGAAAGTCAATTTGAGTTGGATCAGGACCATGAACCGATCGGTTCAGAAGTGAACCGAACCGATTGGCTTAGGTGCACCAACCAATCGGTTGAGGTGTGAACCGATCGGCTCAACTCCCCAACTGACCGTTTCATGTATGAAACGATCGGTTCAGGTGGCGCAGTTGGTTGTTTTGTGGAAAATCTTGAACCCTTCTATTCCTTCTTTAATCCTACATTGCCCGGGATAGAGAACCATGTCTCATGACCCTCCTATATATATAGGGGTAGTGGGGGCTTCTCAGGTACACAACTCAGTGCACCAGTTGCTCTGTAAAGTTGTCGTTCTCTCTGGTTTTGGTAACTGAGAGAGCCCGAGCAAGTTCTACCCGATAAGGGAGGCACAACAAGGGAAAGACAACTGCAAAAAGTGACTGGTGGCAGGAGAGTGTGTCGGTAACTAGTACACCGACAGGAGGGTGTGACTCCTTCTGAATCCTTATGGGATAAGGAGATCGGTTCAAGGGGTGAACCAATCGGTTGGCGATCCAGACGACCGATTCGAGGAGCGAGACAATCAGGTGGAGGCCATGAGGAGATGCACGAAGACCATGTGAACCGATCGGTTGGAGGAGCCAACCGATCGGCTGGTGGCACCCAGACGACCGGCCAGGGAGAGTAGGTCATTCATGTGATGAGTTGATAAACTCAGATGGCTATAGCACTTCATCATAGACAAGTTGCATGTGATGTAGACCTAGATGACCGTGATTCCTCTTGGCTCGAGGAATCACATTAGGATGGCCATAATCATCGCTTTTATCATTTCACATGTTTTCTGTGGGATATAGCATGTATATGATACGTACTATGTATTGTGGTGATTGAATATGTATATGTACCTATAAAACCAAATCCCTCATCTAAATATTAAGTCTTTTATGCCTTCCACGGCACACATGAAAAACTTGAGCGACCAAGTGTAGGTTACACCAAATCATGGTGCACCGTCTATCTTGTGGAAGTGTGAAGGGTAAACATGTAGGTTCTGCCAAAGCAGGGTGCATGTTTACCGTGTCAGATTTTGGGTTAGACTTAACTGGTGATTCTTAGAGCGTCTAAGCCCAGAGGCATGGAATGTTCATGGCAAGGTGTTGCACATGTTCATTCATCAAGAGTTGCATATGATGTAATTGGCATGATGGCCTACCTAAATAGTCAAGATTGTGTGCAATCAGCCAAAGTTGACTCGTGACTTGATGAAATATGGATCTTGACCCACTAGAAGATTGTGCGCTGCAATCTTCCGAATTGATGGTGAGGGCTATCAATTTGAACAAACTAGTGGGAGCGATAATTAATTAAAGTCCTAATTATATCATCAACCTTTAAAATCAATCAAATAAGTCAAAATTGAGTTTTGGACTAAATTGCATATATTTCCTTTTGTAGTTCAAATGACGACAAATAACAATCACTTTTTATTGCGGTCGGTCCTTGAAAAGGACAAGTTGAATGGGACTAACTTCCACGACTGGTTTAGGACATTGAGAATTGTTCTCACTCAAGAGCGAAAGCTCTATGTCCTGGATACTCCAGTTCCAGAGGAACCTACTCCTACCGCACCAAAGGCAGAAAGGGATGCTTATAAGAAGCATTCTGAAGATGCCATTGATGCAAAGTGCTTGTTATTGTGCTCCATGAACCACAAGTTGCAGAGACAACATGAGAACATGGGTGTCATTAAGATGATTCATCATCTCAAGAACATGTATGAAGATCAAGCACGACAAGAGAGATATGATGTCTTTAGGGCATTGTTCAAGTGCATCATGACAGAAGGAGATCTAGTTGGTCCTCACACGCTCAAGATGATTGGGTATGTGGAGAACCTGACAAGATTGGGATTTCCCCTAAGCCAAGAGTTGGATACTGATGTGATACTGCAATCGTTGCCAGAATCCTACAGTCAGATTGTGATGAACTACAACATGAACAACTTTGACAAGCCGTTGACAGAGTTGTTGGGCATGTTGAGGACAGCCAAGACATAGATGAAGAAGGACAAGCCTAAATATGTGATGATGATCAGCAGCAAGAAAGGAAAGTCCAAGCACAAGGGCAAGGGCAAGGCTAAGAAAGGTTCTGATGCTATCCAGGAGCCCAAGGCGTCTTCAGCTCTCAAGGCTAAGGGAGGCGTGACCAAGAGAGGCAATTGCCACCATTGTCAAAAGCCAGGACATTGGAAAAGGAATTGTCCACTCTATCTGGAAGAACTAAAGAAGAAGGAGGCGACAAATGTCTCCACCTGAAGGTGTCATGAAATAAACTTGTAACATTTTGAGGTATATGATACCCAAATATAAAATGTAAAGCACTCAATAAATGGGGCAAGTGTTTCCGCCATAGATAGGAGTACTTTAGTTTATTTTCAGCATTGAAGGCATGTAATAGAGTTATGAACTGCTATTTCATATTTGCCAATGGATAGAAACACATTATTTTGCATATTGTATGACAATGATAGAAATTAATAAAGTTGGTGTTTCAATCTCAAAGATATGATCTTTATGGTAATGCCTTGTTTATCTTGTGGTACTTAGTATGCATAAGATAAAATGATACCTAAAAGTTATTGATAAATCAAACAATCAAATTAGCATAAATCATGAAGAATTCATTTCTAGTTTCCATATGATGGATAAGTCTAGACTCTTTTGGTTAAAGAACTAGTGAGAGACATGAATCTCTTGGACATGATTAATCAATCTTCACTAAGGTAGTGGGAGAATAATTATCCTATTAGGTATAATACATGTGATGTATTTACATACCTATTAGAGTTAATGCTAATACTTAAAATGGTGTTTAGAGAAATACCAATATGAATATCTTGAAGTATTCAAGAATATCATAGATGAAGTATGAATTTGGTAAAGTGTTAATTCTTGATGAGATCAATGAATGAAATACTTGGACCAAATGTTTGAGATCCTTATGAGTGATTATGATAGTGTATCATAGTGAACTCATGATTAAGGCATGGTGATGTCTAATTAAAAGGAGTCATACTCTAAGGAGTTAGAGGATGATTATCAAATAACTAAATTCTTCTTAATAATGAATACCCTACACTAATAAAGGACATTAAGAATCACAAAGAGTTGTGAGTTCTTATATCCTTGACAGATACACCTCGATTATCTATGTGATAAGTTGGTCATGTGATGAGTCAACTATCTAGATGAATATGAGGAACCGGATTTTGAGTTATGGTTTATGACCATTACATCCTAAATAACTTCCATGTGAACCATAAGGTATGATCTTAATGGTAGCACCCATTGGGATGAAATCCATAAGTGTGAATGAGTCTTAAGCGTTAAGACACATGGATAACATTTGGATGATGCTTGTTAATTGCATCTTAATGACTAAGAGATTTGGCATACAAATACTAAAACTGCATTCCTATGAAGAATAAAATAAGGATGGTACGTGACACAACCTATAAGGTTTATGAATCCATTAATGCAAATAAAGTATATAAGTTACAATGGACCAATCAATATGATTGATTGAGTACAAGCAACTCAGAACTGTAATCTTTATTTTGATAATATAGTCAAAAGGTTTGATTGGTATGACAAAGATAAAGAGAGATCTGTGATTAAATGGGAGCGTATTCACATTCCACATGTTGATGTGAAATGGAAATGTTCTAAAATGGAAATCCAAAGTGGAAATTATCTTTAGGAAGAAAGAGATGTTTCCTATGTGATAGTAATAGAGATCTATATAGATAGTTCTCGAAAAACCTCTTGACCTGAAAAGAGAGAGCATACATTGGCAATCTATACTGAAGGGTTCAGTGTGCACAGATTCAGTGGGAGAAAACTTGCCCATGTTGCATGGAGTTAGTATCCCAAGGCCAAATGTCCAATTCTTATGAAGAATGGGAACACTAAGAATAGATATGGATCTATCATGTATGTAATCATCCCATTATCTTGTATGTATAGGACATAGCAAGAATAAAATGCATTCATCATCTTATATGTAGGATATGACAATATGATGTGCTCATCCTGATAACTCGTATGTGGGACATGACGAGTGGATGTTTGTCTAGTTCCAGTAAAGGTTGTTGGAATACCATAAGAACTTGGTAAGTACTTGAGAAGTACTAGTTCTATGGAAATAAGGAAGGGTTCACTGAAAAGAGTTACACTGATGCGAACTTCCAAAAAGGATAGAAAATTATTCGCAATATATATGGGATATATAAAAGTGAATGTTTGTTGATAATTGGAAATGTTCCATTAAAGTCATTTTAAAAGGAAATGTTGAGTATCTGTGTGTTAGAGAATAGCAGTGGATACTATATGAATGTAGGAGTTCATAGAGATGAACTTATAATTATTTCGGTCATTGATGACAAGTTAGGAGCGCTTGGTCATGCAATGTGGCTAAAGGTTAGCAAAGGAATACTAGATCGCATATTACGGCAACTCCATCTCATACGTGTGATGTACAGTGAAGAGATGAGAGACATGCAGTAAATACCGACTTTGGTAAGGTGTTTCTATAACTCACTATGCTAGAACTAGAGCACAGTAACATGTGGGACATGTTTGAAGATCACTAAGAATATGATTCAATGGTGATTGCTTCACAGTGCAAGTGGGAGTCTATTGGTATGTATGCCCTGAGAGTCAATCATGGGATGATTGGTGGGATACATTAAGATTGATTTGATAAAGATCAAAGGCAAGCTTCCAATTCTTTTTGGTTCAGTCATATGAGATAATGATAGAACATATTGAATGTCTAGAGAATGACAGTACTCAATGACATATGCTTTCAGGTTAAGGACCTGAACGATGAGATCATACAGATGCTAAGAGTTTGTACATTCTTTTTATGTCCCTAGTCAGATGTCATTGTGGAAGGTAGACAGACAACAATGAAACACAAGACTAGATTGTGGTGTTGGTTGATGATATAATTTCGTTAGTCATGATATGGAGATATCAAACCAAATACATAGGTACTTATTAGATAACAACTTTACCGGACAGACCCACCATGAGTTTGACACATGGAACCATGACATGGTAGTCATAGTCAGTTCTCAAAGTGATGTGGTGAGTGTGATTCTTTGACCTGAAATCACTACACTCAACACATGTCGTTGGGTACACTTTGACATCATCAAATGCAGTCGTAAAACATGGGTTGTTATAAAGGTGATGATTGGGTGTCTTTGACACATGGGGCTTTTGAGGGGTGAGTGATAGATATGGGATTTGTCCCTCCTGAGGGAGTTTGATATCCATGGCCACTTGATGAGTAGGATTGAGATAGGCATGCACGCATGTGTGAATCAGTATGTGATATTGATGTCATACATATCTCCTCCAATCTACTCTGAGATCAAGAAAGCGAATGAACGTTGACATGATGACTGTTCCATTCCTCAAGTTCATTCGGGATATCAGTGAAAAAGGAATTATACATTCACTATAACATCGTTCACAGATTGTAGGATTGGAAGTTTTTCTCCAACTTTCCTTTTCACTTGGGTAGCAATGATGTGCGACTAGGCACCTCTCTTTGCTTGTGAAGTCATAAGTGTTATGGACTTTCACTGCCAATGTGAAATGGACCTACAGGGTCACACACATAGGATTTAACCTGGAAGAGGAGTTTATCTACAAATGATGTTTAGATTGATTACTAAAGGAGTTTAGTAGTTCAATTAAACACTCAATCAATTGATAGCTCAGTATCATAGTGTTCAAGGTGTTGGACCGGTTGATTGGAGTATCAGATTGATTGAAACTACGATTGACTAATTTGCACAAGTCTGATGCCCCAACCGATCGGCTCATGTGATGAACCGATCGGCTCAAGACAGGGTGAACCGATCGGCTCAACTGGTCCAACTGAGATCGTTTGGAAAGTTAGAAGACTATTTTGAAAATACAATTTGTTTCACTTGTACAAATTTGATTTGGACAAGGATTTTTTTTTAGGGCAAGATGGCTTGATTCATTACTTATAAGCCATACGGCATCTACAATATGAGTCAAAAATACAGCAGGAGCAAACAAAGATCAAGTTAACATCACTACAACTCATATCGGAACGAGAATAGAACACTTCTGTATTGATTCTTCTTCCTTGTTGCTGTCTTAAGCAGCTTTCCACGAAGAATTCCTTCGACTTGAGCGTGTAGTAGTGATAGAGGCCCTGGATCTGTGTGGTGTTCCGATGCATCATCGTCTCAAGGGACGCTGTACAACCAAGTAACAAACAAGCCACAGCAAGACACAAGGAAAACTAAACGCTGACAAGCAGCGGGTAAACAAACGCTGACAAGCAGCGAGCAGAAGGCTAACCAGTAGCGACTAGAAACAAACGCTGATGAACGGCGACTAAAAGGGCAGACTGAAGCTGCCACAGACCACTGAAAGGAAAACAGAGCAAACCAGAAAGGAAGAAACGGGCACCTCAGCCCCTCACAACCGCACCGTTTCCCCTGACTCGGCAAGTGCCTGCAAAGGCAGCGGCACCACCCTGGGCGAGATGGATAAGCCCCCACCAGGCGAGAAGCTATCCTGGAGCTCGCTCATGGCGGCTGCAGCGCCACCCATAGGACCCGCCGCACAAGAACGGCGAGAGGCAGGAACCAGCCGAACGGGTTCGACGGCAGCTTGGTGGAGACGAGGCGAGGTAGGAAGAGGCTCCGGGGGAGTAGGGGAAGAGACCACTGGCCGCGGCCGCCGCCCCCGCCCCCCCCAAGTCTAGGGCACCGCCACTAAACCTAGATCGCACGGGCGATCGCCACTAGGTTGCGGACGAGAGGAGCATTGCTTCCTTTAGATTAGATTGTGCTATTGTGATTTGGACAAGGATTAATATTTGATTAATTGGAAACAAATTTGAAAGTCAATTTGAGTTGGATCAGGACCACAAACCGATCAGTTCAGAAGTGAACTGATCGGCTTAGGTGCCCCAACCGATCAGCTCAACTCCCCAACCGATCGTTTCATGTATGAAATGATCGGTTCAGGTGGCGCAGTTGGTTGTTTTGTGGAAAATCTTGAACCCTTCTACTCCTGCTTTAATCCCGCATTGCCCGGGTTAGAGAACCATGTCTGATGACCCTCCTATATATATAGGGGTAGTGGGGGCTTAACAGGTACACAACGCAGTGCACCAGTTGCTCTGTAAAGTTGTCGTTCTCTCTGGTTTTGGTAATTGGGAGAGCCCGAGCAAGTGCTACCCGATAAGGGAGGCACAACAAGGGAAAGACAACTACAGAAAGCGACTGGTGGCAGGAGAGTGTGTCGGCAACTAGTACGCCGACAGGAGGGTGTGACTCCTTCTGAATCCTTATGGGATAAGGAGATCGGAGTTCCATGTGGTCTGTGTGGACTACTTCAGAGGCGGGAGACTTCTACCGCTCAGAGGATAGCTGTCAATCCTGACAGTCCCGGTGAGACCAGGAGTTGTACAGACACCATCCAAGACTGGAGGTGAAGACCGCGCAAGCCGCGAGGTAAAGTCGTTGAGCAAGCCTCGGGACAAGGTACGCCTCTATAAACCATCCTTCCTATTGTATAGACATTGACGCGTTTCCTTTGTTCTAGGTTTGGGGAGAAGAAAATTTTTGTTTCCGCTGCCTTCCTTGTCTCCCCTAAAACCCAACACCATCAGCGTTAGAATTTGTTGAATGGTGTAATGGGTTGCTCCACGACATAACTTGGATGGAATATTTTTGAATATGTGGGAGTGATGGGCACGAATATCCTTACACCCTAATGTGGGATTGATGTGAGATAAATATGAAATCTCTCAATCCTCCATTATATATGTCGGGATGGATGTAACACGCATCTCTCGATGATGATGAAGGCCGGGGATGGATAATTGAGATCTCTCCGAAGAGAGTGCAGTTGACACTGTATCTCTATAGAGAAGTTGCCATTATACCCTAGAAAGCTATTTAGCAGTGACACGAGATGTCCTGCTTGTGGTCTCACACTGACCGAGACGACAGAGGTCATGGCAGATGGCTCTCCCATTGACCTTGTATGGTACTGATGCTTTACGTAGCCGTGGTCGGTTGGAGTATGAGTGGTATACCTCATCTCCTCATGGCATAAGTGTGATTGAAAAATGTAATCAGCCATGTAGCATATCTGCTTAATGATCAAATATGGAAAACATTGATTGATGCACACTTCAGTTATGCATCTTAGTTGATAGATAATATTTATGTTTCTTTACATTCCTTGCAAAGAAGATAGATGATTGATAACTCTACCATGGGTAGATGCAATGTTCTCCTTAAGAAAGGAGATTACTTCATTTGGTTCATACGGTGAATTATTCTGCCTGTTAATATAAAAAGAACCTCTGCTAAGTTTATAAATGCTTAATCTATGATAATAATATGGTTGGTGGAGAGTTATATCTCTCGCTGGGATAATTGTCTCACCCCATGGGATCCACATTTTTTTAGGTGGACATGCACGAGGTGGCAAAGATCTTTCTACAGAGGAGGAACAACAACTGAGGCAGCAGTGACAACTCAGGTTGAGTGTACTATCTGTCATGTCTTATAGATAGAAGTCTTATGTGTCGTCTCTGTACTCTCAGGTCGTTGGAGTTGGTTCATACTGGTTTCATGAATGATCTGAGATTTTGGCTTGAATGACTTGAGGTTTTATGTTGCTTCAGTATGTGTTTTGATAGAGCAACTGTTATATGTTGTCCTCAAGATGAGATGTTGTACAATGTAATCATGATATGTATGAGTTTTGGATCTTTTAGTAAAAGTTTTCTGGAAAAGGATCTCCCTGCAAAATGGTTTTAAATTTTAGAGATTTTTGTTAATTCGCTTATTATGTTTATTCCACTTAATTAGTAACGATTTGTTTGTCGGTTTGATGATGGTCGTTACCCTTATTCCCACTACTTGAGAATTAGAGGTCTCCTTACTGCAATCCATGGACCCCCTTATGGAACAGACATCATATATTCCCTATTGAGAATATAATGAGTAAGAACAACTTACCTCTAGATCTTATCTCTATAGAGCCTTTGACTCTCCATTGTTGTTCTAGGTGCAAGACCAAGATTGGCCATTTGAGGCTTCAACTGGACTATGTTACATGCCATGAATCTAATACATCTTTATGGATTCCACTCTTCCATGTATCTAGAGTACACTATCTATAATCAATAACTTCAATTTTCATAGCTTAGATTGGTTTGCAGTTATACTAGAGGAGAATAGATCCACCCATAATTTCACCTCCTTTGCAACAGAGACCAAGGATGCCACTCGATTCTCATCGAAGAAGTACTTTCCATGATTGAGATTTTTAGAGGAAGGAGACTTGGGTTTGACTCTATTTCCTTCCCAATCACCTATCACATGCTCTTGTGAGTATGAAAGTGCAATGGTTTAAGACAATGGAAAATGTTTATCATGTTTCCATACTTATTGGGTGTGGAAAAACTATTTGTGTTGATTTCAATTACTTAAATAGTTTCAAATGAGTATAATAACTAGTCTATATACTCCGCTAGATCTTATAGGTTGGATATATGAAATTGATTCATTTATATGATACTCACATTATAGTCAAACTCTTATAATGGTTTAAAGTAACAAACTGTTGATTATGTCGTATTCATGTCATGATTCATTCATAGATCAATAATTGGATATTCAAAATCTACAAATATGATATGTATTTGCATATGAGTTTCTAAATAAATTTGATTTTAACAAGATTTAGATCAGATTTTGGATGCCAATTTTGGATCGGTTACCAACTGTTGTCCTATACAATTTTGGGAAAACTAGAATTTAGTAGTTATAAGCATAGATTTTCATAATACATTTTTAATACACATATAAGAATTTTACCATACATATTGATCATATTATATATATGATATATTTATTGAAACAAAATGTATAGCTTTAGCTCAAATCAAATTTTCATCCAAATTCATGTAGTACCTGATCTATTAAGATTTGAATGTTTTAGTATAATATTTTAGATTTCATATTAGATATGGATCAAGTGATTTTATTCATATTAAAATATTGCATGACACGCTTTGAATTTGATCCGTTTATACAGACATTTACAACTAGAGTTTCATTTACACATGTTTTACTATTTTTAAATAAATTAAATTATGAAAGTGATATATCATATAGAGAAGTTGATACCATAACTCGATGAAAAACATGAGAATCTATTAATTTGTTTGAAATAATTTTCCATGAGAATATAGTATTCATGGTGCCACTCAAATAAAATCCATCATCCTTTTTGAATTAGATAAGGTAGATCTTTATTTATTTGACACGAGATTGCAATCAGGGATCTAGATTACCACTCATATGTCCTATCTTAATGGTAAGAGTGTCAAGAAAATAAAAGTACGTAATGGTTTTAGAAGAATTCACTTACATGCCCTAAGAACCATGAGCTAATCTCTGAGGTTCTTATTCCAAAAAGTGAATTGATTATATACATAGCTGGTAACTATAGAAAATTATTTTCAATTACATCCATTTTAGAATCCTACGAGTAATGCAATGGATGCATTTAGCTAGTAGCCTTGTAAAAATATCCCAATTGATGTTAGATATTCCCTAAAGGTTTTAAAATTATGATCCCAATGATCTTTGTGGGTTCTTTATGTTGGGTTTTAGGGGAGGCAGTGAAGGCAGTGGAAATAAAATTTTTTCTCCCCAAACCCAGAATGAAGGAATCACGTCAATGTCTATACAATAGGAAGGATGGTTGTAGAGAGATACCTTATACCGAGGCTTGCTCGGCGACGTTACCTTACGGCTTGTGTGGTCTTCACCTCCAGTCTTGTACGGTGTTTGTGCAGCTCCTGGTCTCACTGGGACTGTCGGGATTGACAGTTGTCCTCTGAGCGGCAGAAATCTCCCGCCTCTGTAGTAGTCTACACGGACCACCTGGAACTCCGATCGCCTTGTTGCACAAGGCACCAGAAGGAGTCGTACCGTCCTATCGGTGTACTAGTCACTGACACACTCTCCTACCACCAGTCACTTTTCTACAGTTGTCTTTTCCTTGTTGTGCCTCCCTTATCGGGTAGTGATGCGATGATTTTGAGTCGCATTTATAGACATATTTTACTTGTATTTTATGCAGTTATTGGTCATTTTGGTGGTTAATATTGCATGATTCATTTACTTTGGTCTATGATCCTTCTCAGTGTCAAATCTCCCTTATTTTGGTATTTTGAGCATAAATGATTATAATAATATGTTTTATTTCGGCTTATGTGGTTTTGTGTTGTAATTTCAGGAAAAACGAGTATTTGCTACTGTCGATACCATCGACAGTGGTTGATACCATCGACACAAGCACAGGTTGCCAGCCACAAGGAGCAGCACAGAGTCGATACCATCGACGGCGAAGTCGATGGTAGCGACGTACCATCAGGTTGCTGGTGAGAAGACAGTTGATACCATCGACATTGAAGTCGATACTATCGACCCCAGAGCTTCAGCGATGGAAAAAGACAAAAGCGACGCCTAATAGAGTCGATACCATTGACCCTCGTCAATGGTATCGAGTTAGCATCATTCGCGACAAAGAAAAGAAAAGAAGATCAGCCGATATCGCGTAAGGTCGATACTATCGACTCGCGTCGATAGTATCGACACCGTCAGATACAAGTTGGTTTCAAATTGATCAAAATCGGACGGCTGTGATAGTTTGACAACCTAACTCGGTGATTATACCTAATGACGGCGGCCAAGAGCAATCTATCACGTCATTAGCCGCTGCACACGTCCCGAGAAGGTGTGGAGAGAAGAACGGAGCCCAGAAGCACGCCCCAGCCGTTCCAGACGCCGAAGAAGACATTTTCCACCACCGAAAGGCCAGAGATCGTGTGTTCTACGACAAGGACCGCTTGGATCTTCTCCGTTCAGGGGTTTCACCACTCAATCACGTTTTTCTCCATGTTTCCCCTTTTCTCTACCATGTTTTGCTCTGAGATGAACATGCGGGGCTAATCCCCTTTATATTTAGGACCGGGAGTAGCCCGTGGAAGCATTGTATGACATTTTTATCATTGTAATTCATCATTTATCTCTTAAATCCGTGGTATAATTTCGTTTTCTCAATTATATTGTTATGCTTGATCACCATAATAATAATCTAATGCCCTTAATTGCTTTGAAAGAAGAATTAACGGTTGAAAAGAGACGAAATTCACATTAATTAACAAATCCCTTGAACAAGGTGGTGTAAGGTTAATGGTGGATACCCAGAGGTCGATTTTAATGCACCTAGTTTAGGGTATAGGTTACTACGACGGTGGAACCGACCTAGACATAGGTAGTGGATTGTACCACGATAGTGGATTGTACCACGATAGTGGGCAATTCTGACTACAGGCCACTACCCGGATGGAGAGATAAATCTGAGTTGCTATATAAAAATTTACAATGATAACCCGCGGTGAAACTGCAATCCTAAAGATTTCCACTTGAATTGATTAAACTAAACCTTTAATCGATTCTTTTGTTTTGTTTTATTTCATTTCCTTTTAATTTTACAACAACTTCCAACTTTTTAACCGGTCTAGCTGATTGCGAGTAGTTAGTAGTAGTCTCCGATAATTCAGTATCCCTGAGTTCGACTCGGGCCTCACAAAGGCCTATATTACGTTGATGCGTACACTTGCGTTCTACGCACAGAAAATTTGTGTCTAGTTTTTGGCACCGTTGTCGGGGACACGGTAATTGTCGGCACTACGAGTGCTGTAAGCGGCCACTCTAGGCCACATTTTTATTTTACAATTTTAGTTTCACTTTTTAAATTCATAGCTTATTTTTCGCAGTTTGTATTTGTCTAGCACGGTACTGAACTCAATTTACCATTTCGCAGGTACCTGTGCATGGTGCAGACACGTAGCACCGACTACACGCAACAGGCACCAGAGGTTCCACTGCCGGGACCTGACGACGAGGATGAGTACAATCAAGACCATTTTGAAGAAACAGATTCAGAATTTGAACCTGAAGAAATGACAGAGGAAAAAACTATATGGGAGAAGATCAAGGCTTCTTCTTCATCTGCGTCAAAGGGGCCAATTAAGAAGCAGGCTATCAACATTCCAACTTACAAGATTGATCCTGCATTAATCAACTTGGTCAAGTTGAATGCTTTCCATGGGCTCAAGAACGAAGACCCAGTCACACATATAAGCCAATTTGTGGAGAATTGTGACATGATAAAAATTGACAGATTTCCACAAGAGACGCTCTACTTGAAGCTGTTCCCGAGTTCTCTGGCAGGGAACGCACGAGAGTGGTTGCACAATCTGGATGATGAATATGTGGAATCGTGGAACCACATGGTGGAGGTATTCTTTGAAAGGTTCTTCCCGCCCGAGAAGACTAATGACATGATCAGGAAAATCCACAATTTTACCCAGAAGGCAGGAGAGACCTACTCTGAGACCTGGGAAAGGTTTCAGATCATGCTCAGGAGGTGCCCGCATCACGGGCTTGACAAGGAGACACAGGTCAAAATCTTCTATTTTTCTCTCTCTGAGCATGATAGAAGTAACCTAGATTCTGCAGGCTCAGGATTCTTTTTGAACAACACAGACATGAGGTGTTGGGAAATCCTTAAGAACATGGCCAAGAAGCAATCCTGGGGTGACAGGGACGTCGTTGAGCACGTTCGAGTTGCGGGGGAGTCAAAGGCCATTAAAGAGCTGAATGAGAAGATGGACCTTTTAGCTAAGAAACTGCTTGCAAAAGAATATATTGAATCCGAGGATGAAGCCCAAGTCAAATTCATGTGCCAGCAGCAGGGTTACAAAAATAACAATTACTCATGGACGAAAGAAAAGAAGTTTTCTTGGAAAGATCCAAATAACTTTTTACAGGATCCCGATGCAAAACCCCAGCCGGTAGCGGAGGATAAGAGCACGGAGTTGCTCAACCAAGTGATAAAGCAAAACCAAGAACTTATGAACACCTTTGGCCAACAGATAAAGCAACAGGGGGAATTTATGAACCAGTTTGGACAGACATTGCAGAGCCATGGGGCTTAGATGAGGACGATAGAGACGTCTATGGCGCAATTGGCAGCTGAGATAGCCAATCTGAAGAAGCCAGCGCAGCAAGGTTTTCTGGGTAACACAAACATTCCAGGAGGAAACCAACAGGCGAAGGCCATCTTGCTAAGGAGTGGCAAGAAGCTTTTAAACCCCAGGGCCGATGAACCAAGCAAACCCCAAGCTGGAAACCGAAGGTGAGGCCACTGAGGGGCTGCCATTACCAGTCACAGGACCAGTTGAGGATATAGCAGTGGATGCTACTGAAAATCCTATTGTAGTTTGAGGAGGAGATGGAGAAAAGGACACCATATGTGCCACCGCATCAAAGGGCACAGGCCGTCCCGGTCCCATATCCGAATAGTGCAAAAGCAAGGAAAGTGGATGCCCAGTTCAAGAAGTTTTTAGACAGTTTCAGAAAGCTCTCAGTCAACATCCTGTTGATAGAGGCTATAGAGAAAATCCCCTCTTACGGCAAGTTTTTGAAAGACATCATTACTAAAAAGAGGAAAATCCCTGACACGGAGGTTGTAGTTCTTAAGGAGCAAGTGAGTGCCTTCATCATGGGCACTTTGCCACCGAAGAGGCAGGATCCGGGCTGCTTCAATATCTCCTGTTACATTGGAAAGGTGAAGTTTGGTGAAGCGCTATGTGACTCCGGGGCAAGCATAAACTTGATGCCCCTCTCTACATTCAAGAAACTGGGATTAAAAGAGTCGAGGCCGAGCAACATGACAATACAACTGGCGGATAATTCTGTGGTGAAGCCATATGGTATTTGTGAAGATGTGTTGGTGAAAGTAGATCATTTTGTATTTCCAGCAGATTTTGTCGTAATAGAGATGCAAGATGAACAAGGCAATGAGTTACTATTCGAACGACCCTTCCAAGCTACAGCCGACATGATACTTGAGATGGGAAGAGATCGTTTGACCTTGGGCATCACTGATGATCGCTTCAAGATGGTCATGCCTTCCAGCACCATGTCATCTAAAGCTATGGAGCAGTGCCACATGGCAAAGCATTTTGATCACAATATCTCACTTTGTCTAGGGAAGCCATTTTTGGATATGGCTCATGTAATGACTAAGGTGGAGAGAGGGACATTGGCTGTAGACATCATGGAGCAGACCAAGGTTGTGTCCCTTAGAAAAGCTGTAGGTTTTCCTAATGATGAAGAAGAGGACATTCCCCCATCTACTGAAGATGAGGCCATAGTGAGTTCGGTTTTCAATGCATATCCAGAACTGCCACTTGAAGCCTGCTTGGTCAATATAACACAAGATTGGATGAGAAGCAAATCACTACAGGAGTGTTCCAAGATTCTTCAGTTGCTTCCGTGCTTTTATGCTAGGTACTATGAAGACCTTGGCGAACTCCCACCACCGCTTCAGTCATCCTTAATCAGCCCACCAGAGTTGGAATTGAAGCCATTGCCACCGCACTTAAAGTACGCATTTCTAGCTGAGGAAGAGAAGCTGCCTGTGATTATCTCGGCATATCTGAGTGCTGAGGAGGAAGACCATCTGCTAATTGTATTGAAGAACCACCGAGGTGCATTCGGGTGGTCGGTCGCAGACATCAAGGGGATCTCCCCTACATTGTGCCAGCACAAGATTTAGCTCGAGGAGGGAGCCAAGCCGGTGATTCAGCCACAACGTCGACTAAATCCTAGCATGATGGAAGTCGTCAAGAAGGAGGTGATCAAGCTCCTTTCTGCCGGGATCATCTATGCGATATTAGACTCGACGTGGGTGAGTCCCACACAGTGCATGGATGGTGTCTTGCGCAGGTGTGTGCTGGAGGTGGAATACGAAAGTGTTCTTCGTCATTGTCATACACTACCGACGGGTGGCCACCACACTAGTTCTCGCACTGCAGCCAACGTACTTGAAAGTGGCCTATACTGGCCTACTTTGTTTAGGGATGCTTATGATTTTATGCGGCAATGTGATTCTTGCCAAAGGGCAGGTAACATCTCAAAAAGGCAAGAGATGCCCCTCAATGTATTTCAAGAGGTTGAGGTGTTCGACTTGTGGGGTATAGATTTTATGGGACCCTTTGTGTCCTCAAATTCTAACTTGTACATTCTTTTAGCTGTTGATTATGTGTCGAAGTGGGTGGAGGCAATACCCACAAGGACTAATGATGTCGTTGTAGTGTGCAGTTTTGTCAAAGAATACATTTTATGTAGGTTTGGTGTACCAAGAATGATCATTAGTGATGGTGGTACACACTTCCGGAATCAAAAGTTCGCGGCACTATTGAGAAAGTACGGGGTAAAGCACAACATTGGTACCCCGTACCACCCGCAAACACAGGGGTAAGTAGAGGTCTCCAATCGAGAGATTAAGAAGATCTTGGAGCGCACTGTGGCTTCCACGAGAAAGAATTGGAGCACCCTGCTACCGGATGCTTTGTGGGCGTATAGGACGGCGTATAAGACACCTATAGGCACTATGCCTTTTAGGTTGGCTTATGGTCGGGCCTGCCACTTTCCGGTGGAATTGGAGCATAAAGCGCATTGGGCGCTGCGGAAGCTAAATTTGAGCTATGATGAAGTGGGAAAGAAAAGGTTGCTTGAGCTCAATGAACTTGATGAGCTACGGATGAATGCATATGAAAGCTCGTGGATCTACAAGGAGCGCACAAAGTTGATTCACGATTGCCATATTCAGATGCGCGTCTTCAAGAAAGGAGATCGTGTACTTTTGTTCAACTCCAGGCTGAAGATGCATCCCGGGAAATTGAAATCCCGATGGAGTGGACCATTCACCATAGAGGAGGTCAGGCCACATGGCGCAATCATGGTGCATGATGGTGAGACAACGTTCCTGGTCAACGGACAACGGTTGAAATTGTACTTTGGTGAAGATTACACGAGGAAAGTGAATGAGGTCAAACTCATTGCACTTCCGGATGCATGACGAGCTTCATGTCATCTAGCCTAAGACGTTAAATAAGGGCGCTTGTTGGGAGGCAACCCAACCATCGGTAGTTTAGTTTAGTTTCTTTCACATTCATATGATGGTTTGATATGACTTTGTTTTTAGTGTAAAAAAGGTACCGTGATCGTTTGTGCAATGTGTAGGACTGAGGCAGAGTCGATACCATCGACCCTTGTGTCGATGGTAT
This sequence comes from Alisma plantago-aquatica, assembly GCA_963693085.1. Lineage (NCBI taxonomy): Eukaryota > Viridiplantae > Streptophyta > Magnoliopsida > Alismatales > Alismataceae > Alisma > Alisma plantago-aquatica. The sequence continues at coordinate 1,286,769,639 of OY856411.1, forward strand.
CGAGATGGGTACAGGTTGGTGGCTGCAGAAATTGCCCTGCGTCGATACTATCGACGGCCTCGTCGATAGTATCGACACACCAACAGGTTGATCGCAAAGTCAATGTCGATACTATCGAGATCTCTGGATATATTCAGACGCAAATTGGCTCAGTGAAATCGATACCATCGACATGCCTGTCGATGGTATCGACCAAGTTTTAGATAGAAGGTGGCGGCCGGGCCTCGCGAGGGTGTGCCCTAACTAAAAGTCGATACTATCGACTTGCATCGATAGTATCGACGCGACACATCACCGATCCGCGAGAGGAGATTAACGGCGATCGCTGCATCAGAAAAGTCGATCCGTGGGACGGGTTGATACCATCGACACATGTCGATAGTATTGACACATCATCGATCCGGGGCCCCACATCAAGCCATCGACGACTGTCGATACCAGCGGCGGATGGATTGTGCTACAAGAGTCGATACCATTGACTCGCGTCGATGGTATCGATGGGCATACAGCAGCGCCGGCCACGGCTATATAAGAGATGGATTGTCATTATATGACATCACAACTCCATAGCAATCCTTCTCCACTTGTGTCGTGCATCTTCCAGAGCAATCAGAGCCCGGCTACGAGCATCCAAAGAGCACGTTCTTCATCGAGCGGAGATTATCTTCTTCGATCTGCACCGAGCTCCTTCTTCTATTTCTTCTTCTTCTTCGACAATGGTGCACACCGCCGGTGCATCTTCTTCATGCGCGACACCGATGGAGATCCCGGTGTTCATTCCTCCACCGACTGCATCCATTTCACATCCGCGGATTGTCCATCCTTCTGCGGAAGTCAAGAAGGTCTCTGAGGAACTGATGAAGCGCAAGATTGAGCCGACCCGCTATGTTGATCGGGACATGATCCGTAACCTGGGGTTCGAGGCTAATCTGGCCTACGTGCTTAAGGGACAAGCGAGGCACACGGGCAGGAGGCCCGATGAGATGGAGTTTCATGCTGACAGCCAGCCATTCTTCGGTGAATGGCCAACATACAAGGAGCTAGTCGCATAATTCATGGCGTCGCTAGACATCTGTGTCGTGCCAAACGACATCATCGCCACGGATCGCGAATGGATCAAAGGCTATGTTTCTTTTTGGCTGTATAACATTGACTATACTCTCACCCTCAAGCAGTTCAACTCTATCTACGATTGGAATCACGGGCGAGAGCAGTACCGGAGGCCAGACAACAGGACGGATTATGATGCTATCTTCACCGAGCTAGTGACTGTGCCTCCGGGCAAAGCTGTGAGCTACCACAATGCGGCGGTGGCGGATTTCGAGCATCCATTTGTGCGGGTTCTTCACCGCATGTCGTGCACCACTCTCTTTGCCTGTGGTGACCTGTCTCTTAGCAAGTTTCAAGAGACAGACCTGTTTTTCCTACACAAGCTACGGAAGCGCCAAGAATGCAACTGGGGCGTGTTTTTCTTAACGCGCATTTTGGCGGTAAAGAGGAGTACGCAGAAGGCGCCAATTCATTTTGGCGGGCTCATTACACCACTGGCCTCCTACCTTGGGTTGAATTTCTCACAGTTGACTCCTCTCTCCAACAGGAGCAAGGTGAACTTCCAACATCTGCACCGCTCCAACCTCATCCTTCTTTGTGACGGCTTGGCGTATGCACATTGCCACATCAACCAAGCATATCAAGAATGTTCACTTCCAGACCCCATCTTCCATATTGAGGGTGCTCAGTATTTCCGATGGCTGATCATAGCCATTGCTGATTTAGATGAGGACAGTGGAAATGAAGACAACGACAATGACGACGATGAGAATGAAGAGGAAGAGGAGGCTTTCACTCCTCTTCATGCACGAGTGGCACCTAGGAAGCGTCCTCGCATGCATCCGGGTGCATCTTCATCTTCGCATCCTCCGCCACCACCACCGCCCTCGTAGCCAAGCGAGGATGTCTACTCCATGAAAGGAATGTATGCCATACTGCAGGATATCCAGCAGACGCAGCAGCACCACACCGCAGTGTACACCGATATTCAGGAGATGACGAACCGGTTACTTGAGAATCAGAGGGATATCTTCGAGAATGAGCGCCTCCTCCTCGACAACCAACAACAGGTGATGCAGCAGCATCCCTTCTATGATCACTATTGGAGCCAGAACTACTTTGGGGGGTATCCAAAACCTCCACCCATGCCCCAGTATGATCTGAGCTTTCAGGGGCAGTACCCATCTTGGGACCCCACAGCCCCACAGTACCCGCCTCCGCCAGAAGAGTGATCAGTACCTATGTTCCATCCTTTAAGATTGTTTTTGACTATGAGGCCATAGTCGAATTCAAGCTTAGGGGGGTGTTGGAACAGCTCTATCCTTTAGTTTTCTTACTTTTTAGTTTTTATTGTTTTGTTTCTTGTCATTTAGTTTTTGCAATCTTAGTTTGTTTGTAGGATCCACACTCTATCTAGTGTAATTGTGGATGTCTTAAGTCTTGTGTCATCTCATTTGCTTGTACATGGGAATTAAGGGAAAATAAAAAAAATTAGTGCTTTGTAAGCCTGTGTTGTTCAAGTTTGAGCACATAACTTAAGAAAATGATTGGTTTTGTCAACTCTAAAACAGAAAATCACAACTTTGCATTCCTATGATTCATGAAAAGTGGACGGAATTGGTTGTTTGAGCCTAAACTGACCAAATGATAATGAGACTCTAATTTGAAGTAAGAGAGAGAAACCTCTTAACTACTACATAGGTCAGTAAGGAGGGACACATAATAATTTTCAAAGGTTCAGTCAATTAGTCTTGTGATCTTTCCACCTCATTGTTTTTCACAATCCACCATAAGAATTGGAAGTACATTACAGTTTTAACCTTTTTGATTGCATCTCATGTAGATAGGTCTTGCATTGCAAAGTATTCTCACATGTCTTGCATGAAAATAAAAAAGGAGTTATACATGCACATTATCCTTAGCTGCGTGTCATTTAGCTGCATTCATAATTTTTTTTTATGCATACAGTACATCATGTATCTTATTTCTTCTTTAAGGGTGATTAACCTGTGCTATACCTTCATAAATGCTTCAAATATTTGAGCTATGCAGAAAAAGTGAGCCCAACAAATAATTCATTATCATTTATGGATATAAGGGCCTGAAAAAAAAATGGAAAAAGAAAAAAAAAGGTATTGAGAAGCAAGTAGAATAAGAGGGAGAAAGGAACATAGTCTCACCTGCATTTTAAGATGAGTAAATACATGATGTAGCTACTTTAGATATTCCTTTTCATCTTGAGACGGAATGTTAGTGCATGCATCATTCCACCCAATTATAGGCATTAGGGCAGTTTCATGTGCAAATGCATCATTTAGGGCATTTTGTTTTATTCATGTTGAAACTGTATAATGCTTCCATTTCTTCCATGAGCCACCCATTTCATCCACCTGTTGCTCGAATTGGTAGGCCACCGTGATTTTCTCCTCACTCATGAATATCAGGAGAGCTACTTCCATGTAGATGGTAGTTAGGGCGAGCAACGTAGTATAGGAGATCACAAGATGCATCGAGTCTGGACCGGCGAATTTTATTTTGATAACTGCCTTATATGATAGTTTTCATCAATTTTGAGGTAGATATCTTTTACGGATGATTATTGTCGCCTTTAGAGTAATTATCATTCCGTCGTTAGTAAGGGCCAGCATGTGAATGTTTGGTGGGGATCATATGGTGATGTTTGTTGTGATGATTTGTTCTTTAGTTGACCCTCGCAATTCTATTCTAAGATTTTGTTGCTCGAGGGCGAGCAAAGTTCAAGCTTAGGGGAGTTTGATGCGATGATTTTGAGTCGCATTTATAGACATATTTTACTTGTGTTTTATGCAGTTATTGGTCATTTTGGTGGTTAATATTGCATGATTCATTTACTTTGGTCTATGATCCTTCTCAGTGTCAAATCTCTCTTATTTTGGTATTTTGAGCATAAATGATTATAATAATATGTTTTATTTCGGCTTATGTGGTTTTGTGTTGTAATTTTAGAAAAAACGAGTATCTTCTACTGTCGATACCATCGACACAAGCACAGGTTGCCAGCCGCAAGGAGCAGCACAGAGTCGATACCATCGACGGCGAAGTCGATGGTAGCGACGTACCATCAGGTTGCTGGTGAGAAGACAGTCGATACTATCGACCCTAGAGCTTCAGCGACGGAAAAAGACAAAAGCGACACCTAAGAGAGTCGATACCATCGACCCTCGTCGATGGTATCGAGTTAGCATCAGTCGCAACAAAGAAAAGAAAAGAAGATCAGCCGAAACCGTGCAAGGTCGATACTATCTACTCGCGTCGATAGTATTGACACTATCAGATACAAGTTGGTTTCAGATTGATCTAAATCGAACGGCTATGATAATTTGACGACCTAACTCAGTGATTATACCTAATGACGACGGCCAAGAGCAATCTATCACGTCATTAGCCGCTGCACACGTCCCGAGAAGGTGTGGAGAGAAGAACAGAGCCCAGAAGCACGCCCCAGCCATTCTGGATACCGAAGAAGACGTTTTCCACTGCCGAAAGGCCGGAGATCATGTGTTCTACAACAAGGACCGCTTGGATCTTCTCCGTTCAGGGTTTTCACCACTCAATCACATTTTTCTCCATGTTTCCCCTTTTCTCTACCATGTTTTGCTCTGAGATGAACATGCGGGGCTAATCCCCTTTATCTTTAGGACTGGGAGTAGCCCGAGGAAGCATTGTATGACATTTTTATCATAGTAATTCATCATTTATCTCTTAAATCCGTGGTATAATTTCATTTTCTCAATTATATTGTTATGCTTGATCACCATAATAATAATCTAATGCCCTTAATTGCTTTGAAAGAAGAATTAACGGTTGAAAAGAAACGAAATTCACATTAATTAACAAATCCCTTGAATAAGGTGGTGTAAGGTTAATGGTGGATACCCAGAGGTCGATTTTAATGCACTTAGTTTAGGGTATATGTTACTACGACGGTGGAACCGACCTAGACATAGGTAGTGGATTGTACCAAGACAATGGGCAATTCTGACTACAGGACACTACCCGGATGGAGAGATAAATCTGAGTTGCTATATAGAAATTATACAATGATAACCCGCGGTGAAACTGCAATCCTAAAGATTTCCACTTGAATTGATTAAACTAAATCTTTAATCGATTGTTTTGTTTTGTTTTATTTCATTTCCTTTTAATTTTACAACAACTTCCAACTTTTTAACCGGTCTAGCTGATTGCGAGTAGTTAGTAGTAGTCTCTGATAATTCAGTGTCCTTGAGTTCGACTCGGGCCTCACAAAGGCCTATATTACATTGACGCGTACACTTGCGTTCTACGTACGGAAAATTCGTGTCAGGTAGCACTTGCTCGGGCTCTCCTGGTTACCACAACTAGAGAGAAAAACAACTTTACAGAGCAACTAGTGTTTTGAGTTATACTTGAGAAGCCCCAGTACCCCTATATATAGGAGGGCCATGGGACATGGTTCTCTACCCTGAGCAATGCAGGATTAAAGCAGGAGTAGAAGGGTCTGGAATTTCCATAAAACAACCAACTGTGCCTAGCAACAGATGGATTTAATATATTTGGCAATATGAGTGCATCACATAGCATCTGGCCTGTGTTGGTGACACCTGTCAATCTTCCGCCTTGACTTCTTATGAAAGAACAATTTATTATGATGTCCCTATTAATCCCAGGTCCACATATGGTTGGCAATGACCTTGATGTATACTTGGAGCCATTAATTGAGGAGCTACAACTACTTTGGGAGCTTGGAGTCAAAGTTTATGATGCATATAGCAAAAGGAATTTCACTATGCCGGAAATGATTTTATGGTCCATTAACGATTTTCCAGCATATGGTGACTTATCTGGTTGGAGCACTAAAGGTAAGAAAGATTTGGGATGTCCTTGTTGTAATGTGGAGACTGTATCAAAATGGTTAAAGTTTGGGAAAAAGCAATGCTATGGTTTCCATCGACGTTTTCTTCCAATGAATCATCCATATAGACGTGATAGGAAAAATTTTGATGGTGAAAAAGATTTTCAACTTCCACCTAAGCCACTATCTGGAGAAGATATACTGAGGCAATTTTATGGATATGAAAATATCACATTTGGAAAAATGAATAAGCGCAAGAGGCTTGGAGATCAAATTCAACCATTACCTCCTGGTTGGAATAAGATAAGCATCTTTTTTCAGCTACCTTATTGGAAGTATTTTTCTGTTAGACACAATCAGGATGTGATGCACATAGAAAAGAATGTGTGCGAGAATATTTTAAACACATTATTGGGTGATTCTAAGAAAAGTAAAGACAACTTACAAGCTCGTCAAGATATGAAGAAAATGTGCATTCGAAGAGATTTATGACAAGTAGATGCAGGTGACCGCTATTACTTGCCTCTAGCATCTTACACCATGACTAATGCGCAGAAAGATAAGTTCCTATCTGTGTTAGAAAAGTTGAAAGTTCTTGATGTCTATTCTTCTAACATATCTAGGTGTGTTAGCAAATCTGATAGAAAACTTGTTGGGTTGAAAAGTCATGATTGCCATGTTCTTATGCATCAACTTCTACATGTTGCCTTGAGACATTGCATAAGCTTAGATGTGTACAAGCCTATTGCTAATTTGTGCTCATTTTTCAACAAGCTTTGCTCTAACATTATTGATGTGGAGGAATTCAAAGAATTGGAACAAGAAATTGTTGTCACTCTTTGCCAGTTGGAGAGAATCTTCCCTCCTTCTTTCTTCACCATCATGATGCATTTTCCCATTCATTTACCTTATGAAGCCAGGCAAGCCAGATCTGTCCGAACTAGGTGGATGTACCCAATAGAGACATACTTGAAGAAATTGAAGAAGTATGTAAGAAACAAAGCTAAACCGGCTGGTTGTATTGCTAGTGGCTATTTAGCTGAAGAAAGTTTGACATTTTGTGCTAGGTACTTGCATAATTTTGAGACAAAACTCAACCGCACTCCTCATAATGTTGATGGATCTCCAATTAGAGTTGGAGTGTCAAGAAATTTCGACATACACACTTTGGAACAAGCCCATCGTTATGTCCTTTTCAATAAAGAGGAATTGGATGTTTATAGAAGGTAAGATTTAATTACGTCCTAAAATTCTTGCTGATATTTGTATATTTGTTGTACATTAATTTAGACACTTCTTATAAAGTAGTGAACACATGTGTATTCTTCAAGATATGGAACCCAACATTGCCCCATGGACCCTAGAAACAAAACATGCAAAGGAGTTTTCTAAGTGGTTGAAAGAGAATGTAAGTCTCAAACATAAATATTGTTGTCACTCTTAATGTTCAAGTTAGTGTAGATTACATTAATGTTTTACTTTTTTATGAAGGTAATGCAAATGTGAGAGATTAGGCCGAACAGTATTAGCGATGATTTGAGATGGTTATCCCAAGGCCCTTGTGCTGAGGGAATGTCTTATGAAGGATTTTCGGTCAATGGATATCATTTCCATTCAAAGCACATTGAAAGTACATGTACTACACAAAATAGTGGAGTGTATTTGTGTGCTGACACTTCAAGTTATTCAAGTGGTAGAGATCGAAATCCTATAAATGCTGAAGTCACGTACTATGGCTACTTAGAGGAGGTTATTGAGCTAACTTATGGTCCAGGAATCAAAGTTCCGTTGTTCAGATGTTCTTGGTATGATGAAAGCACTTCTAACGGGTTGCGAATTGATGAATATGGGTTCACACAAATCAACACTTCAAGGATAAAAAAAAAGGAGGAACCCTTTATCCTGGCTTCTCAAGCATTGCAATGCTTTTATGTGAAGGATCCTAATGCTGATGATTGGTGCACAGTGCTAAAGCATCCTCCTAAAGATTATTCTGAAGTACCTCTTATTGAGAATTGTTTGACTGGTTTACAATCTGAAGCTATTGATGGTGGTGTAACTAGTGATGTGTCTTGGACGAGGAGTGACACCGAGGGATCTTTTGTTGATAGAACTAAAAAAAAGAATGATGGGGCTAATGTTTAGTTCATTAATCTGTCTTTTTTCATCAAATTATTTTGTTTGCAAGTCTAGAATAATTTATTTGGGGAATATGTTCTATTGCATTTTTTTGGCAAACTGTTACTATATGGCATATTCTTTGCAATTTATTTAGTCTTGTTTCATATACCAGCAAGTAGGACATCATTATTCTTTTTTGGGATATGAAACCAAGGTACTCTACAATTTATATGTTTTTCAAATGTTGAATATTCATATGTTGGTGTCTCATATTCTCCGCAATTTATTTGTTTTTCAAATGTAGCTACTACTTTTATTACTAACATTTCTGCACTAATAATCTAATTTTTTTTCTTGTCAGTTGAAGGATGGCAGGAAGAAGAATCACTAGATCTGGTTGTAACAACACACCCAGTCAACCTATTGCTGTCCCTCCATCCACAATTGTAGAAAATTGTGAGGACGAACCTACTCTACTGTCCAACAATATTGAAAATGATGTAACAGTTGAAGAAAATGTTGAGGATGAACAGGAGAATAGGAAGTATGGATGTGGGCCTGCAAGTGAGAAAAGCCTACTTCCTAAGCAAGGGGAGCCACGTCACAAGGTCCAATGGGATTATGAAGGAAATGCTATTGGGGAGAATGGTGCCAAATTGAATCGTTATTGTCATATGCTAGCAAGGAAACCACACATATGGCATCTAGACTTGAAGTGGAACGAACAACCACAACAAGCTTTTGCAGATAGAAAATCATTTATTGAGGTAATCTTTTTCATAAAAAGACCAACAAATTGTATGATTGTTATATCTACAGTAATATTTTCTATGTTTTTGTAGAAATACTTCGATTTAGGCAGTCACCCTAATGCATGGAATCACATTGATGAACACATTAGCAAAGGGATATCAGTGTGGAGGGCACGTGTAAAGAAAGATTACTATGAAAAGTACAAGAATGAACCAGAATTGATGATGAAGAAAGTTGAGAAAAATGCTTCCATAGATATGGACCAGTTTAAAAATCTTGTTAAAGAATGGGGAACCGAGAAGTCTAAGGTACAATGGTTTCATATAACTTGCATGTATACCTATCTACTTTTTCTAATTATATGTTTCTTATGGTTTAGAAAATTTCCGAGATCAACAAGGCAAACAGAGAAAAAAAAGTGATGGATCATACCACATGATCAAAGCCATGGAGTTGTTATCGGGCAGAAATGGTATTAATAATGGACACTTGTCTTTCTTAGTAGGAGTTGAACATATAACATGGACAATTATTATGTTATCTATCATGTGTAGGTCAGTGAAGATCAACCCGTTGTGCCTCTTAACAAATTTTTGGAAAAAGTTTACGACAAAAGCCCACAAGTGGTTAGAAAATGGATATTTGCTTTCCTATGATGTCTACAAAGCTACATATGCTTAGATATCTCAATTTAAGCTTTCCTTTTATGATGCTTTCTAATTACAGCTTGAAATCTCTGATATTGTGGAAAACCAAGTAGCAAACCAAGAAGAAATAGATCCTAGAAGTGTTTATAATCTAACACGTGATGCTTATTTGCAAGTTTTAAATCCTTCCAAAAAGGCTAGGATCCGAGGTGTTAGAATTGGGCACAAAGAGATAGGACATAGGGAAAAAGCTACCCGTATAAGATATGAAATGCTTCTTGAGGAAAGCAATGCAAAGGATGTATGTTGGATTATAACTAAACTTGAACTATTAGTTACAACTAGTCTATTAGATCGATGTTTATAATTTGTTTTCTATTTCAGGATAAACTTAAGGAACTTGAAGAAACAGTAAATGGATTGAAGAACTCCGTCTCCCAAATAATGACTTGGTATAATCAATAACAGGTAACTTAGATTCAGTTGTCTATGTCAATGTAATATATAATTTTTTTTTGACATTGTTGATCTATTTGTTATAGGGTGGTGGTATTAATGTTGATTGTGCAGCTGAATACCCCAATTAGAATATTGCAAGTGTCTTACACATGCAAAGTGGCACAAATAGGTCGGGTGTGGGTTCTTTTCACATACAAGACAATAAAAGTAGTGGTGCAGATGTAGGCATGTTTCCCAGGCAAAATAATTCAAGCGGGGATGGCTTAGGAAGACTTTCTAGACAAAGCAATTCAAGGGAGACTGGAGTAGGCATGCTTTCCATACAAGGCAATTCAAGGGAGAATGGAGTAGGCAGGCTTTCCATACAAGGCAATGGACATCCACTAATCTTTCAGCCATAGGTACCTCATAATAACTATACATTATTTTCAATATTCATACACATAAGAATATTAACATGTACACTTTATTAAAGGTTGCAGTTGAAAGTCGGTGCCCTACTTCTGGTAATAATCGAAAAAGTCATCCTCAAATGCAGAGCACACCAAGCACATCTTCATCGGTGTCTTTCACACCAAGAACTCAACGTTTAAATCAGGTATTCAATACGTGCTTAATTCCTTCCAACCAATAGGGATTACCCAATATTAGCAAGTTTCTTCTCCAGTATGCTTTTAATAATAGAGAGCTCTGCTCTACTCATATTTCTTGGCAGCCACTGTTGGCAGCCACTGTTGTTGTTGAACTGTCTCACTTCTTTGTCATGGTTCACTTTGTTAGACATGACTACATGTTCTTCTATCCCACACAAAATCTTGTTTAAAATTTGTTCTATTAAAATCCAATCTTTAGTGAACATGTGGACAAACAGTTTGAGCACTCCTCTAGCCCATTCTTTTTCATTTTTCTGTATTGGGAGGTTCTTTAATGATGTCATAAACTCCATCTTAAGTTAGGTATAAGACTGTTGGTGGTAAGTGCAAGGGATGAGGAGACGGGATCCTCTTACAATATTCTCAACCCCATATGTTATCCCCAAATTCTTTATAGTTTTGCTACACATGTATCTTGTTGCTATTTAAGACTGACTTTGCATGAACAAGTCGTATTTGAACTGCTGCTCTTTATTTCTAGGCTCGAACTTGTTTCTCAGCTTCCAGATTGATACTTTGGTTGAAGTTTGTTCATTTGAGGTCACAAAAGTTGATATATTCTTTTGTAGACTTAGTAGGGGCTGCTGGTTCACTTGTTGTCTCTACTGGAATCTATGACAATTCATCTGCTGGTTCACTTGTTGTCTTTTGATATATTCTTTTGTAGACTTAGTAGGGGCTGCTGGTTCAAAGTCACTGGTGATCACCACGGTTGTGGTGGGTGTGCCACGGCCGTGGCGAGGGCAGTGGGGAACGGCCGTGGGGGGTGAAAACAATCTTTGTGTGAGGGAAGTGGTGAGATGGTGGTGGCCACGGCCGTGGCAGAGTGCCACAGTCGTGGTGGGTAACATGCACCACAGCCGTGTTGGGTAACACGGACATTTTGGAGGGGGAGGTGTTGACCGTGGGGAGGGGCCACAGGCGTCTTGATCGTCTTCGGCCACGGTCGTGGCGTTCTGGGCAAAAACCCTGTTGGCAACTGACTTCTTGCAATTAATTCCCACGACCGTGGCAGGGTGCCACGACCGTGCTGATGGCCACAGTCGTGGTCTCTTCACTGGCCACGATCGTGGCTGGGAGGCCATGGTCGTGGGACTCGGTGGAATTTCCCTGTTGCAACCTGTTGGATCTTGGCAATAAACGCACGACTGTGGCATTGTGGCCACGGCCGTGGTGAGGCTTGACTTCTTGATTTCACTTCTGACTTTGTCATTTTCGGATGTTTTTGCTTGGGGATGATTCTTGGCCACTGAAGGTAGGTTGAGGGATACTTTGGGGCCTTCTTTGGGTCCCTCCTCTCTCTTCCATCTAAGCATGGTCCAAGTACCTGAAAAATAGTGTAAAGAACATCCATAAGCATATTTGCAATAATATTCATATTGAGGAGAATAACATGTAATTCTAATACATTTGAATGTGATAAAAGTACAAAATGACACAAGATACAACCCTAGAATAGGGTTGGATCAACTACCCCATACAAAGTCAGCTAGAAGAATCTCCATTCTATGGAGAAATGAGGATGGGATTTCACCCTGATTAAGCCAATAGCTGATGAGTCCCATAGCACAATATTTGATGAGCGTGATTCTGCCTGCCATGGCAATCTGGTTGCCCGACCACCTATTGATCATGTTCTTCAGGAGATCAAGACAGTCATGAAAGTGATTTCTCCTTAGGTTACCACCAGCAATGGGGAAACCTAAATACTTTGTAGGCCACTCGCCCTTCTGAATGCCCAGACAATCGACCAATCTTGTTTTATTAGTGCAGGAGCTAAAGAGAAATATGTGTGTTTTGTTTTCATTGCATTTCATGCCTGAGTATTTGCCATACTGCAAGATTAGGTTTCTGTATGCTTTTGCAGATACAGAAGTTAACTTTTGGCTGCAAACTTTTGGAGGATACAAATTATGAACAGGCCCAAATCATTAAAACGAAATTTGTTAAAAAGCTGACAGAACAAAATTGCAGCTGGATATCAGCTTCTTTAGGGACTAGGATATCAGCTTCTTTAGGTTGTATCCCACTGAGTTTTTTTTAATTATGTACTATTTACTAAGTTCAATCATAATTTTAGTTTACGGGTGCATGTTGCTGCTATGTTGGTTCACTTACATTTATCTCTACTTCGCACTCACTCTGATTCCTTTTTGTATTTATATTGATAGGGTAGAATTACTTTTAATGATGGATTTCGACGGACAATGCACCTTGGAGTAGACCAAAACCGAAATATAAGGGTAAGTTGTTTGTTGTACTATGATTTATGTATAAACTTTAAATTCTATTAATATAATGATTTGTCATTTTTAGGAGAAGAATATTCAAGTACCTAACCGTATGAGGCCTGGCATTGATGAAGAGCACCACACCATTTGAAGGAATATGGAGACATTATAGATCTTAAGAGTTTCTAGCATGATATGTTGATTGTCATCAATCTCAAATTTTAGAACCATATGTACTCTTTATTTATATCAACATTGATCACACAATGTATGGATAATATTTTGCTTCAATAACAAAAATTGGTTTGAGGTGATTTCACATTTTTATGTGTCATTTTGGTATTGAATCTTCTTACGATGTCATGTGAATTAGTATAAAAATATTGCTTGAGGTTATGTATACAAAGTTTTCATTTAAAATTTGATATTCACTATAGTAACAATTAATTAACATTTAATAAATCATTCAATAATCAATAACCAAATCATTTACAGTAGTCCCTCATAAATATATTGATGAAGGTCCAGATTGACCATCAAAATTGCATTGATGACGACCACATAGCCCCTCAAAAATAATATTAATGAAGGCATTATCCCTTCAAAAATATATTCTCCAGGACCATCAAGTCCCTCAAAAATGTATTTATGAGAACTAAACATGCCCTCAATAATGTTATTATGAAGGCTAAATAGTCCCTCAAAAATGTATTTATGAAGGCTAAATAGTCCCTCAATATAACATTCTTGAGGGTCAGTTGGTCCGTGACAATTGTATTTGTGAGGGCCACTGGTATTTGTCACGTGAGTTCTCTTCACGGACCATTTTTGAGGGCCAGACTCACAACTGTCCCTATTTGTGAGGGCCTGTAGAGAGGGGTTTGTGACAAGACTCACTCGTGAATAATGGCCCAATTTTTACTAGTGTGTTTATCTTGTGGTACTTGGTATGCATAAGATAAAATGATACATAAAAGTTACTGATAACTCAAACAAGGAATTAGCATCATCATGAGAAATTCATTTCTAGTTTCCATATGATGGATAAATCTAGACTCTTTTGGTTAGAGAACCAGTAAGAGACATGAATCTCTTGAACATGATAAATCGATCTTCACTAGTGGTAGTAGGAGAATGATTATCCTATTAGGTATAATACATGTGATGTATTTACATACCTATTAGAGTTAATTCTAATACTTCAATCGGTGTTTAGAGAAATACCAATATGAATATCTTGAAGTGTTCAAGAATATCATAGATGAAGTACGAATTTGGTAAAGTGTTAATTCTTGATGAGATCAATGAATGGAATACTTGAACCAAATGTTTGAGATCCTTATGAGTGATTATGATAGTGTATCATAGTGAGCTCATGATTAAGGCATGATGATGTCTAAATCAAAAGGAGTCATACTCTAAGGAGTTAGAGGATGATTATAAAATAACTAATTTCTTCTTAAATAAAGAATATCCCACACTAATAAAGGACATTAAGAATCACAAGGAGTTGTGAGTTCTTATATCCTTGATAGATACACCTCAATTATCTATGTGATGAGTCAACTATCTAGATGAATATGAGGAACCCAATTTTGAGTTATGGTTTATGACCATTACATCCTAAATAACTTCCATGTGAACCATAAGGTATGACCTTGATGGTAGAACCCTTTGGGATGAAATCCATAAGTGTGAATGAGTCTTAAGCATTAAGACACATGGATAACATTTTGAGAAGGATGATGCTTGTTGATTGCAACTTAATGACTAAGAAATTTGGCATACAGATACTAAAACCGCATTCCTATGAGGAATAAAAACAAGGATGTGTACGTGACACAACCTATAAGGTTTATGAATCCATTAATGCAAATGAAGTCTATAAGTTATAATGGACTAATCAATGTGATTGATTGAGTACAAGCAACTCAGAACTGTGATCTTTAGTTTGATAATATAGTCAAAGGGTTTGACTGATATGTCAAAGATAAAGAAGGGATCTATGATTTAGTGGGAGCATATTCACATTCCACATGTTGATGCGAAATGGAAATGTTCTAGAATGGAAATCCAAAGTGGAAATTATCTTTAGGGAAGATAGAGATGTTTCCTATGTAATAGGAATAGAGATCTATAGAGATAGTTCTCGAAAACCTATTGACCTAAAAAGAGAAAGCATACATTGGCAATCTATACTGAAGGGTTCAGTGTGCACAGATTTAGTGGGAGAAATCTTATCCATGTTACATGGAGTTAGTATCCCAAGGCCAAGTGTCTAATTCTTATGAAGAATTGGAATGCTAAGAATAGATATGGATCTATCATGTATGTAATCCTCCCATTATCTTGCATGTATGGTCATAGAAAGAATGAAATGCATTTATCATCTTGTATGTAGGACATGACAATATGATATGCTCATCCTGATAACTCGTATGTAGAACATGATGAGTGGATGTTCATCTAGTTCCAGTAAGGGTTACTGGAATACCATAAGAACTTGATAAGTACTTGAGATTTACTAGTTCTATGGAGATAAGGAAGGGTTCACTGTAAAGAGTTACACTAATGCGAACTTCCAAAAAGGATAGAAAATTAATCACAAAATATATATGGGATATATAAAAGTGAATGTTGATAAATGGAAATGTTCCAATAAAGCCATTTAAAAGGAAAAGCCGAGTATCCATGTGTTAGAGAACATTAGTGGATACTATATGGATCTGGAAGTTCATGAGATGAACTTATAGTTATTTCGGTC
Organism: Alisma plantago-aquatica; assembly: GCA_963693085.1. Taxonomy (NCBI): domain Eukaryota; kingdom Viridiplantae; phylum Streptophyta; class Magnoliopsida; order Alismatales; family Alismataceae; genus Alisma; species Alisma plantago-aquatica. Next base: position 1,286,785,190 of record OY856411.1, read on the forward strand.
ATTGATGACAAGTTAGGTGGCTAAAGGTTAGCAAAGGAATACTAGATCGCATATTACGGAAACTCCATCTCATACGAGTGACGTACATCGAAGAGATGAGAGACATGTAGTTAATACTGACTTTGGCAAGGTGTTGCCATAACTCACTATGTTAGCACTAGATCACAGTAACATGTGGGACATGTTTGAAGATCACTATGAATATGATTCAAGGGTGATTTTCTCACAGTGCAAGTGGGAGTCTGTTGGTATGTATGCCCTGAGAGTCAATCAAGGGATGATTGGTGGGATACATTAAGATTGATGTGATAAACATCAAAGGCAAGCTTCCAATTCTTTCTGGTTCAGTCATATGAGATAATGATAGAACAGATTGAATGTCTAGAGAATGACAGTACTCAATGACGCATGCTTTTAGGTTGAGGACCTGAATGATGAGATCATACGAATGCTAAGAGTTTGTACATTCTTATTATGTCCCTAGTCGGATGTCATTGTGGAAGATAGATAGACAACAATGACACATAAGACTAGATTGTAGTGTTGGTTGATCACAGAATCTCGTTAGTCATGATATTGAGATATGAAACCAAACACATATGTACTTGTTAGAGAACAAGTGTACCAGACAGACCCACCATGAGTTTGACACATGGAACCATGACATGGTAGTCACAGTCAGTTCTCACAATGATGGTGGTGAGTGTGATTCTTTGACCTAAAATCACTACACTCAACACATGTCATTGGGTACACTTTGACATCATCAAACATAGTCCTGAAACATGGGTTATTATAAAGGTGATGATTGGGTGGCTTTGACACATGGGGCTTTTGAGGGGTGAGTGATAGATATGGGATTTGTCCCTCCTGAGAGAGTTTGATATCCATGGCCACTTGATGAGTAGGATTGAGATAGGCGTGTGCATGCATGTGTGAATCAGTATGTGATATTGATGTCATACATATCTCCTCCAATCTACTCTGAGATCAAGAAAGTGAATGAACGTTGAAAGGATGACTATTTGATGCCTTGAGTTCATTCGGGATATCATTGAAAAAGGAATTATACATTCTTTGTAACACCATTCACGAATTGTAGGATTGAAAGTTGTTCTCCAATATTCCTTTCCACTTGGGTAGCATTGATGTGCGACTAGGCACCGCTCTTTACTTGTGAAGTCATAAGTGTTATAGACTTTCACTGCCAACGTGAAATGGGCCTGTAGGGTCACACCCATAGGATTTAACTTGGAAGAGGAGTTTATCTATAAATGATGTTTACATTGATTACTAAAGGAGTTTAGTAGTTAAATTAAACACTCAATCAATTAATAGCTTAGTATCACAGTGTTCAAAGTGTTGGAACGATTGATTAAAGTATCAGATTGATTGAAACTGCAATTGACTAATTTTACACAGTCTGCACTCCCAACTGATCGGCTCATATGATGAACCGATCAACTCAGACTGATGAAGTGATCGGCTCAGATTGATGAACCGATCGGCTCAAGTGATGAATCAATCAGCTCAGGACAGGTTGAGACGACCGGTTCAAGGGTTGAATCGATCGGCTCAACTGGTCCAAACGAGCGAGTTGGGAAAGTCAGGTTGGTGAGAAATTTGTTTTCGTTTCACTTGTCCAATTTGATTGGAACAAGGATTGGTATTTGGATCAATTCGAAACAAAAGAGGAAAAGTCAATCGGGAACTGACCAGGGCAGGTTCAGAAGTGAACCGATCGGCTCAGGTGCCCCAACCGACCGGTTCAGGTGTGAACCGATCGGCTCAGGTCCCCAACCGATTGGTTCATGCTTTACGACCATCCTTGCCTTTTCCTTCAGATGGCCAAATCATATCTTTAGCAATAGATGAAGACATATAGAGCCTCTCTAACTGAGGTATCAAAGGGAAGTGATACATGAACTTAGCAGCAACCTTCTTTCCCTTTGTTTTGTATTGCTTTTCATTCCATCTTGAAGCACCACAAGTAATACAATTTTCTTTTGAAGCTGCATCTTTGCAAAAAAGCATGCAATTATTTGTACATACATCTATAGTAGAGTGATCAAGTCGTAAATCCTTCACGATCGCATTTGCTTCATAGTACGTCTCTGGGAATAGACAATTTTCTTCTGGAAATCCTGAAATAACCAACTGTAACAACTTTGTGAAAGAATCGTTGGACCATCCAGATTCTTCCTTCAGAAATAGCAAGGCAACCAAATATGATAGCTTAGAATGACTTGTGCAACCTCTATAGAGTGGTTGATCCGCCTCTTTTAGTAGCATGTAAAATCTTTGTGCATCTACATTTGCAGGTTCCTCTGTAGCTTCAGTAGAATGGTAATTTGTTGTGTCTCCCATACCAAACAAATCCTCCAGCATCTGATGCATATTGTCAGTGATAGGCATGTTTGGTGCCACAACAGGATTGCTCCTACCAATCACCTCCCCATGAAACGTCCAAACATCATAGCTATGCACAAATCCTTTTTGTAATACATGTGAGAATACCTCCTCCTCTGTTTTAAGGTATCTGTTCAAACATACCTTGCAAGGACATATTAATTTCCCCTGTCTAGTTGGTCTCTGATGGATAAGAGCAAACTCAATGAACTTTCGTAACCCTGCCTTGAATACATCACTTCGCACTCTGTTCCCAATATACATCCAACTCTGATCTATTAGAAAATCCATCTACATGAAGGAAAATATATGATAAGTTAAGCACACATTACAAGAAATATATATATATATATGCAATTCAAATAGTATATTGATTATATTCCTTTCAGTCTATCTAGGTATTTATATTCCTTGATCAACACGACTGTGCTAGCAGCCTTCATTTTCACCCATGCAACCTGTGATTTTATACTTCACCCGAACGACCGTTCTCCTCCACCACGGTCGTGCTACCTAGCCACCACCCTTAGTTATCAAGGCGCCTGCCTAGGCACCACCTAGGCATGCCTAGGCGCCCTAGGCATTAGGCCAGGTGCCTCAAACTAGGCGCCCAGCCTATTAAATGCATTAAGTGGGCGTCTAAGGCGTTTTAGGCCCAAATTATGCAATTTAAAGGCTAAACTAGCATGAATCGAGTCTAGATTTGGTCAAATTAGATCACCTTCAGTCATTGCATGGTTGATATAGGTCTGATTTAGAGTAAATTTGTTCTTTATATTTTATATCTGTCCCCTATACTATTTGCTGGACCCATGAAATACATGAATCTGTAGTCTTTACCTATTTTCAGGTTTTGGTGAATCGCCAACCTACTTGTTCCTTCTTTTCCAGTAATAGAATTCATAGGGTGGGGGGTATACGTAAGCTTGATATATGTTTCTGATGGGATTCCAGGTACTACAATGATTAAAACAACATAGCTCAAATGTGAATTGTAATCTATTACATAATCCTTTTAACTAGGAGTTTTGCATCTAGTTTTTGTTAAGGAATTTAGCATTCCTAACCCATTTTTAAGTGAGTTGTTGGGCCTCTAACTGATTCATAGAAAAAGGCTGAGTTTTCTTAGTTACTTAGCTAATCAGCAGGAAATCTATGTTGTCCAGTAAGTAGTTTATATTAAACAACCAATTGACTATCTTGGCCTGCACTTATTATGTGTATCTACTTTTCTTCGTTATGTGTATCTACTTTTCTTCACTAAGATAGCTTCTTCTATGCTACATTTACAAATACATCTATCTTATTCAACAATAGGAGCTTCCATCAGGTTTCTCTTATTGTGTTACACAACTTGTGGTATGAAGAATTCTACAACTCATGGATTAGTTTAATTTAACTTATTCTAGGTGCTAGTTTAGTTTGGTTTTTATTTTTTTACACATCGGGTCTGACCTAGTCATTTACCCAATTCAGATTGAAATAAGTTTATACACATTGGGTACGATGGTAGGCCACTGAACCAAAATCTCATGAAAACCTTGGATGTTTCTATCTTGAGCATCAGATAATGCCCAAAGCATTTTGAGACTACTAACCTACTATTGTAGCTAGGTTTGGTCTTGGTTACAATGTCTGAGTTAAATAATAAGATCAGTTTGTTGACAAAGAGGCCATGCACATGGATTTTTGAGTTTGTAGAAACTCTATTTGTGTAATACTTTTTCCCTGTTTATTATATTTGAATTGTGTTATTGCAGAATCTATAGTTACATGATGTGGTAAATCAGTAACTATTTAGATTTCACTAGTTAATTGTAACTCATAGTTTTGTTTACTAGGACTTTGTCAAAGGTATAGATCTGGACAAGGCTGAAAGGTTGTATACTACTATGACCTTTGCTGAAGTTCAACACTAATCAAGTGTGTAAAAGAGGTAGATGGTTTATTCAACGTGCTATGACATGTGCTTTTCCCATTTCTGAAGATTCTATTGCAACATATGCAGGCACATTCCCGACTAAAAAAAGGGAAAAATTCTACCCTAGGACCCCACAAACTGTGGAGGCACAATGCATGAGAAGTGGGCTAACTGAAAGTAGTCACAATGGAAACACAAGCTAGTTCCAAGCTATGCACACGATGTTGTTTCATTTTAGAGGAATTGATGCTAAGAGCTAGATGGTCTTTTCACTGTTGTAGTACAACCTTGCGGGCTGCAGGCATTTATATATGTGAGGTCCACAAAAATAAATATCCCCTAGTCCTCCAGGGACCCATAAACTTTAGAGGCTCAACGTAAGATGGGTTGGGTAAAAAGATCATTTTCTACAACTTGAGACTTGAGAAACATGCATCAAGCTAATGACGTAAAAAAGGCACTTATTGGGAAGAAACATGATTGTTATTTCTTTTTGATAGTTTTAATTTTTTAGTTCAGATGCATATCATTACATTATATCATTTTACTTTTTAGGTAGTACATTTATAGATTGTGATTTTAATTAATTAAATATTTTCCTTGTCGGTGAAAGATACACAAGACAGACATTTTTAGAAAATCTAAATATGTCATTCAATTGGTTCGGTCACCCATATGATGGTTAGATCACCCTTCCAGTCTGTTGAAATAGGTGAAGACACATTTCATCTAAGGTAGAGAAGGCCTCAACCAATAGGTTCATCCCACAAGCTAGTTGGCTGAATGAATTTGTTGTTACAGAAGATACATGGAGGCAAACCAATTAGTTGTCTTAAGCAGCCAATATGCTCAACTATAGCTTCATTTACCATCCAACAAGACTAGTGGATCATATCACTCAACAATACAATCACCTAACATCCATAAAGAATCTTAAAGAGAATAACCAAGTTGGCCAGTTCACCATACCAACCGATTGGCTATGAAGTTTAGATGTTATTGATTTTGGTAGGATTGTTTTCAATAAATTTTGTGATTGGCTGGCTTAGGCAGCTGACAAACTGACATCTTCAAATCTAGAACATAAATAATATATGGGGAGTCCATATGTTTCCCAAGCTAATTAAACCCTTGTCAAGCACTTATCTCATGTAACTCCATCTGACTGAAGTCTGCCATCCAACTGCCACCTCTAAGACCATATTTTCCACTCCTACTAAAGCCCATCAATATCACATTAGCCATGACTGCTCAAGCCATACCCCCTCCTTCCGCCTCAACTTCGCCCTTATCTCCATTTTCTTCATCTCCACACCCTAGCTTCCACCCTTGTGTTTTACACCGCCACCACTTCCACCCCCAATCTTGAACACATACCTCCCATCCATGTTGCCACCACTTTTTCCATGTCCATTTTTAGTGTTTTATTTCTTTACCAGTTCCAAGAAAAGATGGTTCACATTAAGGGAGAATTATCTATCATCACCAATTAGTTAATGATAACACTAATAGTGAAGAGTCAAGACAATGTAAAGGAGAAAGAGCCCACTCTTACTTGATCAAAGTCTACATAAACTGTCAGTTATGAGTAGTAGTTATACCTGATCCTGAATTGTATGAAGACTCCTATCTAAGGGAGGGCACCCCTAGGTATGAATTTATTTAGACGACTCTCCAACCCCAATGTTGTCCTAGTAGATATGCGGATCTTTTTGAAACATAACACTATCAATAAGGGGACCTCTATTACAACGTAAGACATTCTTTGTCACAAAACCCCCCAAGATGCCACATTAGCCAAGACCACAAGTAGTGAATGATAATAGGCCACAATTTGCATTCTCCTAATTCAAATTGCAGAAAGCACCATACTAGGAAAGCACATCGATGACATCCAAACATAAGGAAAACTACAAGAAGATGTCTACACATAGTGTTCCTCTAACAAATTGGGCATGTGCTGACACAATGAAGAAATCGGGTATTCATGAGAATCATGTCATTTTTTTATATCAAAGGTGAAGAAGACATTAAAGACACCCAATATCTAAGTTAAATTATTTATTCTAACCAATTACTATCCTGAATAGTTTAGTCATAAATGGAATACTATTTCTAATTAAATGGACAAAGAAGATCGGCAGCGAGATCGTGAGTATGAGATGAATAGGGTAGCGGCCAGCCACATGGAGAGCGTATCGTGCACCAGGTCGAAGAGATACAGTTCACTAAAAATCCACTGGCGATGGCTCAAGAAATCACAGGTCTCCACAACGAGATGGCTCAAGAAATCATAGTGCCGGTCTTCACAGCGTGAGGACTCAGTCACTCGGGGTGTCTTCGCAGTCCAAAGACTTTGTATGCCGTCACGAGAGCACAACGGATGGGAAAATGTTTTCCATTCTTGTGAGGGTGTCAGGTACTGATCTTCTCTATCCTTCCAACGTCAACGATTTGATCTGTCATGCACACTAACGGTCGGAAGATGGTGGGCACTGAGTGGTCGTCCGGTGACCAAGAGCGAAGGCAACTTCTCCGATGGTGCCGCTAGGATGATGCACACCACAGAGTGGGAAAAGAAGCGGGGCAACTGTCAGTCATAACAAGATTCTACACCCTCATAACCACCACCTGTGTGAGGGCGTCGGAGTTTCGGCACGGAGCAATGGAGGGCAGAGAGGGGAGGACCGGTGCGAAGAGGGGAGGACCGACCAGACGCACACGACGCAAGAGGGGGAAGTGCACGGCGCGAGAGGGGGAAGCACGGCGCAAGAGGGGGAAGTGCACGACACGAGAGGGGAAGTGCACGACACGAGAGGGGGAAGTACACGGCGCGAGAGGGGGAAGCACGGATTGATGAAACAGTTCTTGCGTGGAGGAACAAGGGTTTTTATTTTTATTTTTAATTTTGATTTACAAATGTTGTGTTTTAGAATGGAGGGAAGGGTTATGAGATGGAGGGAAACATTTGGCATGGCATTTTTCACGGGGTGATTAGAGAGTAATGTATTTTTGAGGGATTAGTGTTCACATAAACGTTCTAAGAATGTTAAAAACACGGTTGAGGGATTTGGTCCCATATTTGAAGGATGAGCCCTCACAAATAGACATCATCATTATTCACGATTTTTGGTTCCTCACAAATGTTCTTCAACAAAGGCCAAATTTTTTGTAGTGACAAGGCATTGCCACAAGGAAACATCAACTTTATTAATTGCCATTATTATCATACAATATGCAAAAATAAGGTGTTTCTATCCATTAGAAAATATGAAATAGCAGTTCATAACTCTATTACATGCCTTCAAGGCTGAAAATAAACTAAAGTACTCCTATCTATGGCGGCAACACTTGCCCCATTTATTAGGTGCTTTACACTTTATATCTTGGTATCATATACCTCAAAAGTGTTACAAGTTTATTTCATGACACCTTCAAGTGGAGACGTCTGTCACCTCCTTCTTATTTAGTTCTTCCAGGTAGAGTGGACAATTCCTTTTCCAATGTCCTGGCTTTTGACAATGGTGGCAATTGCCTCTCTTGGTCACACCTCCCTTGGCTTTGAGAGTTGAAGATGACTTGGGCTGCTGGCCAGCATCAGAACCTTTCTTAGCCTTGCCCTTACCCTTACGCTTGGACTTGCCTTTCTTGTTGTTGATCATCATCACAGATTTAGGCTTGTCCTTCTTCATTTGTGCCTCGGTTGTCCTCAACATGCCCAACAGCTCTGTCAATGGCTTGTCAAAGTTGTTCATGATGTAGTTCATCACAAACTGACTGTAGGATTCTGGCAATGATTGTAGTATCACATTATTAGCCAACTCTTAGCTCAGGGGAAATCCCAGTCTTGTCAGGTTCTCCACATACCCAATCATTTTGAGCATGTGTGGACCAACTAGATCTCCTTCTGTCATGACACACTTGAACAACACCCTAGAGACATCATATCTCTCTTTCCGTGCTTGATCTTCATACATGTTCTTGAGATGTTGAATCATCTCAATGACACGCATGTTCGCATGTTGTCTCTACAACTCGTGGTTCATGGAACACAACATCAAGCACTTTGCATCAATGGCATCTTCAGAATGCTTCTTATAAGCATCCCTTTCTGCCTTTGGTGCGGTAGGAGCAGGTTCCTCTAGAGTTAGAGTATCCAGGACATAGAGCTTTCGCTCTTGAGTGAGAACAATTCTCAATGTCCTAAACCAGTCGTGGAAGTTAGTCCATTCAGCTTGTCCTTTTCAAGGACCGATCGCAACGAAAAGTGATTTTTGTTTGTTGTCATTTGTACTACAAAAGGAAATATATGCAATTTAGTCCAAAACCCAATTTTGACTTATTTGATTGATTTGAAAGGTTGATGATATAATTAGGACTTTAATTAATTATCTCTCCCACTATTTTTTGTTAAAATTGATAGCCCTCGCCATCAATTTGGAAGATTGCAGCATACAATCTTCTAGTGGGTCAAGATCCTGAAATCCTCTGAGTCATGGACCATCTAGGACTGTCACCCACAACTTAGATCTTCCAGGTAGGCAACTTTTGCCAATTGCATCATATGCAACTCCTTGCCATGATCACCTCCATGCCTCAAGGTGCTAGATCCTATCTAGGTCACCTTGTTAAGTCCGACCCAAAGCCAACACGATGAATATGCACCCTGCTAGGTCAGACCCACATATTCATCCTTCACGCTTCCACGAGATAGACGGTGCACCACGCTAGGGTGTGCCCACACTTGGTCGATCAAGCTTTTCACGTGTGTCGCATTTGGAAGGCATCTAAAACTTTAATATTTAATGAGGGATTTGGTTTTATAGGTACATATACATATCCAATCATCATAATATATAGTACGTATCATATACATGCTATATCCCACAGAAAACATGTGAAATGATAAAAGCGATGATTATGGCCATCCTAATGTGATTCCTCGAGCCAAGAGGAATCACGGTCATCTAGGTCTACATCACATGTAACCTGTACAAGATGAACTCTATGCTTTGCTGTTCTGGGTTTGATCAACTCATCTCCATGATTGATCGGCTCGTCATCAGGTCGGTCCTTTGGGTGCCACCAGTCGATCGATTGGCTCCTCCAACCGATCGGTTCACTGGTCATTGTGCATCTCCTCAGGTCGCCACCCGCTCGTCTTTCTCCTCGAACCGGTCATCTAGAATGCCAACCGATCGGTTCATGCCTTGAACTGATCATCTGAGTTGTCGTCAGGTTGTCCTCCGTTCTTTGACATAACAGGAAATAAAAGTTCTATCCTATTTGCATTTGTATTGAGAAACCCCGAGTTACATTCGGGGGGAGCAAAGGTAGGAAAGAAATCTCGAGTTATCTCGAGTTACATCAAGAAAAGGAGGTAGGGAATCGATGCACAGACCAAGATGCAAGCAACCACATTCAACCATACACAGACATAGGGTTTATTGGCCATAACCACACTATACATCCACCACAAAACTCATTTAAGGGTGACGCTTATCGAGTGCATTCATATTACATATCATATATGTATATTGGGATTTGTGGATTTAGGATTGGACATGCATAAAACCAATTTTATTCGCATCATATGCAATAAATAAAGGCGACAAACCAAAATTGATCGCATCGATAATCCTAAAGTATAGAGCAGTTGATGTGGCTCTAATACCACTGTTGGGTTTTAGGGGAGGCAGAGAAGGCAGCAGAAATAAAAAAATTTCTCCCCAAACCTAGAACGAAGGAATCACGTCAACGTCTATACAATAAGAAGGATGGTTGTAGAGAGATACCTTGTCCCGAGGCTTGCTCGGAGACGTTACCTCGTGGCTTGCACGGTCTTCACCTCTGGTCTTGGATGGTGTTTGTGCAGCTCCTGGTCTCACCGGGACTGTCAGGATTGATAGCTGTCCTCTGAGTAGCAGAAATCTCCCGCCTCTATAGTAGTCCACACGGACCACTTGGAACTCCGATCACCTTATCGCATAAGGCACCAGAAGGAGTCGTACCCTCATGTCAACGTACTAGTCACCGACACACTCTCATACCACCAGTCATTTTTCTGTAGTTGTCTTTCCCTTACTGTGCCTCCCTTATCGGGTAGCACTTGCTCGGGCTCTCCTGGTTACCACAACTAGAGAGAACGACAACTTTACAGAGCAACTGGTATTATGAGTTGTACTTGAGAAGCCCCCAGTACCCCTATATATAGGAGGGTGATGGGATAGGGTTCTCTACCCCTGGCAATGTGGGATTAAATCAGGAGTAGAAGGGTCCAGAATTTCCATAAAACAACCAACTGAGTCAGCTGAACCGATCATTTCAAGCATGAACTGATCGGTTGGGGACCTGAGACGATCGATTCACACTTGAACCGGTCGGTTGGGGCACCTGAACTGATCGGTTCACTTCTGAACTAGTCAGTTCACTGCCCTGGTCAGTTCCCGATTGACTTTTCCTCTTTTGTTTTGAATTGATCCAAATACCAATCCTTGTACCAATCAAATTGGACAAGTGAAACGAAAAGAAATTTCTCACCAACCTGACTTTCCCAACTCACTCATTTGGACTAGTTGAGTCGATCGGTTCAACCCTTGAACCGGTCGTCTCAACCTGTCCTGAGCCGATCGATTCATCACTTGAGCCAATCAATTCATCAATCTGAGCCGATCAGTTCATCATATGAGCCGATCGGTTGGGAGTGCAGACTGCACAAAATCAGTCTATTGCAGTTTCAATCAATCCAATACTTTAATCAATCGATCCAACACTTTAAACACTATGATACTGAGCTATTAATTGATTGAGTGTTTAATTGAACTACTAAACTCCTTTAGTAATCAATCTAAACATCATTTGTGGATAAACTCCTCTTCCAGGTTAAATCCTATGTGTGTGACCCTACAGACCCATTTCACGGTGGCAGTGAAAGTCCATAACACTTATGAATTCACAAGCAAAGAGTGGTGCCTAGTCGCACATCAATGCTACCCAAGTGAAAAGGAAAGTTGGAGAACAACTTTCAATCCTACAATCCGTGAATGGTGTTACAACGAATGTATAATTCCTTTTTCACTGATATCCTGAATGAACTCAAGGCATGGAACAATCATCCTTTCAACGTACATTCACTTTCTTGATCTCAGAGTAGATTGGAGGAGATATGTATGACATCAATATCACATACTGATTCACACATGCATGTGCACACCTATCTCAATCCTACTCATCAAGTGGCCAAGGATATCAAACTCTCTCAGGAGGGACAAATCCCATATCTATCACTCACCCCTCAAAAGCCCCATGTGTCAAAGCCACCCAATCATCACCTTTATAACAACCCATGTTTCAGGACTGCGTTTGATGATGTCAAAGTGTACCCAATGACATGTGTTGAGTGTAGTGATTTTAGGTCAAAGAATCACACTCACCACCATCACTGTGAGAACTTACTGTGATTACCATGTCATGGTTCCATGTGTCAAACTCACGGTGGGTCTGTCCGGTACACTTGTTCTCCAACAAGTACCTATGTGTTTGGTTTGATATCTCCATATCATGACTAACAAGATTCTGTCATCAACCAACACCACAATCTAGTCTTGTGTGTCATTGTTGTCTATCTACCTTCCATAATGACATCCAACTAGGGACATAATAAGAATGTACAAACTCTTAGCATCCGTATGATCTCATCGTTCAGGTCCTCAACCTGAAAGCATACGTCATTGAGTACTGTCATTCTCTAGACATTTAATCTGTTCTATCATTATCTCATATGACTGAACCAGAAAGAATTGGAAGCTTGCCTTTGATGTTTATCAAATCAATCTTAATGTATCCCACCAATCATCCCATGATTGGCTCTCAGGGCATACATACCAACACTTTATATAGTTGACACATCTCCCTAGTATATCTATAGAAGTAAGGCCTACTTGTCAACCTTAGTTAACCCCTTGGGCTAGGCATTGCAAAGTCAAGCAGTACTGATGTCATTTGTCTCAGTAGTCTCACGGGACTATAATGCCTAAAGGCCTAGACTATGGGTTACTCTAGGTAGAGGCCAAATCAGTTTGGGTTGGTAAGTTTAAACAAGTAAACTTATGATATATCAATGATAAAACTAGTTCCAAGTCAATTGGTGAAAAGATTGATATGAGAAAAAAATATTATGAATACATATTCTCATCTAAGTTTAACTATCTTTTAACTATTTAATAATTTGATTGATTTTTTGGGTTAATAAATAGTATTATTAAATAGTTCAAATGATCAATGGAGTTCAAACTCTTATTCATCTTTAGCCATTTATTTTACTTCACTCATTTGTCTTACATAACTAAAGAACCTAAAGTCTTAGACAATGTGTTACTCTAGGAACAACCCCAATGTGTTTCATTCAGTGAGTAAGTCATTTCAAGAGGAATCAATTGGAATAAAATATCCATGATAGTAGTTAGTTCTGGATCAACTAGAGAAAAATATCATAATAGAATGCAAGAGTAAAATTTCATGTTCTCGTCCAAAAAAAATGTCATTTTAGTGATTGTATGCAATATTAAACATTCTTAATAAGAGATTGATAAAACATGAGCTATTATGAAGTAAGGTCTACTGCTTTTATACATAGTAGTTATCCACAGTTAAGCAATCATTATGTAGTCCTATAGTGAAAGCTTAGGGATATGTGAAATTTCCCACTTTTAGCCATAAAGTAAGCATATGGGAGGTATAGGATCAAGACACTTTATATGTGCGTCACACATTCAATTTAGGCTGCAAGTGTCATATTATAATGATTGTTATTGATGACATATGTATATTTAAGCTTAGAGCTAAGTGTTTAATTTTGATCCCCAACTAAGGGTTCTAGGATTACATATATTCATAGAACTTTATCTACCCTTGTTATTATTACTATTAATTACTATATTTCTTTGTTAGATGACAGTAACAAGTATTGAAACACCTAATTGCCCTAGTATTCACCATTACGCGTCTTGGTCATTGAGTAAGTCGCTGACGTTGAAAAGGATCCTTATTGAGAATAATGTGTTTGGCATGATGACCAAGGTTGTAAAATAAAGATTTTCCCTATAATTTCTTATAAACTTGTGAGTGTAATCTAATTTGAGTACAATACATGCTTGGCAATCTAATAAGATCATGTAACAGAACCCTATCCACATCATGAATTGGGAAATGGATTATCTCTTTTTGAACTATTTTGAAAATAAGTGAAGTTTTAAACCGAAACTAGTCAAAATATGAAATATAACCATCCAAAATGCTAATGATCCCAAAGCGAGACCTTTTTGACGATGTGTTTCACTAGGGTGGAGGGGCGATGGTCCAATATTGACAAAAAAGTGATTTTGATTTATTTATTGAAGATGTGAAAGATACAATGGTACCAAAAATAATTGAAAATATCCATTAGGGATTTCGGAGTGAGAATATCCTAAAACAAATCTAGAGAGAGGGTGAGCCTAGGGTTGACTTTAAAAATGTATTTTAGAAAATCAAACTTTCTGCTGTACCCGTGTCCGTCCTTCTCCATTGTACATCACTTCAATAGTTGATGTATTAAAAAAGTATTGTTTTCCCGATAGAATAACTTCCACTTACATGTAGAACCTTTCATCCATTGATAGAATGAAATCCCTCAATTTCGTAAAGTCAAATCGGCTTCCACCGCTATTATTGCATCTTACAACCCTCATTGCAGATATAACATGAACCACTTGCGCCCAATTCTACCACCAGTCGCCTATCACAAAATGAAATCCTCCTTTACGATCCTTATCATCTCCAGCACTTAAATTACCAACTATTAACTAATAATGTAAAGTCGAAGCATGATCAGTATATTCAACCATTGAGTCTCCGGACTATCTCACATTGGTATGTTTAACCATTAAATCTGTCCGTCCATCAAGATGCAAAGCTATTTGTATCTATCAAAATGAACAGAGAGACATAAATGCCGGTCAGATATGGCAAACCTTTAAATGGCCGTCAGTGGATACAGATTGCAATTCTGCTTCGGCATTTGCCGTGTACAAGGGAAGCCTGCAAAACAGGCTCCAAGAACGAAATGCCACATTTCTCTGTAATTATAACTACTATTTCTAGTGAACAGTTGGTAACATATGGACAATTGGTTCATGGGGTAATTACAATGGAATAATGAGTATTTCCGTGTGACGGTACTAGTCAAATTGACGAACTGGGGAGAAATAATACAAGAGTGTAGAAACCCCGGAAGTACTGTTCACTTGCGGTCTGTGGTTGTCCGGTTATGAATCAGCCCCGGAACAGGCAGCAGCAGCAGAAGGGAACACCTTCCTGCTATCGGATCTAGTCCTACTCAGCATTCTCTTCAAGGAGCAGCCCAATGATGTCGCCGCCGTTGGCGTGGAAGATGAAGATGTGGAGGAAGACGAAGAGGAGGAGGAGGAGGCGTAGCTGGTGGAGTAGGAAGAGGTGGTACTGGTCGGTGGTGGTTGCTCAATTACCACCTGAATTGCCGGATCACTGCCAATTGCACAACTCGCTGATCTTCTCCCTTCCACCACCACCTCCTCACGACCTCTAGCTACTGTAATCCCATCAATTGCCGCTTCCTCTGCCACTGCTACCACCACGGGCGTATTTCCCTGATCCTGCTCCGCCGCTGCTGAATCCACCGGCCCCTTGTCCTCCTCGGGCACTTTCACAGCCGCACGGCACACGGGGCAGGTGGGCCTCGCCGTGAGCCACATGTCGATACACTCCACATGGAAGCAGTGCCCACACCCGGGAAGCTCTCTCCCGGCCTCCCCTTCCTCCATCTCGCTCAGGCACACCGCACATTCCGGCGCCGCTATTGCCGCCGCAGCATCCGGCTGCAGCCAATTACCGAATTTCTTCCCTCCTTGGTCGGAGACGGCCTCTCCCACTTCCTTACGGGCCTGCTTCCGGTACACAAACACCGGGAGCGACGCGATTGCGGCGGCGTCCAACCCGCCATCGCCATCGGAAGCAGTTGCGAAGAACACGGCAGCCCCGAGGTATCCCACCGGTAAGGCCTCTACACGAAGGCTCCGTCGTGCGGCGCGGAGGGAGAAGTGGCCCTCGACGTCGAGCGGGTCCCTGCGGCGGGGCCGGAGGAAGCAGCGGGCGTAGATGTGGAGGAGGAGGACGAAGGAGACGACGAGGGCGAGGCAGATCACCGCAGCCAGTAGAAGCTTGCCATTGCATGAGGAGTAGATGCTGGGAATTGACGGCGAGGGCTGGCTTCCGGCGGCGTCGGACATGGTGGCGGCGGATGGGCTGAGATGGAAGGATGCTGGGAGATAGAGGAGGGATGGACCAGACCGGAGGTGCTGGCCTGGCCGGCCACTACATGCGAAGCGAGCTCTTATTAATTACTCTGCTAGCCGCACGTTGCCATGGAGAAGAACCGCGCGCCCAACTGCTGCGCTCTACCTGCTGGTCGCCAGCTCTAGCCGTGTGGGGAAACAGAAAGAGCGGTAGAGAGGCGAAGCTTGCATCTGTCTGCAGTATATAAGCCCGGAAAGAGAAAGTGTAAATGAAGCATCAATTAAGAAAGTTGGCGTGAGAGTGTGTGTATACTTTGCATTGGGAAAAGGGTGTTAATTTAGTCTACACGTCTGAAACTGATGGATTCAGTGGTCAATGGAGGGGTACAAAAGTCGTAGATGGTGCATGGAATTAAGGGTGGCTGCCTCCCCTCACCCACATGCACTGGCTCGTGGCTGCATTTGCGTACGTCTACGCCAATAGTCACACATACACATACAGACTGCAGAGTACGCATTAGATAATGACAAAATGGAGCGTTCATCACGTACCCTTTTCTTTCGCCTTCGTCTTGTCTATGGTGTCCTTTGACTTGGCGACAGCGGAGGAGAAACAAATGATTGGACCTTGACAAATGTCCTTTTAAATATTGTGTTTGTTAATTACCGGGCACCAAGGTTGTAAAAGTGAAATACTTGACTTCAGAAACTAAGAAAACGGCAAAACATAGAAGAAGAAATGAAGGCTACTCGCATAATAGAGGTTTTCTTATGAGCTTATCAAGGCCATCTTGGGTGATGACCTACTCTAAGAACTTTATTGTATTGATGTCACAACGGTGATTTAACAAGACCAACAACACCAAAGTCAGCCCCATTCAATGCATCAAAACAAGTTGTGTTAAGCGAATTTGGTTATCACATCATCCGTGCCATACTGTTAGGGGTTTACTATATTATATTATTTGAGTCAATGGGATTTATAAAAAGTCAAGAACAAATATCCCCTCCCCCTGTCTATGATATCAGCCATTTTTTTTTGCTGAAATGCAACCGTCCATGAGGACAAGGGCATGAGAAGTGTCACCTAGCCAACAAAAGAATGGGGGGTTTGGAGAGAAATTGAGATGTAAGAGTTAGTAAAGAAGAGAAGGGGTCTAGAGGTAATATGACTCATAGGCTTAACTCTTTGTGTAATAGAAAATGATGGGGATGTGTGACATCCAAGGAAGGGCAAGGAACCGAGCAAGCTGAACCTAGGAGATTTTTATTAATTGTAGGCTAAATCTAGGGTTGCATATGGTGTTGATGAGCTAAAAGTGGGTACATGCCATTTAGACCATGACATTCAGAACCCACATCATGTTTTTCTTTGTCACAGAAATGCTTGTAGAGAGTGTGTTGAATCTACTTAGTCGCGACCACTAGGATTGAAGGTGTTGTCTTCACGACGCTACATAATGGTCAATGCCCTTGTAGACTTGTTCCTTCTCTTAATCATAGCTTATGAAGTGATAAAAGATAATCCCATGGATGTGGATTTACAATTGTGCCATACATGCTTCATGTGGAGGCCTAGACATCCTAAGCATGGTGTCACCATCATCTTTCCTCAGCCTAGCTCATGCATATTAAAGTGTTACATGTTTACTACTGGGCAAGAATGTGGTCAGTCCCTCATCCAATGTAGAAACAGAGATACATAATATAGGAAGAGAGAGATACATTAGAGAGGGAAATATCATATAGTGGTAGTATTATGATTATGCAATCATTTCTTTATCTAAAACAATGAATGTCATTATAAGCCTCAAATTAATGTGACTAAAGAATAATGATTGTAAGAAGCTAGGCCCAAACTCCTAGTAGTTTGACCTATTTTAACCATATAAAAGTTCTTACAAACTGAAAGCTAAATGAAGGCCCACATCTACCCATTTGTATAATACACACACGCATATAATATATGTGTGTGTGTGTGTATATATATATATATATATATATATATATATATACATACATACATACATGAACATACAAACATACATACATACATACATACAGCCGACAAAGAGTGGCTCAAGTGGTCAAGCACAGTGTTTCCTCACGAAGGGACTCGGGTTCGAATCCCAACTGCCGCCTTGGTTTACCACCCTCTTGGAAGTTCGACCTCCGTCACGAGAGTGGGAGAGGGGGAGAGAATGCCTCTCTTTATCCCATATATACATATATAAATGTATATGTGTATATGTATTAATATATTATATTGTATTTCTTGGATACTGGGAACTCATTTTTAATTGGCTTGTCGTAACTCTACCTACAAGCTTTGTAGGAATAAAAATATAGTGCCTAGGCCCACCGCCTAAGGCTCTAACTAAGTTTCAATAATAATGACAGACCCCACAAACCACCATTCCCCTATGCGGATGTTGTCTCCTCATTCACGCACAATCTAAGATCAACTTCTTGATAGATCACCCATCCCTGTACTACTCTGGCCAATCATGCTTAACTGAAAAATACCTATTGATGGACCACCTAAAAAGGAGGTGCACCGTGATTATATGTGTAGTCTAACCATTCCTTTAAGATCATTTTATCTAAACCCTAAAATTCTCAGATGTTACAAGGCCTCTTAAGGCATCTCCTCCAATCTTGGTTTTTAAGTGGCAAAAATGCAAAACATGTCAAATATATGGAATGGACAACACTTACACAAGTTTTTTTATTATTTTAACAAATTGAAATTTCTTGGACCTCAAGACAATAGATGAAGTCACATATTTCCACATGGGTTCATACAATTTTGATACTCTTAAGACTAATAAACCTACCTCCATCCCCTATATAGTCACTACTACAACCCTTTTTCAAGCGCAATCTTGCCACAACCGCTAGAATCATCACTAGTGACACCATAGTTGTCTAATGCAACCTCCATCACCAACTGTCATAATTGTTATTCTCCTAATTTACTTTCTCCTTGTTTCCCTTTTTCACTCTTTTATTATACCCCACTTGTGGCATGCCGACACACAACAATGAGATTACTCAAAACAAAGCACCAATCTTATTTTAATCAAATATCATTAATCAATATAGTATAAAAAATAAAGAATATAAATTCTAATTTAATTTCCATAAGGAGTACACATAAATGCCATTACTTTCATTCAGTCATAATCAGGTGTAACTATACATGATATTGTTCAATGATCACCGTCACAACCTATATAGGAATTATTTTTAACTTCAAGGATGATGACATGTGCAATTATATATACAAGGCAGGCACACTAAAAACCTAATTCATAGATACATCTGATCAAATCCACCCTTCTTGAATCAAAGTGTACAAGAACAAATCTAGGACACACACCAAAAAAATCACCACCAACCTCCAAGCTATTACTATCTAACAAAGGAAGGATGATTTACATGAAAGTCCTAGTTAGGATGTTGATCACCTAAAAGATGTGGACAACTACTATGATGAGACTCATGTCCCAATGATATGATATAACAACAAACAAAATTCTATGATTACAAGTATACTATTACTAGAGTAATAAAAGATAAATATTGTAATAAGTCATAAGATTTTTGGGATATTAAATAGAACTAATACAAGAGTAACAAGAAATAATTTGTAGGCTTAGAAGAGAAATAAAAGCATCCAACGTGAATTACTAAAGGAACCCTAAACAAATGTAGCACACATCACGATTATTTCTTTTGTCATTCAGACTTGGGTAGTTTAAGGTTTTCCATACAAACTTCTAGCTAATAATTGCAAAATCCCCTAGCTCACAAAGTAAGATTTTAGGCTTATATGTATGCATTAGACCTCATCATGCCTTGGTGGGTGTGAGTATAAACAAAGTAATGGGCACATATGCCAAACCTATTGGTAGAGAAGATAAAAAACAAGTCTACATAATTGGGTCCATCCTAGTTACCTAGTCCACATCACCTCGTCCCATTAAGATCAAACTTTATAATCGATGTGTCACATATCACATACCATTAGAGATACAGTCTCGACCACACTCATATACATATATGCAACATGAGTCAAACAAAACAAGTTTTGATCACCACATAACTCAATGGTATAAAGGTCAAAGTATCTCCTAAGCATCAAACATTACAATGACACTCATTTCTCTATATTAATGTGTGAATAATGGATAGTTCATACCGTCACATGTCACTACATTATAAAGATTACACTCAATTAATTAGATCAACTTACTTATATTTTATAAAGAATCAATCAAGGGTGCAAATAATGCATAGATATGTATTATTAAGTAAATCAAGTAGAAGAAATTCTAGAGGATATAAACCACCATAAAATATGCATCAAGAAACCATACATAGTACAAATACCAATTGTTATATGTAACAAGGCCATGAATGTTGGATCGATGGGCTCTAGAGGGGGGGGTGAATAGAGCTACACACACTATCTTACTTGAGCTTGCCTTGCACCTCTCCTTCACTTGGAGAGCTTGCCCACGTTTTCCCTTCACCAAGGGAGCTGGAGCAACGATCAATCTTCACTCTTGAAGATCAGCAACACATCTTCCCCTTCACTCGGAGAAGAACAGCAGCAACTCCTCTTTCACTCGGAGAAGTAGCTTCAATCAATCTTCAATTTGATTTGGAGGTGGGAAGAAAGAAAGTAGAGCTTTACATAGCACAAAGGATAGCTCTCATACACAGGGACCTATCTCACTCACGAAATTGTCTTGAAGGTAGAGAGAGAAAGGGGCTCAAGGGCTTGGAACACTCTCAACTAAGCTAGAACCAAGTTTGCAATGGAAGAGCAGCTTGGAATGAAGTCCAAGGGGTTCTATTTATAGTTGAGGGTGTCCCTTTATGTTGTGGGACACTTGGGTGCAAAAGTGGTCGTTTTTCCTTCAAGAAAACGGCTATATTTTTGCCCAAAACAATTCACCAACGGTCATATTACTTTTTCTGCAAATTCCGTACAGTGCATTCGGTCGAGTATCAATGGGTGTAACTCGACCGATCAAGTAGCAGGCAATCCGATTGTCAAATGATCGGTCGAGTTTGTCCTGAGAAAACTCGACCGACCATTTCAACTGGAAATGACCTACTACCCAATCGGTCGAGTTCTATGAGTGCACAACTCGACCGATTGCAATCTTCAGAAAATCGACTCAGGATGATCGGTCGAGTTTCAGGGTGGGAAACTCGACCGACCAAGTGCCTGAAAATGATTTTTTAATTTGCAATAAAAGTGATTAGCACTTGGTGAATTTTGTCCCAAACATTTTTCTCTTCTAAGTTACAAGCATATTCATCGTTACAAGTGATTACATTTGTGTTGGAAGGTGATTTACATGGAAATCCTAAATTACACACTTGTAGCCATTTTGGCTTGCACTTGGTCCATTCTAGGGCTTGTATATGTGATCCTTTTCATGTACCTAATGTCTGCAAACAATCTTTAACGCACATGTTAGATACATATGAATGGAATGGTTAAGTCATTATCAAAATATAGGTAATGTACAACCTCTAGGTCAACAATGAATTCATAGAGGCTCACAATTTACCTCCAAGGGTGCATTCCTCTTCATATTCATCCATTGTAAATACCAGACCCTCTTCCCAAGACTCTAGTAGAGTTAAAGGAATGATGAATAGCATAACAGACCAAAACTGGCCTTATATGCATGCTTTATGCCCACTCACGCGCAAGAAGAGATCAATTTTTCAACTGGTAACTCATCCTAGTACTATTTAGGGATAAACACACTTAATCACAAAATTCTTTACTGATAGGCTCCCTGAAAAATAGGTGTGCCTTGGTGGTATGGGTAGTAAAATCATTTTGTTAAGATCATTTTATATGAGGCATCAAGTCCTGAGACATTACAATCTCCCCCACTAAGACTCTTTATGTTCTCTCAAGACTCAACTATATGGCCTTATAATATTTCCTCACTTAAGTATAGACCCAGAATGGCCCATGGACACCCAACTCCCGACCACGACTACCAACGCAAGGGTGTCTACATCACCATGGATAGGCCTTTCCAACATGCCTGGACCGCATGACTCAAGAGTGGCACATCATATGCCTATGTGGATCCACCTACTAGAGGGGTTACAAATCTGATATAATTTATAAAGCCCAGACCCACTACCCAAGGTTCAAGTAGAGTTTCAAGAATGATGACTGGCCCCACAAACACCATTGACCTTAACTATGTGCTTTTTTCTCACTTACACACAAGCTTAGATCAACTTTCTGATGGGTCACCCATCCTAATACTGTTCTGGGCTAAGGATGCTTAACTACCAAGTCCTTTAGTGATGGACACCCTGAAAAAGAGGTGCACCTTGGTGATATGGATAGTCAAATCACTCCTTTTAAGATAATTTATGTAAGGTCTCAAATACTCGGACGTCACATGTATGAAGTCCCATAAAACATTGTGTGGCAAATATGAAGTTTGAGAAAGTTATGGCTATTACAATATTGTACATAAATATACCATGTTTAGGTATGTATGAGCTAACTTTAGATATTTAATCCGTGTCCAACAAAATCTCTACAGTTAGAAACTCATGCTAGTTCCATGCTATATGATCCTCAAAATTAAAAAGGAAGATTTTCTTTCTATTATGTTCAACATGGCATCAAAGAACCCAACAAGAGTCGGTTTGAGGGTGACATTGTGCTTATTTCGAATTATCAACTCTCAAGTCATCAAGAGGACATATAATTGTTGCAAATTATCACCATTAGTATACATGGAAGGCTTGGAAATTTGTGTTCTATTTATAAAGTCACAAAAAAGTTCACAGAAGTTTCACTATGGGGCAATAAGAGCAAGATTCAAACATATTATATTAGTGTTTTTCGTTCTATTTTATAGGAAAAAGGTGCTAAAAGAAGTTATATCACTCACCATATATGTGAAGAAAATATGAATACATAATAACTCCATAAAACATACGCCAATCCACACCCAAACAACCCATCTAAGCTCTGAGAAGATACCTCCAATGAGTATCTATGCCCGACTAGGGCAAAAGAAAGATAAGGGGGGATCTGTATCTACATGCAATAAGTTCCACCATGGAACTCCACGAAAATCAGTCAAATGAAGGAGATTATAGGGAAGTTAAAAGAGAATACAAGAGAAAGGGTAAATCTTACATTGTTAAGGGTTGGAAATATCTGTTAAGTCTTGGAACAGTCTATGGAAGCTTGATCTCCAACTTTGATTTACCAATAGCTCCAAACCTTGACTATCAATGGTAAATAACTCTTCTCAGGCCACCTTAGTGATAACACCAAATTTTGTGATGTTTTTGGCCCTTATTTTGTTATCAAAACTGCCTTTTTAAACTATTTTCCTCTCTTTTTATATGTACTTTTACAATAACATGCCACACTACGCTCTTAACTCAATATTTCCATCTTTTGTAGAGTTTTTCTCCATTTTGACTCATTTATCATCGAAAAGGCCCGCCCCGGCCCATAAACGTGTTCTACCTGCATCAACCTTTTTTTTCCTAGGAAGTCAACCGATACGCTCACTGCCCGATAGGGTAGCGCGATACACTGACGCGCGACACAAGGGTGCCGCGCAAGAGGAAGCGGACGAGCGATACACCTTTTACCCGATAGGGAGCCGGACTCGCCACGACTACTGTAGCGTGTCGCGCGATACATGCCACCCATCAGCAGGCGCCACTCGTCACGATGACCGACAGCCCGACGTCCTTGTGCTGGGCGATACGCATATCAGGTGTGCCTGAAGCCACAATAATGGAACTAAAGAAGGACACATGGCGTCCGGAGCACCATAACTTCTTCCAACCTCTGCCTATAAATAGCAGCTACAGGAAGCCGAAAAGACAGTTCATAACCCCTAAGAGCTAACTGAGGAAAGCATATGGAGCTAGTGTGTCGTGCCTCAGAGGTTGTGCCGGGAGATTCTAGGTGAGCACTTCTCCATCCCGAGAGGGAGGGAATGGTTCACTTAGGGCCGTCCCGGGCGCCGCTGCAGGCCGATATCGGTCAACAAGGATACCCGACAGGAGTGGCCGATACCTAGAAACAACACTCTAGCCCGGCACAGTACCGAACCCCGATACGCATCGCCAGTCACGGCGTGTCACCTAAGAGGGTGCCGCCTGACATGATCGTATCGGGCCAGGGCACCCTGCGTGATACATCCGCCTGTCGAGAGCGTGTCTCCTGAGAGGGTGTGCCTCCCGACACGGGTGTATCAGGCAAGGCTCCTGCCCGGTAGCGGGTTGGAAAGTTTGCTGTTGTCTGTCGCCCCCTTCAAAATCAAGAAGGCGACACTTATCTTACTTATTTCAGTCATTTACTTCTTTTACTTATGCAATGTAATCAGACTCTTATATGTTAATGGAAATAGAAGAGTTTTAATCATCTACTGCTTTATGTTTGTTACCTTGTTGGATGATTGCTATGTTTAACATCTGAACTCTAGCTTGTACGCTTGGATCGCGCTTCGATTAGCTACCGAATCGTGTTTTCCCGTTGCAACAGCCTTGAGAGAGGTGTTGCGGCTCTAGTGTTTGGTCCGATTCTAGAGTACGGGAGTGCCCAGAATCGGAGTTTCTTTAGTAACCTTTCCACTCTAACTTTAGCCCAGCAATATCGAGAGGGGTGTTGATGCTTGGTTAGAAGTACCCGCTTCGAGAGGAGGGGTACATGATGTTTCTGCTGCCACTTGTTTTACCGAAGTTTTCTCCTTCGTACCTTACTTTAGCGCTAGTATTATCTCTTTGTTTCCGTTGCATTAAAATCCCTAAAAACTGATAAATGCTTAAAACCTAGTTTTTCCTCATAGCTCCAGTTGGAGATAGATTTCTTTTGTTTCATCGGTCTTATCCTGTTGTTCCCTTGGGGAACTTTGCCATCTCTTTACCCTTACCGGAGTGTAACATGTCGATTCTGTATTCTCAACACTACCACCCTTGTCCCTGTGTTTGACCCCGTATATCTACTTCGACCCCGTAAATAAAGTTGTGGGGGCCTAGAAGGTTTCAGGTTATAAATGTAAAAGCCCGACTACTTCAAATCCGCCTCTAATTTTAGGACGCACGATTTAGGCCGGTCAACTTTTTGGCGCCATTGTCGGGGACAAGGAAAACGGTACTGTTGACGAACCCGAATCCACTAACTACACTCCAGTGCCTCAAGCTTAGAAATGAGCTTGACATCACTCTCTTTTTTCTTTTAGTTATTATTTATTATTCTTTGCCTGAAATGAATAATTTGTATTATTGATAACATATTTTCTAACTTGATTGTTACACGATTCTCAGGTACTCATGAGAAAGGCATTCTGTTCAACGGAGCACCGACACCATCAACATGCAGCCTCGCGTTGAGCAACCTCTTTCTGAAAGTGAACACCAAGGAAGAGCCAAACCTCTCTCGAGCACCAGTCAAGGCCAAGAAGAGGTTTCAAACCAACCAAACTTGGTTGGACAGTTATTCTTATTTATAAAGAGACAAGATACAATCATAAACCAGCTGGCACAAAGTACGCTTCCCCATCCAGGAGTTCTAAACTCCATGCAGTTCCAAATGGCGAATATGCAGACACGCCAACGTCAGATTGATCAACAGTTGGCCCAGATGGCCGAGTTGATAAAGAACCCTTCAAGAAAGATGCTCTCCAGTCCCGAATCTGCTAAAATTGCAGTACTGAGATCTGGGAAGATAGTGGAGCGTAATGAGGAGGCCAGACCAGAACCTGAATCAAGGACTGTGGGTGCGAATCCCGCAGAAAATGAAAATCGACAAGCTGATGCCAGATAGCCTAAACAGAGATCCTTCGAGGAGCTGCCTGGTGGGAGAAGCCCTCACGCCCCCAGGCTCCCTTTTCCATACAAATTGATAAAGGCAAACCTGAAGAAGCACCACGAAAAGTTCATGGAATCAATCAAGAAACTTTATCTTGAAGTTCCCTTTCTGGACGCCTTGGAAGAAATGCCAACTTATGCCAAGTTTCTCAAAGATCTGATTGTGAAGAAGAGAAGAGGAGTAAGGATTGAAACTGTGCATCTAGCAGCTGTGTCCTCTACTTTCATAAAACTAGATCTCCCAACAAAAAGAAAGATCTGGGGGCTTTCCCAATCCCGTTCGCCATCAGAGACAACGTCAAATGGAGGGTTCTTGCCGACTTAGGGGCTAGCATCAGCCTTATGCCCCTAAGCTTCGCGCAGAGATTAGGTTTAACTGATATGGTTAGAACCAATATGAGAATTGAACTAGCATACCATACCTTCAAAAGACCTGTCAGCGTTGTTGAAGATGTGCCAATCCGGGTAGGTAATTTCTTCATTCCATGTGATATAGTTGTCATAGACACCGTGGAGGACCCCCGCTGTCCTATCATCTTTGGACGTCCTTTCCTGGCTATGGGAAGGGCGTTGATCGATGTTTCTGAGGGGATAATCACTGTGAGGGTCGGAAACGACCACATAGACTTCAAGGTGAAGGATGTAATGAGAGGACCTTCCCTGTCAGAGTCCGCTTTCTTTGCAGACAGCTACGACCAGTTCTGTGAGGAGATAGAAGAATACATCCGAATGGTAGACCCCCTTGCAAGGGCGATAAGCAGTTATGATTCCGACTTTGAGAGTCCAGAAGTTGCAGAGTGTCTCAGCCTTCTTAACCTGTCTGATGAAGATTTGAGCAATAAGGATGAGGTGGTGGAGTTTGTCAAGTATGCCTCTCTTGAGGGGGAGCCGCAAGAAAAGACATCCAGGGCCAAGCCTGAATTGAAGCTGTTACCTGAAGGGTTGAAATACGAATTCCTAGATCAAGAAGAAAGGAACCCTATCATCATCAATGCCAATCTTTCAGAAAACCAGCTGGACAGACTTCTTGAGGAGTTAAGACTCCACCGGCGGGCTATAGGATACTCAGTGGAAGACATCAAAGTCCTTAGCCCCACTTTATGTATGCATCGCATCAATCTAGAAGAATCTGCCAAACCTCTGGATCAACACCAGAGAAAGTTGAACCAGGTGCTGAAAGAAGTCATCAAGAAAGAGGTAATCAAGTTAAGTGATGCGGGGATCATTTACCCGATCAGCGATAGTAACTGGGTAAGCCCGATCCACGTAGTACCCAAGAAGGGCGGTATGACAATGGTAAAAGGAGATAAGGGTGATGAGGTGGCGGTTAGGACCGTCACAGGATGGAGAATGTGCATTGATTACACGAAGCTAAACCAAGCTACAAAAAATGATCATTTTCCGCTACCTTTTTTTGATCAAGTTCTTGAAAGATTAGCGCATCATGACTTTTTCTATTTCTTGGATGGTTTTTCAGGATTTTATCAGGTTCCCATCCTGCCAGACGACTAGGAGAAGACAACCTTTACCTGCCTCTATGGCACCTATGCCTTCAGAAGGATGCCCTTCGGCCTCTGCAACGCTCCCACTACGTTTCAATGATGCATGATATCAATGTTTTCGGATTTTCTGGAAGATATCGTGGAAATTTTCATGGACGATTTTTCAGTCTATGGAAAGGACTTTGATACCTGCCTGAAAAACCTATCTTTGGTTCTACAAAGATGTGAGGAGAACAGTCTAGTTTTAAACTGGGAGAAGTGCCATTTTATGGTACGAGAAGGCATCGTTCTGGGACATAAAATCTCAAGGCGTGGCATCGAGGTGGACACTAGCAAAGTTGAAGCCATATCCAAGCTTCCTCCACCGAAGTCCGTGACGGGAGTGAGGAGCTTCCTTGGACACGTCAGCTATTACTGAAGATTCATAAAGGACTTCTCAAAGATTTCAAAACCATTGTCCAATCTGCTGGTAAAAGATGTTGAATTTGTTTTCTCTGATGATTGTCTAACTGCTTTTCAGGCTTTGAAGAAGGCTCTTGTCTCACCACCCATCCTCCAAGCTCCAGACTGGGATTTACCATTCGAGCTTCTGTGCGATGCAAGCGACTATGCAGTAGGAGCGGTCCTGGGGCAGAAAAAGGATAAAAAGCACCACGTGATCTGCTATGCTAGTCACACGTTGGACGAAGCTCAGGTAAATTATACAACTACGGAAAAAGAGATGCTCGTGATCGTCTTCGCTTTTGCTAAGTTTAGGTCGTACCTCATTGGAGCAAAGGTCAAAGTATACACAGATCACGGGGCCATAAGATACTTTATGCAAAAGAAAGATACAAAGCCCAGACTGTTGAGGTGGGCCTTATTGCTATAAGAATTCGACCATGAGATTATCGATAAGAAGGGTGCAAAAAATGTGGTCGCTGACCACTTATCAAGGATCGTGGTCGAAGGACAGGGGGGACCGCCCATCAATGACAACTATGTCGACGAAGCTTTAATGTTGGTTGAAACCAAGGAAGAAGACTTACCCTGGTTTGCAGATATCTGTAACTATCTTGCCTGTGGAGAACTGCCCCCTGACATCACCTATAACCAGAAGAAGAAGTTGTTCGCAGATGTGAAAAATTACTATAGGGATGATCCTCTCCTTTTCAGAAGATGTGCTGATAACTTGTACAGGAGATGTGTTCCCTAAGAAGAAACCCCGAACATTCTTAAAGACTGCCACACCTCCCCTTATGGAGGACATCTAGGTAGCGAAAGGACTGCTACCAAAGTGCTACAATCAGGTTTTTATTGGCCATCTTTATTCAAGGACGCCGCATAGTTTGTAAGGGTCTGCAAAGAATGTCAGTCGATGGGCAATATAGGGCGAACGAACGAGATGCCGATGGCAATTGGATTGAAGTAGAGATTTTTGATGTATGGGGGATCGATTACATGGGGCCGTTTCCCCCATCAAGGGGGTATCAATACATTCTAGTGGCAGTAGATTATGTATCAAAATGGGTAGAAGTTGTGGCAACCCAAACGTGCGACGCCAAGTCAGTGATTAATCTATTTGAGAAAACGATTTTCCCTCGGTTCGGTGTACCACGCACTGTAATAAGCGACGGAGGACCGCATTTCGGAGAAAGACAGTTCGAAGCACTCCTACGAAAGTATGGAGTTAAGCATAAGATCGCTACACCCTACCACCCACAGACTTCCGGGCAGGTAGAGGTCTCGAATAGACAAATCAAGCAGATTCTGGAAAAGACTGTTAGCTGGACGAGGAAGGATTGGTCAATGAAGCTTGACGATGCACTTTGGGCCTACAGGACTGCCTATAAAATGCCCATTGGAACCACCCCCTATAAGTTGATCTACGGAAAATCCTATCATCTACCACTTGAGCTGGAACACAAGGCCCTCTGGGCAATCAAATTCTTGGATATGGATCTGGAGAAAGCAGGAGAAAAGAGATATTTGCAGTTACAAGAGCTTGAAGAATTAAGGATTCATGCTTATGAGAACGCGAAAATCTATAAACAAAGGAAAAATGTGTGGCATGATGCCCACCTAAGAAGAAAGGATGTAAGTGAAGGGGATAAAGTTTTATTATTTAAATCCTCCATTCGTCTTTTTCTTGGAAAGTTACAAACGAGATGGTCGAGACCGTTCTCTGTGTCAAAGATATACCCATCAGGAATGATGGAGATATACGACAAAGATGATCCGACCAAGGTCTTTCAAGTAAACGGGCACAGAGTGAAGAGGTACTATGAAGATGAACCTTTTGTTAGGAGGGCAGAGATCAACTTGCAGGACATGGATACTGTTGAAAGCCAAAAGTAAAGAACCTAAACCGGTCGAGCTGGCGACAAACTACAACGCTCCTCGGGAGGCAGCCCGAGATTTTACTTAGAATAGAATGTTATTTACTTTCTTTCCTACAAAACAAACATTATGGACACTTGGACTGTAATAAGGCCCGAGTCACCACATGCGCCATGTGCGCTGACTCTTCTATTTTATGGGCCACTGCGCTGTTTTATAGACCCGGATGAGTAATATTATCTGAGGCCGGGAACTTCACCTTATGCCAATGATGTTTTACTCATCGACCGCTTTTTCCCGCTTTGTTTTTAAGTTTTTTGTCTTGATTTTTGCTCTGAAGGTTTCGTATCGGGCGACAACTCAACCGGCACGCAGAACACGCTCATATCGGGCAAAAAGGGTCTATCGGGCATTACATAAGTCGTGTCGGATGACACGCCTAGGGGGCAAGCTCTCGTGTCAGGCAAGATGAGTAATTACCCTTGATTAGACGAACGGGACCGTTCATCTCGGGAATAACTTGTCTCAACGACCGACACACGTCCCAGATTTACCTATTTTACCCCTGGTTGAGATTGATATATATAGTACGGAGGTTTTACCGTGTCAGGCTACTACTTTTACTCTCCTAGCTACCCGTATCATGCGATAGTTTCTCCCTTTGCTCGTATGTCGGCCAGCTAGCTTTTGCTCTCGTGTCGGGCGAGAGCTTCACAAAGTAAAGGTATAGCCCGACAGCCTGATTGCCCGACACGAGCTTCATATCGCGTGCGGCATATCGGGTTGACGAATTTAGTTGAATTTTCTTGTGTCGCCCGACACGAATGTAGCACGAAGCGTCTTCCGTTCGCTTGTCCGATACGCCATATCGGGCGACACGTTTCTCCACCAAGAAGACCTATCAGGCAATTGTTTCATGCGACCATACCGCCCGACACACCCGTATCGGGCAACGTGTTTTGATGCGCAACTTTTCCTCCTTATCGGCCCGTTTTGTATCGCCTAGGATATTCTTTTGATGGACGATATCTGGACTTTGCAACGAGATGAGTTTTATCGTGGTATCATGTCAGGCAACGTGTATTGCCTACCTAACATTTAAATGATCAATGAACTTGATAACAGGTATGGCCCGTACAAAGCAAACCTCTGGTCAAGTTGATAAACACGACAGAAGAATCGACACTGCCGCCGCAGCTGAAGCAACAACAGTCAGACAGAAACACCATAATCTAGAGGCAGCTGAGCCATCAACCGCCGAAAAGAGAGCAAGGACGGAATTTCTTGATTTGGTAGCCCCAAGAGAGGTCCATTTCCTTATCATAGTCTATCTTCTGTTGTAGTTTA
Source organism: Alisma plantago-aquatica (assembly GCA_963693085.1). Classification (NCBI taxonomy): domain Eukaryota; kingdom Viridiplantae; phylum Streptophyta; class Magnoliopsida; order Alismatales; family Alismataceae; genus Alisma; species Alisma plantago-aquatica. The sequence continues at coordinate 1,286,815,894 of OY856411.1, forward strand.
GGACCATCTCCAAAAGAGAAAATCAGTGGAAGTCTTCCTCCAGTGGCCTCTGGATTGAATGTGGGTGTTTTGGGCTCATCAATTATGAAGCCACCTTCATCATGGGGGGGTATCTTCTTTTGATAAAGTATACACAATTGTTTTCAAGAGCTCTCTGTCTACCATAAGCCGGTTATCATCGTCATAATCTGCACGAGCCTTGCGTTTCTTTCTTGAGAGCTTTGCACTTGTCCTGGCTGCATCCTCCTGGGAAAGAAAATGGAATCAAGTGGATTTCTCTGGCTAGTCCAATAGATGATGAAAGTTTAAAGAAACTAAGATTGATGATCAGTCCTTTTGTCCATAGAAGTATCTTAAAAAGTCTACCTGGTTTAAGGGAATGCCTAATAGTTGGAACTTCTATCAAATAAAGAGAGGCCTGACCAACTCCACCACATCGTCTTCGACAACAAATAAGGAGAATGTATGGGAGCTTCTATCTGGCGCAGGCGCGATCACCAGCTAACCCTCACTGGGTAAACATTACCATACCCTATCTACTTCACAACTCTAGGACAGAGTGTGGAGTAAGTTTGGGGGGTACCCATGTACCAGTGAGGGAGGTATAAAATTTTCTTCTTCAACTCCACCATTTGTGTTCTTTCGTTCTTCTCTTATATCATGTGTACATATACTTGCTCATACAAAAATTTTGAAAATTTTTTCTTATTTTGTCTCCCTACATATGTACAAAGTCACTATATAAGTAAAAACCTGATACGACTTCTTGCCAGTTTGTTTTCTATGTTCCTAAGGAGATGCAAGTTTTGTTATGTCTTTCTGACAATGCAGCCTCAAAACGACAAAAGATTACGAACTTCCACGCCAAAACTTTCGAAAAAAAATAATCTCGTAACATCTAAAGAGACGTGTATGCAGAAGGAAAAAGCTACCCAAACAGCAACAAAATTCCTCTTGTTTTCCCTTACCCAACGAAAATCCCAAAAAGAGAGAATAGCCTTATGAGAGTGAATAAAAGCATGAGATTTGTGCCAAATGAAAAAGAAAAAAATATATATACACACTTGTTTTCCAGAAGTACCCATCTTTAGGCATGGTAGATCTGGGGCAGTGGTACGTAGGATGTGAAATCACTGCTCTAAAACCAACTGGCTTGGACTGCAGGGACCACTTGCCCATTAACGGACCCGTACCTGGATGGACTGATGGGAAACAAGAAAAACCCAAAAAGCCTTAAGCCTACCCAAACACATAACTTTCTGCCCCCAAAAGCTGTTTGGTGTGAAAGCTAACTTCGAAATCATACACCCAAGTCTTGCCGAAGCTGTGGAGAAAATTTTTGCTTAATAAGGCAGGAGAAATAAAGTCTGTTGTTCGTGGTCGGGCAGCATTCTCTGTGAGACATCTCAATACTCGCTCAAATCCCATGGTCTGGAAACTATACTGGTCAAGAAGAAGCATCACAAAATTAAGTTTAAATATTTAATTGAGGATAATCAAAATGCTAAGTTTGGGGGAGTTGATAACACCAAATTTTGTGATACTTTTGGCCCTTATTTTGTTATCAAAACTGTCCTTTTAAACTATTTTCCTCTCTTTTTATATGTACTTTTACAATAACATGCCACGCTACACTCTTAACTCAATATTTCCATCTTTTACAGAGTTTTCCTCCATTTTTGACTCATTTATCATCGAAAAGGCCCGCCCCAGCCCATAAACGTGTTCTACCTGCATCAACCCTTTTTTTCCCAGGAAGTCGACCGATACACTCACTGTCTGATAGGGTAGCGTGATACACTGACGCACGACACAAGGGTGCCGCGCAAGAGGAAATGAACGAGCGATACACCTTTTACCCGACAGGGAGCCGGACTCGCCATGACTGCTGTAGCGTGTCGCGCGATACAGGCCACCCACCGGCAGGTGCCACTCGTCACGATGACCGACAGCCCGAAGTCCTTGTGCCGGGCGATATGCATATCGGACGTGCCTGAAGTCGCAATAATGGAACTAAAGAACGACACGTGGCGTCCAGAGCACCATAACTTCTTCCAACCGCTGCCTATAAATAGTAGCTACAGGAAGCCGAAAAGACAGTTCGGAACCCCCAAGAGCTAACTGAGGAAAGCATCTGGAGCTAGTATGTCGTGCCTCAGAGGTTGTGCCGGGCGATTCTAGGTGAGCACTTCCCCATCCCGAGAGGGAGGGAATGGTTCACTTAGGGCCGTCCCGGGAGCCGCTGCAGGCCGATATCGGCCAACAAGGATAGCCGACAGGAGTGGCCGATACCTAGAAACAACACTCTATCTCGGCACGATACCAAACCCCGATACGCGTCGCCAGTCGCGGCGTGTCGTCTGAGAGGGTGTCGCGCGACATGATCGTATCGGGCCCGGGCGCCCCGCGCGATACATCTGTCCGTCGAGAGCGTGTCGCCCGAGAGGGTGTGCCACCCGACACGGGTGTATCAGGCAAGGCTCCTGCCCGGTAGCGGGCTGGAAAGTCTGCTGCTGTCTGTCGCCCCCTTCTAAATCAAGAAGGTGACACTTATCTTACTTATTTCAATCATTTACTTCTTTTACTTATGCAATGTAATCAGACCCTTATATGTTAATGGAAATAGAAGAGTTTTAATCATCTGTTGCTTTATGTTTGGTACCTTTGTTGGATGATTGCTATGTTTAACATCTGAACTCTAGCTTGTACGCTTGGATCACGCTTCGATTAGCTACCGAATCGTGTTTTCCCGTTGCAACAGCCTTGAGAGAGGTGTTGTGGTTCTAGTGTTTGGTCTGATTCTGGAGTACGAGAGTGCCCGAAATCAGAGTTGCTTTAGTAACCTTTCCACTCTAACTTAAGCCCAACAACCTCGAGAGGGGTGTTGGTGCTTGGTTAGAAGTACCCGCTTCGAGAGGAGGGGTACATGATGGTTCTGCTGCCGCTTGTTTTATCAAAGTTTTCTCCTTCGTACCTTACTTTAGCGCTAGTATTATCTCTCTGTTTCCGTTGCATAAAAATCCCTAAAAACTGATAAATGCTTAAAACCTAGTTTTTCCTCGTAGCTCCAGTTGGAGATAGATTTCTTTTGTTTCATCGGTCTTATCCTACTATTCCCTTGGGGAACTTTGCCATCTCTTTACCCTTTCCAGAGTGTAACGTGTCGATTTTGTATTCTTAACACTATCACCCTTGTCCCTGTGTTTGACCCTGTATATCTACCTCGATCCCGTAAACAAAGTTGCGGGGGCCTAGAAGGTTTCGGGTTATAAATGTAAAAGCCCGACTACTTCAAATCCGCCTCTAATTTTAGGACGCATGATTTAGGCCGGTCACTTAGTCCTCCTACTTGTTTTGTAGTTGCTCCTAGTTGTCAATGGATCTTAGGTTCAACATGATAGGATTATATATATGCAAGAACGATCAAAATATTAAAATAGCCCCACTTAAGTGAGTTGTCAACCCCCAAATATAGAAGGGCTATCGAGACCCTTGAGCATCTTTCCCCATAAAGGGTGAATCATCATATGTCTTACTGATTCCTCCCTCTTAGGTCTATTGTAGGCCTTACAACCTCCCCTATTGAGGCTCAACACCCCTAATATGTTGAGTTATAGAGAACACCATGCTATCGAGGTACACCACTACATCAAGTTATTGAAGATCCATCAAACCACACCTATCGAGGCTCTACCTTCACTACATATATCGAGGTTCAAGTTATCTAGGCTCAAGGCCATTGAGGTTCCATCCCCATTACCATTTGAGGGTCCACCCCAACAAGCTATTGAGGTTCATCAGGTTCAATTTATCATGCCACCATACTTTCAACCTATCAAATCTATACCAAGCTAACCCTATCGAGGTGCTTAATATACCTAGGCCATCAAGGCTCCCTCTCAAGGCATCCCACCGAGCCTAAGTATCTCAACCACTAGACTAAGGTAGGGTTGGGATTAGAACCTAAGGAAGAAACTCTAGATAATCACAGTTTAAAATCATCCAAAGCACATCAAATTAAGCACACACATGAACGAAAACACATATTGGATATTTTTGCATATAATTTGTAGTTCGGTCCTCTTATATGAATGGATTGAAGATTACTCTTCTTATATTGAAGGAATCACAAAATTATGGCAAACAAGATGCAAATCAAAAGCAAATAATGACTTCCACTTAATGAATTGACTTTAGAACTCAATCAAGAATTAAGTTATGGCTAGGAAACATGATTAGAAGTTAAAGTAGGTCAAGAGACTTACACCACTCCCCCTCATGCTCCCTATTGATGGTATCATGGTGGCAGGCTTGATCCTTGTAATGCTTTACTAGTGCATAATGAGAAGCATATGCATATGTTATGACGATTTTGAGGGAAAATGTGTAGTATGAAATGTATATGTGCAATGGAAGATATTTGAGCATGAGGTCATATTACTATAAAAATCAAGATGAGTTTCGTCACATATTAACAATTAGAACTATGTCTACGTTTTATCAATATAAGACATGTGCATACACAAAACCAATAACTTCTTATCTTGAAACACATATGTTAGGCCTATAGAGTATCCCGTGATCATTTGGAGGATTGATATTAAGGTGAAAATACCCAACTCTTAAAGACGATGAGGTGGAGATGATGAGTGATGACATCACTCCACTAAGCGGACATTTTCTCTCTCTATCTTTGTATGAAGGGCAATGTTTTTATGAAGCTAGACGAGACATATATTAATACCTCATATAATATGATATTCTGGGTGATTGTAACATGTTAACTCGTTTCAAAATGTATTTGCAATATGGAACAGAGAAGCCATACCACTTGATAATGACTTGGAACCAAGCTGTGAAAAAATAAGAAAGAAAGTTGTGTGAAATTGTTAACTTAGAGTACAAGTCAAGGGAAATACTAATGAAGGAGATTATAGCGAAGTTAAAAGAGAATACAAGAGAAAGGCTAAATCTTACATTGTTAAGGGTTGGAAATATTTGTTAAGTCTTGGAACAGTCTATGGAAGCTTGATCTCCAACTTTGATTTACAAGTAGCTCCAAACCTTGACTATCAAGGGTAAAGAACTCTTCTTAGGCCACCTTAGTCCTCCTACATGTTTTGTAGTTGCTCCTAGTCATCAATGGAGCGTAGGTTCAACGTGATAGGATTATATATATGCAAGAACGATCAAAATATTAAAATAGCCCCACTTAAGTGAGTTGTCAACCCCCAAATATAGAAGGGCTATCGAGACCCTTGGGCATCTTTCCCCAAAAAGGGTGAATCATCATAGGTCTTACCGATTCCTCCCTCTTAGGTCTGTTGAAGGCCTTATAGACTCCCCTATTGAGGCTCAACACCCCTAATACGTTGAGTTATAGAGAACACCATGCTATCGAAGTACACTACTACATCAAGTTATTGAAGATCCATCAAACCACACATATCGAGGCTCTACCTTCACTACATATATCGAGGTTCAACTTATCTAGGCTCAAGGACATTGAGGTTCCATTCCCATTACCATTTGAGGGTCCACCCCAACAAGCTATTGAGGTTCATCAGGTTTAATTTATCATGCCACCACACTTTCAACCCATCAAATCTATACCAAGCTAACCCTGTCGAGGTGCTTAATATACCTAGGCCATCAAGGCTCCCTCTCAAGGCGTCCCACCAAGCCTAAGTATCTCAACCACTAGACTAAGGTAGGGTTGGGATTAGAACCTAAGGAAGAAACTCTAGATAATCATAGTTTAAAATCATCCAAAGCACATCAAATTAAGCACACACATGAATGAAAACACATATTGGATATTTTTGCATATAATTTGCAATTCGGTCCTCTTATATGGATGAATTGAAGATTACTCCTCTTATATCAAAGGAATAAAAAAATTATGGCAAACAAGATACAAATCAAAAGCAAATAACGACTTACTTAATGAATTGACTTTAGAACTCAATCAAGAATTAAGTTATGGCTCGGAAACATGATTAGAAGTTAAAGTAGGTCAAGGGACTTACACCACTCCCCCCCCCCATGCTCCCTGTTGATGGTATCATGGTGGCAGGCTCGATCCTCGTAATGCTTTACTAGTGCATAATGAGAAGCATATGCATATGTTATGACGATCTTGAGGGAAAATGCGTAGTATGAAATGTATGTGGAATGGAAGATATTTGAGCATGAGGTCATATTACTATAAAAATCAAGACGAGTTTGGTCGCATATTAACAATTAGAACTATGTCTATATTTTGTGTGAAATTGTTAACCATGAGCGGGCTTAGGAAATGGGTAGGCTGTAAAACTAACCACATTTGACTTGTGGGTAGGGAATTAGGCCATAGGTCCGCGGTTGGGGCTCTACCTTGTTGACTCTTTAGTCAAAAATATCCCAATATTAACATATATTCGCACCCGCTTGTGTGTAAGAGTAGTGAAACCACGTTTGCCCGGTGAGTCCGGCTATCCCTTGATGGACGACTCTCCCCTTCCTCTTTTGTTTTGTCGGAGTAGCTATACGTGTTAGTGACTGAAGGGGTGGGGAGGAGTTGGTGGTGAATCATGTGACGGATCCGAGATTCAGATCGGAGGAGATGATGTCCTCGGAGTAGGGGAGTCAGTACAGAATGGACAACGTGAGTGTGTGTGTGGGGAGGAGCGAGAGAAGGAGAGAGAGAGAGAGTGGACAGCGACGTAAGTGAAGGCGCTTTGACCGTTGGCGTTAACCCTGTGAGTAGTGGTAGAGCGTGGAGCGGCGTGGAGTGGAGTGAAGATGGACGGAGGGGGTGTAAAGCGACGTGCGCCGGTCGCGAGGAAAAGAGTGGTGTGAGACGGGAGTCTCGTGAAGGCGACGGCACGGCACTTCACTGCTGCGGCCAATTCTTTTATTGCGTTCATGGGAATGAGCAGAGTGCAAGCGTAACCCCCCGCCGGCATCGCGTGACTGACTAAACTCACCGTAGGGGTGTGTGTGAGGACCATGGACCGTTGTTTTGGTTGACGAGTTTGAAAACTCTCGCCGGCCGCAGATCCCTATGGCCCGCTAGCGAGGATTTTGACTCCCTCACCCCAAGAAATGTGGGTTTGTTTTAACCACACGAATTCATGAGTTACATGTAACATAATCCTTCTTCTCCTACTTTTCCATGTCTGAAATTTTCTTCGTATATATCATTAAATCTAATTTATTTGCATCCCTCGCATAATCTACTTTAGTTGGGCTCCACCATCAGTTTTCAAACAACTGTGTTGTTTGGTTAGCGGGATTTTCAAATTTCCTATATCTTATACATATTGGGTTAATCAACTGTTACATTTTTGATATCTAGAGCAATTTGAACTTTATACGTGATTTGTCAGTTCATACCTTACAAAAACACTAAAACTTCTACAATACCTTACAAAAATACAGTCAAATACCGCAAGATCCATATAACCAAACATGTTACTTGCACGCCATCTTCAAAACTCAATTTGTTAATTACAAATGCAGACAAATATAGAAGGAAGCCATTTTAAGACCTCTGTAGCAGGATTTAACAGAAAACTATCCGACAATTTTTATGGAGAAAGAAACGAATTTGCTGCCGCACTATCGTTAATCAGCACAACTGTAGGCTAACTGTAGCTGGAAAAGAGTGACACCCAGCATCATCGGTGAATATATAGTCAAACCACCCAAAACTTAGAGTACAAGTCAAGGGAAATACTAATAAACACACGGCACGGTGACGGCGCTCACGGCTCCAATCACGCACTCAATTGCTTCCTTCATTCATTATTTCCTTTTTTCTAATTCCTTCCTCTGTCTTCTTCTGCTTATACTGTCAATAGAAAACATTGTTAATCCACGGTCGTACAAGGCTGTCCAAGGACATAGACCAGTGCATGGCTTTCCTTACACATGAGTTTAGTATGTTTGAGCGAGTATGCTTCGGTAGGGCGTAGTGTAACTGCAAAAGTCTGTTTTTCTTGTGGAACCCACAACGCAACACAAACATACTCTGCAATCTTACTAAATCCGGCTAAACAAACCCCGGGTAACGCCAACGGTTTGAGCTAATACATTTATCACGATCTCAAAAAATTTCAACTAATCAAGAATTACATCTCACAATATAGCACACTAAAGCAAAACCCGCCACTGAGGACTATTTCGAAAGAGAGGCTGCGAAAAAAACACATGTCAAAAGTGGGAGATCAAATGAGCGAAGAGTCAATCAAGGAGTCCTAACCTTAAAAAGGATATCCAACTACACATGCAAGTCGTCCAGCGCTGCAAATGCCTACACTTTGTGTATCATATTTTCAATATCTTCCCATTTTGATCTTATTGTTAGCAATCAATATCTTCCCATTTTGATCTTATTATTAGCATTATATACATTTTTACAGAAACCATTACATGTGATACTACTCGCTAGACTCATCGAAGTGAGTCTCCATACCAGCCTCCTTGAGACTGCATTGTTTGACTCAAGGCCAGTCGCCTGACTCGTGTTGAAGTCGTCCGACTGGTTATGGGCAAAGTCTCTATGTGAGTTTGATGTGGATTTCACTCACCAAACTAGCACAGCAAGTCGATCGACTCGTCTGGGGAAACCTTTACCCTTCAATCCTCAAATCAGCTGACTCGCTAATGAATCGCCTGACTCCTAGGGTGATGAAAACCATATTGAATTGACCCCCAAACGAACCAGTCGACTAGCTTGATGGATCGGTCGTTTAACGCTTTTGAAGAAATTCCACTATACTGGTCAATCGGCCGAATCATGTGCTATCGGTGATAAATATTTTGAGGCTTCCCCAATCGACTGTCTGGGTTGTCTAGTTGCCCGATTGGGAGATCTACATGCCTTTTTCACTTATAGCTCCTCCTACACCCAATATAAGTGGAGATTCAGATCAATCTTTTTGATTAAATACAGATGATGAGATACATATGAACTAAATGCAAAATTGAACTAACGTAAACTAAAAAATCAAAACCTAACTAAGAGATAATGGCTGGGTCGTCTCCCGAAAAGCATCTTGATTTATGTCGTTCGCTAGTTGTTGTAGGGTTCGTGAGAGAAAGTGGATATACTTCTCGTGCTGCTAGATCCTCAGTCGTGTAGTATCTCTTCAAGCATTGCTCATCAACCACAAAGTCACCCTTCTAATTATCCCATAAGATGAAGACTCTGTAAGGGTAGACATGTTTCACCAAATAAGGTTTGTGCCAATATGATCTCAGTTTCCCTGTAAATAACTAGAATCTTGAATTGTAAAGCAACACTTGATCACCAACTTGAATATATTTTCTCTTAGAGTGTCCATCATGCCACATCTTAGTGTGTTCCTTGTTTATGCACACATTCTCGTAGGCTAACAATCAAAGTTCATATAATTCTTACAATTGAGGAATTGTTTCTCTCTAGCCAAGGGCATATCAAAATTGAGAAGCTTGATCATCTATCCAACCTTGTTCTACATCTCAATAAGGAGGTGACACGACTTCCCATCGATCATTCTGGGTGGAGTGATACCCAACGGGGTCTTGAATGTTTGTCTGTTAGGCCCATAATGCATCACTTGACTTTGTAGTCGAATCATTCTTTTTACGAATGACTATCTTCTCTGAGATGACCTTGATTTATCTATTTGAGACTTCCATCTACCCAATGTTTTTTGGATTATATGGGGATGATATTCGGTGATGAACCTTGCATTTCTTCAACAAAGATTCAAATTTCTTTACCAATAATTATGAGCCTCTATCATATATGATAGTTCATGATGCCCTAAACCTTGGAAAAATGATCTTCTTGAATGGCTTAATAACCAGACTGAAGATTGGAAAGGGTGGGAATAGATTCAAACTACTTGGAGACATAATCCACAATGATAAGAATGTGTAAGTATCCACAAGAAGAAGGAAATGGACCCATGTAATCCACTCCCTACCAAGTAAAGTCTCCCCTTCTTGACACGTGATCAAGTGCATCCATCCATATTTGATATATTCCCCATTCTTTGACATTGACCACACTCTAAGATGAAGTTGCATGAATACTTAAATAGTGTGGGCTAATGAAATCCACAATTGGGAACCTTTGTTGTTGTCTTCTTCACACTCATGTGTCCACCTATAGGACCAAAGTGACATTGCTCAAGAATAAGATGTCCTTCTTTCTCTATCACATACATGCGATAAAGACCATCAACACAAAGATGGAAGATATCTGGCTCATCCCAACAGTAACTCTTGGCATTGTGCATGGACTTCTTCTTGTAATTTTCATGTACGTACTTAGGACGTAGAGCTTCTGTACTAAGATAGTCACATATCTATGAACCATGGAATGGATAAAGATACTTTAATCAATTGGTCATATGGAAAGGAATCATTAATAGGTGTAATGTCCTTGTCAATGAATCGATTTAGCTCAGATGGTCAACCATAATGTTCTCGATGCCCTTCTTATCCAATCAATCATTCTGAGTGGAGTGATACCCAATGGGTCTTGAATGTTTGTCCATTAGGCTCATGATGCATCACTTGACTTTGTCGCCAAATCATTCTTTTTATGAATGACTGTCTTCTCTAAGATGACCTTGATTTTTCTATTTGAGACTTACATCTACCCAATGTTTTTTGGATGATATGGGGATGTTATTCGGTGATGAACCCTACATTTCTTCAGTAGAGATTCAAATTTCTTTACCAATAATTATGAGCCTCTGTTAGATATAACAGTTCATGATGCCCTAAACCTTGGAAAAATGATCTTCTTGAATAGCTTAACAACCATACTAAAGATTGGAGAAGGTGGGAATAGATTCAACCTACTTGGAGACATAATCCACAATGACAAGAACGTGTAAATATCCACAGGAAGAAGGAAATGGACTCATGTAATCCACTCCCCACCCAGTAAAAGTTTCCCCTTCTTGACACGAGATCAAGGGCATCTATCCATATTTGATATGTTCCCCTTTCTTTGACATTGACCAAACTCTAAGATGAAGTTGCATGCATACTTAAATAGTGCAGGCTAATGAAATCCACAATTGGGAACCTTTGTTGTTGCCTTCTTCACACTCATGTGTCCACCTATAGGACCAAAGTGGCATTTCTCAAGAATAAGATGTCCTTCTTTCTCTATCACATACATGTGATAAAGACCATCAACACAAAGATGGAAGATATCTGGCTCATCCCAATAGTAACTCTTGGCATTGTGCATGGACTTCTTCTTGTAATTTCCATGTATGTACTAAGGACGTAGAGCTTCTATACTAAGATAGTGACATATCTATGAACCATGGAATGGATGAAGATACTTTAATCAATTGATCATATGGAAATGAATCATTAATAGGTGCAATGTCATTGTCAGTGAAGCAATTCAGCTCATTTGGTCAACCACAATGTTCTCGTTGCCCTTCTTATCTTGGATCTTAAGATCAAAATCCTATAATACCAAGATCCACCTGATCAAGCTAGGCTTGACATCCTTACTAGTGGCTTTATTCAACTTTCGATAATATATACATATCACAATAACCACTAATCGTGAGATTAGTGCATAAATTGAGGAATAAACATCATACAAATATCACTTTTAACTTTTCCTAGTTTTAAACTCTTTGGTTTCTCACATTCAATCACATGAACTAACTTTGCAAAGGAATTTGAACCTTGATTCCTATAACTTGACTTCAAACACATATCTACACATTCATTCTAATTGTCACACTTTCATGTGCACAAGTCCTGATAACTAGATACATACTTCGTTAATAAAGGAATAAAGTTACACATCATCATTTACATGTCTCTTATTTCCTTACAAGGAGCTTGAGTGAAAAGGACAGATTGAACTACACTAATCTAATACTTAGCTCTTGTGGAGGATTTACTCGGATGCGTTGACATCTTCAATTTGCATGGATCACGTAAATTTTTTTTAGTAGAGGGGTGATCTACTCGCTTAGTGAATGAGGAATAGATAAAACAATCTAAAGAACTATAGTAAGCATTTATCTTTGTTAAATAATCTTAATACAAACAAGTTAGTAATGCATATTAAAAGAGTATCTAAACAAAAGTTTATAAATAACATTGTAGTATGTGTCATTAGCAATATGAATATATCAAAATATTTTACTCATTATTCTCTTTCTAATCTTCTATTAACTTTGACTTGACTTGATTACTGAACTGACTACCAGTATGTTGGCCAACTAAACATAATCGAATGATCCAAATAATAGAACTTTCTATCTAGACTTAACTAGACTCAATTATCTTTCTCTTTTACTTTTCCGCTAAATTCTCTTAGATTGTATCATGCAAACAAAATCCACTACTACATGACTCATTCTATAAGTCTAAGGTAAGCACAAGGACCTTAAGAATGCTACTAAATCTTTGGTATGTGTCAAGCTTTGACTCGTAAGGATTGATGGAGGCTAAAGCACTAGACATAAAATTATGGCCCCTCGTGATGGGTACTCCAGAGGTGTACCTCTAGGATAAAAACATTTGACTCCGTGTAATGCACTTCCCAAGGACTAACATGCAATACGAGCAACTGTTAGAAGGAGTATGTCCACAAGGGTTATACGCTCTAACTATCATGGGTATCAATAAAATTCCAGTTATTATTGGTTACCCCAGCTATTGAACTAGTATCACTGAGATCTCTAGTTATTGTTGGATACTCTACTAAACTAAAGTACCACCACTACCTAGTTAGTTGGTGTTGGGTAATCAATTTCCAGAATAATTCTTCATATATGTAATAATCCATAGACCGTTTCACCTTCTTGCTATAGACATACATGGATGGGTTCTACAATATTCAGGGCATCTTCTACTATTACATTTTCTGATTATATATTTCTTTTACATTGATCTCTTTTATTTTTGCATTTTATTGAGACTAATGAATTGAACTCATTGATAACATTGGATTGAATGCTTCACATACTAATACCCTGATCCCAATGTTCCTCATATATCATGCACATACAACATTCCTCACATATTAAAAGAGAGATCGTGTCTATTGATATAATCATTCTAATTCACTATTACTCATAGTTATATATAGCATAAAAAATTCCCTAACTGAGGGAAATGTCATTTCTATTTACTTGATGTGACATAAAAATTGATTCATTTCTTAATAAGGATCTCAATAGAGTTTCCACATCACACAATCAAAGTGCCCATACATGTATATAATATTCAACTAGACACTCAAATTATCACATGAATCACTTGAATAAGATATTTATACTTTTAGAAGCATATTAAATTGGGTTTCCATCACTAATTACTTTATTTTCACAAGATATGTATTGTATAAAATAGAAACTCTACTTGTCAATATATCAAAATATTTTAATCAAATAATTCTGATTAAATGCACTAATCACATAAGCATGAACATATAAGAATATTTCTATATTTTAGCTATATTGTTATTCAAACACCTAAATAATTTAGACATTTATATATTTAGGGAATTCACAAATAACATTTTAAAATGTCTAATAATCAAGTTACATGAAATTCCATGTCGATTCAATCATATAACCATTGTTTGATCATGCTTTGGGCATTAAATTAGATGTCTCGTAGATAGACTTGAAGAACAATAACATTCTTTTCATTATCACTTATGAAAAATTGATGATTTTGATCAAATTCATCTAACTAAGTGCAATTGACTGAAAGATTCTTTTACCCACTCACCACAGGTGGTAAACACCTCAAAAATGTGGCCCAAGAACTAGTCTCTTTGAATTCAAATCAAAATTTGAGAATTTTGTCCCTTTCTTTCTTCTTTAAACTCAAGAACCCTAGACATGGAGATTAGGAAAAAAAGAAGAGAAAAGTAGGTGATTTGATATCCTTCTAATTTAAATCAGAGTAAGGGTGTAAATTTTATGTAGGAGAGAATATTCACCATGGAAACCTATCTAAAGAAAATTAACTTACTTGATTTCATCACTTCCAGGAAGATAGAACCAAAGATCAAGATCTCCACTTCTTTCCTCTTCCAAACCATGACTCTACCTTGTTCTCTAGAATTTCATATCTATAAGATAAATGAAAGATTATGAGAGATAATAAGGCATTAGGTTATTTATATAGAGAAATTGAGGTTCTTGGAACAATTGGAAATAGTCCCCACATTATATTTTGTTTTATTTAAGCAATTTTTTTCTATCATAAAAGTTTATAGATATGTTAATTACCACTTAAATGGTATCAAATATTTTTGAAAAGTTATTATGCTGTGTGAAATGCATTTTGAGATCTATTGTCAACATGTCATTCAATTTTACTTACCCATAAAATATCAAATATCAAATATTATACTGATAAACTCAGTCTGAACAATATGGTTGGATGGATTAAAGTTTGACTGGCCAATAGGTCAAAATATCATTCAAAAATTATGAAAAATTTTAAACTCATTGATAATATAGTTATGTAGAACACTTCTGAAATTCAGATTAATCTAAATTACTAATAAAATACTAAAAATGATTTAATACCACTTCTATTTTAGTTGTCAAAATTCTCATCACATGTCTAACTAATATGGTATGAAAACTAGTACATTGAGCCTCAACAATCTATAAGTATAGTGTGTTAGTATTTCTAGTAAAATCACTCATATTTACAAGTATGTATCTGAATAAGAAGCATACACATCTAGATTAGATATCAAGTTTATATTAAACATATGATAATTTACCTTAGGGTCTTATAACCTTCAATTATTTACTAAGTAGGGGCAGTGCCATAACAATTTCTCCCCCTTAAAAAAAATTTCCTCAAAAATAAAAATGTGAAGAGATAGGTTCATTAAAAAAAATGGCAATCTAAATACACATGTTTCTCTTAATCTTTTATCTCCTATCTGAACACTGAGTTCCTCATAGAATTCTATGCTTTTCTTTCACGTTCCAATTACATTGTAATAAATTATTTCAATGTCAACAAGAAAATATAAGTTTCATGATCAATTTGTAATAATGCACTTTCTTTGAACCTGATAGAGCTCTTCATTTTGCATGTATCTTGTATTATACTATATCAACTTATCCAATTACTACTCCATTATAATTATGTAGAAATCACTAAAGAAATTACTTTGTTATTGTGGTATCTTAAGTTGAACCCCTCATAAGTTGTAAGATTGGAAATTCCACAATTCTACTACTAAGATGAATTTCTAACATTTGAGTAACATGGATCATAATAAACTAGTCCACTTAATTAGCATACATTCATACACAATTAGTCCATATAAACAAAGTCTTCTTTTCTTGGAACACTTTTCACAAGGTATACTTTTAGGAAAAAATGAGCATTACTAAAATAACTTGTTCCATTGATTCATTTCTCAGTTCTCATTGCTTATTTCTTCTTATTTATCATCATACATCTTGAATTATGAAGAGATGATTCACTATGGATATTCAGACATCAAAACTTAGCATTGACTTCTTGTCATTCCTAACTTTTATTTAACTTGCATCTCTTATATTTTAAATTCATTTTTCATTCTCTTTTCTTAATCATCCCCATACTATTTACTTACATTTCTAAATTGTATATCTCATCCTATAAAGTTACTTATTGATAGTTACTTCATCTCTTTTTTATTTATATTTAGGTTTCCTCATATAACCTTATTGTCATCCACAGTCAAGTTGTTATGACTTGCCTAGGGTTTCCAACTTTTAAACATCCTAAGATGTATCCTTCATATGTAACTTATCCTCTTTAGGTTATTATTTATTTTGTAAGATTTAATTCATTCCTATTTTAAAGTTCACATGTGTCATGTTTTTAACTTACACACTCATTTTCATTTCCTTGCACTTGAATCTCTCTAATTGGTGCATTAGATCATTATAGCTTGAAATGTATTACCATTAAGTGATAGATATCTCATGTTGTTTAAGATTCAATATTATCATTTTCTTATATTGTATTCTCATTAAGGGGTTTAAATTGTTCATAATTATGATCACAATTCTCCAATTATTTACTTAGATCCAAGATGGAAGAATACATCCATATGGAAAACAATACAAGCATCTCAAAATTCTACAACATACAATTTCTTGACCATCAATAATTATGAAATCTCAAATTTTAGATCAAGTTATTTTTATTTGGGCTATGTGGCCCAATGATTTTATATACTCATTTTCTTGCACTAGTGAGGGATCTATAAATAATTATTAGTGCATCACTTTATCTGAACTCAGATATTACTTTGCTCCATTCTAATTCTTTTTCCATCTTTAGTTACCTCTGTGAATATCCCTCTTACTTGCACATCGTTTCATTTTCAATGGTCCTCCTTCTCTTTTTACTTCCACATAAGAAGATATATATGTAATGAACCGAAATCTATATATAATCTTAATTTAGACCTTTTTCCTAAGTTTTCCTTTCATTACTGTCCTTTACGTCCTTACTGTTGAATTATTGGAACTCATAGTGGTTTGGTGAGCATTTGTTCACTATTTATACCAATAAAAGGGTTTATGCATAAATATAGTTGTGAAAGTTTACTTAAGGGTCTAAAATGCAAAACTACCACTTAAGTGGGATAAAGATAAAATAAATGTGTGCTAGAAGTTTCTATGAAAATTTGGAATAATCAAAAGAAAAAGGAAATCCTAAATCAATGAAAATGTGACACTAAATGAATTAATTTGACAAATAGTATAAATGTGTGTAAATTGCATAAAAATCATAAAAAAGGAAGCTCAAAAAGATAATTCTAATTATACATTCGTTTCTTTGAGATAAACTTTATTTGAGTGGCATGTTTCACAATTTTGGGAAATTAGTAATCATATTCGCATTTATTGGAATTGGAAAATAGGAGTTATCTCTAAACTATAAAACAAAACATTTAATGACCTCAAAAGTGGAAAATAATTCCAAATTTGTAAACTAAATTAAAAATATCCTTTGGGTGAATTTTCATGTAATTTGAATGATCTTTAATATACATGTGTAGATTACGAGAGATAAGCATGTAAAAGTCCAAAATAATAAATAATGTGATAAATAACTTCAAAGGATAAACTTAATGGCCAAACTATGTTCCATATGTTTTACTTTGCTTGAGGGTGAAGTTTCACATTAATTGATGGGTTCTAGTTGTCTCACTAATGTGATAAGAAAGAGAAAATATGATTTACTTTAAAATAATTAAGTAAAATACATAGAGTCTCTAAAACTGAAAACTAATGCCAAAAATAGATTCTATACAACCTAAATAGGCTAGTGTCAAATTTGATTTAATTTAGAGTTCATTTGCACCTTCAAATGAGGAGAGGTAAAGGGAGAAATAATTTAACATTTCACTTTAGTTGAATTCCTATTTGGATACGGTTTCGATTTATTTAAATGCCATACCTATGATTGATTCATGCACAATTCCAGCCTTCAGATTCTCGATTAGACGGCTCGTGGACTGTCCTCTACCTTGTGCCAACTGGGAAAGTAGTCAGTGTGAACATGACATAGAGAAACCTAGATAACTCCCTCTATACATGATGATTTTTTGAGATTCTTTGACCTACAGTTTCGTGAGGATATTTTGCATGGATTGACGCCTAATATGAGTCCTTATTTCCATTAATTGTGATTTGTCCAATTTGTGCTACATGTCTCTCGAGGCCCCTAACCACTTATGCCCTAAAGCTTGACCTTATAAATAGGGGATCATGCCCCCCTGTTATGTTTCCACCCGACCAACCCTCCTCCAGAGCTAATTTCTCCTCACTTTGCTATTTTGCCTGCTGCCAAGCATGCTCTTCTCTCTGGCTTGGTGCCCCTCTCACGGACACTCAGAGATACCAATCTTCAATCACTTGTGGAGGTGAGTTTGGGTATCTTTACTCTTTGTTGTTGCAACTTCAAATCACCAAATCGTCGTGGCCTATGAATTCACCCAAAATTCGAGCAAGCAACATGTTGTTTTGAGCAGAAATGATGTTGTGAGAGAAGGGAAGGATCCCTTGGGTGAATTCCCTCTTTTACCCTCCTTTTCTTCTTTTGTTGTGTTTTCTCGTTAAGGGTTGTATACTCAATAAGAAGTTATAAGTGAAGTAATGATCATGTTGACCTAAATCCTAAGTTGTAATCATCTAACACTGATATATGCATCCTTAATGACATTCATGATACATTAGTGACACTAGTTGTCATAAATAAACATAAAACCACATAATCCTAAATTAATGTATAAATCAATTCGTTAATTTGTAATATGTTTCACCATCCAATGACTCAAATATGGAAAATAAGTTATTAGATTCACATAAACATGCATGAATGCCTAATATGGTGTTAAATGTGCATAATCAAGAATAGGAAGTGAATAAACATGAGTAAATGCTTTATGAGGACATTAATGTGAGTAAGAAAGGTAATGTGACAATGTATAGATGTTTAATGTAGGTGGAAGTAATTAATGTGACATTAATTGTGTTAATTGTAGACTTAATAACAAATTGTATAAAAAAATCCCTATTTTGTGCAAATAATCTGATATAATTGAATACGGTGATAACATGAGGATAATGATCTAGTATATTGAGATAATTGAGTAACATCTAATTGTGCTAAAACTCTTAATGAGACAAATAAGAAATATATATGAATACATACATAATATTGGAACATAACTCTTTTAGAAACAAAGTGAATATTTTGGACATAAATAATACAATAATAATTATAATATCATAATGAATATAATGCTAATATGCCAAAAATATTAAAAGAAATCTTAAAAGTGGAACCCTTAGTGATTGATGAGAACCTAACCTATGATGAGTTGCATGTGAATTTTCTGAACTCCCAAATTATGCAGTTGAAGAACAAGGAGATTGAGCTAGTAAAAGTCTTGTGGCCGTACCATGGTTTGGAACAAACCACTTTGGAGCTTAGAGATGAGATGTTGCGTACTCAACCTTCTCTTTTTGTTTGAGATTTTAGAGACAAAATCCTTTTTAAATGTGGAGTGTTGTAATAAATTGGAATCTATGTATAATCTTAATTTATACCTTTTTCCTAAGTTTTCCTTTCATTTCTATCATTTATGTCCTTACCGTTGAATTAGTGGAATTCATAGTGGTTTGGTGAGCATTTGTTCACTATGTATACCAATAAAGGGGTTTATGCATAAATACCTCAGTGAAAGTTTACTTAAGGGTCTAAAAGGAGAGAGAAAAAAAGAGAAATAATTTAATATTTCACTTTATTTGAATTCTGATTTGGATATGGTTTTAATATATTTTGAATGTCATGCCTATAGCCAATTCACACACAATTCTAGTTGTCAGATTCCCGATCAGATGGCTTGCAGATTGTCCTCTACCTTACACCAACTAGGAAAGCGGCCAGTGTGAACATGAAAGAGAAAAACCTAGATAACTCCCTATATACATGACAATTTTTTGAGATTCTTCGACCAACGGTTTTGTGAGGAAATTTTGCATGGATTGATATCAAACGTGAGCCCCCATTTCCATTAATTAAAATTTGCCCAATTTGTGCTATATGTCTATCGAGACCGCTAGCCACTTATGCCCTAAAGCTTGACCTTATAAATAGGAGATCATGCCCCCGATTACGTTTCACCCCAACCAATCCTCCTCGAGAGTTATTTCTCCTTGCTTCTCCATTTTACCCATCGCCAAGTGTGATCTTCTCTCTAGCTTGTAGCACCTCACACAGACCCTCAGAGACACTAGTCTTCAATCACTTGTGGAGGTGAGTTCAGGTAGCTTTACTCTTCTTTGCTGCAACTTCACATCACCAAATCTTCATGGCCTGCAAATTCATCCAAAATTTGAGGAAGCAACCTGCTACTTCAAGCAACAATGGTGTTGTGAGAGAAGGGAAGAATCCCTTGGGTGAATTCCCTCTTTTACCCTCCTTTTTTTTCTTTCATTGTGTTTTCTCTCAAAGGGCAATGTGGTCACTTAGCCCTCATTTTCTCTGCCATGGTGCGAGCCTAGTAGGCCTCTGACTTGGTGGGTTGGCATTTGCTGATTGGGCCAAGTCAGCCCATCGGCCCCATTCACTCTCCCTCTCTCGAGTTTTCTATGCTTATGGGTAATTTTCCAATTTTATGATTAGTAAAAAACGTAAAAAATATATCTTTTAATCTGTCGGTCCAAAATTAACAAATAAATATGTTTTAGAATAGTAAAAATGTGATCTTTCTAGTAAAAATAGTTCCAAATCTTGATTTCCATGGCTTCGATGGGTGATTTATGAGAATCAAATAAATCATATAAAAAGCCCTAAAAATTGTAACTTTGTCATTTAACCTTCAAATAAGGCATATAAATATGATTTATTTGATTCGAACATAGTGGTCAAAGTTGATAATTGAACTCAATAAGAGAGGTATGTGCATCCTACACCCTAAGTTGGGATATTTGCAAACCAAACCCTATGTTCCCTAATGAGGCAATATATGAACCCTAATCTCTATATTGATATTCCTTTTGCTATATTTGCCTCAAAATTAGTATTACAATTCTATTTCTTGGGTCTTGTATCCCACTGCCATATTTCAAATATTTGATACTTTTACTTGCCATAGTAACTCTTTAGAAAGTTGATTTTATTATCTATACTACTATAAAAAGAGCGATTTTTGCAGGCAGTTCAAATACACCCGTCTAAAGTCATATTAACCAATCATGTTGCACGGTTTTGCCAACGTGGAAAAAGCTTACACTATCCTTCACTCAAGCTGCTCTCACGTTTTTTTCAGCTTTTTTTACTTCCAAAAGATGATTTAATTTGAAAAAACAGAACTACTCTTTTTGAACTCTAACGTTTGAATTTAAATTTGCCGCACTCTTTACTCTCTCACCCAACCATATGACGTTTGAATTTAAATTTTCCGCACCCTTTTCTCTCTCCTCCTTTGTTCATGGTTTTCTGGCGATTCTTCTTCACAAATCCAACGACGTGTATGACCCATTCACCTACCACTGAACAAAGCATAACATTCTCAAATCCCACGTTTCCGTCTTCTTCGAGACGGTTGTTGTATATCTATCACGATCCTATTGATTCTCAAAGTTTTTCCGATAAAGATGACATGTTTCAATGATTGGCCTTCCCCACAACTTTGATTGGCATGACCAACAATCTAACCATCATCCCAGCTCTTTCTGCCGGGCTTGGAGGAGCCACCGCTTCCACAACTGGTCAATAGCGCATCGGCTACCATAGATATACCAGCAATGGCGGAAGCCATCTTCTTCTTTACCCCACAGCCATTGGAGACAGATTTAAGAGCCCAGAGAATCGGCGTACACGAGACGACGTGGACCCCCTTCTCTTGGCAACTGGCGAAGATGCAGACTTCTTGCCGCCCACTAGAGAAGGCTATATATAGCGCGATAGCACCACAGTTTCCTCCTTGGCTGCCACCAGACTGGGGAATTCCAACTTGGACGGCACGGGAGACGATGGTCTCGAGTGGACCACACCAGTGCCGGTGACGATGGCCTAGATAAACTTGCCTTCGACGTAGGCGTCGGCAGTTCTCTAGTGTCCACCGAAGTGGCAAAGATGACAACCTTCCTTGGAGCCAACTTTATGACCCCAAGAGAGGAGAACCTCCTCTTTGTGACGCTCGCTGAGGCCGACTGGCCCGCTTCAGCTTTCGCAGCTGCATTCTCCCTTGCAGCGTAGACCGTCCTCGAGGCGATAGGGTGAGGCTGACCTTCTCCATGGGCATCCACAGCCTTAAGTTGTGCCGCTGGCGGTGGAGGTGGAGGGGGTTCATCAGATGAAACGGTCTCTATGAGAAAACCATTGCCGGAGGGGATGACCAAGCAAGCAACAAGTAGCTTTGGGCGGCCGAGGAAGGGGTGGGGTGCGGGAAGCATCAGGGATGGATTGGAGTCCAAGGCGTGTGTGACGGAGGACGATGGGTAAAACAAGAGTCGATCAACCAGGACAAACTACCCAAGCTGTGTGCAGGCGGAGAGGAAGACGTCGACTTCGGCGACTGGGAGGAGACATACGTGGAGTTGGCGGAGTCACGCTGGATGTAGAAGCCCTGGCTAGGCCACATATCCGTGCAGACGAGAGCCTGAACGATACCAATTACCCGGAGCATCGCTGAGCGGTGCTCACTTGGCGTTGAGAAGCTTCAGGAGAACTCGGGCGTTAAGGTCCCGGCACGGAGGACGGAGTGGAGTAGTAAGATTTTTCTTCTCTCCGTCTCGCTCTCTTTCTTGGATTCGTATTTTTTTGTCCTCTCTGTAGTTCCTTTTTCTGGACTCTTCTAACTCTGTGGATTGGTGTGGGTCATGAGTAAGAGGATGCATCGGGAGGATTTGAGGGTGACCGGCAACGATGTTGTGAGCTCCTCCTACGATGTGTGATGAGTGGGCACGTCCATAGTCCGCATTTGGATGGTCGATGACCTTCGAGATGATTGTTCCCGCCAGTTGTGCCAGGAAAATGCTGCTACTGATGGTCACAGATCATGAAGAGGGAAGGGGATACGAGATTGCACATACAAACATACCTACATTTAAACTGAGTGATGAGGTCGAACCTATGTTGCATGGATAACCAGCTAGCTGTCACCACGGTGAGAGGTACTTTCATTGTATCTTCTTTGCTCTCTATAGATTCCTTTTTTTGCTGGCCTATAAAATCCATTTTGTTCTAAACATATGTCTATTCTCGCCCTTACAATGTTGCAGTTTTACTTGGCTTCTGATGACTTCAGCCAACACAACCTTACTATTAGGCAACACTCCATCTATACAAAGTCTTCGGTTAATTTGTCGTTGCTCTGACATGTACAATGTGCAAAAGTTCTTTCTGCGTATCTAATACAACAAGTACTATTAGTATTAGTGGAAATTCATTACCAGAGCACATCAACTCATCGATGTTATTGGCATCACGCAAAACATCCGCACTGCTAGACAACATTGGAGATTCAAGATTTACTACATGTGAATCATCCTCTAACTCTTTAGAGTATGACTCCTTGTTGATTTAGACATCACCATGCTTTAATCATGAGTTCACTATGATACACTATCATAATCACTCATAAGGTTCTCAAACATTTTGTTCAAGTATTTCATTCATTGATCTCATCAAGAATTAACACTTTATCAAATCCGTACTTCATCTATGATATTCTTGAACACTTCAAGATATTCATACTGGTATTTCTCTAAACACCATTTACTAGCATTAAGTCCAATAGGTATGCAAATACATCACATGTATTATACCTAATAGGATAATCAATTTCCCACTACCACTAGTGAAGATTGATTAATCATGTCTAAGAGATTCATGTCTCTTACTGGTTCTCTAACCAAAAGTGTCTAGATTTATCCATCATATGGAATCTAGAAATGAATTTCTCATGATTTATGTTAATTTGATTGTTTGAGTTATCAATAACTTTTAGGTATCATTTTATCTTATACATACTAAGTACCACAAGATAAATAAGGCATTGCCATAAAGATCGTATATTTTGAAATTGAAACACCAACTTTATTAATTGGTATCATTGTCATACAATATGCAAAAAATAATGTGTTTCTATCCATTGGAAAATATGAAATAGCAGTTCATAACTCTATTACATGCCTTCAAGGCTGAAAATAAACTAAAGTACTCCTATCTATGGTGGAAACATTTGCCCCTTGTATTGAGTACTTTACATTTTATATCTTGGTATCATATACCTCAAAAATGTTACAAGTTTATTTCATGACATCTACAGGTGGAGACGTATGTGGCCTCCTTCTTCTTTAGTTCTTCCAGATAGAGTGGACAATTCCTTTTCCAATGTCCTGGCTTTTGACAATGGTGGCAATTGCCTCTCTTGGTCACGCCTCCCTTGGCCTTGAGAGTTGAAGACGACTTGGGCTGCTGGCTAGCATCAGAACATGTCTTACATTTTCCCTTGCCCTTGCGCTTGGACTTGCCTTTTTTGTTGATCATCATTACATACATAGGCTTGTCCTTCTTCATTTGTGTATCGGCTGTCCTCAACATGCCCAACAATTCTGTTAACAACTTGTCAAAGTTGTTCATATTGTAGTTCATCACAAACTGACTGTAGGATTCTGGCAACGATTGTAGTATCACGTCAGTAGCCAACTCCTGGCTCAGGGAAAATCCCAGTCTTGTCACGTTCTCCACATACCCAATCATCTTGAGCGTATGAGGACCAACTAGACCTCCTTCTATCATGACGCACTTGAACAGTGCCCTGGATACATCATATCTCTCTTGCCGTGCTTGATCTTCATACATGTTCTTAAGATGCTGAATCATCTCAATGACACCCATGTTCTCATGTTGTCTCTGCAACTCGTGGTTCATGGAGCACAACATCAAGCACTTTGTATCAATAGCATCATCAGAATGCTTCTTATAAGCATCCCTTTCTGCCTTTGGTGCGGTAGGAGCATGTTCCTCTGGAACTAGAGTATCCAGGACATTGAGCTTTCTCTCTTGAGTGAGAACAATTCTCAATGTCCTAAACCACTCGTGGAAGTTAGTCCCATTCATCTTGTCCTTTTCAAAGACCGATCACAATGAAAAGTGATTGTTGTTTGTTGTCATTTGTACTACAAAAGGAAATATATGAAATTTAGTCCAAAACTCAATTTTGACTTATTTGATTGATTTGAAAGGTTGGCGATATAATTAGGACTTTCATTAATTATCGCTCCCACTATTTTTTATTCAAATTGATAGCCCTCACCATCAATTCGGAAGATTGCAGCGTACAATCTCCTAGTGGGTCAAGATCCTGAAATCCTCTGAGTCATGGACCAGCTAGGGTTGTCACCCACAACTTAGATCTTCTAGGTAGGCAAATTTTGCTAATTACATCATATGCAACTCTTGAAAGATGTCATATGCAACTCCTTGCCATGATCACCTCCATGCCTCAAGGTGCTAGATCCTATCTAGGTCACCTTGTTAAGTCCGACCCAAAGCCAACACGATTAATATGCACCTGCTAGGGTAGACCCACATATCCATCCTTCACGCTTCCATGAGATAGACAGTGCACCACGCTAGGGCATGCCCACACTTGGCCGATCAAGATTTTCATGTGTGTCGCATTTGGAAGGCATCTAAAACTTTAATACTTAATGAGGGATTTGATTTTTATAGGTACATATACATATTAAATCACCACAATATATAGTACGTATCATATACATGCTATATCCCACAGAAAACATGTGAAACGATAAAAGTGATGATTATGGCCATCCTAATGTGATTCCTCGAGCCAAGAGGAATCACGGTCATCTAGGTCTACATCACATGAAACTTGTACAAGATGAACCCTGTGCTTTGCCGTTCTGGGTTTGATCAACTCATCTCCATGACTGATCGGCACGCCATCAGGCCGGTCGGTTGGGCGCCACCAGCCGATCGGTTGGCTCCTCCAACCGATCGATTTGCCTGGTCGTCGTGCATCTCCTCAAGTCGCCACCCGCTCATCTCAATCCTTGAGTTGATCGTCTGGATCGCCAACCAATCATCTCAGTCGTCATCAGATGTCCTCCGTTCTTTGACATAATAGGAAATAAAATATCTATCCTCTTTTACATTTAAATTGGGAAACCCTGAGTTATATTTGGGGGGAGAAAAGGTATGAAATAAATCTCAAGTTATCTCGAGTTACATCAAGAATAAAATATAGGGATTCAATGCGCAGACGGAGATGCAAGCAACCACATCCAACCAAGCACATATACATAGGGTTTATTGGCCATAGCCATGTTATACATCCACCACAAAATTTGTTTAAGGGCGACGCACATCGAGTGCATTCATATTACATATCATATATGTATATTGGGATTTGTAGATTTAGGATTGGACATGCATAAAGCCTATTTTATTCACATCGTATGCAATAAATAAAGGCGACAAACCAAAATCGATCATATCGATAATCCTATAGAGTAGTTGATGTGGCTCTGATACCACTGTTGGGTTTGAGGGGAGACAGAGAAGGCAGCGGAAACAAACATTTTCTTCTCCCAAACCCAAAATAAAGGAATCGCATCAACGTCTATACAGTAGTAAGGATGGTTTGTGGAGGCGTACCTTGTCCCGAGGCTTGCTCGGAGACGTTACCTCGCGGCTTGTGCGATCTTCACCTCCGGTCTTAGATAGTGTCTATGCAGCTCCTGGTCAAACCGGGACTGTCAGGATTGACAACTATCCTCTGAGCGGCAGAAGTCTCCCGCCTCTGAAGTAGTCCACACGGACCACCTCAAACTCCAATCTCCTTGTCCCATAAGGAATCGGAAGGAGTCGCACCCTCCTATCAGCGTACTAGTCACCAAAACACTCTCCTGTCACCAGTTGCTTTTCTGCAGTTGTCTTTCCCTTGTTGTGCCTCCCTTATCAGGTAGCACTTACTCGGGCTCTCTCAGTTACCAAAACCAGAGAGAACGACAACTTTGCAGAGAAACTGGTGTTCTGAGTTGTTGTTCCTAAGAAGCCCCCACTACCCCTATATATATAGGAGGGTCATGGGATAGGGTTCTCTACCCTGGGAAATGCGGGATTAAAGTAGGAGTAGAAGGGTTTGAGATTTTCCACAAAAACATCCAACTGCGCCAGCTGAACCGATCATTTCAACCCTGAAACGGTCGGTTGGTGACCTCAACCGATCGGTTCACAGCTGAACCGATCATTTGGGACCCCTGAGCTGATTGGTTCATCCCATTAGCCGATCAGTTTGTGGTCCTGGTCCAACTCAAATTGACTTTCATATTTGTTTCTGATTAATCAAATATTAATCCTAGTCCAAATCGAATTTGTACAAGTGAAACAAATTGTATTTGCAAAATAGTCTTCTAATTTTCCAAATGATCTCGGTTGGTCACACAAATCGACCGATTCAACAATTGAGCCGATCATTTGGCGATACATGAGCCGATCGACTCACCACTTGAGCCGATCGGTTCATCAACCTGAGCCGATCGGTTCATCCCATGAGCTGATCGGTTGGGGCAGCAGACTATGCAAAATCAGTTAATTGCAGTTTCAATCTATCTGATACTCTAATCAATCGATCCAACACCTTGAATACTATGATATTGAGTGAGCTATCAATTGATTGAGTGTTTAATTGAACTACTAAAGTCCTTTAGTAATCAATCTAAACATCATTTGTGGATAAAATCCTATTCCAGGTTAAATCCTATGTGTGTGACCCGGCAGGTCCATTTCACGTTGGCAGTGAAAGTCCATAACACTTATGACTTCACAAGCAAAGAGCGGTACCTTGTCGCACATAAGTGCTACCCAAGTGAAATAGAAAGTTGGAGAAAAAATTTCAATCCTACAATCCATGAATGGTGTTACAGTGAATGTATAATTCCTTTCTCACTGATATCCCGAATGAACTCAAGGTATGGAACAATCATCCTATCAACGTTCATTCACTTTCTTGATCTGAGAGTAGATTGGAGGAGATATGTATGACATCAATATCACATACTAATTCACACATGCGTGTGCACGCCTATCTCAATCCTACTCATCAAGTGGCCATGGACAACAAACTCCCTCAGGAGGGACAAATCCCATATCTATCACTCACCCCTCAAAATCCCCATGTGTCAAAGCCACCCAATCATCACCTTTATAACAACCCATGTTTTAGGAATGTGTTTGATGATGTCAAAGTGTACCCAACGACATGTGTTGAGTGTAGTGATTTTAGGTCAAAGAATCACACTCACCACCATCACTGTAAGAACTGACTGTGACTACCATGTCATGGTTCCATGTGTCAAACTCACGGTGGGTCTGTCTGGTACACTTGTTCTCTAACAAGTACCTATGTGTTTGGTTTGATATCTCCATATCATCACTAATGAGATTATGTCATCAACCAACACCACAATCTAGTCTTGTGTGTCATTGTTGTCTATCTACCTTCCACAATGACATCTGACTAGGGACATAATAAGAATGCACAAACTCTTAACATTCGTATGATCTCATCGTTCAGGTCCTCAACTTGAAAGCATACATCATTGAGTACTGTCATTCTCTAGACATTCAATATGTTCTATCATTATCTCATATGACTGAGCCAGAAAGAATTGGAAGCTTGCCTTTGATGTTTATCAAATCAATCTAAATGTATCCCACCAATCATCCCATGATTGGCTCTCAGGGCATACATACGAACATTTCTTATTATTAAATTCTCATAGATATATCTATGAAAATTTGTAATTCCATGACCTATATAGTTCTCATTGTTACATGGATTAATTTTTCTAAGTCAAGATTTCTTTGGTTAATTTCACCCAATTAAACTAATTTTACCCAACCTTCACTTTAATTTAATTCAGATGTCTCATTCAAGAAAAGAGATTTATATCAGTAGTAATATCAATTCATATCCATGTGACTGATTCAATTGTTGGACATCATTTTCATCCTTGCCAAACTTATCTGATCATGAGTAACTATTTAAGTATATTAGAGTAAATTCAACCAATTTCTTGATAGAAGTAATTACCCAAAATAAAAATAAAGATTAATACATTAGAGTTATCTTGGGATGTATGCTTTTGTATAATCATATTATCATACATCCCTTTCTTTGTACTTTGTGATAATTATTTTTTGTCATTCTTGTTATCATCTAAATTCTTAATATTACCATTACATCTTACTCATTCATCATCTTTTGGATATTTTTTTTAATTCTATCCTTATGAGAATTATTCCTCTTTAACACTTTTGTTTATCCCAATACTTTTCCTCATTATTCTTCCACAAAGAATCCACAACTATGACAAATCTATTATGTATTCATTTTCTTAATGCATTTCCTTTCTCAAATCATTCTATTTATGCTTCTTTTGTCTTATTCATTAATTCATATTGAGGATTTTTATCAAAAATTGATCATTCCAGCTCTTGATCATTTTTCTTCTATTTTTTACCATTAAATATCCCTTTATAAAGTTAATTTTAATACATCTACATATATTTAAGAAAATCAACTTCCTTTACTAGTCTGTTGACTTGTTCACGTCTCTATCAACTTGTTGGTTAGCTAGAAGCCTTTCCACCCATATTAGAGCATTTGAGATATACAAATTTTTGTAACTTTTAAGGTATAGTATAAGCACTACAAATAGCTATTTTAACATGTTCTATATATTAATTTTTATCTGATATACTCTATATACATTGATATAATTGGTTTTCCTATTTTTATGTGCTTGAATATAGGTTTTTGTCAACATTTCAAATCTTCACTTAACTGTCGATTGCTAATGATTTTTCTTAGTTACTCTAACATTTCCTTTGAAATCAAATATCTTAGTATTCTCATATCCTCATGTATCATGATATAGCAATATCATATCATGTTCTTATTCAAATACCATAGGAGTCATTAGATCCCAACAAGACATTTTGGTAGCCAGACGAGGCCAGACCTGCAGTTCTAAAGCCAAGAGCTACTCAAGATTAACCAAATCCTATCCATCTTAAAGATGTAGGAAGAACATCAATCAAGGAAATCTCCACTAAGAATAAAATTATGTCTACTTAATGCATGAGAAGCATTCAATCTTCTTAATGCATACACATAACAATCAATGACTACAATTCCAAATGCACAAGGATATATTGGAAGATCATTTATATCTAAAATTTGAGTATATCAATTGTGTATGAGAAAGATCACCACTTTTCCTTTTGAACCAAATCAACTATATAAATAAAAATTTGCATTACAACCAATATTTAGGATCTTACTCTCTTAGTTCCATTTTACTTTTGTAAGCCTCATACTTCTAGGGTTTCTCTCCATCCCATCCACCCATTACATACATGGCCATGATATACATGGAAGAATAGACATAGTATCTTGATAATGGTTGACCTAAGTACATAGATATCAGGCCAGCATATCCAAATGCTAAAATATCAAGAGATATCATCCTATCATCTCCATTCTACCACATATATGACTCTAACATATTAATTTAATGGTCTGTAATAGGTCATCCTCATATATGACACCAAGTTGCTACACCCATTTTTCACAATAACCACTAATTATGAGATTATGACATAAATTGAGAACTAAACATCATACAAAGATCACTATCAACTTTTTATAATTTTAAACTCTTTGGTTTCTCACATTCAATCAAATGAATTAACTTTGCACATGAATTTAAAACTTGATTCCCCTAATCTAGTTTCAAACATTATAAATCATATCAAAACATTCATTCTAGTTTTTGCTCTACCATATACAAAAGTTTTGACAATTAGATACATACTACATTTATAGAAAAAATTATGATACAAATCATCACTTACAACTCTCTTATTTCCTTACAAGGACCTATAGTGACATTGAACAATTGAACTTAACTAATCTGACACTTAACTCTTATCACATATGTATAGATATGCATTGCCATTCTTCAATTCACATGGTTTCCCTAGAAGTTTGTTATTAGAGGAGTGAGATATTCGCTCAATGAATGAGTAAAATAAGAAAATACTGTAAAAATCTATAGTAAGCAGTTAGATTTCTTTAATATAGCATCACATATTAAATAATCACCTATAAAAAATTTATAAACAATATTATAGCATGCATTACTAGTAATATGCACATATCTAAATATTTTCCTCATTATTTAATTTATGATCTTTCATTAATGTTGACATGACTTGTCTATTGAACTGACTACTACTATGTAGGCCAACTGAACACAACCAATTGATTTAACTAGCTGACGTTTTTATCTGGACTTACTGCACTGAATTATCTTTCTCTTTTACTTTGTCCCTAAAATCTCTTGGATCTTACCATCCAAGCAAAAGCCACTATTGTGTGATTCACCACACATGTATTTAAGGCAAACATGGGGACCTTAAGACTACTACTAACTCCTCAATATGCATGAAGGTTTTCTCATAAGGCTTGATGGAGGCTAAATATATGGACATAAAATTGTGGTCGCTTGTCCTTGGCACTCAAGAGGGGTGCCTCTAGGCTAAAAAGCCTCTGACTTCACGTAATGTGATTCCACATGGGTTGACACGTAATATATAGTAACTACCAGAAAGAGTAGGTTTACAAGCGCTATATACTTTAATGGGTACCACATGAATCTCTAGTTATAGTTTGATACCCCAACTATTGAACCAGTAACACCTAAATCTCCAACTATTGTTGAGTACTCTATTGAATATAAGTGCTGATGCGATGATTTTGAGTCGCATTTAGAGACATATTTTACTTGTGTTTTATGCAGCTATTGGTCATTTTGGTGGTTAATATTGCATAATTCATCTACTTTGGTCTATTATCTTTCTCTATGTCAAATCTCCCTTATTTCAGTATTTTGAGCATAAATTATCACAAGAATATGTTTTGTTTCGGCTTATGTGGTTTCATGTTGAAATTTCAGGAAAAACAAGTATATGATGTTGTCGATACCATCGATAGTGGTCGATACCATCGACTTGACCACAGGCAGCCAGCCACAAGGAGTAGCAAAATCCCGATACTATCGACAGGAGAGTCAATGGTATCGAGATAACATCAGGTTGCTTCAGAAAAGAGAGTCGATACTATCGACATAAAAGTCGATACCATCGACGAGTGGAGCTATAGCGACGTAAAAGGACAAAACTGATGCATATGAATGTCGATACCATCGACCCGCGTCGATGGTATCGAGGTGGCATCAGTTGCGACAAAGAAAAGAAAAGAAGACCAGCCGATACAGTGCAGGGTCGATACCATCGACTCGCATCGATGGTATCGACACCGTCAGATACATGTTTGCTTCAGATTGATCTAAATCTGACGGCTGTGGTAATTTGGCGACCTAATTTGGAGATTATACCTAATGACGGCGGCCAAGAGCAATCGATCACGTCATTAGCCGCTGCACACGTCCCGAGAAGGGGTGGAGAGAAGAGCGGAGCCCAGAAGCACGCCTCAGCCGTTCCGGACGCCGAAGAAGACGATTTCCACCACCGAAAGGCGGGAGAACGCATATTCTACGCCAAGGAGCGCTTGGATCTTCTCCGTTCAGGGGTTTCACCACTCAATCACGTTTTTCTCACGTTTCCCCTTTTTTCTACCATGTTTTGCTTTGAGATGAACATGTGGGGCTAATCCCCTTTGTCTTTAGGATCGGGAGTAGCCCGGGAAATCGTTGTATGACAATTTTATCATAGTAATTCATCATTTATCTCTTAAATCTGTGGTATGAATTCGTTTTCTCAATTATATTGTTATGCTTGATCACCATAATAATAATCTAATGCCTTTAATTACTTTGAAAGAAGAATTAATGGTTGAAAAGAGACGAAATTCACGTTAATTGACAAATCCCTTGAACAAGGTGGTGTAAGGTTAATGGTGGATACCGAGAGATCAAATTTAATGCACCTAGTTTAGGGTATAGGTTACTATGACGGTGGAGCCGACCTAAACACAGGTAGTGAATTGTACCACGACATTAGACAATTCTGAGTTCAGGCCACTACCCGGATAGAGAGATAAATTTGAGTGACTATATATAATTTCATACAATGAAAACCCGCGGTGAAACCGCAATCCTAAAGATCTCATCTTAAATTGATTAAACCAAACATTTAATCGATTGCTTTGTTTTGTTTTGTTTTATTTTCTTTGAATTTTACAACAACCTCCAACTTTTAAATCGGTCTAGCTGATTGCGAGTAGTTAGTAGTAGTCTCCGATAATTCACGTGTCCCTGAGTTCGACTCGGGCCTCACAAAGGCCTATATTACATTGACACGTACACTTGCGTTTCTACGCACGTAAAAAGCGTGTCAAGTGCCATCGATACCTAATTGGTTGGTATTGGGTATTGGGAACTCAATATATTGACTACTTCTTTTTCAATCTGATAGTCCATAGCCCATTTCACCCTTCCTTCTACAGACATATAGGGATGGGTTCTATGATGTTCATTGCATCTACTATTACTATATTTTATAATGATATCTTTCTCTTAGATTGATCTTTT
Organism: Alisma plantago-aquatica; assembly: GCA_963693085.1. Taxonomy (NCBI): domain Eukaryota; kingdom Viridiplantae; phylum Streptophyta; class Magnoliopsida; order Alismatales; family Alismataceae; genus Alisma; species Alisma plantago-aquatica. The sequence goes on from OY856411.1 coordinate 1,286,849,061, forward strand.
ATTTGTGTATTTTACAGACTACTTGGACTACTAAACTAACTCAATGATGATAATGAATTGAATACTTAACTTACTGATCACCCTTCTCTGAGGGTTTCTCATAGTTCAATTACATATAAGATTTCTTTCAAATTCAAATAAAAATCATGCCTTATGAGATGATAATTGTCATATATAATTTCTCACATTTACATATAGCACAACATAATTCCTAATTGAGGGAGTATCATTTCTATTTACTTGATGTAGCATAAAAATTCATTCACTTCTTGACAAGGATCTTAACTAGAGTTTCCACATCACACAATCAAAGTGTGTCAGCACATAAAATAATATTTAACTAGAAACCCAAATTATCACATGAATCTCCTCAATCATCCATTAATGAATAAGATATTTATGCTTTTAGAAGCTTAGTAATATGGGTTTCCATCACTGATTATTTACTTTTCACAATCTATGTATTGTATAAATTAGAAACTCTACTTATCAATATATCAAATCTATTTAATCAATATTTCCCATTAAATGCACTAATCACATAAGCATGAACATATAAGCATTTATCTTGATTTCATCTAGACTATTGTTCAAAAATCTAGAATTCTACGTTTTTTGGAAATTCCTAAATAATTTTTTCATATATAAGATACATAAAATTTCACAGCTATTCAAGCATATAGTCATTGTTTGATCACTCAATTAAAAGTCTTGTAAATACTTTAAGAACAATAACACTTTTTCATTATCACTTATGAAGAAACTGATAATTTCAAAGAAGATTCATCTATTTATGTGAAATTGATTGAAAGATTCTTTTAATCACTCACCTCAAATATTGAGAAATATATGGAACAAAGGACATCAAAGTGTAAATGTTTCCCATGAAAAATATAAGGACAACCCAAGTGGGCTTCAAGAGAAATGATTTGCAATAACAAAAGAGATACTTTCCATAATTAAAATAATAAAGTTGTGCCATACTAGCACATGTAAAGAAAGTAGGGCACACACCCCTACAATCATCATCAACTTGCATGCATGTGAGATAAGCATAGCCCTAGAACAATATAAACACAAAGGCGCCAAGTCTCATAAACTTGAAACCTGATAGAGAAAGGAATACTACCAATCTACCAAATATATAAAACATGGGTCAAGAATCACTCATCTTGCCCTGGGTATGAGGTTCCTTTCCATCCCAAAAGAGAAGGAAATATAATTTCTGCTCGGCAGGAAATGACACATCTGCCATAAAAACCAATGCAATTGCACTACTCTAGTGCTACTGAATCACATAGCAAGTAAAATGTAGAGGCAAGTGGAAACTATAATCAGAATATATAAACTAGTCACCACATAAGTGACTAACATATACATCCACCTCATAAGTGGGAAAAAGACATCACATGTCATCTTGTAGAGTTCCATAATGAACAAATCATAAGATAAGAGTTCAAAAGAATATCCATGATCACATGATCAATATAAAATAAGGTAGCTTACATGAACCATGATTTTCAAAAGAAAAGACATTGTGTATAGGCTAATGTCTATAGGACAAAGAGAATGAATAAGCATAGGTGAATTTCTCAACATAGAAGAATAAGGGATACATCAAGTCAAGCCTAGGACTCCAAAGAACCTCTAGGGAAGGTGGACAGTTCCAATAAGTAAGGTTCCCAAGCTTAGAGAGGCTGGTTTATCCAACGAATCTCCTATCTCGAGCAAGAAGCACCTTCTCCACTTTAGAGGTGAAAAACCCTAACAAAAGAACATGGATATGAGGTGTTTATGGGTTCTAGGTGAGGTTTCACCATGGAAGGCCATGGTCCCAACCCATAGGAAGGTGGAAGGAATACTAAAAACATGAAAATATGGAAGGAAAGGAGAAAACTTACTAGTTTTGGTCAAAATAACCAAGGAGGAGCTTAAGAAATCCTAAATAGAGAAATTTGGAACCCTAGGAGCCTTCTTCACCAAGGTCGACACCTCCTTTTACCTTGGGATAGTACCTTTGTGGAAAAATAGAGTAGGAATGATGATATAAGTTAGAGGAAATAAAAGAGATCAATAGTTTTCAAATTGGGAGTTGGGAAGGGGTAGATATGGCTATATAAAGAAAGATGTCTAGTATGAGGTGTCTATGAGACTTTCCATGCATAATGTATAAGGGTGTCCATGGACATGCAAGATTTTATGGATAAGGAAGAAGTAAATCATGAGGGGTCAAGTTACTTTCCATGTGTCCAATGCTAAGGGTGCCTATGGAAATGCAAACCTTTATGGATAAGGAAGAAGTCAAGCATGAGGTGTCCATGGGGCTTTCCATGTGTCCTTAGCTTAGGGATTTCATGGCCATGCAAGAGGAAAGATCATAGAGGATTATTGAATATCAAATGTTGGTTTATGGACACTTATAGGTCTTCACAACCGACCTCCAATCAAAGAAATAACCCCATTGGTTGATAGCTTCTAAAGATAAGCTCATTTATAAAGGGAGTAATCCCTAAAATGCCCTTGGAAAGAAACACCTTCAAACCAAGGTGCAACTAGGTGCTATTATGGTTCAAAGTTTTTAGAGTGGTAAGGGAATATATAAGTATTATAATGCATGTGACAATTTGCAAAGAAAACCTCCCAATTGGGTAAACTGCAGAAAAGTCCAGAATGTACCTAAAATTGCATAACTTGCACAAACAACATCCAAATTGGACCAAACTTCATCCACAAGTTATATTTGATGTGTTGAATATGAATTTACCATTATTTATATATTTTTAAGTTATATAATTACATTATTCATTACTTATGCCATTTACTCATTTTCTCTCTCCTAAATTTATCCTAATATTTCAGAGTTGCCCAAATTAGATAAAATTTGACATGTAGGCTAATTTTGATATGTAGATTTCGAATTTTAAGTTTCTTTTACACTTTTGAGACTTCTTTTTATGAGATATTTTATATGGCCCATTAATGACCCATTATTATTCATCCAATTAAGTTTCTTATCTTCATATTACCACAAAATGAGTTATGTGGCATATTTTATGTATCCATTATAAACCTAAGATTAATGTTAGAACATTAGGTTATATTATGGTGATCTATACATGCATCAGCTAATTGGGGTTGTACTAAACATCTATTAAGGTCTAATCTTCAACCTTGTTTGGCTAAGTTTAAAATGTCAACTTCCAGGGTAGGGTCCGAGATCTAGTATGTTACAACACACAATCCCTTGAAGGGGTTTCATCCTCGAAATCAAAACATCCACATATAAGGAAACAACTTATTCACCACCCCTTAAAGGATTCATCTTATTAAGTCAAAACTATTCTTTAGGTACAAAAGGTTCAACTACACTTCCTTACGTCCAACTACATAAGCATCATGCAAAAAAAAGAAACATAACTTGTAAAGACTAACTATGAACTATGAGTTAAGTTGCTCTTGTCCATCCTCAAACAAGTCTTTACACCTGGGAGACTAGTTCAACATATTAGGGTCCCTAAAGATAAATCATATATATGTCTAAGGCTACTATTGCCTTAAAGCACGCTATTTTGAACAATTCATATCAGCTCAGGCAAGGCCGGTATCATATGGATTCGGGAGTCCTCGTAAACCAAAATATTGGTGCAGAGGGAAATCTTACTAGCCCCTGAACCTTGATCCTTTATAGACACCTTTGCTTTCAACTTCATGTCCTAGTAGCTGCCTAAAGGCCAAGCTAAACAACCTCAAGTTACTATGGTTACTTATGCATCATTTAGTTGTAAGTATTTTAGGGATCTATTCATCATTATTCTAATGTGAAACTATACTATCCTAAATCAACCCATCATCATCTATTGATCAACTATGGGCAAACATGTCACTTAAAGGTAAGGCAAGGATTCTAACTAGGGAGACAAAATTGAAGTAGTCAAATTTCGACTACTATGGGCTCTAATACCATGCTGTAAGGAGGCGGGATCACCCCCTTACTAAAGATTTTAAGAATAAAACATACATTCCAAACACACTCAAAGGTATGATGGAGTAGGTGTAATATTTTCAAATTTCAATAAATGGTATTCAAAACAACCAAAGTATGGTAGTAGAATAAAAATAATGACTATATTCAATTTTCACAAAAGATTAGAAAAGTACATCATAATATCCCATAAGGGTTTACATGTATGATACAACATAAGGATCTAAGTAGAGGGAAAACTAAACCATAACAACTTTGTCTCCAAGCTTTAACTCCTTAATCTAGTCCAAAACTTCATGCCTTATCATCTAAATCCTTCACCTAGGGTATGTGCATACTAAATAGGAAATTGAGCAATATATGGAATAAAGGACATCAAAGTGTAAAGGCTTACCATGAAAAAGATAAGGACAACCCAAGTGGGCATCAAGAGAAATGATTTGCAATAAAAAAAAGACACTTGCCATAATTAAAACAATAAAGTTGTGCCATACTAGCACATGCAAAGAAAGTAGGGCACACACCCCTACAATCATCATCAACCTGCATGCATGTGAGATAAGCATAGCCCTAGAAAAATATAATCACAAAGGCGGCCAAGTCTCATAAACTTGAAACATGATAGAGAAAGGAATACTACCAATTTCCCAAATATATAAAACATGGGCCAAGAATCACTCATCTTGCCCTGGGTATGAGGTTCCTTTCCATCCCAAAAATGTAGGAAATATCACATCTTCTCGGCAGGAAATAACACACCTGCCATAAAAACCAATGCAATTACACTACTCTAGTGCTACTGAATCACATAGAATGTAAAATGTAGAGGCAAGTAGAAACTATAGTCAGAATATATAAACTAGTCACCACATAAGTGACCAACATATACATCCACCTCATAAGTGGGCAAAAGACATCACATGTCATCTTTTAGAATTCCATCATGAACAAAGCATAAGATAAGAGTTCAAAATAATATCCATGATCACATGATCAATATCAAATAAGGTAGTTCACATGAACCATGATTTTCAAAAGAAAAGACATTGTGTATAGGCTAATGTCCATAGGACAAATAGAATGAATAAGCATAGGTGAATTTCTCAACATAGAAGAATAGGGGATACATAATACCTCAACTTCACTGTCTAAACAATCCAAGTCAAGCCTAGGACTCCAAAGAACCTCTAGGGAAGGTGGATAGGTCCAATAAGTAAGGTTCCCAAGCTTAGAGAGGTTGGTTTCTCCAACAAAGCTCCTATCTCGAGCAAGAAGCACCTTCTCCACTTTAGAGGTGAAAAACCCTAACAAAAGAACATAGAGATGAGGTGTTTATGGGTTCTAGGTGGGTTTCACCATAGAAGGCCATGGTTCTGACTTGGAGGAAGGTGGAAGGAAGACTAACAACATGAAAATAGGGAAGCAAAGGAGAAAACTTACTAGTTTTGGTCGAAATAACCAAGGAAGAGCTTAAGAAATCCTAAATAGAGAAATTTTGAACCCTAGGAGCCTTCTTCACCAAGGTAGGCACCTCCTTTTATCTTGGAACAGAACCTTCGTGGAAAAATAGAGTAGTAATGATGCTCTAAGCTAGAGGAAATAAAGGAGAGCAAGAGTTTTTGAATTGGGAGTTGGGAAGGGGTAGATATGGCTATATAAAGAAATATGTCTAGTATGAGGTGTCTATGAGACTTTCCTGTGTAATGTATAAGGGTGTTCATAGACATTCAAGACTTTATGGATAAGGAATAAGTAAAGCACTAGGTGTCAAGTTACTTTCCATGTGTCCAATGCTAAGGGTGCCTATGGACATGCAAACCTTTATGGATAAGGAAGAAGTCAAGCATGAGGTGTCCATGGAGCTTTCCATGTGTCCTTAGCCTAGGGATTTCATGGCCATGCAAGAGGACAGCTCGTAGAGGCTTCTTGAATATCAAATGTCAGATTATGGACACTTATAGGCCATCCCAACCGACCTCCATTCAAAGAAATAACCCTACTGGTTGATAGCTTCTAAAGATAAACTCATATATAAAGAGAGTAATCCCTAAAATGCCCTTAGAAAGAAACACCTTCAAACCAAGGCGCAACTAGGCATCCTTATGGTTCAAAATTTCGAGAATGGTAAGGGAATATATAAGGATTATAATGCTAGTGACAATTTTCAAAGAAAACCTCCGAATTAGGTAAATTATAGAAAAGTCCAGAGTGTACCTAAAATTGCATAACTTGCACAAACAACATCCAAATTGGACCAAACTTCATCCATAAGTTATCTTTGATGTGTTGAATATGAATTTTCCATTATTTCCATATTTTGAAGTTATATAATCATATTATTCATTACTTATGTCTTTTACTCATTTTCTCTCTTTTAAACTTATCCTAATATTTCAAGGTTGCCCAAATTAGATGAAATTTGACATGTAGGCTAATTTTGATTTGTAGATTTTGAATTTGAAGTTTGTTTCCACTTTTGAGAGTTATTTTTATGAGATATGTATTATGGACCATTAACGACCATTATCTAAATTATTCATCCAATTAAGTTTCTTATCTTCATATTACAACCAGAATGAGTTATTTGGCATATTTTATGTATCCATTATAAACCTAAGATTACTGTCATAACATTATGTTATATTAAGGTGATCTATACATGCATTAGCTCATTGGGGTTATACTAAACATCTATTTAGGTCTAACCTTCAACCTTGTTTGGCTAAGTCTAAAATGTCAACTTCCAGGGTAGGGTCCGAGATCTAGTATGTTACAGTCCAACTAGTGGATCCTAAGCTAGTACCCCATCTTCCCACACATATATCCCTTCTCTTACTCCTAGGTGTGATATCTAAGTAGCTAGTATAGGAGTGTTTAGTGCAATTTCCTAGGAGTTTCTAAAAGCTAGATGGTGAGTAATGTGAGGTGAAACACCCTCACCTCCACTCCATATTCCTACCTTTGACTCCCAATTACACTAAGGTTTGCCATCCTAGAAACCTAGGCTAGACCATTCCTATTGAAATCTCATCTAAACCTTAGTTCAATGGAGCCTTGTAAGGCTAGATAGGGTGTGCACGGGTGTAGTTCCCCTTTACACGCCTTATACCGTCCATGACCGACTAATAGTTTAGGGTTATTTCATTGCATTTACGTAGTTGTTTGGCTTGTCAGTCTAGAATGAATGGTTAAGTTTTGAATGTTATACTCCTCTAAACTGGAATCCTAGTAATATCTAACAAACAACCCATCACATTGAGCCCTTCTTGGAGACATGTTCCACCTCCTGTGCCGCCTTTGCTGCTAATGAATATATCATGATAACTTTATTCCCCTTCTCTCTCAAGGAAAAGGCTAAAGAATGTTACTTTTCAAAGTCATAGTTGGTCACTTGGGAAGCCGTCTAGAATGAGTTTATAAAAAAGTTATATATGATTGCCAAGTTGACACAAATGAGGAGATATATCACCTCTTTCACCCAAAAGGAGAATGAGCCTTTCCATGAGATGTGTGAGAGGTTTCAAAAACTGTGTAGAGATTAGCCTCACCATGAAGTACCAATCTATCTAAACTGGTTCAAAAGGTTTTTGATTACTCTTGTGAAGGAACCTTCATGGCCAAGCCCCCAAAAGAGTCATGGCTTCTCTTTGAGCATTTAGTTGAAAATTCACGTCACCGGCTTCTAGCATGGGTGTACATTGTGATTGGAACTGGACCCCTTTCCTCCTCCCACTCCAACTAGAGATGATACAAATCCCCAAATGATGAAAATTCTCATTGATATGATGAATTTGATGAAGAATCAAGTTGGGAGTTCTTCTAACCATTCAACCAACTCTGTAGAAGCTATTTGTGGGGAGGTTCAAGCTCTTCAATATTTACCAAAACAACCAAAGACCCATGTCCAACACCTGCACTCCAGAGTGGATAAATCACTTGAACTTCTCTTAGAGGAAAGGGGAAGAGGGACAACCAAGGTAGCATCAAGGGTCAAAGTACGACTCTAAATTTGAAGAAGAAGTTTTTGGGAGGCTAAGGAGCCTTCATGATGTAGAAAAGGATGTGTCTGCTAAAGGACAAAACATTATTCATATAGAGAAAAGGATTGATAATATTTCACTATATCTTACTAGAGAGGGGAAGGTTCCCTCTCAAACCTTGGTGAGCCCCAATAGTTTTGGTGGAACCATGGGTTCTTCTCAAGGCACCTATGGCCCTCAACAAGGGCAAGTGACCACATTGCAGTAGTACTAAGGGCCTCCAAATCCATATGCCCCACCCCCACAACTAACCACCAATAACCTCCACCTCCACCACATTCCTAGCGAAACCCCCCTCCTTAATATCACCCCCTTCACAACAACCATAGCAACCACCATTCCAACCACAATTTATTCTTCAAAACCCAAATCCTCCACACCAAAGGCCACTACCTCAAGTATCACAACAACCACCACAAGTTCCCTCATCTTATACTCATGAGCAAGTGAAGGCAGTGGCTGTGTTGAGAAGTGGGTAGACTTTAGGGCAACCAAAGGGAAAAGTAGTTGATGGTTTGGTCAATGAAGGTAGAAATCATACCATGATTCAAGGTAGTGATATTGTGATTCATGGTGATGATATTGTGATAGGAATTCAAGGTGATATTGTGACACATGATGATGATATTGTGATTCCCATGATATTTCTTGATGACTCTATTGATGTGATCCAATCGAGTGCACAATTCCCTCCTTTTCTCGATGAATTTGAAGAAGAATCTGTCAACAAAGAAAGAATAAACATGTTGAGGGTATCATGGAGACATTCAAGTAAGTGATGATCAAAATTATGTTATTATATGCCGTTAAGAAAATCCCTCTTATGCAAAATTCTTGAAAGACATGCACATTCAAGAAGAAGATCATCGGAGGAATGCCAAGGTGAGTCAAGCTCACTGAAGAAGTGAGCTCCATTTTACAACACACTGCTCTGAAGAAGAGGAAACATCTCAGTGCACCCATTATTCCTTACTACATGGGAACGCACTGAATAGACCAAGCTCTTATTAACTTGGATTCTAGTGTGAATCTAATGTCTTATGATGTGTATGCTGAATTGAAATTGGGACAATTGAAGCCAGCTAACTGCACCTTGCAATTGGCTAATCATTTTGTGAAGACACCTCGAGGGTGAATTGATAATGTGTTTGTGAGACTTGATGATGACACCTCCACATTCTTCCCTGCCTATTTTATTGTGCTTGACATGGAGAAGGACTCAAGGAAGTGCCTATTATCTTAGGGAGACCTTTCATAGATACAGTTGATGAAGTGATACATGTGAGAACTGAAACCATGTATGTGACGTTCATGCACATGAAGATCTGATTGAACATCTTCAAATCTTCCACTAAGGCCGAGGTGCTAGGGGCCACTGAAGAAGGTTGTTATATTATTGATTGCCTTGAGGAGATTGTTGAAGAATGCATACTCACATGGATTGAGACTGCCACCATGGGTAGAGGTCTAGAGCCTATTGTTGGGCTCTCTGGTGATGATACCATTGAGGAAAATGAACTTGTGTGAGTTGCCACAAGTGAGAATCTTCCTTCTATTTCTAAGAAACCTTTGAAGAATTCCATTGAAGAACAACCAGTATGCATTTATGGGTTCCAATGACACAATTTCAGTGATCATTTCTTCTATTCTCTCTCTAGACCAAGAAGACACTCTCATTTATATATTAAAGAGGAACATTCAAGCCATAGGATGGTCTATTGCTGATTTTGAGGGGTGTTGACCCCTCTATTTGTGTCTGTTAGATCTATCTTGAGGATGATACAAAGCCAATCACCAAATGTGAAGGATGGTGAATTCAAAGTTGAAAGAAGTTGTAACTCAAGAGGTTGTGAAGTTGCTTGATGTTGGGATCATCTATCCCATTTTTAACAATCCTTGGGTGAGTCACATCCAAGTTGTTCCCAAAAAGGGTGGGATCATCGTGGCTCAATATAAAGATAGAGAATTGATGTCATCTTAGAGCAATATAAGTAGTGGAGGATGTGTGTGGACCATACGAAGTTGAATGAGAAGACAAAGAATGACCATTTGCCTCTCCCATTCATTGATCAAATCTTAGATAGGCTTGTAGGACAAAGTTTCTATTGCTTCCTTGATGGCTAATTGGGATACATCCAAGTGGTAGTACATCTTGCATATCAAGAAAAACCACATTCATATGTCCAAGTGGAACTTTTTCTTATAGGATAAAGCCTTTTGGTCTTTGTTATGCACCTCCCACATTCCAAAGATGTATCACATTCATTTTTCTGACATGCTTGATTCTTCTCTTGAAGTATTCATGAATGATTTGTCAGTATTTGGCAAGTCTTTTGATGAATGTTTGTCTCACCTCACGGTTGTTCTTGAGAGATGTGTTTGGTTCCATATTGAAAGAGAAGTCATTTCATGGTTGTCGAACACATTGTTATTGGTCATAGAGTATCCAAAGCTGAAATTGAGTCAACAAGGCCAAAGTGGGCCTCATTTCTACTCTAACCATTCCTTATACCATAAGACATGTCCATTCTTTCTTGGGGCATGTGGGTTTCTATCATCATTTAATCAAATATTTTATCAAAATTTCAAGACAATTATGACATTTACTTGAGAAAGATGTTGAATACTATTTTGACGACAAATGCATTGAAGCATTCAACTACTTGAAGCATAAGATGATTTCTGCTCCTGTCATGTAGCCCCAGGATTTTTCTTTGCCATTTGAGATCATACTTGATGCTTTGGATATGGAAGTTGGGTTTGTGCTTAGCTAAAGGATTGGTCGAATATTGCATGCCATCTATTATGCAAGTAAGACACTTGATGAAGCTCAAAAGAACTACACTACCATGGATAAAGAATTGCTTACTTGATCTTTGCTCATGACAAGTTCTGCTCCTACGTTCTACAAAATAAGGTGATTGTCTATACTAAACACACAACTCTTAAGTATCTCATGTCAAATATGGACTTAAAACATAGGATGATCATGTGGATTTTATTTCCCCAAGAATTTGATTTGAAGATCATTAGCAAGAATAGGGTGGAGAATTCTATAGTGGATCACCCCTCTCTTATTGAAGCACCCTATGATGATGTCAACAAAATCAAGGAGGTAATTCTGTATGAGGATCTCTTCTTGCTTGACTCTACTCATAGACAATGGTATAAGAACATAGACAACTTATTGGCTAATGGGAGAGTACCAAGCACATGGACTTGGAAGGAAAGTAAAAGGATGTTTGCTATGGTAAAGAACTATGTGTGGTATGACCCACACCTCTTTAAGTATTGTTCCGATCAAGTCATAAGGAGGTGTTTTCCAAAAAGTGAGCAGCAAGAAGTTCTATCCATGTACCATTTCAACATATGTGGAGCACACCTTGGTGGAAAAAGGATAGTCATAAAAGGTCTCCAATGTAGTTTCTATTGGTCAATGTTGCTCAAGGATTCTCATGAATATTGTAAAACTTGCTTGAAGTGCCAAAAAGTGGGCACTATCTCAAAGAGGGGCATGATAACTCTATATCATATTCTTGTAGTAGAGGTGTTTGGTGTTTGGGGTATTGAGTTCATGGGTCCATTGCCCCCTTCTTTTGGGTATGTGTACATCTTGTTGGTCATAGATTAGGTCTCCAATTGGGTTGAATCAATCTTACAAGAACAAATGATCACAAGGTGGTGTATGAGTATGTCAAATCGAACACTTCATCCGATTTGGTGTACCAAGATCCATGATTAGTGATGGTGGAAGTCACTTTATCCATAGAGCCTTCCAAAGTTTGTTGAAAAGGCATGGAATAAATCACTATGTGGCTACTCTTTACCACCCTCAAATTAGTGGTTAAGTTGAGTTGGACAATTAGGAGATAAAGCTCACTTTTGAGAAGACTATGGGACCGAACTACAAGGATTGGTCCTTACAAATCAATGAAGCTTTATAGCAGTCAAAGCCCTAATTGGCACCACATTTTTTAATCTTGAGTATGGGAAAAGAATCCATATACCCGTTGAGTTGTAACACAAGGCATTGTGGGCCTTATAGCCTATGGACATGGCCACGGATACTGCCGAAGTTAGAAGAAAGTTGCAGCTCCATGAATTGGAGGAAATGAGGCATGATGCCTATGAATTGTTCAAGAGAAACAAAGAAAGGATAAAGTTTTTGCATGACATATTGATCAAGAATAAATAATTTTAGCCCAAACAATGGGTGTGGTTCTACAACTCAAGGATGAAATTAATCCCCGGAAAGCTTACATCAATGTGAGAAGGGCCATACCAATGTGAAACATGTTTACCCATACAGTTTTCGATGTGTGAGAAAGAAGGTGCAAAAGAATTCAAAGTGAATGGTTCAAGATTGAAATACATTGTGGAAGTTGGGACCGATAAGGGTAATCAAAGTTTGATATCTTCATGCTAGATGAGGAACTCCTAATTGATGATGAGATGTGCTTACATGCACATGAGAAAGAAATCTACTATGGTGATGCAATAAGGTTCTCAAGAGGATGAGTGATGCAAGAATCAAGAAGCCCGATTGAAGGCATAAAACTTAGAGCTAGTGGGAGAAACTCACCTAGGTTTGGGAACATTTGCACCCAACAATAAATTTTTTATACTTTTCATTTTCTTTACACATTCTGAGAAATGCACACACATGTATTTAATAGTTTTTGTTTATTTTTTTATTATGACAAGTGAAATAGGTTAGAGTTTGAAAGATATGGTAAATTTTAGATAAAATTATAGAGAAATTATCAAGTGGATCAAAGCTTTTGTTTGGAATATGATTGATTGAGAGATTTGATTTTTTTTGGAAGTTTTGAACTTGGGAGAGCCAGCAGGACCATGTTGGCATGGAACGGTCGTGCTGGCATGGAATGAACGTGTTGGGTATAGCCATTTTAATAGGGTTTTGAGCCTGGTCACCTTGACCATTTTTTAACAACATGACTATTATGGCGTTATGCCAACACGACTGTGCTAGCCAGAACGACCATGCTGGACCGGGCCCACAACTTAAGTGCCCAGATATTCTCATTAGAACATGACCCCCTCATTTTGTTCGTGAAGCACAAAAAGGAGATTTAGGCGAGCTCATTCCACCCCCAAATCACCACCTCTTCCACCCAAACTTTGGATCCAAGTTCCCTTGAGCCCCCAAGGGTCTTCCTCTACCTCAAGCACCTCTTTCCACTCCTCAAATACCTCTATTTATCCATCTTCAATAGGATTCCACCTCAGCTCTTCAAAAGGGTGAAAATCCTTGTTTTCCTTCCATTCTCCACTGAGTCACTTGCAAAGATGAACAAGACTATGAAAGCCATAAAGAATGGAGCCAAGAGCATTATGAAGATCCACATAGGAGGTAAAAGCCAAAAAAATTTTGCCTCCATAGACATCCCCCTTCCCTCACACAGCCCTACGCCATTGCCATAAAATTCAATTTTGGACTCATTTCTATGATCAACGTCTATGAGTGGCTTGCATCTTTGGTCCTCCTCTAGTCACAACTCGGATCCAATTTACAATAATCCCAATGAATAGGAGGAAGAGGAAATGGAGAATATCATCGACTCCATTGATGTTGAAGAATTAGTCTGTGAGATAAGAAACAAGAGGGTTGATGTCACTTCACCCTCAGGCTTTCCTCCATGGCATACTCCAGCGAGACATTTTACATATTCAACTCAACCCCATGTTGCACAATAGCCTACAAGGAAAATGTTGTTGATTGATGAAGAAGAAGAATGATGCACCAATTGAGATGGTGCATTTGAACTTGGACACAAGTTCGGGGTCCCATGAATATCAAGAGGAAGAGGGGGATGACACTGAGAGTGAACATGTAGAGGATGAACCCATGGATTTTTTTTATCAAAGTTGGATGAGGACTGAATGAAGTGGGCAGGAAAAATAGCCTGAGGAGGCTACATATGATAGAGGGACATCAGAAAAAGTACTTATGAGACCCCTAGACCCTGAGTGCATGACAAGGTGGGTGATTCGTACAAGGTATGCATGGATACCATGCAAGCCTTAGGGATCTTCAACTACCTTAAAGGTACCTGAATGATTGTGGGTTGTATAAGCTACTGACTAAGGTCCAAGACATCCACACTGAGATGACGCAGGAATTTTTTAGGTCCTTGGAGAAGGTGTCATATCAAGTTGCGGATGCAATTTGATTTAGGATCAATGACTACGAGCATGTGCTAAAGTCCTCCCAACTCAACAAAATCTTTGTGCCAACACCAGAGATGGCACAAAAATTTGATGGTGGAATATTTGATAAGAGTGGAATATGTAATTATTCAAATTTGTGGAAAACGTTCACAATCTAAGACATATTTATAGCGGGGAAGTAAAAAAGAAGTAAAATATTCAACCTTGCCATGAGATATATTCTAAAAAATTTGGATAACATTATCTTTGACCGGTATGACAACCAAGGTTTTTATTCACAAAAGCATTTTTTTGTGATGTATATCATGATGAGTGCTAGTCATGTAAATCTAGGAGCAATGATGATTGACCACTTAAAAACAATCCCTTGAAAGAGCAAGAATCCTTTCATAATGGGGGGGGATTTTGACAACCATAGCTAGGGTTCTTTATGATCTTGAGGGCCTCACAAAGATGGAGCGGCCAAGTAGGTTTATTTAAACTATCTTGCAAGGTCCCATCTCCCTTAGATACAAAAAGATTCTATACAAAATATGCCATGGGTACCCTAAAGTGACTTTAGAGATACCCAATCTTGTTTTGATGCTTCTCAAGGATATAAAACCACTAAAAGATCTTCCAACAACAATTGTAGATTGGGAAAGACAATGGTTTAGGGAGGATAGTATAGGATTTCTATTATCTTTCTCAAGGGAGGGATATACAAACATATCAGAGTAGCAATGCATCCTAGAGAAGCCTTACCGCACGAGACAAGGACATGAGGAGTTTAATGTGCAACCACCTCCAAAAAATGCATATGACATGTCAGCCATTCATGCACAGTTGGAGGAAATTCAGCAGACATAATAGTAAATGTGATAGGATTAGTAGGAGATGCACGACCAGATCAAGCACAAGTATCAATATCATCAAGTCCAAGTGCAGAGAAACACCAATGGGGGTAGATTTCTGGGGTGCCCTTTCTAGATATCAAGAGACATACCCACCTTCATAGGTAGACTACTAGGACTGTTACTACCAATACCCTCCTCCGTAGGCTGGCCCACGAGCACAAGGAGACCCACTATAGCATCCACCATTTCCATAGTAGTAACAAATATCCTATCATCCCTAAGCTTTAGTTTCATGCCAAGGACAACATGATTCAAATGTTTTGGGGTGGTAGAGTGGTATGCCTTTTTTCTCAGCTCATATTGATTACATTTGTTTCACCCTACCTCGCTTTCTTGGATTGGATGATTTTAAAACCACCCTACCTAGTGTAGGTTTCTTTGTACTTGCATTCATGCATACCATGTAGTTTAATTTCATACATTTTTGTGTAATGTTTCAAATTCTTTGCTTTCTATGATATTACATCTCGTGCATTGCATTTCATGTACATTTGGGTAGTTTTTGTGTGTTGTATCTAGTATTTGCTCTTTTTATGATTATCATCCCATAAATGTAGGGTTACATGTAATTGTATGCAATTTGCTGCCATTTTGGCCAATTTTTCCCAAATTTGGAATTTCTTACCTAAAAGCATGTTTTGACTCAATCTCTACTAAATGAATTTAAAATGTTGATCTTTGATAAATGCATACTACATTCTCATGTCTATTACTAGATAATCACAATGCTTGACTTCTTACATGTGAATCACAACTTTCATGCTTGTGTAATGTTTTGGTTGTATTGTGATTTAAGCAAGCTACTAACACTTAGGGTCTGTGGAATCTCATGATAAAAGTGTGATTTTTATATTGCTCATTCATGTGGTGTGTCATGATTTGATGGTGTTATTGGAGTAACTTTCATGCAGGAGATATCATGTTGAAATCCATGCTAGTGACCCCTCTTTGACTCACTTTTCTTTCATCATTATCTTGCCTCTCTGCCTCATGAAAGGATGCCAAAGTGCACATATTAACCTTAGAATCTATATCTCCCCACTTCACTCTCATGACCATGTGCCCTACCTACACCCAGGTCAAAGAAAAAAAAAGAGGAAACACAAAAAGAAAATCAAAGATATTCCTATGTAATTGCATCTAAATAAATAAAAGATGATTGCTCCTATGTAATAACACTCCAAACTCTTACCCCACCCTTTCTTCTAATTGGCATGCCCATTGAGCTTGGAACATTAAACCTAGCTCCTTCTTTCCTTTTTCACAACCATTTGGGTCACTTAGTGTGATTAGATATATGAGATTAAATGCATGAAGTTAAAAAAACAATCCTAGTTATTTGTTATTGTCACCATCAAGAAACAATCTACCTAGAACTTTATGAAATCCATATAGATTGATTGTGAATTTATGCTCTATATTTGAAGTTTGCATGCTCAGTGATTTAATAATGATTGGTTTGTGAAAGAAGAGAGGATAGAGGTGAAGTACATGCACTTAGTCATCACTAAGCTCTTTTAGTCATTCTACACCTGTTGCAATGCATTATCATTCTTGTTTGTTGAAAAAAAATTTGAAGAGAGATTAAGTTGGAGCATACTTTAGGATAAGTATGTTTTAAATTTGAGGTGGTGATGCAGACCTATTTTAGGCTCCATCTTGCATCTTTTTGCATTTCTATCACATATAAACATGTTATATTGAAAGTTTTCCCATAATAAATGGTTTTATATCAAATGCACTTATGGACATTTTATGCATGTTTTTCACATACTTGGATCACACCTTGGATGGACGAGAGAGAATGAAGTTGTTCTAGGATTCCTCCACCCATGAAGGGGTCCAAAGAAGGCCCTAAAGATCCCCCCAACCTACCCCTAGTGGCCAAGGGTCGAGCTGAAGCAAAGGTATCCAGGATCTCAAAGAATGAAGTTCAAAGTGCAAGCAAAGGACCCATCACAGCTGTGGTGACCAGAACAGCCATGCTGCAAACATCAACAATCACATAGAGATGATAGAGTTCAGCCTTGAAGAGCAACCTCAGCAACACGACTGTTCTAGCCAGCATAACTATGACAATAAAACCCCATCACGGTCATTCCAGCCAAGATAGATGTATTGGACGAAGCCAAAATTCATGTGCTAGATAAAATGACAAAGTCCATACCTCACCCACCATGATCGTGGTACACAACATGGTTGTTCTACCTAGACCCCACCACGATCATGCTTCCCAGAACAGTCATGCTACCAGTCATCCATTTTCCACTTTCAACCTATCATTTCCACCTCCACTAGAACAAATGTTTCCTCTAAGCATGGCCATGCTACACCTTACCCAGAACAATCTTTCTACCCAACATGGTCATGTTGCCACCCAAAACTTAGCCTTTTATGTACTATTTTCCCCATTTTCCCCCCAATTAACCTAGTGCTTCCCTACCACCTATATATACCTAGGTGGCGGATATAGCACGAAGTTACACACTCCTAGCATTCATTTCGACCTACCTTGAGCATTCAAGGATCTCCCACCTACTCTCACCTACATCCACCTCATTTCCACCTTCCTCTACACAAAACCCTAGTTTTCTAGGGTTTTTCCCACTTCCACCACCCATTCCATGCCATCTTGACATCAAAGAGGGAGAAGGTGCTACTCTTGCTGCTGCAGGTGAAGGATAAAAACATCTTCCTTGAGCTCCATAACTTTTCCTTCTTCTTATACTTCTTCTTTTGTTCTTTTTATACTATGAGTAGCCAATCCCTTTGTGGTGTGTTGTTTAGGGTAAAAATATTACTTTGATACCAATATAACTTGTAAACTATATATTTTCTTTTTATGATGATTGCCTTCTACTTCTATCTTATTGCCCATGATTCTTATTGTGTTTGTTATTGAAAACATAGATTTATTATTGTTTTATGCTTGAAACCACCTAGGTCTAGGAGAAGATGGCATATGTGAGGCTATTTTGGAATTTGCTTCTAGGTCCAACTAGTGGATCCCTAGCTAGAACCCCATCTTCCCACACATATATCTCTCCTATTACTCCTACATGTGAGTGTTTATTACAATTGCCTAGGAGTTTGCTTAAACCTAGATGATGTGAGGTGAAACCCCCTCACCGCCTGCCTTTGACTACCAATTACACTAAGGACTCCCACCCTAGAAACCTTGTCTAGTCCAATCTTATTGAAATCTCACTTAAACCTTAGTTCAATGGAGCCTTGTAAGGCTAAATAGGGTGTCATGAGTGTAGTTCTCCTTTACACACCCATATCATCCATGACTAACTAATTGTTTTAGTTGTTCCATCGCATTTGTCTAGTTTTTTGGTTTGTCAATCTAGATGAATGGTTAGGTTTTGCATGTTATGCTCCCCCCAACTGGAATCCTGTTAATTTCTCCTAAATTTCCAACCTCTCCATAATTTGCATTAAAAAACCTTACTCTCTCAGTAGTTCATGCTAGTTTAGTCAATTGCTTTGATTGTTTTGTTAATCAATTTCCTTGTTTAGGATAATTTAGTCTTGCTAAGATAGTTAGGGCTTTTTGAGCTTGTTAGTGTTAGTCTTTCTAGTTAGTGCTAATTGAGGTCCTTAATTGTTTTAGAGTCTAACATGTTTAGCTAGTGTAACTTAGTGTTAGTCTCTTGTTCTTTCTTACTTAGTCTCCTTTCTTTGTTAACTAGAGTTAACTTATTTAGGGTTAAAATATGGTGTTGCTTATTTTGTTTACTTGCTTCCTTTCTTTCTTGAAATCCTAGTGTAATCAAACCCAAATCAACCTCAACCCTAAAAACCCTAATCTCCACTTTAGGAACATATCTTAGTCTAAGTAAGCTCTAGTGCCCCCTCTCCCTATGGATAGACCCCTCACTTGCCACTCACCTTTACTATAATACGATCATGTGCGCTTGTGGGTGATATATTCTATTCTATGTGGATGTGTTAGTACTTGACCCCTTTATAAATTTGAAAGAAGACAAGTGTGTTTGGAGTGCCTAGGGTTGCATCTAGTCATAACTCAATTGATTACTGTGACCTAGGTAGAAACACATCAGGAACCTCCTCTCTTTTTCTGACAACCCTACAATACCCAAATATTTCATTATACACAAACTCCATGGTCAAAAATACATGCTTTTGTTTCCTCTTTATGGGTGTTGTTCCCCCTCCACCTAGAGCCTGAGCAACCTGTACATGTTGTATTTGAGGACTAAGGTTTCTAGGATTAAGGTTTGGAGAAAACCATTCAAGAGTAATCTATCCTGATAAGAATATGATATTCCTAGGCTTTCCTCTGTATCCAATCTATCTAGATTTTAGTACTTTCTTTTAGTTTTCCTTCATGTTAATCATGAACTCGGGTGTTAAACTTTATTTAAGTTTGTAATAGCTTAGTTTACTTCCTATTCCATAATTATATATGCTCTACATTATATACAACTTTTAAGACATACTATGCACCCATTCCTTTGATTTATTGTTGATGTATTCAAGTTTTTTCTGGTTATTTTTCAAAACAAGATTATGGAGTGACATATTGATAGGGCACACTCTTTTTATAGTGGCTCACTGAGTAGTAACTAAACTAGGTACCATTAGAATCCTTGATTATTGTTAATACCTAACTTATGATGACACTCCATTAGAATCCTTGACTCAAATTCTAGCTAATGTACTCATATTTATGCTACTTAAGCCCATATCTACAAGAAAATCCCCCAAACTCTATTTGTTCTACATAGTCTTGGTTCCTCCTTCTATTTATATTGTCTGTTGAAGCAAAATAAAGATGGGAAAGGGAGGAGAGAAGATATATTCAACCCATAAAATGATTTTACCCAAGCAAATAGGTAATAAGAAAAAAAACCATCACAATGAATTATCTCAGAGGATATTATGTAGGTTATTCCATTCTACCTCCATTTTGTGTGTTCTTCCTTTTTTTCTCCCTATAAATCACCCTTTACATAATCTCTTATCTAATTTTAGGGTTCATATAGATGTTTACCGATGTTACAAACTTGAATTTAAAACATAATTAAAGATATTAAGCATTTCTTAAGATACAACTTATGTTATCGACTAAGAGGATGAAATCAGGTTTCAGATCCATCACTCATTAATTGAAGAGCTGGCAAAAATGGTGCCTATGGTTTCACAAAATAAGGCGTCATAGTCTGCATTCATTGATGCATGCCTCACATTGAGCTATTGAAGAGGCTAATGTGTGTTGGTTGTGTCCCAAGTGCCTAAGAAGCGCCTAATGTAGTCAAATTGACCACCCTACATTGAATGAAAAGGTCCCAATGCAGTACATTTGCATCTGACTCTAGCTTTAAGAGGCATGACTGCCTCCCTTCTAGTCAAACTAGAGGCACTCATAGATCAATAAAGATGTCACATTGATTGGTGAAAGCATATTATATAAGTCAGAGAACCTTTTTACATGCATGTGGAAAATTTCTCTAAACTATTTTCACCTTTTTATGCTTAACTATATATACAAAATACATATTTTTGACTTAGTCAAACTACATTTTTGGCTACAATTAATAATTAGCCAACCAATTTTTTTTTGGAAAGCAACTAGTGAAGTTGTGAACTAATATTAGTGTTTTTCATAACCCTGATATATTTAGATAATCTAAACAAATGTGTGATAGATATATAATTGGAAAAAGGTATATACACTTACTTCAATATAGAAAGAGAAGGATTTTTTTACATTTATCCAACTATCATATTCTTAGACTCATGTAAATGTTCTTCAAATTGACACATTACCTTCCAAAAAGTACTTCAAACCAAATATACTTACAAGAAGGCATCACACGTCCATATTTCCTACGTTGTTCTTAATCAAATTTCTTAATATCCAAGTATGTGTTAATTCTATCTCCCACATTCAATATAACCCCAACAATAGAGAATCTCCCTCTAGAGTAAAGTTAGATTGATTATGTAATCAACTAGATTAACTTGTCCTATTATTCATAGTGGTTGATTCATGGAAGACAACCTAGAGTGTATATATGTGAGTCTCAGGTCACTGATGAGGGCAAGGATAATATAGATATAGTCAATGTAACTACTTCATAATGGAGGGCTATCTATAGTTTTCTCTTGTGGGTATACTTCTCTTTGGTAGATCATAAGTTTCCAGGTCCTTGCAAATACCATGACACTAGTATTGATTCAAAAAAAGTAAGGATTTTGGGATCAAACAAAAAGAGACTTGCAAATCTTCCCTGAGAAAGAACAGGAAAATATTCATGAAGATGACCATGGAATTTTGATAATTACCAATGTGATTAAAAGAGAAATTAAGTGCCCATTCAGAGCTAATTCTAAAACATAGTGTATTTTTCCTCCAAAACCTACCCTTATATATTTAGTTTATATAGTCAAAGAGGATGATGGTTGGACAACTTGATGATTTCCTAAAGGTGGTAGAATAAGATCAGATTGGGATACATAAAGATGAGTGTAGGTTTAATTGGATGGAAAGCCTACTCAAGAGACCAAAAGACTACATCAAAAAAAAGTTGTTCGAGAAGGCATCAACATTAAATAATAGAAACCTTTATATATTTTTATGGTAAATTGGGGCATGGGGAGAAATATTTATTATTATCAAATGAAGGTAAGAAGGAATTGACAAGAGAATGGTAATTGTGGAGTCAAGTTCATAGAGAAGAAACAAACCGAGTATACTAAAGAAAATATTTGAGACGAAGTATCCAAAATAACACCTGTCATATTTAATGAGTTGTTCCTTCTATCTATAGATCTAGCATACAATATGTGGAACATAAATAAACCATGTAAGATGAACAATAAAATAAGTTATTAGGCATCAAATACTAGTAGTGAGCAGGAGTGCATTAGCAGTAAATCTATGATAACATATTGAAGAGAGAGGATTGTACTTACACAACAACCCATTGAAAAGACAGGGAATCATCACAAGGTTTTTTTTGCCTTTTTCAACACCAGAAACATGACACATATCTTTCTACCTTGAAGGATATTAGTATGAATTTGGTGCTTCCATAAATTCTTTATTGGAGAAATCACTAATAAAATTCGAATTCATATTAGTACTCCACATATACACCCATATAAAGTTGATCCCCAATGGTATGCATATTGTGATTTACAAAAAGTTCTATCCTAATGTATGGGTTTATCTAGTTCAATATAAAAAATGCTATGGATTTGTAAGGGATGTCAATGAGATAAATAGTACTTGCATTTCTAAAAATCTCCCTCAGACTAGATTACTTTAGTCCCATAGATTATACAATATCTCGCATAAATTTATGCAAAAAGTGTTGACTTAAAGTTGAAAGACAACATCTAGACATTATCTCTAAGAAAAAAGTGTTGAAACCTAATGAGGAGGGAAATTCAAAGGGGTTTGATCTAGACATAAGCAAGGCCTATAATAGAGTCGAATGAAATTTTTTTAGTATTCTGATGAGGAAATGACAACTAATGACAAATTGAGAGGTCATGCGATAAAAAATATATCTCATGTCTCAAACTCCCTTGGTATTCTCATTGTTGCCATTATTTTTATCATTATTGTTATTGGTATTCATATAGTCTGTACTTCTTGTGTCTATTTTGAGGTATATATCTTATATATACAGACCTATTGGTCTAATCAACAAATATCAATTATTAGAGCAAGGATTTGGTGGTCCAAGCTCCCAAGCAAACAATGCTAGTCTTAGACCTCCATCTTCCATGTGGAATGCCTTCTCGTCCAACAACTAAACTCAATTCTCGTCCTTAACTTTCAGCTATCGTCTATATAATAAACTAATCATTTCCTTTCTAAACCAATTTAGAAAATGAATCGGTAGAGTCCCAAATGAACTGTTAATGTAATATTAGTTAATGTCAAACCATTGCCACTACAGAAAATAAGTATAATCAGAAATGAAATGTGTAGTGTGTTTGGATCATCCTCAGAAACATTCCATGCATATCCAAATATTTAAAACCAAATATCTAAGCTTATATGATTCATATAACCACATATAAAAAATTATCCAATAACATCTTTTATGCTTAAAATATAATCCTATATATATATATATATATATATAAATGTGGGTGTGTTTTCTTTTTAGAACTTACTTATCAAAAAAATAAAATGCAAACAACATATCTTGAGTTTAAAATGAATAACCACGAGTATAACACACACACAAGAGTATAACAAAAGCTAAGATGAATATACATTTCACAAAATTGACTACAAGTATATAAACTTTTCTTAAGTAATAAACTATAAATTTGTTGTCTTCTTAATGTTTAGGTGACTACCTTGAAATAAACAAATTCTTGAGCCATATTGAGAATAATATTAATCATGTTAAATAAATATATTTATTTATCACTAACTAAAAGGACAAAACTAGAAAGACCATACATGTTGGAGGTAGTGAAAATAAAATATTGGTTGTTCATGTATTGCAAAATTTTGTAGAGTACCAAGTCAACAATTAAGAGTTTTTTATCATTATATGATCCACCCACTAGGATATATATTGGCACATCACCCAAATTGAAATCTATATACTAGTATATAAATTGAATTCTTGCGATAGTAATTGCAACACACCCTAAACTCTAACCCTAAACTCTCCTTATAGTCAATGTTGTAGTTTCCATCTTTATGAGATATATACATGTGTCATTTGCAAGTCCAAACAAAAGCTGGAGATAAGATATCATTGTATTTTTCCTATGACATTGAGGTTACTGGTAGTCATATACCAATCAATTGGACTGCTAGATTTCACTTCTCTACTTCATCTTTTAAGAAATTACATCAATGTCATTTCTAGAATTCTAAAATGATAGAAAATTCAATATACATGTCTACACAAGATCCATGCATACTCAAAACTTTTGCAGCTACAATCAACCATTTGATTTACACCATGAATTGTAAGGATATGTTGTTTTCTTTCCAGTCATTGTGACTCCACGGATCTTCTTAGTATCATCCTCTATCACGCACATTACATTTCACAAACTGCACATACTATTCTCAAAATTTTCTAAAACTCATTTGTATACATGTGGATCATCAATTTTGCAATATTACAAGGCAAATAGACTTGTGGATAAGAATTTTTTCATAAAATATGCTTCTAATTCTTTATACTTCTCTTTCTTAAAACATGATCAAAATGTTTGATAAGCTCCAATATATTATAATGAGAAAGTAAATATCATTTCAACATAGATTTTAATTATTTATGTCATCATGTAGACTTCATACCGGCACCAAATACAATTCTACAATAGGCAATTTCCCATCTTTCTTTATAATTAAATATCTTTTGCTACTATTTGTTTTCTCGAAGGTTGTAGTTCACATCTCTATCCAACCATGTGAAAATTTCATATTCGTCCTCATATCATACACACATATGATGAAGTCTTGACTAAGAGGTTATTTCCTATTGACAAAAATTTTGAATTTAGCACTAAGATGTTTAAAAGCATTTTATACACATGCAAAACACATAAAGTCTATAGGAGTGTGGGAGAACTTGTTTAAGAGAAAACCCCATATCTTTATCTTTTTTATTCAAAATTGTTTGTGGTTTTTTTTACCGCCCATTGCTTGCAAAAGTGTCTTAAATATCCATGTAAAATTGGAATAATTTCATCATACAAAAGAGTCAAACCAAAAATGATATTTTTTTTGTGAAATATGCACCAACAAATAGACAAAATAGTTGATATTCAACATTAGTTTGGTATGTTGTATCAAATACACACACATCACCAAAGTACTATTAATCACTTGTGGTCCTTTCATTGTTTCATAATATATTATTTTCTACAACATACTATATTCTTAAAAGAAACCATGAATCTATACACGATTATTATTTTAATACTCAATTATAGATAAAGCATCTTCATTTTTCATATGTTTATAGCTTTTGATCCATAGATAATTATTTATAGTATCCCTCTATGAATCTATGATTCTCAACAACACATCTTGCCTACCCATGAATTCCATCATTTGTCTGAAAGAACTAGCAGAAAGTGCACATATGCCTGGTTGAGGAGACTGAGCTCATATATTTTTCTATGAGATATGTGCATATGACCCTCAGGGGATGCATTGTTTTATTTTTTCAGTTTCCATTTTCCACCTGAAAGATGAATACCCATGGAAGCATTACAACATATTCTCATTTCTTTCCTACGCTCCTTTATAATACCTCTTCTATGATCAAATGAATGATGCTCTACCTTTGAGCACCATAGGTTTCTATCAGTCATCTCATCTTTTGTGTTTAATACATTTGCTTTGTGTGTAGTAAACCTAACTTTATAGTCATAGTGATTGTAGAAATCCCTTGTTGAAAATCCTAAATCGAACTCCATACTAATTTCTAGAATCTCAAAATATAATTTACATCTTATCCCTCACAATGTTTCATTTTATTTTTCTTCCACATCATTAGAAACATAATCAATATTGTCGATATCCATTAACCTAAGTTTGAGAATAAGTCCAAATGATGCAACATGTACATATTTAACATACATTCAAGTATGCATATACTTACTACTTGAAAATGTGTAAATCATTATATATGTGAAAAGAATAGAACATTGTGAAGGTTAATTATAGGTGGTCACATAATCATATTTATGTTTCCAGGGGAAAAAGTAAGGATTGATATTAACCCAACAACAAATAATCTTTCATCACTTACCTTGTGTTAACAAATCACTTTCATGTCACTATGTTTAAAGTAAACAAAGCAACTCAAAATATATACAAGTTGGATAAAAGCATAGCTGATTTGTTGGACATATAATTGCAGCATGCATCCTTGTTTGAATGTTTATTTGCATTCAACTCTATAGTATCATCATTGTTTCATTACTAAATTGTAATTCCACTAAAACCAAACTCAATCTTTGTTGGAATGAATAAGACAATTTTTATGAAAGTTATCACAAATTTCATACTTGATTTTAGCCACGAGTTCATAGAATTGAATGTACAAATACAAATCACAAAAAAGCTTATTTAAGTATAACCATCTCCTTAGAACATAATTTGGTATATAGCATATTATTGGCAACATTCTGAATATTGATGAAACATGTATAATTCATTAACAGTTTGGTGCATGGGTTTAAAGAACAAAGAAGATGAACTTGTTGAGAAGTTTGTATAATTCATTTAGAATTATAAGACTTATAGGACAATGTCTATTCCAAGACTCATAGTTCAATGTCTAGAGAAATTTATTTTTCTACTTTAGTGAGAGGAAACATGATGTATACATAATCAATAGAAGGAAGTCTACTGAAGATAGGTATTTCTATTTCAAATTTATTGTAAATCAACACATCCTAATTGGTGAAGAAATGATAGAAGATACTTATTATAGAAATTGAAATAGAAAGGACTCTAATTTTGGCAGTGTAGCCATCCTAAGAATTTACTCTACTTGATGTATCCTACAAATCGAGAAGAAATGGATTAGCCAAAATGTTGAATGGCCTTCCTATATGGGACTCTACAAGTTTTGTTTCTTCCATACTGGTTCAATAAGTCAATACTAGATTTCAAATTGAGAGGGAAAGCAGAAGTTAATGGAGTGGTTCAATGTTGATCAAAACATCACATCACATATGGAGGCCACAAAATTAGCATGGTCCTCCTAAGAGTCAGGATTAATAGACCGTACTCCCAGTTACTATGATATTTCTGTATTTACCTAATAGGTATTAGAGTTTTTATTGGATAATTATCTACCCTCCTTCCTTTCCAATAATGATGTTATTTTGAGGGATAAATATATCCCTTGCTTTTTTTGGATCACTATGATGTCTCTTTCATATTTTGGATCATTGTTTTCTTTCTCTATGTTCTACTCACTTTTATTTTGCTCACAAAAATGTTTTCCTATGTACATACTTTTGTGCGTGGAGTGCAAAAAATAAAGGGAGTTTTCTATTGTTTCTTCTTTTCTCTCTCCATTTTTAATAATATTCTAGATTTTACATGTTTGTTTCACAGAAAGAGATAAGAGAAGGGAGTTTTATCCCTACCTTCATTGTCCATCTTTAAGGATGGCATGTCCTACAAGAAGATTGGTTAGTCTTGTGTAGCTTCTTCCTGCATCACCACATTCACTTCCTCTTCTTCTTGGTCACTATTATCATCATTTTTGGTCTCCATGAGCATTTTTCAATTGGTGTGCTACATCAGAATTGACCCCCCCATCTTTTCTACTTGACTACAATCTGCTACTCTGTTAGTCTCAAGTGTCGAATGGAGAGTTTTCTACTTATTACATCAGAACCTCCTCTGCTCTTGATAGGCTACTACTATAATTAATAACATCATGCTCCTTTACTTATTGCAACATCTTTGTATGATATTGCCATCCTTTGATGTTCTACAAATCTTAAGTATCAAGTTTCTTACAAAAAACACTATTAATGAATGGTTCTCTATTGTTTAAATGATCCTAGAATGTCTTACAAGTCTAGTGCCACATTAATGGATCTTCAGGAAAGCATTGTGTACTAGATAAATACTTACTTGATCCTCATATGCTATAAAATTACATAGGTTGTTAGGCTCGTACTCGTTTCATATTATGTTAGACCATTGATCTCACTATCAAAATAACATTTAGTGATTGATAAAACTTATGTGGGAATATTTATAATGTTGATATCTTCCAGTAGTCAAGCACTTCTCTTTCTAGATTAAAAGATTAAAAATATCTAAGAGAGAGATGTTGGATCTATAATGGGCTCTATATGGGGGTGAAGAGCTAAAACCACCTTAAATAATATTCATTATGCCTTCAGGTTGTATCCCAATATAAAGTTGCATATATGAAATTTGAGTGCAACTAAACATGCACAATAAGGGAGAGAGGGATCGAACAAGCATAAAATAACACAAGTTATTTATAGTGGTTCCAACTATGAACTAGTATATGTGCGTCCAATACCTAGAGAGGTCAGCCTTTATATTTTTCAACTGTGTCTCAATTCTTATATTTCATTAAAAATTACAACATAAGATCACTCTTTTCTAGGTCAAGGGATAAAATAGCCTTCCATCTAAGGTCAAGGGATCCAACAACCTTACAAAGGAGTTACCTATCCATGACCAAGAGTCTTCCACCTTACTAAGGACTTACCTACTCTTTCAACGAGTCTTCAACCTTCTCCAAGGACTTAACCACTCTTGAAACAAGTCTTCGGCCTTTAAGAATTTACCCACTATTGACTTGGATCTTCCACCTTTGGCTTCACATTTACCAAGGAGAAGCTTTTCATGAAGGGACTTCTTCATCTCTCTTAGCATAGAGAGATAATCTTCATTATCATGGTAAAAATATAGATTGGGAGATGGAGGAAGTAAGAGCCTCATAATATATACATATATGATTAGCTCACTTACAAATCTCTTACCCACTCTAATGGATGTAGCAAGTGATTAAGCTCATTAGAGTGGATGGAGGCTCTTTAGAGGAAAATTTCTCTCAACTATAATATAGGGACCTTCATATTGCTTTTCTAACCATGGGATGATGCCCAAGGGGTCCTATTTATAGTTAAGGATGCCATCAAGATGTTAAAATCATTTAGGATGAATTCTAGCCATTGCAAGGAAAGTTCAACAGATATAATTCACTTTTGTTACTCTCTCCAACGACTAGTTTTTTGCACAACAGAACTGGTTGTCAATTGAGTTGTCCCTATAGATAACTTTACCAACAAGACTCCTTGTCTTGCCATCTACTTTGGTCGGTCGAGTTACCTTGCGACCAAACTTGATCGACAAAGGGTGTTGGAAACATGATGAACAACGATATCGATCGAGTTATAACCTGGGGTAACTCCACTGAATGCAATTTCTATTATCAGTATTTCAAAACCCTTCCAAGTGAATACATGTTCATCCTAATTGACTCTATTACACATATGGGCTTAATTACAAGTCATACAATCATTACAAGTGATTTTCATCAAAGATCTATGGAGAAAACTATCTATTCTTCAACTTTGATCTTTGTTCTTGTATGACTTGATTTCTTCAAATTAGGATGTGCGTGATTAGGCATTTTTAGTGTGTATATGTAATCTAAAATCACTCAAGTAGAAGCATTAGACACAAATAAGTAGACTGGTTAGTCATCATCAAAACAAGAGTTTAGTGAATTTAGACTTTGAGTCAACATTCTCCCCCTTTTTGAAGATGACAAATAATTCCATAAACACACTGAAAGCATTTTAAATAAAATAAGTAAAATTATACTTTTATAGAAATATTGGGTTTTCAATGAGTTGAGTACATATACTCCCCCTTATACTAATTGAGTTCATATACTTCCCCTCAATGTATCTTATTCTCCTGCAAGGTTAGCTTTAATAACATTTATATAAACTCTATCTTATACAGATATATATTCTACATATATGTGTTCTCACCTTTACATAAGACATTCCTTCTCCCCCTTTGTCATTTCAAAAAGTGAGGGGGGTTGAAGAGCTAAAACACAACTTGTTAGAAAAGGGAGTGTAGAAGAACAAAAACTAAGGGCTTGTCCGAGAAATATATGTAAAGCAAATTAAAACATGCATTAAAACAATGACATGAATTAGAACAACCTTATATGTAATTCTATCAAATATCAAGGCAATTCTATGCAAGCAAGTAACTCATGATAGTAGATTTGCAAATCAATGGACAAGCTTGAGTATGTATGAAACAACATACAAGCATAACATATAGTTGGATACTAATATATGAACAAAAATAAAACTACATGTACACAGACTAATAGTAGATGATACATAAATTAATAGTTGATGATATCACAAGCTAGGACTACTAGTAGGATGTAGGTCAAAACAAAGGATTCAAAAATTAAAAACAAGCTATGAGTAGATGTAGAGAAATATCCATACAAAGAAACAATTCAAGAAGTCTGAATGGATATCACTCATTAGAAAATATGCATCATTATCAAAAGACAAATTTCCACTAAGAAACCTGAGGTTGCATCAAAAAGATATACAACTGGATAGATGTATCAAGTTAGAGCACAAAATAAGAAATTTAAATCACAACCAAGAGATCGAAAGAGATCATCATTAAAACATGCATAACAACTCAAGACAAGTAATTGCAAGATATAGAGATACCAATTCAGAGCAATTAGAAATATAGATTTGTATGCAAGATAGGAAATTTAAAGCATGACAATCTGAATATCATATAAAGGTACCAAGGGGATTTCCAGAATATTAAAACTATTTCTTGAGAAAGTCTAATTCAGAGGGAAATTTTCAGCCAATAAACCATCTACATATTCATTATACAACATTGTCGGCCGAGTTTTGTGGTTGAACTTCTTGACCGACAATAATTTTTGGTAAGACCCCATGATACTTGTTGATCAAGTTCCTATAGGACAAACTCGGCCGCTAGAAACTATTAACAAATCAAAGAATGCATGTCAGTCAAATTTTCTCAGGAGAAACTAGATCGACAACAATTGTTGTCCAAAAGCATATATTTTTTAGAAAAAACATAACTAGAGTCATGAAAAAAATATAAACAGTATAAAAGCACATATAGGTAACTTTCTAGTGCATCATGAAAGAATCAGGGGTAGTTTTTTAGCAAGA
Organism: Alisma plantago-aquatica; assembly: GCA_963693085.1. Lineage (NCBI taxonomy): Eukaryota > Viridiplantae > Streptophyta > Magnoliopsida > Alismatales > Alismataceae > Alisma > Alisma plantago-aquatica. The sequence continues at coordinate 1,286,879,903 of OY856411.1, forward strand.
AAGTGATGAAAATCAAAATATACCAATTTTAACTCAAAATCATATGTAAGATGTATACAAACTTGGCAAACATAAGAAATTATTGGATATGAACAAGAATTACATTACCTCTATTCTTAACTCAAGATCATACATAAAATGTATACAGACTTGGAAAACATAAGCAATGATTAGATATGAGCAAGAATTCCATTACCTCTATTCTTAATATTTATTTTCCTTGTTGTCAACCCATACACTCTCACCTTTCTTCTTTTATGTGAATTGAGAAACCAATTTGCAAATCAATAGGTCATGTCAATCCAATTGTAAGTGACCTACAAGAAGAAATACAATATGGTCCCCAATCATTTATGGGTGAGGAGGAGTTAACTTATCAACCCAAGTCTTGTTTATTTTAGGTGCTTACCATCACCTATTCCAAAATGAAAGTGTTATTCCCCTTCATGCAACATTATGTAGGTGGAACAAAATGGTTGTATTTGCATTCGTTTCTCATAAGCAAGGGATCCAATGTCAATGTAAATGTTTCTTGAACATGCTTTTATAATGACAAAAGGAAAATATGTAGAATTATGACCAATAATTTCATTGTAGTAGTTGCAAGTATCCTTAGCATTGGAAGTAGAGTATTCTCCATGAAAGATTGGAGGTCTTTTATCTTTATTGTTCCTTTGGATAATATAATACCCTATTCCATGTCTAACAATTTGTTTAGTATTATGGTGTAGGATATTATTAAGATTCTTTTAACCATATAAGAGTCTTTATTAAGAGGACCCCAAACTATGATTATCATGCATAAGAGAAGTAATAGTTGAAGATGGTTGATTCAGATCATCTCTAGCATGCAAAAGATCAGTTTCTAAGCAAAGAGATTTGGTCATATAAGAATCATTTTCTATATGAAGAACAACTCATTATTCTCTCTACTATAGGAACTAGAAAAAGATTCAAAAACATTAATTTTAGTAAGAAAAGACGTATTTTATTTTTCAAGTATAGTGATCTTAGAAAGATAAAACACAATTTTCATATTTATTCCTTGCAAAACCAAATATTTGTCCTCATTTTGAGTTCTTAGAATGTTAATGTCAAGCATGAGATATTTCACAATTTTAGTATGTTCTTCCACTTAGAACTAGGTCTAAGAGATTGAGCTTCTAAAAATCTATTCTTATCAAGAAAACTAGCATTTTCAAGTTTAAGAGCATCTACTTGACTAAGATAAGTATTGTTTTCTATCTCAAAAGTATTGAATTTTAATTCGAGTTCTAGATAAAGCTTTTGGAGATTGTTAACATCATCTTGCAAGTAAATGTTAGCATGTTTAAGATCATCCTTTTATTCATACAAGTTATCAACAATTTTAGCAAGCTTTATCTGTTTATGCTTAGTAGATTTAAGAGATGCACAGATAACATTAATAATGGAAATTAAGGATTCTTTATGTAAAGTGTTTATCTTTTCATCATTTGAATCCTCATTTGGCTTTCCATGAGAGCAAAATGACATTCTCCACTTTCACTAGAGCTTGAGCTAGAGATTTCACTAGAATCTTCACTTGAGCTTGAGTTGGAGGAGTCACTAGAGCTTTTGTGACATTTCTCCTTCGTATACTTTTCTTACCTTTTCATGTGATGATAGTTCTTCTTGCTTTGAGGTCAATCATCATTAAAGTCGCCCTTCTTTCCACATTTAAAGCATCGGGTGGAGAAAAAACACTTGCCTTTATAGAATCTATATTTGGAGTACATGGCATCTTCTTCACCTTGAGAGGATTTGTGACTTGATGAAGCATGAAAAGCAATAACGCTATGCTTCTTCTTTTGATTCATTTCTTCAACCTCCTCTTCTTCTAATTGATTGAGTCTAACTTCATGGGCTTGAAGTTTCCTATGAGTTCTTCAATTGGAACCTTAGAGAGGCACTTTGTTTCTTTTATAGTAGCCACCTTTGTTTTCCAATGACAAGACAAAGTATGGAGGATCTTCAGGTTTACCTCTCCTTGATCCATTGTATGGCCTAGGACATCAACACCATTTATAACGATGTTGATCCTTAACAACATTTCATCCACACTCTCCTCTGTTTCCATCGTGAAGTTTTCAAGGAGACCATTAAGCACACATACTCTACTCTCCTTTACTTGATTTTTCTCCTCATGAGTGACACATAGATTTGTACATATCTCATAGGCTATTTCACAAGAATAATCTGACTGAACTCAGTGGGGGAAGGAGTGACATAGATGATGTTAATGGCTCTAGAATTCAAGGTATCTTTCTTCGTATCAGCCTCATCACATACTTCTAGATTTACCTTTGACTGCTTGTGCGGAAGATCCACCATTCTCCATATCTTAAGATTTGATACTTGAATGTGATATTGTATTCTTATCTTCCAATAGAGGAAGCTTCTCCCATTAAATATTGGAATGTTCAAGTAGCATCTCCCTTCTTGATTATCACCCTTCTTCTCCTACTTGCAAAAGTATTGCTTGGAGAAGACCTTGCTTGGATTCCAATTCTTGGATTTATAATATGATCTATAGGTTGAGGGTGAATAGAGATAAAAAAAATCCATTAGACCTTCAAGTTATCTCATAAAATAAAGTTGCATATATAAATTTGAGTCAACTAAACATGCATAGCAAGGGAGAGATGGATTGAACAAGCAATAACACAAGTTATTTATAGTGGTTTCCATCTCCAAACTAGGATATGTACATCTATTACCTAAAGAGGTCAATCTCTAGAATTTTCAACCATCTATCACTCCTTATATTCCATTGTAAGTGTTAAAACATAAGACCATCCTTTTCTAGGTCAAGGGTTAAACTAGCCTTCCCTTTAAGGTCAAGGGAGGCAATAACCTTACAAAAGACTTACCTATCCATGACCAAGAGTCTTCCACCTTACCTAGGGCTAACCTACTCTTGCAATGAGTCTTCAAAATTTTCTAAGGACTTACCCACTCTTGCAACAAGTCTTCTACCTTTAAGGATTTACCCACTCTTGACTTTAATCTTCCACTTTGACTTTACCTTCACTAAGGAGAAGCTTTTCACCAAGGGACTCCTTTCCTTCTTCTTCACCTCTCTTATCCAAGAGAGTGAATCTTCATCCTCATGGTAGAAACATAGATTGAGAGGTGGAGGAGGTAAGATGCTCACAATATATACATGTAGGAATAGCTCTCTTACAAATCTCCTATTCATTCTAATGGATGTAGCAAGTGATTAAGCTCATGAGAGTGGATGAAGGCCCTTTGGAAGAAAATCTCTTTCAACTATAGTATAGGGACCTTTATAGTTCTTAACTAACCATGGGATGAAGTCAAAGGGGTCCTATTTATAGTTGAGGATGCCTCCTAGATGTTACAACATTTAGGAAGAATTGTAGCCATTTTGGGAAGAGTCTGCCATATATCTTTCACTTTTGGGACTCTCTCCAACAACTAGTTTTTTTTTATAGTAGAACTAGTTTTCGGTCAAGTTGTCCCCCTAGGTAACTCAGTCGACAAAACTCATTGTGTTTCCATATGCTTTGGTCGGTCGAGTTACCTTGGAACCAAACTCAACCGAGAAAGGGTGTTGGAAACATTGATGAATTGTGTTGTCAGTCGAGTTATACCACGGGTAACTTAGCCGATAGAATTTATTATTATGAGTGTTCAAGACCCTCCCAGGTACATATTAAATCATCCTAATTTACTATATTACACATATGAGTTTAATTACATGTCATACAATTATTACAAGTGATTTACATCAAATATCTAAGGAGAAAACTATCTATTCTTCAATCTTGATCTTTGTGTTTGTATGACTTGATTTTTGCCCATATTAGGATGTGCAAGTTTAGGCATTTTAAGTGTGTCCATCTTATCATCACTCAAGTAGAAGCATTAGACACAAATAATTGGAATGGTTAGTCATTATCTAAACAATGGTTTAGTCTATTTAGATCTTAAGTCAACAAGAGAGTCCTCAATTTGAGTTACTCCACAATTACTTTGTTGTATTTGGAGTTAAATGGACTCCATGGAACGTTTGGTTTGTCCCAAAAGTGATCATTGCATATATATGCATACCTGTGAGGGGAAATGTTATGTAACTAGTTGGTGATGTGTCTTTGCTCGGAATTTGACCCTCTAAGAGCCCAACTTCTTGATCTCCCTACTTCTCATACAATGTAGGATAATTTTACAATAAATACAATAGAAGATACTTATCTATTGTTCTTAATGGATTCTTCATTGGTGACATCATATATCGTCCTCACCACATAATGCTCCTATTAACAATTTTCCAATCTATTTTCTCCCCTAGATAAAATACTCATAGACAAACACATTTTTTTGGAGTTTTCATCTAAGAAGTTCTAATGTAACTATTATTATTATTAGGAGAATGATTAAAAAGATGGGTGACAATACAACAGAACTCTTCAGACTCCTAAATCATGATCAAAATATAATTCACTACTTTTTTTGTTTGTTTCCAACTCATTATCCGTTGTCTTAACAACATATAATTCAATGGCTCTCCTACACAATTATCTCAGTCACATATTTTTTCCCAACCAAAGTCTATTAATATCCTCACTTACTTTTGGGTATGTGAGTTCTATGGTTCCTGTTCATCATTCGACCTCTTTAGATATTTTTGGTTCCCTTTATATATTGGAAGTTGGTGCCTCAATACATATGACAAATGATGTCTCCCACTTCATTCATGTTTCTTAATGATGTAAACTCTAGTGTTTGCATAATAAATGTAATATATTTATCTATATCTTCACATTTCACTCTTAGTACTTATTAATACATTGTCCCTTATGTTTCCTATCTTCTCAATATATCTTTAACCTTGTGTACATTATCTAACTTATGGATATATGCAATTTCTTCAATCTTGATTAGTTTAATTCTCATATGCAAGATTGTCAACAAGAACCCTCAATGAAGTTGTTTTTCTTACCACAATGGAGTTTACATGCTTGATTATCTAAATATTTCAAATACTTCACCATCTATAGGGATCATCATTCTTGCTTTGTCTTTTTTCCATAAAAATATAAGTCTTTCATAGTGGCACAATTGTCTTGGTCATTTATGTGATTCATGTTTGTCTACTCTTGTTTAGTAGGGAATCTTAATGACATGTTTGAATAGACACCCATTTTGTTTATAAGGATTGTAATATTGGTAAACAACTAAAAATTCCTTATCATTTTAGTGTATGGTGGTTTGCATCTCCTTTTTATTTAGTTCATTTGGATGCATGGTAGCTATTTTTATCAAAGGGAGTCCATGATCTTATGTTTTTTATTGATGACTTCTCTTGGTATAATTGAACTTATTTCAGGAAACATCACAATGAGATTTTGGTATAAATAATCTTTTATACCATAGTTCATGCTCAGTTCTCTAATTCCAATAAGTTTTTTTCCCTAACCTGATGAGTGAATATTAATCTTATTAGATTTGACAAGTCTTCACCATTCATTGACTCTTCCTCAACATTCTTTCCCAAGTGCTCATGCACAAAATGGTGTTATTCAATGCAAACATTGTCAAACAATTAATATTTCCCAAACCCTTTTAATATTCTCTCATGTTTATCACATTTGTGTTGAACCCATATTTACTACTATATACCTCATCAATTGTCATATTATCTACCTCATCAATCTCCAAACTATTCTATACTTTGAGATGCTAGTTCAATGAATGTATTTTTTCAACTCCACTGTGACATGACCACCTACATGCATTTTGATTAACTTTCATTATACCTTTTCCATGTAAGTATACTAAGAGTATCTACTCATCCTATAAAGTGAGTCTTTCTTGGTTGCATCCTTGATCATGAGGGTCATCATTGATATGATCCTTCCACCTTTAAGATTTGTGTTTTTTGGGATGTCTCTTTTGTTAAGGGTCATCCCTTGTATGCCCCCTCTTCCACAAGATTCTCCACTTGTGTAATGACAACCTTCTTTTGTATGTTCCTTTCTTTGCCATAAAAAATGAAGCATGATCCATGTTCATCTATAGGTGATCCTCCTTCACTAGATTGGATTGGTTGCCTTCAATGACATACTTGACGATTGGATTTGATTCTCCTAAAGAGCATGTTTTTATGATCCTCCTACAATGTGATATATTTTTTGTGATCATAGTTCTAAAATTTCTCTTGATCATATCATTATTGTTGTTGTTGGAGTTCTTGAGCCTTATACTCACTAAATAGATGCAACAATTCTAATTTGTGGTAGGCCGGGACAGAGTATATTTTCTACTACAATGGTATATGTGATATTGATCCTCTACATGCTAGTTCTATTTAAGTAATTTGCAAGTGGGATTCCAGTATAAAATCTTGCTCAAATAGTTCCATTGAGTGAAATAAGGCTCTTCTAGTTGCTCGTGGATTCCAGTAGGAACAAGACCGATGTTACAATACGATTTTCCCTCTTATTTCTCATATGACTATTGTTCACACTCTCTATTGGGAAATATAGCGGCAAAGTAGACAATGGAAACAAAAATTTATGTCATATTCCCCATAAACTAGTGAGTCGTGGCAACAACTATGCAATGGAAAGGATGGTTTTATGAGATCATTCATGGTCTTGGAGTAATTCCAGTGACAATTATCTCATTGCAGTATGTGTCTTTGTTCAAGTTGCACCCAGACGACATCAGTAGCAGCTCCTGGTTGATCACCACTGACAGTAACTTGACATTGTCCTCCTAGCGGGAAAAAGCTCCACACCTCTATGGTAGTCAACACAGACAAATAGGAACTCATGTCGTTCTAGTAGAATAGACAAGAAGGAGTTTTCCCTCTCCATTGTGTACTAGTACCAACTTGCTCCTCCCTAAATTATTCTCTCTTTCTATCCCTTCCTTTATTGGGTAGGACTTGCTTGGTCCCTCTCAGTTACCACAACCAGAGAAGAAAAATAATTATCATAGGAAATTTATTTGTGTCTGAGAAGCCCCCAATACCCCTCTGTTTATAGGAGGGTTTGGGTCAGGGTTCCCAGACTGAGTGGGAGCGGAAGGGATAGGAATTTTTTTGAATTTTTGCAACATGTGGTCAGCGAAATGATCAGTTCATATGTGAACTAATCAGTTGGCATGTGAGCTGATCGATTCACCCATTGAACATGTCGTTTCATCATATTTTCAAATCACAATTGTATTGGCAATTATAATCTGATTTGATTCTCAACATGACGTCAATAGAAATCCTTGAATCAATTGAATTGATCCACAAACCGCCCAATTCACAACATGAGATGATCGGTTAATGTACGTGAGCCTATCGGTTCTCTTAGTGAATCAGTCAGTTCATGGTCCAAAATTTCCAAGTCGGTTCAATTGGCCTGACACACTGGAACGATCAATCCAACACTTGAACCAACTGGTTCACTATCCAATCAGTCAATTATTCAATCAATATTGTTTACATTGAAAATATAACTCTTTATTAATGAAGTTTAAACCTTATTCATGAATTAACTTCTATTCCAAGTGTATCTTATGTGTTTGGCCTTGTATGTTCTAAGTTTTCTTGGCCGTGAATGTCCATAACCATCTTATGAAATCAAAATCAAAGAGCAGCATCTAGAAACACATCATTTCAACCCAAGTAAATGGAAAGTTGGAGAACAACTTTAACCTAAAATATGTTATTGGTGTTACAGTGAGTGTATAATTCCTTTGTCACTAATATCTAGTTTGAACTTGAGGCATATAATCATCACCCTCTTAATGTTCAATCCATGTTCCTTGAACTAGAGTAAACTGTCTGAGATATATGTGACCTCAATATCATATATTGATTCACACGTGCATGTGCATGCCTTTCTCAGTCTCTCTTATCAAGTATCCTTGATACCAAAATCTAGTAGGAGGGACAAATCCCATCTACATCACTTATATTCATCCCCATGTATCACAATACATTCGATCATTACCTTTATGGAAACCCTTATTTAAGGTCACGGTGGATGATGTCAAAGTACATTGAAGGACATGTGATGTGTATAGTGATTTCTAGTCTAAGAACCATAGTCACCATCTTCACCATGAGAGATGTTTATGACCACCATTTGTGGTTTCCATGTATCATTCTAAAGGTGGGTCTGTCTGACACACTCTTCTCCAACAAGTATTTAAGAGTTTGGTTTGATATCACATATATCATGGCTGATGAGATGTTGTCATCAACCAACACACACTCTAGTCCTATGTTTCATTGTTGTCTATCAGCATTCCACAATAACATATGACTAGGTACATAACAAGAATGTACATAGTCTTAACATCTATATGATGTCATTGTTCAAGTCATCATTTCGAAGACATACATCATTGAGTTATGTCATTTTGTAGACATTCATTATGTTTCATCATTATTTCATAACTGATTGAAAAAGAATAACTCAGAAGATTGTCTTTATTATTAATGAAATTTTTTACATGATATGCCATCACAATTATCATATGATTGGCTCTCTGGGCAAACACACCAATACTCTTGTTGTAATTCTACCATTTTCAATGAGGACATTTCACAAATGTATGTGAAGACTAATTTTCTTCATGATGATTGATAAGAGGGGATTTATGTGCAACATCTCTTGGGTTTCTCCCATCATACAGGGATGCATGTCAATTTTGGCATGCTCTATCACATAAACACCACATGCTTAGTTTGAGAAACTCAATATTATTAACATAGTTGTCAATTTTGTACCAAAAAGCAGGATCCTACTTATTTGTATATCTCACTCCCAATAATGGTCAATTGATCTATGTTGATGATATAATTAATATTGGTGACAACACTTCTCATATAACTTTGTGAAGAAACATCATCAAGAATAGTTCTTGATGTGTGATCTCATACCTCTTTGATATTTTATGGGTATAGAAGTCACTCAACAAAATGATAGCTTTCATTTGTCCTAATAGTGGTATAGTTAGATTTAATTTTTTGTGTTGGTCTTAGTGACTCTATGACTATGGAAATTGCATGGAGATTCATCTCTATGTCTGACTGATGATAAGATGATTCCTAATCCATTGATATATCAAAATCTAGTAGGGACATTTGACTGCATTGGTTTTGTTAAAAAAAATTATTTCTTGTTTTTCACATACTTAATCCATTTTTTAGCGCTCCTACTTCTATTCATTTTCACATCTTTTTCATATAGTATGCTATCTATGTGGGAAATCACCACACTCTCTTGTAATTTAGCAAGTGCTCTTCAGTTACAAGCTTATTCTGAATCCATTTGGTCTAGTGATCATGTTGATTGATGATTTACCACCATTTTTCCCTAGAACTTTGCTAATTACATGGAAGTTCAAGAAACATATTGATGTCTCTCATTCATGTGCATAAGTAGAGTTCCATGCTATGGTAGCTACTACTACTATTGAAGTACTCTGACTTTATTGGTTACTTGCTAACCTCGATGTCCTACTAACTACTCTAACTCCTCTATTATGTGATACAATAGTGATAATCTCAATGCATTTGATGAAATAGAGACTAAGTTATAGAGACAAAGTTTCAAAAGATACATTGACATTGTTGATTTTTTTACTCTATCTCAATCACTACTAGATTATCTCCCTTCACTACCTGCCTTTTGAGCTCCGCAATGCTTGTTTCTTCAGCAAAAATTAAGCTATATTTCAACATATTTTGTCTTGTGTTCAAAACTCAATACATTGGTTATGGTTTGAGATTTAGGGGGTTGTTATTATATGTAGAATGATGGGAGATTTCATCAACAAAATGTAGATTCCACAAATAAGAAAGGAATTTAGGAAACAAAGCAAGTACATGAACTATCTAAAATACCAAAATTTGTTTAGAGGTAAAATAACATTATTCTTATAGGCATTATAGAGGTTATAGAAGAAGAGCAATAGTGGATGGAGGAGATTTTATCAATACCAAGGAGAGAGTTTGATTAGTTAGCAAGACAAGCAAATCCCTTATACATGATGAGCCTATCTCACATACCCAATGGTCTCATGCAACAAACATAATCACATATGGAGAAATTTTGGCAAGTGTCAAGTGAAAAACAAAAAGATGTAATAACAATGTTGGGATCTACTTTATCTACCAAATTGTATAGGAGAAATTGATTTTGTAATCTCAACTTTTTTTAACGAAGTCGATAAAAGTAAGACTGAACTCGTTGATTATTCTAGGATCTCTTGCGGTGTAAAATCCTCAAATCCAAGTACATCAATGACACTTAATTTATAGAGGCATGAAGAGGTTTTAGCTCAAGTTATATATTGGTTAGTATAAAGCAAACAAAGTCAGCACTCTTAGAAGGGCTACAAACTATGACAGAAAAGGATTACATATATGGCATGACCAGTGGTAACCTAGGGAAAAGTTTTAGAAATTGAAATGGGAAAGTGGTGATGCTCTATAAAACTAAAGGCACGGGATTTAATTTGGAAAATCTCCACAAGCTGAAATTAGAATGAAAAATTGGGAATTACCATTAAACAAATACTATGTAATCAAGTTTATGCAACTCATACCTCCTATATTTTATACACCTAAATATGAGTATCTCCCAATCTTGATAACAAAGATAAGGAATAAGATAATCACACCTAACTAGTTCAAAATATTCCTAACTTTTTCTCCTCAAGACACCACAGTCGTCACTGGGGATTAGACGTAAGCTTATGTCCTTGCTTGCTGCCACAAGGACCACTAATTGGGTTGCCTTTGATCATGATGAGATTTCCTACATCACCTCCAGTTGGGATACTTGCTCTAGTTGGCTCCTGCAACTAAATCTCCAAATTACCACTGTTGATCTAAAATCTCTCACCTCTTGAGAGAGCATGTTCATGTCCTCTACTAATTAGGTAGATTGTTTTTATTGTTGATGCATCAAGAATGTGCCACTGAATGAGTTTGCATATGTGTGTCCTCTACTAATCAGACACACTATTTCCATTGTACATGCACCAACAATGTGTCATCAACTATATGTGTCTCTACTTATCGAGCATATCATTGATGTTATAGATTCATTACAAATATGTTTCATCGACTAATAGGTGTGTGCCCTCCACCAACTATATTGATCATTGTCATTGTCAATACACACATTGTTCCATCAACTACCAACTTCTACTTAACCTAAAGGAAAAATCATTGCCCCTCTCTCGCCCACAAAAGATGCTCACTGTTGATGTACCAATGATCGACTACCAAATACTTTTGCCTCAAAACAATCATTGGACCTATCTCATTCATGAGAGAGCTCCACAAAATACTCATGTTCTCTGGATCTTCTACCATATAAGATCCAACAACAAGAAATTGGTTGTATGATCTCAACGGTCTTCCCCATGGCCTCTATATAGACCTCCATGCCATTGGCTCCAACTCAGACTCTGTATTACAAGTCCCAGTTCAATTCAAAATAGTAATTCATGTAGTACTTAGGGAGTCTATTTCTTTCCTCTTAGATTTAACTCATATGAGTATTTGAAAAGTATAAGTCAACTTCTTAGTAAGTCCTAATTCATTTGGAATGTGGGTATAAATCCTTTACCTAACTCAAAAATCTTTACCTCCATCCCATGAGGGAAACATTGTCTTCAACAATCATCTGGAATAGCTCCTAGACTCCATCATTGCATGTCATAGATTCTGATAGGTGACCATTCTTCTCAAAATATCACTATTCTATCATGTACATCCACCTTCTTAAAGTCTGACCCCAACATCACATTGTCCCTAGATAAAGGAGAAGAAGAATATTGGAAGTGGTGCTTCTCTCTCCTTGTATGCACTTAGAAACTGGTTAACTCATATTGATTAGTCAATTGATTCATCGTAAATGAAAAATATACTTCTAAACTCATGTAGAAACCTTCTAATGCCAATGGTAATACAAGCCATATGTATGTAACTCTACATTGCAAGCTTGATCCTCCACTCTGGATGTCAAATCTAGATGTAACAATTTAACATCCATTTCACTAGTATTTTTCCTCATGTGTGCTCTACCCTGAAGAAATATTTGGAGTGACCTTCTTTGAAATGATCTTATCTAACTAGGAACATTCATGTTTCACCTTTTGATGCTAGCAGAAATTTACCTTTATGTCTTTACAGATATCTTTGAGAATCTCACAGCTATCCACTGAATTGCTTCTTCATCCTCCCAGATTATGTCTACATTTATGTCTTTGAAGTGCCATTGACACATTCCCATCTTTAGATGCCATCATTTCTCTATCAACATCCTTTTAACCTCATTCTGATATCATTTACTAAGAATTTAGGGGGAAGTGACAATGCTCTTCAAATATAATGGTGCACGATTTAACATGGAAAAGTCTCCCAAATACAAGTAGAGAAAAATTATAGGAAAATACTAGAAAACAAGCACTATATAACCAAGATTATAAATCATACTGTCCATATATAATTACCCATAAATATGGGTAGCTCTCTTGCTCTAATAAAGATAGAAAAAAGAGAGCCACACTCAACTAGTATAAAACCTTCTTCTTAACATTTTTCTCCTCATGACACATTGTCTTTTCTAAGAATTAGACACACACATGTGTCCTCGTTGCGACTATTGACTAGGCACCTCTTCTCATGAGAGGTTGCCTATTTGTTGACAATTGTGATGGTTGTTCTAGTTGGCTCATCCAACTATATTCTGACATGCATCACCATACAAATATCTCTCCACATGAGAGAACAATTATGTCTTTGATGAACAACTAGACTATTATCTCTACTGATGCACCAACAATATGACATTGACTATAGTCCATGTTGCATCCTTCGCTAATCAGACAAACCTCGAGCATTAGTGACACACTAATAGTATACAACCAAATGATGTGTGTCATCCACTAATCAAACATACCAGTGATGTTAATGATGCACCACCTATGTACCATTGACTAAGACATGTGCATCATCACTAACTGGATAGACCATTTTTGTTGTTTATGCACCCATTATGCCACATGTGACCAACAACTACCTTGCCTCAAGGTGAAGTTGTTGGCCCTCTCTCATTCACCAGGCATCTTCATTATTGATGCACCCAATGTGTCACCAACTGCCAACCGCTTTTGCCTCAAAATAAAGTCATTGGCATTCTCTCATCTACAAGAGATCTCCATGTCAATGCACTTAATGTGTCACCAACTTTCAACCACTACTTTACCACAAGACAAAGTCATTAGCCCTTTCCCACATATGAGAAAGGACCATGCCCTCTCTCATCCACAAGAGAGTTCCACCAACCACTCTTGTTTTCAGACTCTTAACCATATAAGAGCATCAAAATTAGTTACTAGTGAAATGATCTGAATATCCCCTATATAGCAAACAATACCATAGGTTGTAATTAGGGCTCTATGTTAAAAGTCATATTTTAATTCCAAACAATAATTCATGTTGTACTTAAGGAGCCATTTTCTTTCCTTTCAGATATAACTCATGTTATTTTTGAAGAAGTACAAGTCCAATGCCTAGTAAATCCTAATTTAAGTGGGGCGTGGCCTAGAATCCTTTTCCTATCCAAATAAGAAATATTGCTTCATGCTTGAGATTTCACGATGTCGACTAGGTGATGTGGCTTGATGAGTTGATAGATGAAAGCTCCATATATTGGAAGGAAGTTACCATTATTGGAAATGGACATTATTAATAGTTGCTTGAAAGAATAAAGGATCGCTACAACAATTGACGAAGTGGAAGGCATCCAATGAGAATAATAGACGACTTGATCATGCCATGTATTTTTTGAAGGCGCAACAAGCATAGACTTCAATACCTTTATTCAACCGCGTGAAATGGATGCCTAATGGTGGCTGTGTGGAGGTGCTTTCAACATATATAGAAAAATTGAAAAAATAAAGAGGGCCACCTTTAATGGTCTGACTTAGGATGGGTATAGTGGGCAGAATGAGTACTTTTAAAAGAAGCACAACAAAACACTGGTGTGCTTAAAAAAGGGTTACATGAAGATGCTTTATGACTACACGAGCTATCCTAGAAAGTCTATCCTAAAGAGGCCAAGAGCAAGGTCAAGATTGGTAAATGAGAAGGCCTCTAGATTCTAGAACCAGATAGTTTAAAGTGAAAACCGATGGTATTATGAACAAATCTTCTGTAGTGTTGTTGGGTTTGGTGGTGAGAAACAAACAAGATTCCATATGGGAACTAGGTTGTAAAATATTGGGAGGATAGGACCTCTAAGGTTCTTGTTGAACTTGCATGTCATGGTTAGTGTCTTAATGGAGGTCACTTTCCCAAATGGGACTGAACAAATTGGCTCAGAACTTAGAAGATAAACTCACTTAATGTGCTCAAACAAGCTACTGTGACAAGTGGTCGTGCGGTCATGGAGATGATGTTCGAGGACCTGGATAGCTGGGATGTGTTTGCACAACTAAATTTGAAGCCTATCAAACATAAAGTCAACAAAGTTGTGCATCACTTGGGAAAATCCTCTTCCATTTCTTGCATTTAAAATGCGATGTGCAATATTTTTCACATGAGATCCTATCCTTGGTAGAACATGACTTGAACGGGCGAATGAACTAACTACGCCTCCACACACGCACACACACACACCCCAACCAAAGAGAAATAAAAGTCTCAGAAGAGAAATGACTTCTATTTTAGTATCTCCAGAAAGCAGTTTCGACGTACCATTTATGATTCCACAATGTGTTGTGGCCATAACATTGCCCAAGGGATGAAAATAAAAAAAATAGTAACTCTAGAAAGTTTGTAAGTGAAAATGTGTTCCACAACATATTTTTACAAAGATTTATATCCCAGTTTGTGAATAAAATGACATGTCACTTTAGCACATAAAGACTTCCATATTTGTACATTAATAGCAGAGAACATGTATTAAGTACGTGAATTTCATTCAATTTGACATTGACATGGAGAGAAAAAATCATCCTAAATTAAAAGCAATTATATACCAGTTGAATTATACTTTGATGTCCAACATCAATCTTTGCCATTGGTATTTTGAAAAAAAACTCAAAAATTTCATTTGCTCAGATATAAATTGACATCAACTTGTAGAATAAAAATAGAAATAAGTTGATTGAATAGAAACTGCACTTTCGCATGTACTGATTTTCCGATGCATGTGTAGTTAGTATTAAACTGCCAAATAAAATAATTTATATATTTCCCACTAAGGCAGAGCATCTCAGTTAATAATAAGTTAACTCCATCCCGCCTATAAGCACACCAGCATATTGAACTAATTAACACGCATAAAAGATGATGGAGCACAAAGAGTGAAAGACTAATGGACACATCCAAATTGTTGGAACAAAACATGCATTTGATTAACTAGTTGACTCTCCAACATGCAGTGTGTCATTGTTAAAATCAAAAAATAGAATTGTATTTTTATACATATTTATATACAATTCTAAAGAGAGAAAAATATAGATTAACAATCAGTTGACTCCTTCAACCTATAAGTACAAAAATAGCCTGGACCAATTTATACTTGGGAGAGACTATTTAGATACAAACAAACTGGATAAATAAACATACAACAGCTTGTTGGAATAGGCTATGAACCTGGAATTGATTTTTTCATCAAGCTTGCTAAAACATGCTATGAACAGGATAAGAACCAGTGGAGAAATTACTTTCATAAGATTTTCAATGAAAATAATGTTAGAGATTTGTGTGACATGAATACAAGAGATATCATTTACATACAACGAGTTTCACCATTGGAGGTCAAGAATGCTTTGAAAAGGATGAAAAATAGAAAGGCATGCGGACCGGACGATATTCCCATTAATGTATGGAAGAGTATGGGGGATGCAGGAGTTATGTGGTTAACAAAGTTCTTTAACAAGATCATGAAGACCGAGAAGATGTCGAACAAGTGGAGAAATAGTACTATAGTCCCCATCTACAAGAACAAAGGTGATGTTCAGAGTTGTACAAACTACAAAGGTATCAAGTTGGTGAGTCACACAATGGGAGGGGATTGTTGAGCAGAGACTAAGATCTATAACGCAAATATTAAACCACCAATTTGGTTTCATGCCTGAAAGATCAACAACAAATGTTATTTTTCTAAGAAGGAGACTTATGGAGAAGTATAAAGAAAGTAAAAGAGATCTTCATATGGTGTTTATTGATTTGAAAAAGGCTTACGATCGAGTATCCAGAGAAGTGTTGTGGACGGTTTTGAAGAAAAAAAAGTGTGTCAATTCAATACATTGGCTTGATCAAAGACATGTATGATAGCTCTACTACAAGTGTAAAGACTCCTGGAGGAGAGACACCAACTTTTCCTATTACAATTGGGGTACACCAAAGATGCACATTCAATCCATATCTGTTCATTCTTGTTATGGGTGAGTTGACTAAGAATGTTCAGGATGATATTCCTTGGTGTATGTTGTTTGTTGATGATATTGTTTTGATTGACAAATCTAAAGATGGATTGAATGATAAAGTTGAACATTGGAGAGAGGCATTGGAATCAAATGGATGGATGATTAATAGGAGCAAAACAAAGTATATGCATTGCAATTTCAACCAATCTCACAATGTGAATGATGGAGCCATGTTGGACAGAGTAGATATACCAAAATATGATAAATTTTGTTACTTGGGTTTTATTATTCAGATAAATGGGGATGTTCAAAATGACATTTGTCACAGGATCACTACAGGATGGTTGAAATGGAAGAGTACAACTAGAGTATTATGTATCAGAAGATCCCTCTCAGGTTAAAAAGTAAGTTTTGTAGAACAGCTATATGGCCAGCCATGCTCTATGAGAGTGAATGTTGGGCGGTGAAGAAACAGGGTCTCAATAAGATAGACGTGGCTGAAGTGCGTATGCTGAGATAGATGTGTGGGAAGATAAGAAAAGATCACTTGAGAAATGACTATATCAGGAATAAAGTGGGAGTAGCGAGCATTGAGGACAAGTTGCGTGAGGGCTGACTCAGATGGTACAGACATGTGCAACGCAAACCGACTAATGCGCATATACAAAGCACTGCTACCGAGTCAAACACAATAAATAGAAGAAGAGGAAGACCTAAATTGACATGAGATGAAATTATTAAGAGAGATTTTGAATCTCTACATCTCAACCAGAATATGGCCCATGATAGAGCTGAATGGAAACGAAGGATCCATGTAGCCAACCCCAACATAGTTGGGACTGAGGCTTAGATAATGATGATGATGATGATCAAGCTAATGATTAGTGATATGCTGCCAATCATTGACCGACTAACCTGGTTAGCATACAGACAAGCCGTTGGAATACACAAGCGGACTAAAACCAGAAGTACACAACCAGTTGTTGGAACACACACAAACTTCCTCTTTATTTGGTGTGGCAGTAAAAAATAAGTCTAAAGTGAATTGTGAAAAAAAGTCTAACATGTGAAGCGGCTCAAATTGCAAAAACATACATGCTGCACTAATTACACGCTGACTGATTAGCATGTATGCATATTGTTTGAACACATTTGCTGACTAGAAGGATGAGCACACAAAAAGTTGGAGGCTTGGAGCACACATAGGTTGGACCGATGAGTGTTTAGATCCAAAACATGACGCTCATATAATAGATCCATCCTCCTTATTTGATTGGGCACCAAGATAACTCAATAGGCCAACTGGAAAAAAGAAATGAAAACATACTGTTGGAACAAACATGCTAATAGGAACAATAAGTACACAACTAGCTCGTTGAATCACAAACACAGGATGAACCGATGAATGCAATGTGACACTTCTATGATATCTATCTTCCTTATCTAGCGGGGCAGCAATAAATTACTAATGTGTTGTTTGATACACGACTCAGTCCGGATTAAGCGATGTCTTTTTGTGCCACGTAGGTGCTAATCCCGACTAACCCAGTCCGGATTAGGCGTTGTCTTTTTGTGCCACGTAGGCACTAATCCCGACTAACCCAGTCCAGTTCCAGTCTTGTTTTGTTTGACAGAAATCGGACTGACGGGGTCTGTTTCGAGTTCCGTAATATTCCAATTCAGACCAAGTAAGTCATGCTCGTAGCAGGATTTCAAAACCCAATCCGAATTTGAATTTGTCTTTCTGTGTTATTTTATTTTATATGCTATATTAAAAAGCACAATTTATGAGACCAATCCAGTTTAATGAGTGCTTGCAACATCAAACACAAATCCGACCGAATCCAGATAAAGTAATCGAGATCTATCAACTAAACCAATCTGGATTTCATAATCTCGATCTTGAACCAAATAAAGGTTAAAAAACGAATTGGCAACAGAATAGATAAAGCGGTCGAACTACCAAAAAAAAAAGCCAGCTGAAACAGCTGGATGAACTACCAAACACAGCTGGGAACTGCCCCTAATTATAGGTAAGGTAGATACAAAATTTCAGACAAACATCATCGTGGTATATATTCTATCTACATCCCATCTGTTTGCACACGAAATCTGTGATAAATATGAACGGAAATCTTTGCCATTACCGCTATATTACATTGAATTACTAGCGTAGTTGATCAAGATTTGAGGTGGCACGGGTTGTCGGATTGAAATACAATAGCATTCACTTTGTACCATTTTCAGCATCAACGTGATGAACCGCATGCTGCAAAAAGGAGCAATATTCACCAGCTAGCATTGGACATAGAGTCACTAGAAAATTTGGTTTCCTTTTTCAGATGTAGTTACCTTGATGCAAGATAATGCATACTGCACGTCGTTCTCTGAGACTTGATAATGAATAACGAGCCTGATACTGGAGCAATCAACAATGTGCTTGTAAGATACAAGGTCAAAAATGCAAACCGATTATCATTTTTTTTTCAATATTCACCAGAAGTTTTCCTATACAAACATGGACCACGATTATAAGTTGATGTTTGGTTTACATCTAAACGAGGACCATAAATCTTATTCGGCGAAGAAACTATGGTTTGCCACTAATGTCTCACAGCTTGTTTGAATTGTGGGTATGGTCTGACATAAGGTTAGAGGCATAAAAAAAGAGAGGGAAACGAGTTAATAGGGAGCAGGGCTGGTTAGAAACAAACACTCAAGCCAGTATGAATAGTCTCCGATAACAAAACGATCTACTTACCTGGTTGAGCTTGCCGGCATTGCAAGCACACCACGTTCTTTTAAAGCCTCGCACAGGTTATCAGGTGTCATACCCAAATCTTTTGCAAGATCAAAAAATACCTACTCAAAACAATGGCACTGTCAATTCACATTCTACTTATAAAATCTTCATGAGAAAAGAAACAAATTCTTTTCCAGCCGATGATTTAAATACGAAGCAACTGACCATATTTGTTTGCACGGAAGCTGCATCTAAAATTATCCCATTGACTCCTTTCAATCCATCTGTCAGTATGATAACATGTAATTTTGATGGTCAGATGATATGTCAGGGTCAGCTAATCGTCGGTCAGAACACACAAATAGTTCACTACACTGGATGGAGGTGCAATTTCATTTAGAAATGAATCCCGATCATTGTGAGATGGATGAGGCAAAAGTAGCAAGATATCAAAAGGAAAAATGGATAAACCAAAAAAAGAGTACCTGCAAGTAACTTGGCCTTCCTGTGATCATGTTCAAGCATACTAATATTATCACGCAGGGCCACAGAAGCAGCTGCACACAGGACCCCCACCTGTCTCATTCCACCACCTAGTGTCTTTCTAAGCCGGTTTGCCTGGTATACATTTAACAAACGTAATTTTGCTTATCAGCTAGCATCTTGCGAACTCTATTAGCAAACCTATATTATTATAAACATTGAACTCAGTATTACTAGGATGTGAAACAATATACCTTATTGATGAAGCTTCTAGAACCCACAATGACAGATCCCACTGGAGCACCTAAACCTTTTGAGAGGCATACCTAAATGTAAATGGGAGTTTGAGAAAGCTGCAAGCGGTTCAAGAAAACCAACATACTGCGAAAATAGCAAGAACAAGAGAGAGAACTTTGAACATAACTTGGAACATTAAAGCTACAAACATATTGCTCAGAGCTATACTAGCTACGTATATTCTGCATTCAAGAGAACACCGACCAAGAAATGAGCTAAGCACCTTATTATCATGATTCAAAAACATCCTAATGATCGTATGCTAGTTTCTATTCACACGCTTGCTCATCATATCACTATAGTTACAAATCACATGCTGCAGTTTTAGAATTCACTATTAAGTATTATTCAGTATACTAACCTACGACTATAACTAGTCATGGGTTGGTATAATATACATTCCTTAATGAATATAGACATACATGGTACTTAATACTTATATAGCCATACACCTAACATGAATGCATTAAACGCTTTAAAACCCTTTTGAGTTCAGAAAATCTTCAAAGATAGAGCAAAGCAAAGGCCAAGGTCCAGTAAGAAATTTTAATGATGAATAAGAAGCTTGTAGAAAGTACAAGATCCATTAAGAGTTCTAGTAAACTCCTCTGTTACAGTATATGTTTTCTGTGGTTTACTTATTCAGTTATTTATTTTGTTATTTGTTTATTCTGTATGGACCTCTCTGTAATTGTTCCAGTATTATATATATGAGGGTGCACACATTGTGCAACCCTATGCTCTCTGAAACCCTGACTTCTAACATGGTACCAGAGCAGGACTGAAATCCTAGCCGTCAACTTCTTTCTCTCCCTCCCTTCCGCCGCCCCCCCCCCCCGCCGCCGCCGGTTCCCCCCTCCTTCCCACCGCCGGCAACAGCCCAGCGGCTGCGTGCGCCGGCCCGCCGGGGTCTGCTGGCGCCGACCGGCTAGGAGCCGCCGGCCTACCTTGCTGCCGGGCGCTCCAGCCGCCGCCGGTCTGCTGACCTGCTGGGCCACCGCCGTGGCTTAGGCGCCACTCCGTGTTCCTCCGGTTCGCTCCGCTCGCCTCTTCTATCTCCGGTGGAGATCATCACCGTGTTGGTTTGAGGGGCCCTTCCGTCTTCGGTCTGTGATTCTGTCTGCCTGCCCGTGTAGGCTTTCGCCTCCGGGTTCCGTGCTACGCTTCGACGTAGCCCGTATGTGAGAGGTCCTCTGTGATCTTGTACCTGCCTGCCTGCCTTGCCTGCCTGTTGTGCCTGCCTACCTGATGGCGTCCTCGACTGACGATTTGCGTCGTCAAGTTACTACAGTAAAGCTTGACGGGCGCAACTACCAGCTGTGGGTTTTCTCCTTTGTGATATATGCCAAATCACAAGGAAAGTACTCCCATCTCACTCGTGTCGGTCCGCCACAGCCTGCTGACAACGCTGACGTGAAGGACGTCAAAGCTTACGATGATTGGGTCCGTGACGACTCAACGGTGATGACCTGGATTCTCAACAGCACGGTTGAGAAAATTAGTGTGACCATCCTTCGTCTGCCTACAGCGAAGCAGATGTGGGATCAGCTTGCTAGCACCTTCTCCCACAGCCAGAATCCGAAGAAGGTGTTTGATATCAACAAACAGCTTAGCCGTCTCACGTTTACTGGCACTGGCATCACCGATTACTTCTCTACGTTCACCGGTTTGTGGGGTGAACTGGAGACGTATCATCCTCTGTCGACGGATCTGGTGATTATGCAAAAGCAGCGAGATGAGCTCCAGCTGATACAGTTCTTGAGTGGCTTGCCTGACTCCTATGCTGGCGTTGTGGATCAGATTCTGGCCAGTGATCCGCTGCCTACCCTTCAGAGTGCCTACCAGCGTCTTCAGTGCCTTTCGTCACCGACACCACATACTACTACCGATGTTGGAGACTCTACTGCCTTAGCTGCCTGGGGTGGCCGCGGCCGTGGTCGCGGTCGTGGCCGTGGCCGAGCTTCTGATGGACGTCCTCCCCTTGGTGCAGGGAGAGGTCGTTCTCCTACTGCTGGGCGTGGAGCCCCTACTACTACTACTACTACTGCTGCGCGTCCTCTGCCCGGACAGCGCCTGTGTTCTTACTGTGGTCGTACGAACCACATTGAAGAAAAGTGCTGGGAGAAATATGGCAAACCAGAATGGGCGAACACTACTACTGATTCTTCTGCCACTGCATCCGAGAGTGCTGCTCACCCTACTACACAAGACACTGCGGGCGCTACTGCTGATTACATCAGGGCTGAAGTCGAACGTCTCTTTCTGGAGCGTGCCGGATCATCCTCTGAGGCATCCACGAGTGGAGCACATGCTGCCCATACTGGTTATGATACTGCTTTTCTGAGTTCACATTTGCCATCTCCATCTGGTAATATTAAATGGGTGATCGACTCTGGTGCATCATCCCATATTTCAGGCAATAGGGCCTTGTTTAAATCTATCTCTAAACCTGCTCATAAATCTGCGGTTATGGTTGCTGATGGATCTAGATCTCCAGTTTCTGGCATTGGGGACATTATTTCTCAGTTTCTTATCAAATCTGCCTTATATGTGCCTAACTTCCCTATGAATTTATTATCTGTTAGAAAACTTGTACGGAATTTGAACTGTAGCCTGACATTCTTTCCTGGCTCATGCATTTTTCAGGACCTTCTCACGAGGATGAAGATTGGTGGGGGGTATGAAGGTGCTGATGGTCTCTACTACTTGAACGAGATGCCAAGGTCTGACAAAGTTGCTGTGGTCTCTGCCTTATCTACTTCAGTTTCTGCTTTACAGTGGCACTACAGGCTGGGACACCCTTCTTCTGACAAAATGCGCCATTTACTTCCAGACATGAATAGTTGTAGTTTCCAATGTGAGTCTTGTCAACTGGGTAAACAAACTAGATCTGTATATCCGAGGCATAGTTCTGTGCGCAGCAGGCATATTTTTGATGTAGTGTACTCTGATGTGTGGGGACCATGTAATGTACCGAGTGTGTCTGGCTATCGCTACTTTATTTTGTTTATTGATGATTTTTCGCGGACTACTTGGCTATTTCTGTTAAAAAGTAGATCCGAGGTGATATCCACAATAAAGTATTTTTTTGTTGAAATTAAAACCCAGTTTGGTGTGCCTATTAAAATTTTTAGAACTGATAATGCGTTGGAATTTGTTCAGAAAGATGTGGAACTCTTTTGTAAATCTGTTGGAACTTTACATCAAACCTCCTGTGTCTATACACCACAGCAGAATGGTGTAGCCGAAAGAAAGAATCGTCATTTGTTGGAAGTGGCTCGAACTATCATGTTGCACTCGCATGTACCTCGTACTTATTGGCCAGAAGCGGTTCTGACTGCCTGTTTTCTCATTAATCGTATGCCATCGTCGGTTATTGGTAACAAAATCCCTATCCAAGTTTTACATCCGGAGGCTCCCTTGTTTTCTGGTCCTCCACGGATTTTTGGTTGCACGTGCTTTGTACGACTCCTTGGCCCTACATCTGATAAACTGTCGCCTAGAGCAGCTAAATGTATTTTCTTGGGATATTCAAGAACTCAGAAAGGTTATCGCTGTTATAATCCTGCTACGAGAAAATGGCTGACTAGTAGTGATGTGGTGTTCTTTGAAGATACTCCTTATTATTCATCTGCGGGAGAAAATTTGCAAACAGATATTATTGCACCACCTTTGCCTATTCTGTCTGACTGCATACCTGAGACGAATGATACTGTGATACCATATCCTCCTCAGTTTCGTGTTTATCAGCGCAGGAACAGAGCACCTCCTCCACAAGTACCCCCCCCAGTCAACCAATCTTCACCTCCAGAAGGTTCTGCTTCACCTGAGGTACAATCTGATTTACATATCCCTATTGCACTTCGCAAAGGGACTCGTTCCTGCACATCTCACAGTATTGCTAATTTTGTATCTACTGATCATCTCACTGCTCAGGCGCGTGATTTTGTCTATGCCTTATCTGCTGTTACTGTTCCTAAGACTATTCAGGATGCCCTGCGGAGTACAGCTTGGACTTCTGCTATGCAAGATGAGATGACCGCTCTGACTGATAGAGGCACTTGGGAGCTGGTGGATCCCCCTCCTCAGTGCAAGCCTGTAGGTTGCCGCTGGGTGTACACTGTCAAATATCAACCGGATGGTACAGTTGAACGGTTGAAAGCTCGGTTAGTTGCCAAAGGATATACTCAGACATACGGCGTTGACTACTTTGAGACTTTTTCTCCTGTTGCTCGCTTAAATTCTGTCAGAATCCTATTATCTGTAGCTGTAAATTGTGACTGGCCTCTTCTACAGCTTGATGTGAAGAATGCTTTCCTATATGGTGATCTACAGGAGGAGGTTTATATGGAGCAACCTCCTGGGTTTGTTGCTCAGGGGGAGTCTCACAAAGTATGCAGGCTTAAAAAATCTATTTATGGGCTCAAGCAGAGTCCACGTGCATGGTTCGATAAATTAAGCAGGATTCTTTCTGACTTTGGCTTTCTACGGTCCCAAGTGGATCATTCTGTCTTCACAAAGAAAACTTCTGCAGGATTATTCTTCTGATTGTCTATGTAGATGATATCATTATTTCAGGCAGTGATTCTTCAGGTATTCAGGCCACAAAAAACCATTTGAGTAAACATTTTGCTACCAAAGACTTGGGCAGACTGCGATACTTTTTGGGCATAGAGGTTTCCAGGAACTCTAGTGCTCTTGTGCTGTCTCAGAGAAAATATGTGCTTGATATCCTGCAAGAAACTGGCATGATGGGCGCAAGACCTGCAGATACCCCTATGGATCCCAATGTTGATTGGGACGATGAAACTTCATCTATGTTTTCTGAGCCTAAGAAATACAGGAGACTTATTGGAAAATTGATCTATCTGACTGTTACTCGTCCTGACATTACTACTGTTGTGGGCCTTTTGAGTAGGTACCTGGACAAGCCTAGACGGTGTCACTGGGATGTTGTCTGTCACATTCTGAGATACTTAAAAAGGGCACCTGGAAAAGGTCTGTATTACAAGAAAAATGGACATTGTAAACTTGAGGGCTATTCTTATTCAAGATTATGCAGGCAGTAGAATTGACAGGAAATCCACCTCTGGCTACTGCACCTATGTAGGGGGTAACTTGGTGACTTGGAGGAGCAAGAAACAGAATGTTGTTGCTCGCTCCAGTGCTGAAGCTGAATACAGGGCCATGGCCCATACTGCCTGTGAACTTCTCTGGGTGCGTTCTCTTTTGCATGAACTTGGGATTGAATCTTCTTATGCTCTCTGAAACCCTGACTTCTAACATCCTCCATCTCACTATCTCAGTTACTTTCAAGTCTAATCTTACGATTCATGCCTTCATACCGGCAATCCTAACAGTGGCAAACCTCAGAGCACAGATATATTGTTGAATATATTTTTCCTGGATGAAAGGGCTCCCCTACACATCAAAATTCTGAGCTATCACCATCCTCATCCTTGTGGGTGAGTACCTGATAACCATATTAGTTTATTTATAGTCAACAAAGCCACAATTTGTTGAGCCCTTGCCGTTTTTAGGAAGAACGATAGCCCAAGTCAAGTTGTGGCACACTACTACTCAATGGAGCTATGACATCAACAAGAATCAGACAAAAGGGATGGAGAATACGCCAATGCTTGAAGCCAAACCTCTATCCATGTCTAATAGGCCCCTTCACTCTATCTCAGCAATGTTATTATGAGGAAACCACTGATCTGTTGAGATATATTTTGACTCACTCATTCTTTAATGGATGTGCTTACTCCATGTAGACAAACGGGATATATAGGAGAATTCCATTATGTGTTCTATTGATGGACAGACCCCTACCTTACATATAGGATAAGGAGGAAACATTGCAGACTTAAGCGAAACCCTACGGGTCAAAACCCATTTAGGCGCATATTACAAATAGACACATTAACTAAACAAATGATATATTGATACTCTCTAACACTCCCCTTCAAGCTAGAGCTTTGGAGAATCCCAAGTCAGCTTGCAAACATATAGTCTAAAACAAAGAGCCAGGTAATATGGTTCCCCTCGATCTTACAATCAAGCATCCAATACTCCCCCTTAAGTAGATAATATCATCATCAGCCATCAACAGGTCTTCAATCGACCTTTGAGCTAAGTATGGACACGGACACGTGACAAGCCTTAAATGTGGGTCCAAAAATGGAGACATGTCTAGGTCATCGGACTTTAGTAATTTATAATATCTGAATGTTTAAGACTCCTGCAACTAGCACAGGGTCGAAGTAGTTCGGGGTCGAACACATGGATTGGAAAAATAGCGCTTCGGAACTCAAGTTTTACTTGTCTTTACACGTCGAAAAGTCGAAGGATAAGGTTTGATGTAACGAGAAAGAACTATAAAGAATCAAACTAAAAACTTTGATGTAACGAGAAAGAACTATAAAGAATCAAACTAAAAACCTATCTCCAAAGGGAGTTACCAGAAGGATTAAGGTTTGGGGTTTACCAATTTTTATGGAAGTTTTTATATAAAGGAAAACGAGGAGATAAGACTGTCTTCGGAGTATAACACGAAGGAAGAAAACCTAATCGTAACAAGCGGCGGTAGCCTACGTCCTACGCCTTCTTCTCTCAAAGAAGACGCCAACTAGCCATGCACTGAGTTCCCTCTCTCAAGGGTACCAGGCGTGGACTGGAATAGAAAGATAGGTCGGGGCAGCCCTGATTTTAGGTACTCTCGTACACCCGAATCAGACCAAGCTCTAGAGTTTACGACATCCCTCTCTTAAAGGAGTCAAAACAAGAAACACGATTCGATAGCTAGTCAAAAGCGTGATCTAGAAAGAAGAGACTAGAACTCGGATGCTATAAAGAAATCATCCAACGAAAGGAAGCCATACACAGAACAATATGAGATAAACTCCACGGATTCCAATAATCATAAAGAGACATAGAGGTTTAGTTATAATGTTGTAATTAAGGAAAGTAAATGTTGTAAGAGGGAAGATAGGTATCGGTCTCCTTGATTTAGGAGATCGAAGTACATAGCAGCAGACACCTAAGATAATGTTAACCCAGTACTGGGTAGGGTCCCTATCGGGATACGACCGTTTCGGGTTCTTGACCGTGTCGAGTCGTGAACCGTGACGGGTAAGGGGCGTATCGGGATAGGACTCTCTACCCGATATGGTCGTGTCGGATTAGGATACATATCGGATAAATATTATCTTAGGGCTCTCGGGTTCCTCGCGTTAGGTATAGGTGGGCGAGCCGTCTTGGGTTGAAGCCCAGATAGGGACCCGACATGTTGTAGCCTTGAGGGTCATGTCGCGCCGCTTGCTGCTACCGGAACGGCTTCTAAGTGAACTCCTCCCATCCCTCTCGGGTTGGGGGGTGCTCACCTAGTATCGCCCGACAGACTCTGGAACTCGACATACTAGCTCCTGTGCTCTCAGAGTTAGCTCCCCGTCTCATCGTAGGCTTGTAG
This sequence comes from Alisma plantago-aquatica, assembly GCA_963693085.1. Lineage (NCBI taxonomy): Eukaryota > Viridiplantae > Streptophyta > Magnoliopsida > Alismatales > Alismataceae > Alisma > Alisma plantago-aquatica. The sequence goes on from OY856411.1 coordinate 1,286,907,337, forward strand.
CTGCTATTTATAGGCAGCGAGTTGATGGGAGTCGTGGCTTTTATTAGACCACGTGTCCTTCATTCCGGCACCGTTCTCGAGGTCATCGGGAGGGGGTCGATATGTCTGTCGCCCGGTGATTCAGTCCTATTTTAGGGCTTCATCTTGTGGCATTTTGCATTTCAATCACATCTATACCTATTAGATTACATGTTATTTCCCTTAATATGCATATTTGTGTAAAATGCACTTATGGACATTATTTACATATTTTTCAGGTACTTGGATCACACTTGGATGGACGAGAGAGATGGAGGGGCCCAAAGAAGGCCCCAGAGCTCCCCCAACCCACTCTTAGTGGCCAAGAGTCAATCTTAAGCAAAGAAGTCCATGGATAATGAAGTTTGAAGCTCAAAGTGCAAGCAAAGCCCCCAGCACGGCCGTGGTAACACAGAACGGTCGTGCTACAAATGAAGAAATCACAGGAAAAATCTCAGTTTTGAAGCAGCTGCAGAGCATACTCTACCACGGCCGTGCCACTCAGGACGGTCGTGCTGCGACCACCAACTACGGTCGTGTCACGCAGCACGGACGTTCTACGATCTCCCACCACGGCTGTGCCACGCAGCACGGTCGTGCTACCAGATCCCACCACGGCCGTGCTACGCAGCACGGCTGTGCTACCCTCAACCCACCACGGCCGTGGCCATTTCAGCCTAAAATCGACCAAAACCCTGTTAACTTTGATGGAATAAACCCACGACCGTGCCCATTTACCACGGTCGTGGTCTACCCTACCCACCACGGCCGTGGTGACCTACCACAACCGTACTACTTACAAAACCTACCTATTTTTCCACTGTTTTCCCCATTTTACCCCTAACTTAACCCTAGACCCCCTAGATCCCTATATAAGCCCTAGTGGCGGCTGGGGGTCGAGGGGTTGGCTGCTTAGAGTCCCATTTTCGCTCCCTTGTCACCTCCACTCCATTCCACTTCACCTCCACCTCAAATCCATTCCATTTCACCATTTCCACCACATAACCCCCCATATCTAAGCCTTCCATCCACTTCCCTCCATCATTCCACACCATTTCATCCAAGGAGAAGGAGGACGCCCCTGCAGCAGCTGGAGAGAGGAGATCCTTCATCTACACCGAGCTTTATGGCCACCTCTATCTCTTTCTTCTCTCTTTTTGTATTTTCCATTTCTATGAGTAGCTAGGCCCCTGTGGTTGGGCTGTTTGGGGGAAATTATGTTACTTTGATACCATGTTGGGGGAAAATGACATGTAAACGTTGTAATTCCATTTGTTAATGATTATATTCTATTTATATCTCATTCTCCATGGATTGCTTGTTGGTTTGTGTGTGAAATCACCTAGAAATTTAGGCAAATTGCTTATATGTGTGAATTTTGGGATTTACCCCTAGGCCCAATTCTTGGATCCCTAGGTTGCCCCCCATCTTCCTACATCCTAATCAATCTCCCTAAACCTAAGTGAGAGATCTAAGTAGCTAGATTAGATAATTCTAGTGCAATTAGCATGGAGCCTTCTCAAGGCTAGAATATGGGGGAATTAGGGTCCAAAGCCCTAATTTTACCTCCCCATTACTACCCTCGGCCCCTAATTGCCCTAGGAATGCCTAATCTAGAAACCCAGACTTGATTAGACTCTAATTGATTTGAACCTAATCCCTAACCCAATTGAGCCTCGTAAGGGTAGTAGGGGGTGTTAGGGACTAGTTCCCCTATGCACAACCTAGCATATCCATGGTCAGTTAGTAGCTTAGGTTAATTCATTAGACTCTAACTTGTTGTTTGGTTTGGATAATCTAAATGGAATCATAATGTTCATATGTCACCCACCAACTTAAGTGATAAGTTCATACCCCTAAACAACCCACACCTCTCTTTACTGCTTAAAACCCTAGTTTTGTGCTTGCTTAGCTTAATTAGTTCTTTTCTTGCTAAGTTAGCTTCTTTCCTTGCTCTTGTCTTGTTCATGTTAGTTTAGCTCTTTAATTGCTCTTTTGCTTCTCTCTTGCTTGCCTTAGTGTAATTTTCCTTTTCATACCTAGCTTAATCCTTTCTTGCTCGTCTAGCCTTAATCTAGTCTAGGGTTAACGTAGATTTCATTCTTGCCTTTAATTCCTCGCTTGTTCATAGTAGTTTAACAATTAAAACAACCTTCAAACCCTTAACCCTAGTGTCCGCAGTAGGAACCTAGCTAAACTAACCTAGCTCTAGTGCTCCCTCTTTTCCCTGTGGATCGACCCATTACTTGCCACCTTCCTATACTACGACACGACCCTGTGCGCTTGCGGGTGTAGTGTTTTAGTAGACGTAGGTAGTCAGTTTAGGTTTTATAAATTTCGAAAGCAATATCCCATCCCGTGCGTTCTGACCTCGTGGAGTGCATCTAGCCACCCTAGTTGGCTGGTGTGTACACCTCGAGCGGAATCGCACCACCCGGCATGCGTTTCGGGCCATCAATCGTGCTGGACAGCCAGTGCATCGTGCACAGCCGTGGGGGGATAGGACCTTGGCAGGGTACTGCACCGAGGGGTAGTCATATCGTGTAATTGACCTCGTCAGGTGGCGAACCATGACGAGTAAGGCACCTTATCAGGTAAAGAGTTGCAGCGGCCAGGTCTCATGTGCGATACACCCGCGTCGGGTTGTCGTTGTATCGGGCAGCGACCGTGACAGGTAGGAGGGTGTGTCGCCTCGCGCGCTACTGGGCCGGGACAGGTACTTCATTGCTGATGGGCCTGAAGAACCCATTGGTGCTCTTTGTGGAAGAAATAAGAGAAACTCTGCAAAAGAGGGGAAATATTATCAGGGGCATAGTGGGCATGATTTCTATACAACAAATAGGACAAAACGAAGAGGAAGTTAGATTTGGAGGCTATTTTGATAATAAAATATAAGCTCTAGCAGCCATAAAATGGGTGTTATCAACACGGTGTCGGACACGGAAAAATAAATTATAAGTATGTATCTGTATGAGTGTGTATGTATATATATTTAATATTGAAAAAGCAAAACACCTACAAGACTTAATAAAAATCAATCCCATTTTCTAATTCAAAAATACATACGTGTGTGTGGACTCATTTGTCTAAAACTCCAATGAGACTTGACTCATTTCCGAAGTCAAGAAACAAACACAAATAAGGAATACAATTGGTACTCCTATATCTTTGCATATAATTCAAGACCATAGTGCAAATCATTATGAAATCAAACCAATAATACTTACATAAAATCAAAAGATAAATGAAACCAATAATTTATAACCTAAAAAAGTTGCAGTAACAATTTGAGAATAGTAAGTTGAAGAACTTTGTATATGTGAGAACAATGAAAATCTACTAGTAATGGTGATAAAAAGGAGGAACAGTATGTGTATATTTGAGAACAGTGAGAATTTACTATTGTGGTGAGAAAGAGAAGGCAGAGGATGTGCATGAAATCGTAAAGATTGAGGGAGAGGAGACGAGAATGACATAGGAGAAGAGGATTTTTGTAGCATCACAGTTTCATTAAGCTTTTGGTGGTATAGGAGGATGACATGTGTTGAAATAGTTGATGGAAGAGGGTGGAAGGTAATCAAGGAATGAGGTATTCGATACCCGTTGGAAATTCTGATATGTGTTGAAGTAGTTGATACCGATGTTGTTTCGACAGCGTGGAAATAGGTATTTATTGATATACCGATGGAAATTTCGACAAATGCAATCTTGGTCGTTTCAATGCCAAAACGGACGAATTAAATCATGAAATTTTACAGTTGTAATCTTCACATCTAAATACATCATTTTAGACAATAAAATTCTGTGTTGGATATGTGCGGGGGTCCATGTCATATGAGGAGGTAAGGAACCTGGCATGTTTTTTGGGGATTTCGATGACAAAATGTAGGAATCGTGTTGTGAAATTTTACCAGCAAAGTCTATAAACTAAAATGCACATACTTATGTGATAACGTTATATATTGTTCTCATCACATGTAATTTCTCTAAACCTAGGCCTATGTTTCTATATGTATCATAATAGATTCTGAAAGAAACTACGCACCAGGGCTTTCTATTGCTCTTCTTCAATATTGTTAATATATGTGTTGCTTTATTTATGTTATGTTATGTTCCATTATATCTGGACCTTTCTGTAATTGTTACTTTTCTATAAATAGAAGGGTGCACACATTGTGCAACCCTAAGCTCTCCAAGTCTCATTGTCTTTCACATGGTATCAGAGCGGGCCGATCCACCTTAAACCTAATCCCTCTCTCTCTCCACCAACCCTAGCCGCCGCCACACTCCGAAATCTCTTTTTTTCCGCCGCTGTAGTACTGCTACAGTATCGCCGCCGCCGCTACAGTAACGTCGTCGACCCCTCCGCAGCCCTCCATCCACCTCTAATCCCCTAATAACCTCTATCCTTGTGGCCTAATCCACCACAGGCCCCTCCGTCTAGCTCCGCTTCTCTTTCCGAAATCTTCGGACAGCCTCGCTAACTTTACAGTTCTGGCACGTTGACGGCGTAATGGGCTTCATCCTCTCTGTTTGCCTGTGCCTCATGGTGGAGTGACTGATCCTCCATGTTGGCGTAGGTTTTTTCTCTTCTCTGCTGCCCCTACGTGGGTTTTTTTTACGATCGATGCGTGGATCTTCTACCTTCTACTAGTAGTCCATGTGTTGGACTTCTGCCTCTGACTGTTGACTTCTACTGCCTGTGTCTGACTGCTGCTGCCTGCCTGTAACTCTAGGTCTGCATTTGTTTCTTCCTGATGGCGTCTACTCATGAAGATCTGCGACGTCAGGTGACAACTGTGAAGCTGGATGGGCGAAACTACCAACAGTGGGTGTGCTCTATGCAGATATATGTTAAATCACAAGGAAAAATGTCACACCTGACGCGAGATCCACCACTCGTGCCTCCTGCAACAGCCGATTCGAAGGATGTGAAAGCCTATGATGATTGGGTGAAGGACGACTCCACAGTCATGACATGGATTTTGAATAGTAGTGAGACCAAGATTAGTGTCACACTATTGTACCTACAGACGGCAAAGCAAATGTGGGATCAACTTGCCAGCACATATTCACACAGTCAAAATCCAAAGGTGTTTGATATCAACAAGCAACTCAGCCGTTTGCATTTCTCTGGTTCTGATCTGACGGATTATTTCTCTGCTTTTAAGGGATTGTGGGGGGCGTTAGAAGCCTACCATCCCTTGTCTACTGATCTGGCTACTATGCAACGACAGCGACAGGAGTTGCAAGTAGTCCAGTTCCTCTGTGGCTTACCTGATTCCTATGCCGGGGTGGTGGATCAGATTCTCGCCAGTAATCCGCTGCCTACTCTTCACACTGCCTTTCAGAGACTATAGTGCTTGCCTGCATCGTCATCTGAGACTCCTACTGATAGTGGGGATTAGACTGCTTTTGTTGTGATGTTTGGTCGTGGTCGTGGTCGTGGACGCAGTTGTTCATATGATGCTCGTGTTGGGTTTTAGGGGAGGCAGAGAAGGCAGCGGAAACAAAAAAATTTCTCCCCCAAACCCAGAACAAGGAAACGCGTCAATGTCTATACAATAGGAAAGGATGGTTTGTAGAATCATACCTTGTCCCGAGGCTTGCTCGGAGACAATACCTTGCGCGGTCTTCAACTCCGGTCTTCGACGGTGTCTGTGCAGCTCCTGGTCGCACCGGGACTGACAACTCCTGGTCTCACCGGACTGTCGGGTTGACAGTTGTCATCCTGAGCGGCAGAAACCTCCCACCTCTGAAGTAGTCCACACGGACCACGTGGAACTCTAATCTCCTTGTCACACAAGGAATTGGAAGGAGTCGCACCCTCCTGTTGACGTACTAGTCGCCAACACACTCTCCTGCCTCCAGTTACAACTGTAGTTGTCTTTCCCTTGCTGCACCTCCCTTTGCGGGAAGCACTTGCTCGGGCCCTCTCTCGGTTACCGAAACCAGAGAGAACGACAACTTTACAGAGCAACTGGTTGCACTGAGTTGTACTTTGAGAAGCCCCCAATACCCCTATATATATAGGAGAGTCATGAGACAGGGTTCTCCATCCCGGGCAATGCGGGACTAAAAGCAGGAGTAGAAGGGTTCGAGATTTTCCATAAAAGCAACCAACTCGCAACCTGAGCCGATCGTTTCACAAGTGATGTGAAATGGTCGGTTGGGGACCTGAACCGATCGGTTCACAAGTGAACCGGTCGGTTGGGACACCTCAACCGGTCGGTTCACAAGTGAACCGGTCGGTTGGTGGTCCTGGTCGGTTCCCGATTGACTTTCCTTCTTTTGTTTCTAATTAGTATCGAATACCAATCCTATTTCCCAATCAAATTGGGCAATTGAAACGAAAGGAAAATTCTCACCAATCCTATTTTCCCAAGTTGCTCGGTTGCACCAGTTGAAACGATCGTTTCAACACTTGAAGCAATCGGTTCACCCTGATCTTGAGCCGATCGGATCAACACTTGAGCCGATCGGATCAACACTTGAGCCGACCGGTTCACCAAGCTCAGCCGACCGGTTCATCACATGAACCAATCGGTTGGGAGTACAGGTTGTGCAGAATCAGTCAATTGCGATTTCAATCAATTCGATACTCCAATCAATGTGTCCAACAACTTGAACATTATGATATTGAGCTATCAATCAATTGAGTGTTTAATTGAACTACTAAACTCCTTTAGTAATCAATCTAAACATTGCTTGTGGACAAAACTCCTCTTCCAGGTTAAATCTTATGTGTGTGACCCTGCAGGTCCATTTCACGTTGGCAGTGAAAGTCCATAACATTTATGACTTCACAAGCAAAGAGCGGTGCCTAGTCACACATCAGTGCTACCCAAGTGAAAGTAGAAAGTTGGAGAACAACTTTCAATCCTACAATCCGTGAATGGTGTTACAGCGAATGTATAATTCCTTTGTCACTGATATCCCGAATGAACTCGAGGCATGGAACAGTCATACTGTCAACGTTCATTCACTTTCTTGATCTCAGAGCAGATTGGAAGAGATATGTATGACATCAATATCACATACTGATTCACACATGCATGCGCACGCCTATTTAAATCCTACTCATCAAGTGGCCTTGGATATCAAACTCCCTCAGGAGGGACAAATCCCATATCTATCACTCACCCCTCAAAAGCCTCATGTGTCAAAGCCACCCAATCATCACCTTTATAACAACCCATGTTTCAGGACTGCGTTTGATGATGTCAAAGTGTGCCCAACGACATGTGTTGAGTGCAGTGATTTCAGGTCTAAGAATCACACTCACCACCATCACTGTGAGTACTGACTGTGACTACCATGTCATGGTTCCATGTGTCAAACTCACGGTGGGTCTGTCTGGTACACTTGTTCTCTAACAAGTACCTATGTGTTTGGTTTGATATCTCTATATCATGACTAATGAGATTCTGTCATCAACCAACACCACAATCTAGTCTTGTGTGTCATTGTTGTCTATCTACCTTCCACAATGACATCCGACCAGGGACATAACAAGAATGTACAAACTATTAGCATCCGTATGATCTCATCGTTCAGGTCATGAACCTGAAGGCATACGTCATTGAGTACTTTCATTCTCTAGACATTCAATCTGTTCTATCACTATCTCATATGACTGAACCAGAAAGAATTGGAAACTTGCCTTTGATGTTTATCAAATCAATCTTAATGTATCCCACCAATCATCTCATGATTGGCTCTCAGGGCATACATACCAACAGACTCCCACTTGCACTGCGAGCCAATCACCCTTGAATCATATTCATAGTGATCTTCAAACATGTCCCACATGTTACTGTGCTCTAGTGCGATCACAGTGAGTAATGGCAACACCTTGCCAAAGTCAGTATAAATTGCATGTCTCTCATCTCTTCGATGTACGTCACACGTATGAGATGGAGTTGCCGTAATATGCGATCTAGCATTCCTTTGCTAACCTTTATCCACATTGCATGATCAAGGATTCCAAACTTGTCATCAATGACCGGAATATCTATAAGTTCATCTCATGAACTTCCAGATCCATATAGTATCTACTGCTGTTCTCTAACACATAGATACTAGACATTTCCTTTTAAATGGTTTTATTGGAACACTTCCAATTATCAACAAACTTTCACTCTTATACATCCTATGTATATTTTGCGATTAATTTTCTGTCCTTTCGGAAGTTCGCATCAATGTAACTCTTTACATCGAACTCTTCCTTATCTCCATAGAACTAGTACTTCTCAAGTACTTATCAAGTTCTCATGGTACTCCAGTAACCCTTACTGGAAGTAGACAGACATCCACTCGTCATGTCTCACATACGAGTTATCAGGATGAGCATATCAAATTGCCATGTCCTACATACAAGATGATGAATGCATTTTGTTCTTGCCATGTTGATACATGCAAGATAATGGGATGATTACATGCATGATAGATCCATATATATTCTTAATGTTCCCATTCTTCATAAGAATTGGACACTTGGCCTTGGGATACTAACTCCATATAGCATGGACAAGTTTTCTCCCACTGAATCTGTGCACACTGAACCCTTCAGTACAGATGGCCAATGTATGCTTTCTCTTTTAGGTCAAGAGGTTTTCGAGAACTATCTCTATAGATCTCTTTTCCTATCACATAGGAAATATCTCTATCTTCCTTAAAGATAATTTCCACTTTTGGATTTCCATTCTATAACATTTCCATTTTACATCAACATGTGGAATGTGAACACGCTCCCACTAAATCACAAATCCCTTCTTTATCTTTGACATATCAGTCAAACCCTTTGACTATATTATCAAAGTAAAGATCCAATTCTGAGTTGCTTGTACTCAATCAATCACATTGATTAGTCCATTGTAACTTATAGACTTCATTTGCATTAGTGGATTCATAAACCTTATAGGTTGTGTCACGTACACATCCTTGTTTTATTCCTCATAGGAATGCGGTTTTAGTATCCATATGCCAAATGTTTTAGTCATTAAGTTGCAATCAACAAGCATCATCCTTCTCAAAATGTTATCCATGTGTCTTAACACTTAAGACTCATTTGCACTTATGGATTTCATCCAATGAGTGCTACCATCAAGGTCATACCTTATGGTTCACATGGATGTCATTTAGGATGTAATGGTCATAAACCATAACTCAAAATTCGGTTCCTCATATTCATCTAGATAGTTGACTCATCACATGAACAACTCATCCATAGATAGTTGAGGTGTATCTGTTAAGGATATAAGAACTCACAACCCTTGTGATTCTTAATTTCTTTTATTAGTGAGGGGTATTCTTTTATTAAGAAGAATTCAGTTATTTGATAATCATTCCCTAACTCCTTAGAGTATGATTCCTTCTTGATTTAGACATCACCATGCCTTAATCATGAGTTCACTATGATACACTATCATAATCACTCCAAAGGATCTCAAACATTTGGTCCAAGTATTTCATTCATTGATCTCATCAAGAATTAACACTTTACCAAATTTGCACTTCATCTATGATAATCTTGAACACTTCAAGATATTCATATTTGAAGTATTAGCATTTGTTCCAATAGGTATGTAAATACATCACATGTATTATACCTAATAGGACAATCATTCTCCCACTACCATTAGTGAAGATTGATTAATCATGTCCAAGATATTCATATCTCTTACTGGTTCTCTAACCAAAAGAGTCTAGATTTATCCATCATATGGAAACTAGAAATGAATTCCTCATGATTGATGCTAATTAGATTGTTTGAGTTATCAATAACTTTAGGTATCATTTTATCTTATACATACCATGTATTACAAGATAAACAAGGCATTGCCACAAAGATCATATCTTTAAGATTGAAACATCAACTTTATTAATTGCCATCATTGTCATACAATATGTAAAAATAAAGTGTTTCTATCTATTGGCAATATATGAAATAGCAATTCTCAACTCTATTTCGCGCCCTTTAGGCTGAAATAAACTAAAAGATACTTCTATCTATGGCAGCAACACTTGCTCCAATGATGGGTACTTCTTTCTTGGTCCTTTCACAAAGGCCATCACTTCTTTGCGGATCTTGCATATCATATATGATAGATCCATATCTTGGTATCATATACCTCAGATAAAGAAGCGGTTCATTTCATGATACCTTAGGCGGAGATCTCCATCCCCTCCATCTTCTTTTGTTCTTCCAGATATAGAGGGCAATTCCCTCATACACCCTTTCCCCATGTGCCTTGAGGCTGAAGACGGCTTGGATTGTTGGCTAGCATCAGAACACTTCTTTGCTTTGCCCTTATCCTTGCCTTTAAGAATTACCTTTCTCTTTGATCACATCAAAGATTATGGTTTGTCTTTCTTCATCTTTGCCTCTACTATCCTCAACATGTCCAACAACTCTGTCAACGCTTGTCAAAGTTGTTCATGTTGTAGCTTATCATGAATTGTATGATTGTCGCAACATTTGCAGTATCATACCAATAGCCAACTCTTGGCTCAGAGGGAATCCTTCTTAGTCAGGTTTTTCCACATACCCAATCATATTGAGTGTGTGAATACCTTACTGGATCTCCTTCTGTCATGACATACTAGGACAGTGTCTTGTAGACATCATATGTCTCATGTTGTCTCCGCAACTCATAGTTTAGAGAACACAACATCAAGCACTCCTCATCAATGTCATCCTCGGTATGCTTCCATAAGCATACTTTCAGCCATTGATGTGGTGGGATTGAGTTCATCTAGTTCTGGTATAATTAGGACTTAGAGCTTTCACTCTTTGATTGAGAACACTTCTCATCATCCTAACCAGTCGTGGAATTATTCCCATTTAATTTGTTGGTCTCAAAGACCGATCGCAAATAAAGTGATTATTGTTTATTAACCATTTATTTTAACAAAAGGAAAAGTATGCAATTTTAGTCCAAAAACTCATTTTTGACTTATTTGATTGATTTGAAAAGTTGACGATAAAATTAGGCCTTTAATTAATTATCGCTCCCACTATTTTACTTCAAATTGATAGCCCTTACCATCAATTCGGAAGATTGCAGCGTACAACCTTCTAATGGGCAAGATCCTGAAATCCTCTAAGCCATGGACCAGCTAGGGTTGTCACCCACAACATAGATCTCTCAAGTAGGCAACTTTTGCCAATTGCATCATATGCAACTCTTGATAAGATGTCATATGCAACTCCTTGCCATGATCATCTCCATGCCTCAAGGTGTTAGATCCTATCTAGGTCACCTTGTTAAGTCCGACCCAAAGCAAACATGATGAATATGCACCCTGCTAGGGCAGACCCACACATTCATCCTTCACGCTTCCACGAGATAGACGGTGCACCACGCTAGGGCGTGCCCACACTTAGTCGATCAAGCTTTTCACGTGTGTCGCATTTGGAAGGCATCTAAAACTTAATATTTAATGAGGGATTTGGTTTTTATATACATATACATATCCAATCACCACAATACATAGTACGTATCATATACATGCTATATCCCACAGAAAACATGCACAAACGATAAAAGCGATGATTATGGCCATCCTAATGTGATTCCTCGAGCCAAGAGGAATCACGGTCATCTAGGTCTACATCACATGCAACCTGTACAAGATGAACTTCTGTGCTTTGCCTTCCGAGTTGATCAACTCATCATATGAATGATCTGCTCTCTCTGGCCGGACGTCTGGGTGCCACCAGCCGATCGGTTGGCTCCTCCAACCGATCGGTTCGCCTGGTCGTCGTGCATCTCGTCATGGCCGCCACCCGCTCATCTCGCTCCTCGAACCGGTCAACAACCGATCGGTTCACTCCTTGAACCGATCGTCTGGAACGTCAACCGATCGGTTCACGCCTTGAACCGATCATCTCAGCTGTCGTCTCGATGTCCGCCGTTCTTTGACATAACAGGAAATAAAATTCTATCCTATTTTATATTGTAAAAAGAGAAACCTCGAGTTACATTCGAGGGGAGTAAAGGTAGGAAAGAAATCTCGAATTATTTCGAGTTACATCAGGAATAGGAGAAGGAAGATCGGTGCGCAGACCGAGATGCAAGCAACCACAAACAACCATACACAGATAGGGTTTATTGGCCATAACCACGCTATACATCAACCACAAAACTCGTTTAAGGGCGACGCGTATCGAGTGCATTAATAATACATATCATATATGTAATTTGGATTTGTGGATTTAGGATTGGACATGCATAAAGCCAATTTTATTCGCATCGTATGCAATAAATAAAGGCGACAAACCAAAATCGATCATATCAATATTCCCAAAGTATAGAGCAGTTGACGTGGCTCTGATACCACTGTTGGGTTTTAGGGGAGGCAGAGAAGGCAGCGGAAACAAAAAATTTTCTCCCCCAAACCAGAACAAGGAAACGCGTCAACGTCTATACAATAGGAAAGGATGGTTTGTGGAATCATACCTTGTCCCGAGGCTTGCTCGGCGACAATACCTCGCGCCTTGTGCGGTCTTCAACTCCGGTCTTCGACGGTGTCTGTACAGCTCCTGGTCGCACCGGGACTGACGACTCCTGGTCTCACCGGACTGTCGGGTTGACAGTTGTCCTCCTGAGCGGCAGAAACCTCCCGCCTTTGAAGTAGTCCACACGGACCACCTGGAACTCCAATCTCCTTGTCCCACAAGGAATTGGAAGGAGTCGCACCCTCCTGTTGACGTACTAGTCGCAAACACACTCTCCTGCCTCCAGTTGCAACTGCAGTTGTCTTTCCCTTGCTGCACCTCCCTTTGCAGGAAGCACTTGCTCGGGTTCTCTCTCGGTTACCAAAACCAGAGAGAACGACAACTTTGCAGAGCAACTGGTTGCACTGAGTTGTACTTTGAGAAGCCCCCAATACCCCTATATATATAGGAGAGTCATGGGACAGGGTTCTCCATCCCGGGCAATGCGGGACTAAAAGCAGGATTAGAAGGGTTCGAGATTTTCCACAAAAGCAACCAACTCGCAACCTGAACCGATCGTTTCACAAGTGAAACGGTCGGTTGGGGACCTGAACCGGTCGGTTCACAAGTGAACCGGTCGGTTGGGACACCTCAACCGGTCGGTTCACAAGTGAACCGGTCGGTTGGTGGTCCTGGTCGGTTCCCGATTGACTTTCCTTCTTTTGTTTCTAATTAGTATCGAATATCAATCCTATTTCCCAATCAAATTGGGCAATTGAAACGAAAGGAAAATTCTCACCAATCCTATTTTCCCAAGTTGCTCGGTTGCACCAGTTGAAACGATCGTTTCAACACTTGAAGCAATCGGTTCACCCTGATCTTGAGCCGATCGGCTCAACACTTGAGCCGACCGGTTCATCACATGAACCGATCGGTTGGGAGTACAGGTTGTGCAGAATCAGTCAATTGCGATTTCAATCAATTCGATACTCCAATCAATGTGTCCAACTCCTTGAACATTATGATATTGAGCTATCAATCAATTGAGTGTTTAATTGAACTACTAAACTCCTTTAGTAATCAATCTAAACATTGCTTGTGGACAAAACTCCTCTTCCAGGTTAAATCCTATGTGTGTGACCTTGCAGGTCCATTTCACGTTGGCAGTGAAAGTCCATAACACTTATGACTTCACAAGCAAAGAGCGGTGCCTAGTCACACATCAGTGCTACCCAAGTGAAAGTAGAAAGTTAGAGAACAACTTTCAATCCTACAATCCGTGAATGGTGTTACAGCGAATGTATAATTCCTTTGTCACTGATATCCCGAATGAACTCGAGGCATGGAACAGTCATACTGTCAACGTTCATTCACTTTCTTGATCTCAGAGCAGATTGGAAGAGATATGTATGACATCAATATCACATATTGATTCACACATGCGTGCGCACGCCTATTTCAATCCTACTCATCAAGTGGCCTTGGATATCAAACTCCCTCAGGAGGGACAAATCCCATATCTATCACTCACCCCTCAAAAGCCCCATGTGTCAAAGCCACCCAATCATCACCTTTATAACAACCCATGTTTCATGACTGCGTTTGATGATGTCAAAGTGTGCCCAACGACATGTGTTGAGTGCAGTGATTTCAGGTCTAAGAATCACACTCACCACCATCACTGTGAGTACTGACTGTGACTACCATGTCATGGTTCCATGTGTCAAACTCACGGTGGGTCTGTCCGGTACACTTGTTCTCTAACAAGTACCTATGTGTTTGGTTTGATATCTCTATATCATGACTAATGAGATTTTGTCATCAACCAACACCACAATCTAGTCTTGTGTGTCATTGTTGTCTATCTACCTTCCACAATGACATCCGACCAGGGACATAACAAGAATGTACAAACTATTAGCATCCGTATGATCTCATCGTTCAGGTCATGAACCTGAAGGCATACGTCATTGAGTACTGTCATTCTCTAGACATTCAATATGTTCTATTACTATCTCATATGACTGAACCAGAAAGAATTGGAAGCTTGCCTTTGATGTTTATCAAATCAATCTTAATGTATCCCACCAATCATCTCATGATTGGCTCTCAGGGCATACATACCAACAGCTCGTCCTCCTCTTGGTATTGGCAGGGGGAGGAATTCTGCGGGTCGTGGAGCATCTTCTAGATCTACTACTGTTGTTGCTCGTCCTCAGACTGGCCAACGCTTCTGCAACTTTTGTGGCCGGTCTAATCATGTTGAAGACAAGTGCTGGGAAAAGTATGATAAACCTGCATGGGCCAATGCGGCCAATGACACTAATGCTACTTCAGAGACACCTACCCATCCTGTTCTGTCTGATGACTCGGGTACTGCCACTGCGGATTACATTCATGTTGAGGTGGAGTGCCTACTACGTGAGCGTACTGGCTCCTCTTCTATTGCCATTACAAGTGGAGCCCATGCTGCGACCTACTCGGGTTGTGATACTGCCTTCCTCAGTACTCCATCTTCTAGTGCTGGTAATACAAAATGGGTTATCGATTCAGGCGCATCGTCTCACATTTCTGGAAATCGAGCTTTATTTAGAAATTTGTCTAGAGCAGCTACTGCTTCTTCTGTCATGCTTGTTGATGGTTCTAAGTCTGCAGTTTCTGGGGTTGGAGACATTGTATCTAAGTTTCTTCTGAAGTCGGCTTTATATGTGCCTCGTTTTCTGCTGAATTTATTATCTGTTAGCAAAATCTTACGCAGCCTGCAATGTAGCCTGACCTTTATACCTGGTTCGTGTGTTTTTCAAGACCTTCACACGAGGACGAAGATTGGTGGGGGGGCATGAAGGATCTGATGGCCTCTTTTATCTGGATGATCTACCAAGACTGGACAAGGTTGCATTGGCTTCTACTTTATCGGAATTATCTGCATCAGTCTCTGCATTACAATGGCACTACCGTCTTGGACACCCTTCTTCTGAAAAACTAAGACATGTCATTTCTAGTGTTGACACTCATAAGTTTCAGTGTGAATCATGTCAGTTAGGGAAACAGACTAGGGCTGTTTACCCTAAACGTCCTCAGAGTAGTAGCAAAAACTTTTTTGATCTTGTTCATGCTGATGTATGGGGTCCTTGTAATGTGCCTAATTTGTCTGGATACAAATACTTTTTACTATTTATTGATGATTTCTCTTGGACCACTTGGTTGTTTCTGTTGAAAAGTAGGTCTGAAGTGTTGTCTACTATTAAATTCTTTTTTGCTGAGGTGAAAACACAATATGCTCTGCCTGTTAAAGTTTTTCGTACTGATAATGCACTTGAGTTTGTCCAAAAAGATGTTGCAATGTTTTTTCGTTCTGTTGGCACTTTACATCAAACTTCTTGTGCATATACACCACAGCAAAATGGAGTAGCTGAGAGGAAAAATAGACATTTGTTAGAAGTTGCTAGAATTATTATGATGCACTATCATGTACCCAGATTGTTCTGGCCTGAAGCAATATTGACTGCATGTTTCTTAATTAATCGGATGCCTTCCTCTGTGATTGGAAATAAAGTACATGTCCAAATTCTACAACCTGATGCACCCTTATTTACTGTACCTCCTCGGATTTTTGGTTGTACGTGTTTTGTGAGATTGCTTGGTCCTACTCATGATAAATTATCTCCCCGTGCTGAGAAATGTATTTTCTTAGGGTATTCTCGTACACAAAAAGGATATAGATGCTATAGTCCTACTGCAAAGAAATGGTTTATCAGCAGTGATGTTGTCTTCTTTGATAATACCCCATACTACTCATCTAGCGGAGATAATCTGCAGCCTGATATTATTGCTTCCCCTCTGCCTATTACTACTGAATGTGTGTCTGAGAATTCTGATCAAATGCCACCTAAGAATACGACACCACCTCTTATTGTTTATCAACGTAGGAACAGACCTCCACCTGAACAAGTACCCCTCACTCAACACCAATCTCCTCCTCAAGAAGGTCCTACCACACCTGAGGTAATTTCTGACCTGGATATACTTATTGCTCTTAGAAAGGGAACTCGTTCCTGCACTTCTCATAACATTGCTAACCATGTATCAACTGCACATCTGAGTATTCATGCTAGCAATTTTGTCTCTGCTTTATCTGATGTCACTATTCCGAAAAATACTCATGATGCCTTGCAAAGTACAGCCTAGACTTCTGCTATGCAAGAAGAGATGTGTGCTCTTACTGACAGACAAACTTGGGAGTTGGTGGATCCACCTCCTCAATGTAAGCCTATAGGTTGCAGATGGGTATATGATGTTAAATATCAACCTGATGGTACTATAGAACGGCTGAAGGCACGCTTGGTTGCAAAAGGGTATACACAGACTTATGGTATTGATTACTTTGAAACTTTTTCTCCTGTTGCCCGCCTTAATTCAGTCAGAATTCTTCTTTCTGTTGCTATTAATCTGGACTGGCCTCTGCTGCAATTAGATGTTAAGAATGTTTTCCTATATGGTGATCTGCAAGAGGAAGTGTATATGGAGCAACCCCCTGGATTTGTTGCTCAGGGGGAGTCACACAAAGTCTGCAGGTTGAAGAAGTCTATTTATGGGCTCAAACAGAGCCCTCGTGCCTGGTTCAATAAATTAAGCAAAATTCTGATTGCTTTTGGTTTTCTGAGATCTCAAGTGGATCATTCTGTTTTTACTAAGAAGACCTCTACTGGAATTGTAATTCTTATTGTCTATGTGGATGATATTGTTCTTTCTGGCAATGACTCTATTGCTATTCAGGATACTAAAGCCCATCTCTGTAAGCACTTTGCTACTAAAGACTTGGGTAAACTGCGGTATTTTCTGGGCATAGAGGTATCCAGAACCTCTAATGCACTAGTGTTATCTCAGAGGAAATATGTTCTAGATCTTGTACAGGAAACTGGTATGCTTGGAGCTAGACCTGCTGACACTCCTCTAGATCCCAATGTCAATTGGGATGATGATTCGTCTCCATCTTTTGCTGATAATAAAAAGTACAGGAGATTGGTTGGTAAAATGATATACTTAACTGTGACTAGAGATGACATATCTACTTCTGTGGGACTTCTTAGCAGGTACCTAGATAAACCCAGACAGTACCACTGGGATGCACTATGTCATATTCTGCGATATCTAAAAAAGTCTCCTGGCAAGGGACTTCATTACAGGAAAAATGGGCACTGCTCTCTAGAAGGGTATTCTGATTCTGATTCTGATTATGCAGGGAGTCAGATTGACAGGAAATGCACTTCTGGCTATTGTACCTATGTTGGAGGCAATCTAGTCACATGGAGATCCAAGAAACAAAATGTGGTTGCCAGATCTAGTGCTGAAGCTGAATATAGGGCTATGGCCCATACTGCTTGTGAGCTGCTTTGGGTACGCTCTCTTCTTAAAGACTTCGGAGTTGAGTCTTCTTCTGCTATACCCATGCACTGTGATAATAAAGCTGCTATCTTTATTGCCACCAATCCTGTCTATCATGAGTGCACCAAGCATATAGAGGTCGATTGTCATTTTATTCGGGAATCTATTCTTACTGGCAAGATCTGCACACCTTTTACTCGATTTGAAGACCAGGTTGTTGATATCTTCACCAAACTGCTGCCTAAGAAGCATTTCAGCGCTTTGATGGACAAGTTGGACATGATTGACATCTATGCTCCAACTTGAGGGGGAGTGTTAATATTTGTGTTGCTTTATTTATGTTATGCTATTTTCCATTATATCTGGACCTTTCTGTAATTGTTACTTTTCTATAAATAGAAGGGAGCACACATTGTGCAACCCTAAGCTCTCCAAGTCTCATTGTCTTTCACAAATATGTAACTTTGGCAATTGACTATATGACTGTGAGGAAGTTAGGCACCATCACTATTGTGATACCTTTTGTCTGCCATTGTTTGTTACCACATGATCTTGATATGTGGTACTGAATTTCTCCATGGATTATTCACATATACTGGGACAAATATAAAAGCCATTATTACCATGTACATTATATGCATAATGTGGGGATGAGATAATATAAAAGCATAGTTACCATGTCAACCATGTCCATGTTATGGGATATATGTAGCAAGTGTCATATATAAACAAATATAAGACTACAAAATTACAAAATCTATATTTTTTTACAATATTTGTTTGTTGTGTTGCAAAGTAGTACATTTTCTTCCTTTGTATGTTAAAAATACTAATAGTAAGAATATATGTATACTAATGAGTTTATCACTAAAAATGGTTGCAAATCATACTTATATTTAGTGAATTATTTAGGTAAATTATTATGATTATAATATATATTATGAGATTGTATTGTAGATCTTTGATCACATACAATTAGGAAGACATAAAGAGGCAGATTGGGGGATCTTTCCCAATTTTAGGCTTTTTAGGATGGCTTATATTTTAATTGAGATAGATGAGGTGTAAATGAGAGAAATGGTAGAAAATATAAAGGCATACCTTAGATTAGGCTTATTTGAGCCATAGCAGTCAAAATTCCTTACTCCAACATTTCTCCTCTCAAACAACAAAAACAGGTTCAAACATGCAAAATCGGTATTTCTATCAGTACACCAGTAAGTTTCACCAAAATTTGGTGGTATTTGGTGAAATCTTGTGATATTTTCCAGTATACCCATCGATATACCGATATTTGCAATTCTATCAATACACTCGCAGAATATCCTAACTGATAGTGTCGAAATCAAAATTTCGAGCTTCGAGCGAAATTTTGCCTGTTTCGATGATATTTCATTCCTTGAAGGTAATAACACACATAGAGGAGGTTGTTCTACTATTTGACATATTTTTGTGTTTTTGAGGAAGGCAAGAACACCATCTGTGGAGCATGAGGAAGTAGTGGGGAAGACATGTAAGGAGAAAGAAGAGGATGGGCTGATGAAGCGGAAAATGAGGTAGAACAAGGACACTTATAGGTGGTTGTGGTGGCCATCTTGGGTATGTGTCCGACACAGACATGCTGTAGACAAGTTTGCACATGTTTGACACATGTCCACGGTGTGTCCATGTTGGACACATATCGAGGAAGGTGACGTCGGTCCACAAGAAGTGTCTATGCTTCCTAGCCTTTGAGCAAGTAGTGAGGGAGCAAGTAGAATACATGTCAGCAACAAGTGACTCTTTAACATTCCCCGTTAGTAGATAGCACCAAAATTAGCAAGGAAGGCACAAAAGAAAAACATAAAATTGTGGAGTAGCAATACATACAAGCAAGTCAAAGCAAGTGGCATCATTTCAGACACTAGTTTCGACGAGTAGTCCAGAGATTGATGGGTCACAAATAGTAAACTCCACGTAGTTCTATCCACAAAGTAAGTCATCAACGTGCATAGCAAAGAACGGACAAGCCATAAGAGTATCTGAACACAAGCAAAGTAGTCAACGTGTATAAAACACAAACATGCCAAAGAGTGCTCGAACATAAGCAAAATAGGCAAAATCCAAGAACATAACACAAAAAAAATGTAGTATAAGGGGCAATAATAGTTGGATAATACACCATTGCAAACAAGTAGACACTTTAAGGCTCCAAGATGCATACTAGCAGCAGAGAAAAGAAGTTCCACAAAGTCTCCATGATGAAAATATCAAAGGAAGAAGTCTACAAGCTCTATATGAAGTAGATAGCAGTTGAAGTACATATAGAGAAACTAGAAATTGCTTATTTGATGATTTAACAAGTGTACAATACAGTCTCTTATATAACAGAAGAGAGTAGAGGCCAAGGAATGAGGTTTCGACGAAATCGTCGAAATTTCGTCAAATTTTTTTATTTCGACGCCATCTGCTACGAAATCTGGCAACTATATTGCTATGTCGAAATCATCAAAAATTTTTGCCCAAAATTTGAAATTTTCCTAGGGAAAAAGAAAGTCTCCTTTCCTCCCACATGAAGGACCCCCCACCTATCCCCATATCAAATTTTATTGCATAAAACGATGCATTTATGTGTAAAGATCATCCTTGTGAAATTTCATGGCTTAATTCGTTGATTTGGACGTCGAAACAGGCACTGTTGCATTTATCGAAATTTCAACAAATTTCGGTTTCCATGTTGTCGAAACGGCATCAAAATCGGATACCTCATTCCTTAGTAGAGACTAAAGTAGAGGTAAGCAATATGGGACTAAACTACTGAAGTAAAAACATAAGTGAGGCACATGCTAGGCACATGACACTCAACAAAACACAACATGTCTCTATACTCCCTCTCAAGCTGGAGCGTAGATGTCGAACATGCCCAGCTTGTCCACTAGAGTCTGAAAACGAGCTTTTGGAAGAATCTTGGTGAAGATGTCCGCTACTAGCTTTTTAGTGCCGAGATATGGAGTGCAAATCCGGCCAGAAATAACTCTTTCTCGAACAAAGTGACAATCGACCTCAATATGTTTTGTCCGCTCATGAAAAGTGTGGTTGCTCGCAATAAAAATGGAGGCATTGTTGTCACAAAAAATCGGTATAGGGCTGGAATAGGATATATTGAACTCTTGGAGGACACTCTGGACTCACAGAAGTTCACATGCAGCATTAGCCATAGCTCGATATTCTGCCTCTGCACTGGATCTGGCTACAACAGTCTGTTTTTTGCTTCGTCGGGTAACAAGATTTTTGCCCACAAATGTACAATATTCTGTTGTTGAATTACGATCTGAACGACTTCCTACATAGTCAGAGTCTGAAAAACCAGATAGATTACAATGGCCATGCTTCTTATACAACAAGTCTTTTCCTGGAGAGCTTTTAAGATATCGTAGAATGTGACATATAGCATCCTAATGACATTGTCGAGGTTTATCAAGATACCTGCTGATGAATCCTACAGCAGCAGAGAGGTCAGCTCTTGTGACTGTCAGATAAATAAGCTTGCCTACCAGCCTTCTGAACTGATGATGATCAGCATAGGGAATAGAATTGTCATCGTCCCAATCCATACTTGGGTCAAGGGGAGTGTTGGCTGGCTTGTAGCCAAGCATACCGGTTTCCTGCAAGAGATCAAGTACATATTTCCACTGACAGAGACAGCCCTACAGATGATCTAGAAACCTCAATGCCTAAGAAATATCTCAGCTTTCCAAGATCTTTAGTGACAAAGTGCTTTTCTAGGTAGGTTTTAGCTGCCTATCTACCCACGGTATCAGTGCCAGATAAAATAATATCATCAACATAAACAATAAGAATGACTAGTCCAGCCACTGTTTTGCGGATAAAAACGGAATGATCTGAGTGAGACCGACGGAAGCCAAAAGTGACTAAGATCTTATTGAGTTTGTCGAACCAAGCACGTGGGCTCTGTTTGAGACCGTAGATGGCCTTTTTCAGTTTACAGACTTTTAAGGCAAACTCCCATTGAGCAACAAAACCGGGTAGTTGCTCCATGTATACTTCCTCATATAAATCTCCATAAAGAAATGCATTTTTAACATCTAACTAAAAGAGAGACCGGTCTTTATTAACAACAACAGAAATCAGAATTCAAACAGAATTTAATCGTGCAACAGGAGAGGTCTCAAAATAGTCGACACCATATGTCTGCGTGCACCCTTTTGCAACAAGTCGAGCTTTCAGGCGTTCAATTGTTCCATCAGGTTGATACTTAATGATAAAGACCCATCGACAGCCAACAATAGGGCATGAAGGAGGGCGATCCACAAGATCCCATGTTTTGCGATCACAGAGTGCCTGCATTTCCACATCCATTGTCTGTTTCCATGCAGGAATAACTAGAGCTTCTGCATCAGTCTTTGGAATAGTGACAGCGAAAATTGCAGAAGTAAAACATGCAAAACTGTTATGCAAATTAGCAAAATAGCAGTAATGAGTAATGACTGATAGGATGTCTAGTGTAGGAGAACACCTTTGCGCAGACTGATAGGAAGGTGCAAGTCAGAAGTTACCTCAGTGTTTGTTTGATCATCCGCAGACGGAGGAATTGGTTGTGGAGGGGTCATGGAAGGAGTGCTAGTCTTTGGTCGGCGTTTATACACTTGCAAAGGGCGACCTTCAAGCTGGTCAGAAGAGGGTAGGTCCTCAACAACATCTGGTAGAGGCATGGGTGTCAACATATCACTGGATAGCGTTGCCCCATCATTAGAAAAATAGGGCAATGCTAAAAAAAGATCACATCCGCACTGACAAACCATTGTTTGAGTATCGGATCAAAGCATCGATATCCTTTCTGGGTTCTAGAATATCCCAAAAAGATGCATTTAGTGGAGTGAGGATCAAGTTTCATCATCCTTGGGTGTAATTTTTTTAACAAAACAGGTACACCCAAACATACGAGGAGGGACAGAGAACAGAGGTGCATCAGAAAACAAAATGGTGTAAGGGATATGATTCTGTAAAATAGAGGATGGCATACGGTTTATAAGATAGCATGCCGTGGAAACCGCCTCAAGCCAAAAACGGTGAGGGACTTTATAATGAAGAAGAAGAGTGCGAGCAACCGCCAATAAGTGGCGATTTTTCCGTTCAGCAACACCATTCTATTGTGGAGTATAAGGGCAAGTGGTTTGATGGATGGTGCCACGAACAGAACAAAAGGATGTGACAGGCTTTTGCATAAATTCTAGGGCATTATCAGTACGGAAAATTTTAATTGGTTTATTGAACTGGGTCTGTATTTCAAAAAAGACTGATATTGTCCAAAACAGTGCCACGATCTTTGAGTAAAAACAGCCAAGTAGCGTGGGAATAATCATCAATAAAAGTCAGAAATATTTAACACCAATGCATGAACAATAACAAAAAGTGCCTTAGAACCAATTTCCTTTTTAGCGGGAAATACATACCGCGTTTGTTTTCCCAAAACACAAGATGCACAAGAAAAAGTGTTTTTAGATAATGTAGGAAATAAATGCTTCAATTTTGTAGCAGACGGATGACCCAGCCGGAAGTGCCACTGAAGTCCTGTGACTAATGTAGACCGAAAAGCAGATGCTGCAGGCGGTCCATCCAAATAGTAAAATCCATCTGGTCCTTCATGGCCCGAATCAATCCTCGTCTTTGTGCGGAGATCCTTCAAAACACAACCAAAGGGATCAAATTTAATAGAGCAATGAAACTGTTTTACTGACAGATAATAAATTAACAGGAAATTGGGGAATGTATAAAACAGATTGGAGATGCAGCTTGCGAGATAGAGGAACAGTGTCAATGCCATGAACATGAGTTTTAGAGCCATTCACAATAGTGACAGATGGAATATTAGAGGTTTTAGTCAGAGCAAAAAATAATTGGATGTCGTCAGCCATATGGACAGACGCACCAGAATCAATGCACCACTTATGTTACCAGCAGAAGGAGAGGTAAGAATGGAGGAGGAACCAACGGTAGATGTCGAAGGTAGCTAAGTCATGCGCTCGTGGAAAAACTTCTCGAACTCTGAGCGAAGCCATTCAGTAGACGGCGGAGCTGATGGTTGTTCATATGCAGTATCAGTAAAGGTTTTTGTAGAGGCCTGGTTAACCCAGGCTTACCGTGCTTGATTCAGCACCTATCTTCATTGTGATTATCACGACCACAGCAGTTGCAGAAGCGAGGGCCAGTAGCTTGGCCTCGTCTAGGAGCAGTAGAGGAGTCACGTCCACCAGTGGGAGGTAGACGTCCGCCACAACCACGGCCTCGACCGCGGTCACGTCCAGAGTCAGCAGTGCGAACAGCTAGAGCAGGATGCTCAATAACAGGATTGAAAGTCACCGACGGTAGTCTTTGAACTCGCTTAAGGACGTCACGAATAGTAGGCAAAGGGTCACTAGACAGAATCTGATCGACCACGCCGGAGAAGGAAGCAAGAAGGGAAGCTAAAAATTGGACCAGTTGTAGTTCATTGCGCTGCTTCTGGGCTTTTTTTATGGCAGTTGTCAAGGGATGGTAGATTTCATGCTCATTCCAGAGAGCATAGCACTGGTTGTAGAAATCCTCGATAGAAGTGTCAGAAGAAAACTCATTGGCTAGGTTTTTAAAATTTCAAAAACACGTTTAGGATTCTACTGATGGGAGTAGACATGGGAGAGTTGATCCCACATTGCCTTAGCATCATGAAGGCATAACAAGGACTGACAAATCCGCAGCTCGGTGCTATTAAGAAGCCAGGACATAACACCAGAGTCGTCTTTGGACCATTGTACATAAGTTTGATTGTTTTTTTCATCCGCAGTAGCAGTAAGAGCAGCAAGAGGATCAGTGGTAAGATGTGAGTATCGGTCTTGGGCTTTGACATAGAGGACGAAGGATGCCAACCACAGGTGGTAATTAGAGCCATCGAGCTTGACGGTAGTAACACAAAGAACGAGGAGGCTCAACAGAAGCCATGATGAGCAGAGACAGGGCAGTAGTGAAGAGGCAGCGCAACAACAGCAAGCAATAGATATAGGACCCGCTATGGGGAAGTAGCAGCAACAGAGATCTGACACATCAGATCAGAAGAGACTCGTACCGGGAAGAGAGACTGATAAAGGAACCTACTCCGTCATGAGGAAGATCAATATTTCGTCATGAGGAAGATCAATATTCCGTCATGAGGCGCAGGCAGAGAAACCCAGAGGGATAGGAGACTCTCAATGTGTGGTGGCTATGGCTGTCCGGGAGTTTGCACGTATGGAAGTTGCAACTCGGGGGGGGGGGGGGGGGAATTGAAGGTTTAGGGCATAGGGGCAGGGTGGGAAGTTGCAACTCAGGAAACTGGACCTGCTCTTGATACCATATAGAGAAACTGGGAATTGCTTATTTGATAATTTAACAAGTGTACAATACAGTCTCTTATATAACAGAAGAGAGTAGAGACTAAAGCAGAGATAAGCAATATGAGACTAAACTACTGAAGTAAAAACATAAGTGAGGCACATGTGAGGCACATGCTAGGCACATGACACTCAACAAAACACAACATATCTCTATAGTACACAAGCTCTCGAAGAAACACATCTAATAGAAAGATCCTCACATAATAGCAGCAAAAGGAAGATCCACATAATATCTAGAGCAACAATAACATTTTCTTCTGATGTAATATGCGACAACATTACAAAGGTTTGAGTAGAAAAATAAATAGATCTTTTGTGCATCTGTCTCATGGGATGGATTAGGTCATCAATCAGATTGGATTAGCAGTCGTGTTATGTATATGTGGGGTGGCACAAGAACTAAGGGATGTACGACTACATGTATGTAGGGTCGGAAGGGGGGAAGGAACAACTAAATATAAAAAATCCTGAAAACATAAGATGTGTTGTTGGTATGGATAAAATAGGGGCATGTTATGTAGGGCGGTATAGTAGGAGATGAAGTTGAATGCCGATATATAGTGACAATCGCAGTTGACTCGATGTGATAGTGAAGACAGACGTCAAGTGATGCAACAATTGGTAAAGATAGCATATAACACAACATATTAATAAAGACATGTTTGATTTAACATTAGTCATATTCAACATGTCTTGAAGGACATGCATCATGTCCGATAAGAGCAACCAGCACCAACAAGAGACACATCGTGTGAAAAAATTTAATATGACAGGCAGTTCTCAAGGCATTTTGACAGCGGGAAGGAGAATAAATGTTGTGATGGGCAACTTGTAGTCTGCTTTCGGCACACGCCGTGTCAAACATGAGGTAATGGCGATGACACAGACTAAAACGTGCATTGTGTATTTTGGTCAGACATTGTGTGATCCAAATACATAGTGTAAGCTATCAAAACGCCATGAAAGTAGTCACGATTTGGATCGCAAATGGGAAAACCACCGCTCACATGCCTTGTCAACTAAAGGCACGTTGTGCGACACAACACAAGCATGAAAGACCCTAAAATGGCATTGGAAGGGTGGGAAACTCTTCACAGGTCTCCACCTTAGCAAGGTAAGGATACATTATCCCCAATAGCAACATAAAAGTGAATCTTTTCCATGATTTAGAATTAGACCTAGACGGATGTGGCATGTATGGAGGCAACATGGTTGATGGTAGCAATGAAGATGGTGGCAACATGGATGGCAGCAGCGATGACATCAAAATGGAGGGCGGCATCGACAAGCATGAAGATGATGTGGACTAATAGATCTAGTAGCATCAGCTCGATAGAGGCGCTTCTACTAAATGAGGGGGTTGGATATCCCTTTGGGCAGCCAAGCATCGCCAAGAGGCGGTTGCGGCCTACATGGGAGGCCCTCTCTCTCCTTTCCTCTCTTGGGGTTAGGGGAGAAGGAAACAACTGCTCTAATACCATATAGTAAATTAGGATAAAGGGAAAATTCCATGTATATAGGAGGAGGAAGCATTACAAACTTAAGAAGAACCCTAACAGATCAAAACACACTTCCGACCCATATTACAAATAGACAGATTAACACTAAATAATAATGCTCTGCAACACTCCTCATAGGTCTTTACCAATTCATGGGCCAAACACACTCGGTCCCTTCATGAAAGTTGATCACATGGCCTCTCACTTTCTCCCCGTTCAACATTCCAACCAATTCATAAGCTCAGTAATGAAATTGGCTCTCTCTTCTATTCCATTCTGGAAAAAACTGGTGAGCTTATTCCACTCAGTACACTGTAGATCTATCTCAACCTAATGTCTTGTCAACAATAGGTGTTTCACAATAGAATATGTAAAAAGACATGGATACAATACTCCATCCTCAAAAGACATTGTAACTCTTCCTTTAGCCATCATAATCGCCCAATATCACCTAGAACAATCCATTCCAACTGTTTTCCTTGTCCCCATCCTAATAATTTAGAAACATCCTGGTCAATGTCAATTTAATATATAAATTGAAGGAAAATCCATTCTGAAGGTGGAAACAAAAACCCACTTCCCTTCACACCCCATTTGAACTCATCCTATAGTTCCTAAACCTAATCTTATCTTAAAAAAACAACTCCCATCTGTACTATCATATATATCCATCATTATCAAGACATTATGCAAAGCAATGTGCATCAAAATCAAACATTCTATAACCTAAGAAGTATCCAAGTATATGAACATTACGCCACTTGTGCCACATCTATCTCCTCCTTATAAATGGAAGAAATTCCTAGTATCATATCAATAAGCCGCCAAAATGCTACATCCTAACTGATGTAGGACTTCCAATATATCATTGTAACTGGCAAATCATGTTCCTCCTCCACAACAAGATCCATGTTCCTCAAAAACTATAGTAGTTCTTATTTTCTATGTACCACTACTAAAGCAACTCATGTTGTTTATATTGCGCAAGGGAATCGACATTGTTACGAGTAGGGAAAAAAATACATAATACACAATAATAACGAACCATTTGTAAAGACTCCCCCAAGCTGGGGATCATATAATCGGTTACCAACATACCATAAGGATAATGAAACGTGTTCCCAATAAAAGGTTGGTGTATAAAGCAAATGTTTGATCAATGATCTCAGGATCTTCTTGGGCACCATTGCATATGGTAGAAAAGTGGTAGTCCACCTCAACATGTTTATCTTCTCATGATACACAAGTTTGCTAACAAAAAGGCAGTGATGTAATGATCAAACATTATAGGCACAACCACAATGATCACATGTCTGAGCTCATAAACAGTGCTTCCGCCCATATAGTTCACAAATCTATTGCCCATGGCTCAATAGTCAATACTTATGCTTTGCACTAGATTTAGCTACCACTTTCAGATTTTTCTTCTATAGGTAATTAGATAACCACTCACCAAGGTACAATTCTTTGGAGTAGATCGCTTGTGTTATCAACTTACTACATTATCATTATTAGAATAACTAGATAGATCCATGGTTCCATTTTTCTTGTAGAAAACACCCTTTTCAAGACAATTTTGAAGGAACAAAAAAAATCTTACGAGACAACATCCAAAAGACTCTTCTTGGATTTATCATTACTTTAACCACAATATATATATGACTCCAGTGATAGTAAGATAAAATAACCTTTTGTATCACTTTTTATCTTCCAACTCACTAGAAGTATCATCCCACAACTTGTGAACCTGATCAATAAGAGAGCTTGCTGATTTGCAACCAAGCATACATTTCTACTCAAGGAGATCAGACATACTTTTCCTTTGAAAAAAGATACCACATTTTTGTTGTCCCCAATCCCCAGAATATCTCAACCTACCCGATCTTAAGTAACAAAATGCTTCAACAAATGTGGCTTCGTTCTTCCACTACAAGTTGTAACACCAATAGAAAGTACAATATCATCCACAAATATTGAGCTACACGACACCAATGATAGTTTATTTCACAACAATCAGTTCGAGATATCAGAACCAAAAATCAAATAGAGACACAAGGAAACCAAGAATTGGCCTTCGTTGAAGGCCATAAAGTGTTTTCTTGTACTCGCTAAGTTTTCCTCCACAATCTCCCGAGAAAAAACATAGGTGCTTGCTCCACGTACATGGATTCCTCCAAGTTTTCACTCACATATGTAAATTTGAGACCCAACTAATCCATGGAATGACACAAATGGTGCTACCACATTTATTTATAAGTAAAGTTTCCAGACTAAAAGCTCATGTTAAGCGAGATGAAATTGAGGTTGTCATACACTATTCCAAATGCAATAAACCTTTAGGATTGACCGGTCTAACATACACTTTTACAAATCATGTTGGTCCATTTTTGGGGATGAAGTAGCTCAAGATGTCCTCGAATTTCTTTGTAAACTTCTTAGGGGGGTGAACAAAACGTTTATAACATGGATTCTCAAGAAACAGACACCATGAAGAGTTTATGAAGGAGATTGATTGCTCTTCATAATTATGTATGCATCAAGCTCATAAAGAAGGTCCATGTTCTTCCATCTATAATCTCAAAGAATAACATATTTTCTAAAGGTAGAAAAAGATAGGGACATCATGCTGTTTTAGTTTTGTTGTGATGACATCCGTCTTCCCACAAGTTAAGATAGCCTTTAGTAATGTTCAAATATGTAGAAGCATAGGTTCCGTTGTACATCCTAAAGCTCATTGTTTGGCTCAGACTTTAGTTTAAACTACTCAATAGTCAATCCCCATGGTGTTCACAGCCAGCCTTATCTAAAGTTGATACATGTGCACGTCCCAATGAAAATGGTGATAAAGAAAATGGTTTAGAACTTCATAGACGTCTAAAAGAGCTGATTAGCTATTCAACTTACTTGAGATGAGGTTTCTATCAACAGTAGAGGATGCCTAAGAGAAGAGGACAAATTTAAGGGGTAGATACAAGAAATAAAGTTACTTGGTCATTCTAGGTTCACTAGAGATGTCTAGTTACTTGGTAATTCTAGATTCACTATAGATGTCTGTTATAAGCTGCATGGTTATCAAAACACATGCACTGCATAGGTCAGGAGGAACAATATTGTGTTGATTATGATCAGAAGACTTCGACTCTCTTCTAGGACGATGACAAGTTCCACAAGTACCATGCTGCTCAGCAAACTTTTTAAGCCAGTTGTCTCCATGAAAGAAAAGCATACCAACTGCATGATTATCACCGACCCAAGCAGCTCAATTGCGGTGTAGTATAAAAGTTGGAACTTGAAGATGATGAAGTTAATTCGTAAGTGGTCAATTGCACTTTTGTCAATGTAGTCAAAGATAAAATATTTAAAATAGAATAAAAGATGAACTCAAATTGTGAAATTTTCAGTCAAATTTTTCATGTTGGTGAGGCTTAGGTATTAAATAAAATGATTTGAGCAGAATTCATGTATTTTACCTTGAATTTTGACAATTTTAATGAATTCTTCCACTTTGGGCATGAATTCAGTGAAAAATCATAATTTTGGTAAATTTTGCACATTTGTTTCAAAAATTGCAGTATGTCGACTTTTGTGCTATTTGTTAGTTGACTGAAGACCAAAGAGGAGCTACTGCTGCATGAGGTCTTCCAACTGTATCTAAGGCAGGTTATACCTAAATCCTATTACCACCGCTATCTTCCAATTCTATCCCCTTGCATCAATAGTTAGAACAATCATCCAAGAACAGACGGTCTGTAAGATGATTACCATCCACGCCTGCGGCAAAAAAGAAAGAGCTACCCGAATTTGAGGATCCACATACTAAGTCTCTAGATTACCAAGTAATAGTCATTTTTGAGTTGCAATCCACACATAATTCTGTAAACATCCTAGATGTGCAATTATTTGGCAATTTATGGTAAAGTTACAATTAAGCATCACATTTGTTACATTTAAAGAATTACTACACACTTTAAGGTTGCATCGTTTAACAGTCAGAAGAATTTTGAGGTTTTGGAGTCCTATGTCATTAAGTGTAATATGTTTTGTACTTCATACATCCACTCATTCCTCACTCACATAATGGCTCCCCTTCCATTCATAACCAATGTAATATATTATTTCTCAAATGTGTTGTGCTTGTCAAAATGATTTTGCATCGAAATTGCTATGTACAATAGACTGAAATAATAACATTTACCAATATATATACTCCCCAACTCCCTCCCTATATAAGATATTATTGTGTAATTTAGCACAGATTAGCACCAACATGTTTATATATTTTATGATTATGTAACATCCTTCATTTCACCATCGAGATTCCCACTGGAATAGTTTGGTTTCCTTTAACAATGGATGTAGGAGACCCCTCATATCTAATATCAGATATCATTGCATTTTGCATAGATAAGTGGATTAGCCTGTAGATTTTTCTTGTGAAAAATTGAGTCGATTCTTTATTTCATTGTCAAAATTGTAAGACCCATAAATGTCAAAATTTCTGTTAATAATTTAACACCATTAGGAACATCGTCAAAATCGGGCATTTTCATCCTTGATGGCTGTAGTAGTTACTTTTCCTACTTCAATCACCCACGGATCCAACTATCCGGTTGATTACAGTGCAGTCATCATCAACCAACGTATTACAATGTTTATGAACAATGACGACAAAATGGTGATATTTATGCACAACGAGAATCAATCCAAACAGCTCAAATCTTATCCAATCAATCTATACACCTGAATGGAACTTAGGTCTGATTGCTTACTCCGGCCCCAATGCAGATCCCATCCAATCTCCATGGTTGTCCTTTACAATGTTTTTTACCCATATTTCTCCTATCTATCTACTATTTTCATGTTAAACCAAAACCACGGTGAGTTGCCAGATGAGACCAGTTGGTGTGCAGTTACAGTTGATATAATGAAATCCTTAAAAGAAAAATGACACCTGGAGACCTATTTCTGTTCTCTCAGGGTCAATCATTGTTTGCAGGTAGATTTTCCACTGTTAAACTCAGTATTGCATGAGCTACCAAGGGTTTGTTAGTTAAATCATGAAATGATCTAGCATAAATCTAAGAGTTCACATTTCTTGCCTTTACAAACAAACCTTGTTATCTATTCTCCTTTTACTACAAAGGTTTTTTAGAGTAAATACCATGAGTTTGTTTTCCATTTCAAATTATCCAATGCTTTCTCTAAGCATATACAGTTCATGAATCAGTTCTAAGTAGCATGGATTCAACTAACTCATACCGAAACAGAATCAGCAGCTTGAACAAGTCTATCAACAGGAAGTCCCAAAGCCTGAAAAAGACCAAATGCTCCTTTCAGAAATATACATGAGATTTTAGAAATACATCATTGTGTTTGTAATCAATTTCGAAACTATCTTGACATCCATCATATCAGTCATATATAAGACTATTAAGCCAGATAAAGATTGACCAACTTAATCAAACCAAATTAAGAAACACAATAATAAAACACTGAAAAGATATTAGTCAGTATCCAGCTCTACCTTAAGCATGTGTACTATAACTTTACATAGAGATATATTACTTCAGGAATAAAGAAGCTAACTTCATATATCCTACACAAATTAACCAAGTAAAACATTCAAAAAGTTTTAATAACGAAAAGGAAAGAATTATATTTGTATCCTCCAAACCTACTAGGCAAGAATTGTTCCTAACCTGGAAAAACATATCCAATAGTATAGTTAGAGTAGGAAGAATCTTTATTCTGTATCAACTTCTTTAAAGGACAGAAATAGTCAGAAATTGGCCAGGTGTACAAGGAGGTCCACGACAATCATCACAATGCATCCAACAGTAAAGATCTTGCAGATCAGAAGGCAAATTCGCTAGGACAATGTTGACAGCTACAGTACCATAGAACCGAGGCTAGTGGTAGAGACCAAGTAAGCAAGATTTTCGTAAACTTCAAAATAGTTGACAGTATATGAGACTGATAGAATGTGTGACAGACCTCAAACTTTGGAACTTTTACATTATATTGTATAATTGTAAGGAATTCAAGAGTATTATGTTAAGAATCAAAGTTGAGTAATGAGTGAAATGGTATGACTTTGATTAATTTTTTCGATCTTAGGACTTTGATTGAGTCTTTAATTCAAGAAAATGGAGTAATATTGAGCTGAATTTACAAATATACTAAGATAAGACCTTAATTGAGGCACTCATGGTGAATCAAGCCTGAAAAGTGAAATGGATAATATTGTGAAACTTTTGCATTCATTAGAGGGCCGAGGATTGAACCATGGCATCTAGAACCCAATTACACCCTAATTGGAATATTTTAAGTTTACAAATAGGTCTTTGTGGTAAGAATTGAGAATTTAGTATTTTTTGCATTTATTAAAGACCAAGTAAGAAAGATTTTTGTAAACGTCAACAGAGTTGACAATATATGAGAGTGATAGAATGTGTGACAGACCTCAAATTTTGGAACTTTTAGATTTAATTATAAGGAATTCAAGAGTGTTTTGTTAAGAATCAATGTTGAGTAATGAGTGAAATGGTATGACTTTGATTAATGACTTCGAGCTTAGGACTTCGATTGAGTTTTCAATTCAAGCAAATGGAGTAATATTGAGCTGAATATACAAATATACTAAGATAAGACCTTAGTTGAGGTATTTATGGTGAAGCAAGTCTGACAAGTGGAATTTTAGAATATTGTGAAGCTTTCAGATTCATTAGAGGGCCTAGGTTTAAACCATGGTATCTAGAACCCAATTACACCCTAATTGGACTATTTTTAGTTTACAGAGAGGTCCTTGGGGTATGAATTGAGAATTTAGTATTTTGTACATTTATTAAAGACTAGTAATATTTTTAATGGTTAGAAAAACGGATTTTGAGATAATAGATGAAATTCTAGAAGATTCCAAGTTGGTTAATAACCTAGATAACTAATTATTGAATTATCTCTTAAATAGTTTCAGAATCAAGTTTCCAATAATAAACAAAGTTATATTAGTCTACTCTATTGCATAAGGCTAGATAGTTACAAAATTGAGATTATCCCTATAGAGATATGTAGTTTCATGTGTTTTTCTGTTCCTTTACTTTGAGTGTCATGTGCTTAGCATGTGCCTCACTTACTCCTTTTCTTATGTTGTTTAGTCCCATATGGGTAGCGCTTAGTTTAGTCTCTTGTTATGGTTGCTATATAAGAGACTCCTATGTAATCAGTTTTACTTATCCAAAAACAACATTTCTCCTATCTACATGGTATCAAGAGCAGGACCTCAATTTCTCCCACCCTAATTTCCCACCCATGACATAACAGCCCCCCCCCGCCGCCGCCACAGCCCCTCTCCCTCACCTCCTCCTCCCTCCACCCCTCCTAACCCTATCCCTAGCCGCCCCCCCCCCCCACAGCCGCCGCCTACCCCCCCCCCCCCCAGCCGCCGCCGCCAGCAGCGGCACCCTGCTGCTGCCGCACTACCACCACAGCCACCGCCCATTTTTTTCACCCACTCCCTTCATCCCTACCCACACTACCCTCTCCTCCATATCTTCCCTCCTCACCATATCCACCATTTCCCCCACAATTTCCCTCCCAATCACCTTCTAAATCCTTACGTACAGCCCTGTGCACTTTCTAATTTTTCTCCGTCTACGTCCGGCAGATTGCGGATTTGTGATCGGGACACCTCTGGCCTTCTAAGTTGAGAGTCTACTTTGTTCCTCGGGATTTCTGCCTGCGCCTCATGTTGGAACGTTGATTTTTCCTCATGATGGCGTAGGTTTCTATGTCTTATTTGCCCATATTGGGTCCTTCTGATCTGCCTTGTCAGATCTCTGCTACTTCTGCCCATTAAGGGTCTCTGCTGCCTCTGCCTGTCCAGGGGTTCTACTGCTTCTCTACGGCGTGGTCCATTCTGCAGCCATGGCATATTCTGAGCCACCCAGATCTCTGTGCGTCACCACTGTCAAACTTGAAGGAGGATCCAACTACCATCTGTGGTCTGCGTCGTTTGTGTTGTATGTCAAAGCACAAGGTCGGTACCATCATCTCACTGCTGATCCTCCGGCTGCCCCTACTGCTGATGCTGAAGACAAGACTAAACAGGACTACATTCAGTGGTCCAAGGATGACTCCGGCGTCATGTCCTGGATTCTCAACAGCACCGAGCCTCGGATCAGCCAGTCTCTACTCTGCTTGCATGATGCCAAGACGATGTGGGACCAATTGGCACATGTTTATTCTCACCAGGAGAATCCCAAGCGGGTGTTCGAGATTTTCAAACAACTCGCCAAGAAGGAGTTCTCCACTGACTTGTCGATCGATGACTTCTACAACCAATGCTCTGCTTTATGGAATGAATACGAGCTGTATCATCCGTTGACTGCCGATATTAAAGTTGCACAGCAGCACCGCAATGAACTTCGCCTGGTGCAGTTTCTGGCTGCGCTTCCTGACTCCTTCTCAGGGGTTGTTGATCAAATCCTGTCCAGTGACCCGCTTCCTACTGTTCGAGATGTCCTCAAAAGAGTCTAGTGACTACCTTCGCTGACTCCTGCTTCTGCTCCTGCACCTTCGGCTCTGGCTGCTCGCTCTACTGATTCCGGCTGTGGTCGTGGCCGCGGTCGAGGCCGTGGTGGACGACCTCCTACTTCTAGCGGACGGGGCACTCCTACACCTAGACGGAGCACTTCACCTCATCCACGCCACTGCGGCTGGTGTGGCCGTGATAACCATACTGAGGACCGTTGCTGGATAAAGGATGGTAAACCCGCTTGGGCCAACCAAGCGGCTGATGATACTACTCCTGCTTCTTCTTCTATGGATCAATCTGCTGCACCACCTAACACTGAATGGTTGCGCTCAGAGTTTGACAGAATGTTTCAAGAACGTCTGGCACAACTACCATCTACCTCAGACTCATCAGCCATGCTTGCCTCGTCCTCGTCCGGTAACACAAAGTGGTGCATCGACTCTGGTGCTTCCACTCATATGACTGGTACTCGTCATTTATTTTCACACCTTACCAACCATACTCCTATTTCTTCTGTCACTGTGGCAAATGGTTCAAGAACTATTGTTAGTGGCACTGGCACTGTTCCTCTATCAAAGGAATTATTTCTTCGTTCTGTGTTATATATCCCAAACTTTCCTGTCAATTTACTTTCAGTCAGCAAAATGGTTAAACAATTAAACTGCTCTGTTAAATTTGACCCGTCTGGTTGTATTATGAAGGACCTCCGCACGAAGACGAGGATTGGTTCGGGCCGTGAGGGACCAGATGGGCTGTACTACCTGGATGGACCACCTACTCCAAAGGCGATGCTCTCTACCTCGGTGACAGAACTTCAACTGCATGTTAGACTTGGTCATCCATCTGCGGCGAAACTAAAACATCTTTTTCCTGGCATCTCTGGCAATAGCTTTACTTGTGAATCTTGTGTAATGGGCAAGCATACAAGATCTGTTTTTCCTGCAAAAAAATCTATTTCTTCTTCAGCACCTTTTGAACTTGTGCATGCGGATATTTGGGGGCCATGTTCTGTGCCCAGTCATTCTGGAGTAAAATATTTTCTGACTTTTATTGATGATTACTCTCGTCTTACTTGGCTGTTTTTACTCAAAGGTCGAAACACTGTATTAGATTGCATTAGTACCTTTTTTGCTGAAATTAAAACTCAATTTGATCGGTCTATTAAAACCTTCCGGACTGACAATGCACTAGAATTTATGCAACAATCTGTGACTCAATTTTGCATCTCCCATGGCACACTCCACCAAACCACTTGCTCATACACTCCACAACAGAATGGTGTAGCAGAACGGAAAAATCGCCATCTTCTTGAGGTTGCTCGCACTCTCCTGTTTCATTACAAGGTGCCTCACTGTTTTTGGCCTGATGCAGTTTCGACAGCATGCTATCTTATTAATCGCATGCCTTCTTCTGTTTTGCAAAACAACGTTCCCTACACTCTGTTATTTCCTGATAAACCCTTATTCTCTGTGCCGCCTCGCATCTTTGGTTGTACATGTTTTGTTAAAAACCTTCGCCCTGGTCTCACAAAGTTGGATGCCCGGTCTGTAAAATGTGTCTTTTGGGGATACTCCCGGACTCAGAATGGCTATCGTTGTTTTGACCCCGATAAGAAACAATGGTTTGTAAGTGCGGATGTGATATTCTTTGAACACATGTCGTTCTACTCTGCTGCTGGGGACCGCCTGACTACTGATATTTTGAATAGCACTCCTCTTCCAGTGGTTGAAGAAATACCTTCTGTTCCTACTTCACAAGAGAAACCTCTACAGGTATACAAGCGAAGACCAAAGCCCCTCACTGCCCCGACCGAACCAAATCCTGCGTCAGCGGAGGATCCACCACAGGCTGAGGTATTTTCTGATTTGCATCTTCCTATTAGTTTACGAAAAGGGGTTCGTTCATGTACTCAGCATCCTATTAGTCACTTTTGTTCTACTGATCATCTGAGTGACAGTCTTGCATACTTTACATCTGCATTATCTGCTGTGCACATTCCTAAAACTGCTGATGAAGCTCTTCGCCACCCTGCCTGGAGACATGCCATGAAACAGGAAATGCAAGCCCTATATGAACAACACACCTGGGATCTGGTTGATAAACCTTCTTCTTGTCATCCAGTTGGCTGTCGATGGATCTTTACTGTTAAATATGAACCAGATGGCACCATTGCACGCTTGAAAGCTTGATTAGTGGCGAAAGGATATACGCAAACTTATGGCGTTGATTACTTTGAGACGTTTTCTCCAGTCGCCCGTCTTAATTCTGTTCGTATTTTGGTTTCTGTTGTTGTCAATAAAGATTGGCCTCTTTATCAACTGGATGTGAAAAATGCTTTCTTATACGGCGACCTTCAGGAGGATGTCTATATGGAGCAACCCCCAGGATTTGTTGCTCAGGGGGAGTCTGCTTCTCAAATTTGCAAGCTGCGCAAGGCGATTTATGGGTTAAAACAAAGTCCACGTGCATGGTTCGACAAACTTAGCAAAATCTTAATGTCCTTTGGATTTCGACGGTCGCAGGCTGATCACTCTGTTTTCATACGCAAAACCACAGCAGGGCTGGTTATTCTTATTGTGTATGTTGATGACATCATCCTATCTGGCAGTGACCCCGCAGGGATACACGCAACCAAGCAATATCTCGCACAACACTTCATTACAAAAGACCTGGGCAAATTGCGTTATTTTCTGGGAATTGAGGTTGCTCGATCCTCTGCAGGTGTTTCTCTCTCTCAGCGCAAATATGTTCTTGACTTATTACAAGAAACAGGAATGTTGGGATGCAAGCCAGCCACCACTCCTCTGGATCCCAATATGGATTGGGACAGTGATTCATCTCCTGCATATGCTGACCGCCATCAGTTCCGAAGAATAGTGGGCAAACTCATTTATCTGACTGTCACCAGAGCTGATTTAGCTGCTGCTGTGGGATTTGTTAGCCGCTATCTTGATAAACCAAGGCAATGCCACTGGGATGCTATTATTCATATTCTTCGGTATCTTAAAAGTGCTCCTGGAAAAGGCCTTCTGTATAAGAAACATGGCCACTGTGACCTATCCGGTTTTTATGATTCAGATTATGCAGGGAGTCGGTTTGACAGGAAATCCACTTCTGGCTACTGCACATTTGTGGGCGGCAATCTAGTTACCTGGCGCAGTAAAAAACAAATTGTTGTGGTAAGATCAAGCGCTGAGGCAGAATATAGAGCAATGGCTCATACTACTTGCGAGCTGCTATGGGTTCATAGTCTTCTGAAGGAGTTTGACATATCTCCGCCTAGCCCTATGCCCATGTTCTGTGACAATAAGGCGGCCATTTTCATTGCGAGCAACCCAACCTTCCATGAAAGAACCAAGCACATTGAGGTCGACTGCCACTTTGTACGGGAAAAGGTTATTTCAGGTCAGATCTACACTCCATATATCAGTACAGAACAGCAGCTTGCGGATATCTTCACCAAAGTGCTACCCAAGACTCGCTTTCAGAATCTGAGTTCCAAGCTGGGCTTCGTCGATATCTTCGCTCCAGCTTGAGGGGGAGTATAGAGATATGTAGTTTCATGTGTTTTTCTGTTCCTTTACTTTGAGTGTCATGTGCTTAGCATGTGCCTCACTTACTCCTTTTCTTATGTTGTTTAGTCCCATATGGGTAGCACTTAGTTTAGTCTCTTGTTATGGTTGCTATATAAGAGACTCCTATGTAATCAGTTTTACTTATCCAAAAACAACATTTCTCCTATCTACAATCCCAAAATTTGAGATAAATCCAAGATATAATGTGGCCTGGGAAAATATTTCTTTGTAATGGGATTTCATCCAAAAGGAAAAGAAAAAATAATAGAGAGCAGAGTCCACCTGGAACCCGACAGAGCTGCGAGTGAAGAGGTCTTCTCTCTCGCCCAGTTTCTTGTCTCCCTACGGATCAGGGATCCAGCTTAACTTTCCAGCCTTCTCTCCCTCTCTCTGAACCCCCCCCCCACACACACACAATTATCGTGCCATTGGCTTCGTTGGATCAAGGTGAATCCATCCGACCTTGTATTGCCATTATCCTAACTAAACGAGATAATGCCCAAAACCTCAAATTATCAGAGAACTAGGGCTGGCAATTGCAGCAGCTACACCCAACCCCAGCCTGTATAAAGTCCCCTATAGATTCCATTCAACCTCCAGAGCACGAAACTCCTCTCAATTGTGCTCTAGAGTACATCAATACCCATCCTTGACTTTCAGCTTCTTCTGCTCAAAGGTCCTCACTGAAAATCCACCTCTGACCACCGCACGACCTCGCAAGTGGTAGAAAACCACTGTTTGAACCCCAATAAGCTTCTTTGACTTCCAGTTTTCCTCAGATCTCGGTAATTTTCCTCCCAAACTCAGTTTTCTTCTTTCTTATTCGGCCCTAGCTTTCACCCCCGACCACCTTGCGGCCCGTCGTAAAGCCTGATGACCTAGCCAGACTTAGCCGATCTGGGGCCTAAGGGCAAGAGTCAACCTCAGAGTTGACTCCTTGGTTGCTAGCTCATGTACAGGCTGAGGGAGAAGCATCCCAACGGGGATTTGACACTCCTACCCTGAACTGCGTGACCAAACCAAGTCACTACATGGGGGCAAAGAGGTCCTTCCCATGAGTTGAACTCCAGTCAGGTCACGCACCACTTGGATGATATTGTGGGCTGTGATTGGTTGAAATATGTTTTATTTTGCAAAAATAATAAAAAATAAACCCTAGCTTATGGTCAAATTATATTTTAAATTGATCAAAAATGTGTAGAATCCATAAATAAGGGTCTCAAGACCTAGTTCAGTCTCAGATTCAGAAAGCATATTTTGATGCATAAATGTAAGTTGATAATTATATGCAAACCCTGATTTTTTTTTAAATAAGATGTTTATCTTGTTGATTATGAAAACTCTGAGACATAACCAAACCATGTTCAGTATTAATGAAATCTTATGATTAGGGTTACTTTGATGCATAATTAGGGTTTCCTTTCCAAGGATCAATGATATAAAAGATTTAGGTTTTAAAGTGCAACCCTATCTCGAACATGAACCAACTCTCTAGGACCAAGATTAGACCCTAATCCATATCAAATGAATATGATTGTAACACCATATCATTATGTAGTACTTTTCAGATTGTTTGGATTACATCCTGTTTGGATCGCATGAAATTTGAAGTTATTGGATATTTCTTTGAAAAGGTATGTGGCGACTTTATAAATAACCACTTCTAATTAATCGCCGATGAACTTTTAGACAATTTCCAAATGTTTGGTCATGCATCGAAAAAATTGTGTGGTTGCTTCGATTAGAGTAAGACATAATGCCCTATGTGTATCACATATGAATATAACATTTTTCTAAATCCACTATTGTATCTCATAACGGTGAAATCTCACTTAAAAAAAGTCCAATGCTGAACTAGGAATGGATACACCCAAGGTGATAAAACAAATATAGGTTTAAGAATTAAGCTGAAAATACAAGTTCTATTATTGCAAATAATTGATTGATATGTAATGTATGTTGTTAATCGTGTATACACACAATCTGGTTTGCACCCACATACACAATATGGAAATATATTAACCGAGTATTTGTTTGTCGGTGTTTTACGTTAGCTATCTAATATGAAGAATTGAAGAAATGGACTGCTAGGAGAATGCATCATACTAAAGCTAAATACTACTAGAGGATTAGATAATCAAATTCAATATTCTCTTTCTGTAGTTTCCTTTTCCTTTAGGAAATTTATGTAAACTCCTTAAAGGAGGCTCTTTTTGTCACTATGATCAAGAATGTTGTGATTTAAAATTAACAAATATTGTTGGTTGTTTATTAAATCTGGATCTGTGAGAGGTAGAGTGTCAATCGTTGCCTCTGTGGTCTGCCTTCATTGGGATAACATGAGGGGGTAGTCACAATATGTATCAGAGAAACAGATTTAATAATTAATTTTAATATTTAATAACATTGAATATTCATAGAGCCATAAAGGGAATTATTAGGGTGTTTTCCAAAGGCAATGGTGTATCGAAAGGATCACAATTCAGGGGTTGGAAAGATTTTCCTCCACACCACTAGTTGGTTTACGAGGACTCTCAGACCGCTGTGAATCAAGTCTAACCAAAGCATAAGGTTTTTTCCAAAAATAAAATGCATCTAGGTCTTCTCATCTTAAATTTTATCCTCTTCTCATCTATTTTCTTCCTTAACCCGAGAATTCACTTTTCTCCTCATATGAATAAAATATTTTAAGAGGAAGTAGGGTTAAGGTATCCTCCGCCAATTAAGATGTAAAGCTAACTAAAGAAATAAATATGAAAGGTGATTCATATAGTATGTGATTCTCTAGTAAGGTAAATCCTAGAAGGATCTAGGTATGAGTTTAGATAAACCAACCATCTATGGAAAACTTGAGCGGGCTAGAGGAAAATAAACCCTATGATGAAAAGATTAGCCCTTAACCCTGATCAAAACCCCTAATCTTGGGTATCTGTAGATAGTGAAGGAAAATAATACCGCTACACGAGAAAACCCTAAGTAAGAGTAAAGAGAAAATATAAATGAATTTGGGTAATCTGGCTTAGCTACCAATATTGGATACCAGTAGTGTCACATGCATGCAAGTACGTAAGGTACAAACAGTCATGTAGGTACGTAAACTACGCATAATTGGTTGTTCATGAACGTGTGAAACATAAGAGACCATTTGCTATATAAGGAGACAAGCTAGACATGAAACTCTCTTTTAAGGAAGGGTGTACAAACTTGGGGTGGGTCACCCTGGGTGAGGGAAAGGACCTAGGAAGGAGGAATAATCCGAAACCACCCATGGGGTCAAGTTGTGGCAAGAGAGCCTAACCTCCTAATGAAAACCAAGAGAACGCCCTAGGTTAGACTCCTGGCCTAGAAAGATAGTTGATCAACCTCATTTTTAGTTTTAAAAATTGAGATAACTTGGGACATCATAAGAGGATCTAAACTTAAGGAATAGATATTTGATGGATACAAGTCATGTAAGCCCTTATAGTACCTAGACATAATAAGAAAGATGTGTGTGGTTTCAACACATGTACTAATGTGCTTGGTTGGTGATATTTCAAAATAAATGGGTGATGAAAAGTTAAAAGGTCTCTAGGCCATAGGGCTTCCTTAGCCAGAATAAGTCATAAGACCTAGAATAATGACAATATTGGAGACTCTTATCCTGAAATAAAGCATAAATAATGATAGAGACAAAATAAAGTTTATAAAATCTCATTTTACCCTATGTAGGATAAAGCCCTAAGTCAATCCCTAGGATTAAATAGA
This sequence comes from Alisma plantago-aquatica, assembly GCA_963693085.1. Classification (NCBI taxonomy): domain Eukaryota; kingdom Viridiplantae; phylum Streptophyta; class Magnoliopsida; order Alismatales; family Alismataceae; genus Alisma; species Alisma plantago-aquatica. The sequence continues at coordinate 1,286,949,942 of OY856411.1, forward strand.
GATTCTATAATGCTACAGGAGACCCAAGGGTCAGGAGGAGATCACTCCGTAAGAATACAAAGCATGTGGTGTCAAGAGAAAGCCACCCATGAGTACATAAGGCTCGAGGGGTCAGGAGAAAGGCCACTCCGTAAGTACATTAGGCCCAAGGGGTCAAGGGAATGGCACTCCATAAGTACATAAGGCCCTTAGGGCCTGGAGAAGATCACTCCCTTGGTACCTATACCCCTAGAGACCTTAAGGAAATGACTAAGGCCAATGATACACGAGATGTAGATATAAATAATACAAGGACTTAGTGAAAAATGGTTAAAATAAATCCTAAGGGAGGTTGTGCACAAACAAAGGTACTAAGAAAAGCACTTTTCCTCTTAGGTTATGCCAATTAATAACTCGTTGGATTTCAAAAGATATCCTGTATCAGACTCAATTTTTGAATTGTAAGACAATATGTTGAGGCTTCATCTCTACACACAAAATAAGGTGAGACTTTAGCCAAACATTTAGCTCTTCTTAGTTTAGACATAAGAGATTGGGCAGCCACGTGTGATATATATAAGTGTTATATGAATATCTTGAGCTAGAATTAATAATCTAATGTATAGAGGCTTTACCTCACCACCTCATGAATATAGTTAAAAGATGGCTTTTGTGCTCGAGATCTAACCGGAAATATAATCACTTAGTGATAATATAATGCAATAAATGAGAATGTGGGATCACACTTTAAATAGTCCTGGTTCCAACCTCGGTTATATATATATATATATAGAGTCAGGCTAGAATACACTCGAGTGTATAGATTGCACGAATACACTCAAGTGTGTTTGCATATCAAGACTATTTTTTGCAAAATGTAAATTGTTGATCTTCAACGTCATACTATAACTAGGCTACATACAAATTTTGAGCCCATTTGCATGAGTGTAAGTCACTCATCCAAGGGCAACAAAATCGACGCGTGAAACTAATTTGAAATGCATAATTTTTGCGGTATTTATAACATGACCTATAAATGTCCAAATGTGCTCAAATTTTGCGTTATATAGAGTCAGGCTAGAATACACTCGAGTGTATTCGGAGCAGAATACACTCAAGTAGTTTTTCATGATGCAATTTTTTTTCAAAAATCTAATCCGTTGATCTTCTTAAACATCTTGTGAATAGCTCATACGCAAAATTTGAGCACATTTGGACATTTATAGGTCATGTTATAAAGACCGCAAAAATTATGCATTTCAAATTAGTTTTGCGCGTCGATTTTGTTGCCCTTGGATGAGTGACTTACACATCCAAATGGGCTCAAAATTTGTATGTAGCCTAGTTATAGTATGACAGTGAAGAACCACAATTTACATTTTGCAAAAAATAGTCTTGATATGCAAACACACTTGAGTGTATTCGTGCGATCTGTACACTCGAGTGTATTCTAGCCTGACTCTCTCTCTCTCTCTTTATATATATATATATATATAGTGAAAAACATATCTTGGTGATAGCACAAGAGGCATTTGAATAACATCATGTGGTGATCAAATTTTCAAAATCCAATATATGGAATAATCTTATACCTGAATATTTACCTTCCTACAAAATTTCATCATCATCGGACTTGTATAGCATGCACAACAATATAATACTTTTCGACGCTCTATATTGAGTTTCAAGTTAACTGTTGGATGTAAAAAGTGTATATTGAACATAAAGACTAGTACAAAATATTTGATTGAGATGATTTTCTGTGTAAAGGTAAATGAATTGATGCTCTTTGGATCTATATGGTTAAATTTTAGAAAAATGTCATAATTTTGTAGTTATTCAAATGCCTCTCATGCTCTCACCATAGATTGTTTCACACTAGATCGCTACCCCATATAAATATATATATACACACACACATACATACATACATATATATGTATGTATGTATGTATATATAGGGTATATCTTCGCTACCCGTGCGGGTAACTAAGATTCGCTACCCGTGCATCTGTTTTGTAATAGGAAGGCATGTATTTGTAGTGAGACGGTCCAAATTTGTAATGAGACGACCAAAATTGTAATACAAAGACTCGTTTTGTATTACAACGTTGTTAAAGTCATAAATATATATTTTACTATTTCCATACGGAGAATACAAACATCATGTTGTATTTACAAAATGATTCTGTCTATTACAATTTGAACCGTCTCACTACAAATACATGCCTTCCTATTACAAAACTGACGCATATATATATATATATATATATATATATATATATATACATACATACATACATACATACATACATACATATATATACATACATACATACATACATACATACATAGATATATATATATATATATATATATTCAGCACAATGAATTACATAAAATCTTCCCAAGGTGGGTTGCTAGCCCAATAATGCAAGATGCTAGTAGAGTTTCCATTCACCTTAAAACGTTTGGTTTTGAATTTTAGGGAAAAAATTCCTTCTAAGGTGGGAAGAATGTGACGACCTCAAACTTTGGAATTTTTTGATTTAATAATAAGGAATTCAAGTGTATTATTTTTAAGAATTAAAGTTGAGTAATGAGTGCATGGTATGACTTTGATTAATAATTTCAAGCTTAAGACTTTGATTGAGTCTTTAATTCAAGAAAATGGAGTAATATTGAGATGAATTTACAAATATACTAAGGTAACACCCTAATTGAGGTACCTATGATGAATCAAGCCTGAAAAGTGGAATTGAGAATATTGTGAAGTTTTTGCAGATTCATTAGAGGGACTAGATTTTAACCATGGTCTCTAGGACACAATCAAACCCTAATTGTACTATTTTGAGTTTACAACTAGGTCCTTGGGGTATATATTAAAAATTCAGTAAATCATGCATTCATTAAATACCAATAATATTTTTAATGGTTTGGTAGACGGATTTTAATATAATAGACAAAATTCCAGAAGATTCTAAGTTGGTTAATAACCTGGACAATTAATTATTGAACTATCTCTCTAATAGCTTGAGAATCAAGTTTTGGATAACAAACAAAGTTATTTTAGCTTGGCCTTTTGTGTAAAGCTAGATAATTATGAAATAGAGATTATCCCAAATCTGAGATAAAATCCAACATATGACATCGCGTAGGCAAATAATTCTTTGGATTGGGGTTTCATCTAAAAGGAAAAGAAAAATAATGGAGGGGCAGAGTCTACCTAGCTCCGAACATCGGATCCAGGCAGAGCCGTAAACTGAGCGGTCTCCTCTCGCGCGGTCTATTGATACCCTATAGATAAGGGAATCCGCTTAACTTCCCAGTCTTCTCTTCCTCTCTGTGGATCATCTTCCCGCACGATTATTGTGCCATTAGCCTCGTTGGATCAATGCAAATCCAAATGACCCTCAAATTGCCATTATCCTAACAAAACGAGATCATGCCCGAAACATCGAATTATCTCGAGACCTAGGGCTGGTAATTACTGCCGCTACACCTAACCTCGAGCCTACATAAAGCCCCCCTATAGATTCATCCCCTAGAGAACGAAATTTCTCTCAATTGTACCTAAGAGTACATTGATACATGTCCATAACTTTTGGCTTCTTCTGCTCGAAGCTCCTCTCCGAGATCCACCTCAGACCACCGCACAGCCTCGCAAGTGGTGGAAACTCACCACGTAAACCCCAGCAAGCTTCTCTAACTTCTAGTTTGCCTCATATCTCCCAGTCTCAATTTTCTTCTTTCTTCTCTGACCCCTATATTTCACCCATGACCACCTTGAGGCATGCCATAAAGCCTGACAACCTCGCTAGACTCAGTCGAAGCCAAGCCAACCCAGGGGTTGAAGCTTCCGGGGCTAAAGGTGAGAGTCAACCTCGGGGTTGACTCCTTGGTTTTAGCTCGCGCCCAGACTAAGGGAGAAGAATTTCCTTGGGGTTCGACACTCCTACACCAATTCACATGACTAAATCAGGTCACTGCATACAATCCACACCCATTTGGGTAATGTAGCGGGCCATGATTGGTTGAAATATGTTTATTTTTGCAAAAATAACTGAAATTAAAACCAAGCTCCAGATATGTCAAATTATATGTCAAATTGATACGAGGAATACATAGAATCCAAAAGTAAGGGTTTCAAGACCTAGCTTAGTCTTGGATTTAATAATTATATTTTGATGCATAAATGTAAGTTGATAAACATATGCAAAGACTAATTTTGTAAGAAATTAGATGTTTATCTTATTAAATATGAAAATTTTGAGATATCATCAAATGTAATATTGAAACCTTATCGTTAGGGTTACTTTGACGCATAACTAGGGTTTCCTCTCCAAGGATCAATAATATGAATGATTTAGGGTTTTAACGTGCAACCCTAATTCACCTTCAAAAAAAAGTGCAACCCTAACTTGAACTTGAACTAGGACTCTAGGGCCAAGATTAGACCCTTATACATAATAGATGAATATGATTACCATAGGATTATGAGGCAATTTTTAGATTGTTTGGGTTACATCTTGTTTCGATTGCATGAAACTTGAAGTGTTTGGATGCTTCATTGAAAAGGTATGTGGTTACTATATGGATAATCTTTTGTAATTAATTGTTGATGAATTCTGGATGTTTTCTAAATGTTTAGTCATACATCTAAAGGGCCAAAACTGCTTGGTTATTTCAATTCCAATACAACAATAATGACCTATGTGTCTCACATTTGAATGTAATGTTTTTCTACACCCAATATTGTATCTCATAATGGTGATACTCCCACTCAGGATAGTTGAATGTTGGACAGAGGAATGGACACACACGAGGTAATAAAACAAATACGGTTAGAAAATTAAACTGAAAATACAAGTTCTATAATTGCAATGAATTGATTGTTCAATGTATGTTATTAATCGTATATGCACACAATTTTTCTTGCACCCACATACACAATATAGAAATATATTGACCGTGCTTTGTTTGTCAGTGTTTTAGGTTGGCTATTCCATATGGAGATTGAATAAATTGACTGCGGGGAGAATGCATCAAAAGATATTAAAGATAAAGACACTTGGAGGATTAGATAGTCAAATTCAATATTTTCTTTCTGTAGTTTCCTTTTCCTTCTGAAAATTTATGTATACTCCTTAGAGGAGGTACTTTGTCCCGATTATATTATCAACGATGTTGTGATTTGAAATTGTTATATACTATTGGTTGTTTATTATATTTGGATCCTGGAAAAGTAGTGTTGATCCTTGCCTTAGTGGTCTGCCTTCAATGGGGATAACAAGAGGGGGTCGTCATAGAATAACTACAAAAGACACAAATACTATAATAAAAACTTTCTAGAATGATAGTGGCAGTGCTAGTGTATCAACCAGGGTTTCTATACCTAACTTGACCTGGGTACTTCAATCGGTGACCCACATTGGTAGGTCAAGCGCTTCGTGTGTGGCTGAAACCTATTTCCGGCCAACACCCAATATTGACCCAGTACCCAGCCAATTCAAATGCTTACTATGTGACTAGACCCTCAGATCAAGAACCCGCCAGGTTTTGTTGGTTTATTTTTCTCTCCTTAAAGGGCCATGTAGCTAATTTAATCACATTCTGCTCAAACCCTACATTCCATATATTGATATATTCACTAAATAGGTTGTTTGTAACTTGTTTTCACATCACAAAACCATTTGTTTGCTTGTTTACAACATACAAGTGGATACTTGATTTTGTATATTTGATGTTTCATAATTTAAATTTCATACTTATAGTATATCATATACATATGCACACATATATAACGTTATAAACATATACATACTACATTTATATGTAGTGGCACGTATATTGAAATATGTTGGTCAGTCGAGGTAACTTGACAGTTGAACGGAGACCTGTGACCAAAAAACTTTGTAGGTCAACCTCCAAGTCAGCTCTGAAAACGTTGATATTAACTTTCAACACTTCAACTCCAGGGTAGGGACCCAAGTCCCAAAGCATGAATTTCAATCAAGATGTAAAAATTCTCAATAAAAGGCAGCAAATGTATTTTGAAACAATTTTGGATGCTTGGAATGCATGCCTAGAGGATCAAAAAACAAAAGACACCTCACTTCAATATGTATTAACCATTTCCCATAAAAAAGTTGCAAGTGCCCTATGTTGCAAAGAATCCTGAAGCTTGTGGAAAGTGTCATCAACAAAAATACCCACACAACAACCTACATATATGGAATCTTTTTGTAGTTAAATATAACTGCGCACAATTTTTACCAAATTTGGATTGAAAAATGAGTTGAGATGGATGGACTGGAAGATAAATAATATATTTATGTATTTTATGCATCATTGTTCCAACTCAAAAACATCCTACAGAAGAGCATATAACTCCTAGCAGAATTGGTGTTAAGGAGTTTTAGAAACGTGTTGTTATTGGTAATAGTTGAGGTGTTCAAGGATTCCACTGGAAGGGTTCTTTTTCTTATTTTGCATTTCTTTTGTCTACATGTACTAAGACAGAGCAGCTTCATATTTGAGAGCTATCACAAATGTTGAGCTACAAAGTACATTTGTGTATAATAAGGATGGAACCATTTGTATACATCACATGGAAAATTGACCACAGTTTCATGCACCTTGCAAGGATCATGGTACAAGACCTCGACTTTGTGTCCACTGCAATAGGTGTGGAAATGAAAGTTTATGGAGACCTTGAGAAAGCTTACAAATAGAATCTTAAAAGAATTTAAGCTAAGAAATAGAGAGATCATGATGACATTCAACAGAACTCCTAAGACTCAGCTAAAGCATGCAATGTGTCTTCTATTAATAATCAAGGTTTTAAAGTGTGTCAGGCGTATCAAGGTGTTTTTGTCACGGTGAGGAAAAGGCATAAGCCCCGAGGCGTTCGAGGTGTAAGCCTTTGAAAAGTAAGAGGTGTAACTATAAAGTTATATATGTATGTATATATTATGCACATCTATATTAAATCTCAAAATAAACTTTATAATTCAATATGTATTGGGCCAAATTAAGTGTATTTCGTTACTAGATACAGCCCATTGTACATTTACCAGTAGCTAAAAAACAAAAAACCCAGACAGATCAACCCTCCTAATCCACCTAACCCACACCCGACTCTTGCTGCCCTAAAAGCTAGTAACTCCTCTCATCTCCGCATCTTCTCCCTCTGATGTCTCCCCAAATCCTCCCCCATTCCTCCGCCATTGCTTCCGACCTTCACATGAGAAGCAATAGTTGCGGCTGACACCCTCTCTTCCTTCTACAATTGTCGGCATGAATACCAACAACAAACACTGATGCCATTCCTACCACGGAGAGAAGCAGCAGCCAAAGTCGTTGTCGTTGTGGCAAGGAGCAACAACACAAACTGCAGCCGTCATATTGAGGAGAAAAAGTCAGTTCCGCCTTGACGAGAAAGCCTGAGCTGCCGCAAAAACTGCGAGGAGCAGCTACCCCAGAGAACAGATTTGCCTCACTGCTTCTTCTCCCCCTCCTTCCTCTCCTCCCTTTCTCCTCATTCATGTTTCCCTCAGAGGCTTGCACCTTTTAAACGCTTGTCGCCTCACGATTTTTTTGAATAATTTGCAAAAATGAGGCGCGCACCTTGAGGAGTCAAGGTGAGGCGTACGCCTTAGTGTGTATCGATGGCCGCCTCACCTCGAGACGTACGCCTCAAGCTCCCTAAATTGCGCCTTTTAAAACCATGTCAATAATACATGTCAACCTACACATTTGAATGCATCATTTGTGGTTTAAATTGAGAATGTCGGTTAGATGTGTGGCTATGCACTATCACAGGAAAGAAGCATTTTAATAGGAAGGAACAAGGATTCCCAAATTTATAAGCACTCAGCCATGTATATAGGGAAGGTACATGTAGAGGTAGGGAATGGAAGAGAGAACTCGAGTGTTGTTGCAAAGTTTAGAGAGTCACTAAATTTATGCTGCAATGAACGAACCTCCGCTAAGCATGGTATTACACCAATTTGCACCCGTCGAAGGGCAATGGATGCAACTCCTATGGGAACGGCAACCTATTGCTCTCCCCTGAGAGGGTTGTGATAGCCTCTAGTGCTGTCCTGGTGTGGGCAAAGGCTACCGACATGGTTGATTCTAGGTTGGCTGGGAAGAGAGGAGGGTGGGGTGTTGGTGACAACAGAGGGTAGAAGGAGGGGGTTGGTGCGACGAAAGCAGCCTTCGGGCTGTCCTGTTATTGTTCGGCTGGAGTTCCCTCCTTGGTGGCAGTTCTTTGAACCCTTAGGGTTTTAGTTGCTTTGATACCATGTGACTAACGTGCGGAGTAATTTTATTAACAATAACAGGAGTATAATGAATCTATACATAGATTTGACTCGAGGTACGATGTACATGTGGAATAATACAACACGATAAACTAACTTACAGTAATGGGATTTAAGGAGAGGCATGTTAGTCCTAATTAAGAAAATAAAGTAGAATTACACAAGAAGTTCAACTCTTAATTTTGTGATTTCATCCATACGACCAACCCCTAAAATATTTATAATGTTTTAATGATGTTACTCGGTTGGAATGGTTAACCGAGAATCAATAGTCTACCAATTCTCTCACCAATCTAGTCCTGACAACAATATGTAATCGCCACTATGAAGGCATCTAGCTACGCACTGACTGTGAATCATCAACTGAATCAGATGGACCAATATTGATTAGGATGTAAAGTGTGAGAACCCTTCTACATTTACCACACATGGGGAAACCTATAGATTGGTAGGATGTGGTGGCACACTAGGAGGGATAGCCTTCTCTTTCCTTGCAAGAAAGACAAATAACAGGACATGGTACATCAATGGTAGCTAGAAATAGGAAAGCAAGGTAGAGAACGGATAAGTACCTACTCTCTTGAAAGCATGTGTATGATGGCACTCAATCATTGATAAACTTCAATCTATGAATGGATATGGGTGAGTGACTTAGGAAACTAGAGAGTTCCACAAAAAACATAGGGTGTCCCTCCTCCACTAACAATAAACATTTTGGAAGGCAATATGCCCTAGAAATAGGACGGATTGTTGAACAGCTATGGTACCTTTGGCAAATACCATATGATATGTGACTAGTGACTATATACAACACCTAAATTGAAACATTTGTATAATCAATCCTAATACATAAAGAAGTAAAGAACTAATAAAACCCTAATTAGAAGCGTTCTTAGGCTTTTGAACCAAGGAATAGGATTTGTTTTGCATTTGTCACTTCCGTTGTGAATGGTCTCGTCTCGAGATCAAAAGCAAAAGTTGATAATGTAATCTAATGTCATGTCCTCATAGGAAAAATATTGGTTTGACAAACACCACACTTTCACTACAAATGATCAAGTCAGTGAACATCTTTATGTCAGAAGTTGCATGTATGGGCAGTGGGAGGAATGGACCGTAAAACACTTTGATCATAGTCACCTTCTGCACTAGTGGTGTCTTTATGAGTGGTGAAGAAGCTAGATATAGAGATATGTTATGTTTTACTGAATGTCATGTGCCTAGCATTTACCTCACTTATGTTTTTACTTCAGTAGTTTAGTCCCATATTTCTCATCTCTATTTTAGTCTCTCCTCTCTTCTCCTATATAAGAAATTATATTATACACCTTTTTGATCATCGAATATACAATTCCTATTCTCTCTATATGGTATCAAGAGCAGGTCCGATTTTTTCCGTGCAAATTTTCACCCTACCCCCATGCCCTAGACCTCCCCCCCCCCGTCGTCGTCGCCGCCGCCACCGCCGCAACAACCCCCTTCCCCCCCGCCACAGCACCCTGTCCACCCAGTTGTCACAGCCACCGCCCCTCCCACCTTCCTGGTGTTGCTCCCTCCTCCTAATACCTTCCTTCTCCACTTATTTACATGCTTGACGTTTTCCGGACAGTCATAGCTCTAGCACATTGAGTCTCTCCGGCTCTTTGGGTTCTTCTACCTGCGCCTCATGACGGAATCTTGATCTTCCTTATGACGGCATAGGTTCCTTTATCAGTCAATCTTCCTGTAGTGGGTCTCTTGATGCTCCAGATCTCCGGTGTTTCTCTACTGCCCCATAGTGGGTTCCTTATCTGCTGACTACTGTTGCGTTGCGCCGCCCATTTTCTTGCTGCTTTGTCTCTGCTCACCATGGCCTCTGTTGAGCCGCCTCGTTCTCTGTGTTACCACCGTCAAACTCGATGACTCCAACTATCATCTCTGGTCGGCGTCCTTTGTTTGATACCTCAAAGCACAAGGTCGTTATTCACACCTCACTACTGATCCTCCTATTGCCCGTGTTGCTACTGCGGATGAAAAAAGCAAGCAAACCTATGAACAATGGTCCAAAGACGATTATGTGTTATGTCCTGGATTCTTAATAGCACTGAGCCGCGGATCAGTCAATCCTTGTTGTGTCTTCATGATGCTAAGGCCATGTGGGATCAGCTAATTCACGTCTATTCTCATCAGCAGAATCCTAAGCGTGTTTTTGAAATTTTCAAAACATTGGCCAAGAAGGAATTTTCTTCTGACATTTCTGTGGAGGACTTCTACAACCAGTGCTCTGCTCTCTGGAATGAGTACGAAATTTATCACCCCTTGACGGCCGACATCAAAGAAGCCCAGAAGCAGCGCAATGAACTCCAATTAGTCCAATTTCTAGCTACTCTTCCTGCTTCCTTCTCTGGCATGGTCGATCAAGATTTTATCTAGTGACCCTCTGCCTACTCTCCACAGAGTCCTTAAACGAGTTCAAAAACTTTCGACGATGACCTCCACCCCTGCCATTGAGAATCCTGCTCTGGCCGTTCGCACTACTGAATCTAGACGTGGCCGAGGTCGAGGCCGTGGTCATGGAGGACGTCTGCCTCCTACTGGTGGACGGAGTTCTTCTACTACTCCTGGTCGAGGCCAAGCTGCTGGCCCTCACTTCTGCAACTGGTGTGGTCGCGATAATCACAATGAAGATCGGTGTTGGATCAAGCACGGTAAACCGGCTTGGGCGAACCAAGCTTCTACAGAGACCTCCATTGATACTGCATCTGACCAGCCATCTGCTACGCCGTCTACTGAATGGCTTCGCTCGGAGTTCGAGAATTTTTTTAAGAGCGCATGACTCAACTTCCCTCTACATATATTGTTTCAAATTTATGAGGTTTGGCCCACTTTATATATATATTTGGGAGTTTGGTTATGTGCCATTCTCTATCAGGTTTCAAGTTTATGAGGCTTGGCCGACTTTGTTCCTCCGCCATGCTTGCCTCTCCTTCTGCTAGTAACAATAAATGGTGTATTGATTCTGGTGCGTCTGTCCATATGGCTGGCGACATCAACTTATTTTCTGCTCTGACTAAAACCACCAATATTCCGTCTGTCACTGTTGCAAATGGCTCTAAGACTCATGTTCACGGCATCGGCACTATTACCTTGTCTTGAAAGATGCACCTGCAATCTGTTTTATACATCCCTCAATTTCCTATTAATTTACTATCTGTAAGTACAACTGTAAAACAACTTCAGTGCTCCATTAAATTTGATCCTTCTGGTTGTGTTTGAAGGATCTCCGCACGAAGACGATGATTGGTTTGGGACATGAAGGACCAGACAGACTCTACTACCTGGATGGACCACCCACAGCGTCTGCTCTTCTGTCTACATCAGTCACAGGACTCCAGTGGCACTACCGGCTTAGTCATCATTATGCAATAAAGCTGAAACATTTATTTCCAGCATTATTTGAAAAAACTTTTTCTTGTGTGTCTTGTATGTTGGGTAAACAAACGCGGTCTGTATTTCCCGCTAAAAAAGAAATTAGTTCTAAAGCACTTTTTGATATTGTTCATGAGGACATCCGGGGCCCGTGTTCTGTTCTTAGTCACTCTAAAATTAAATACTTTCTGACTTTCATTGATGATTATTCCCGTGCTACTTGGCTTTTTTTACTAAAGGATTACAGCACAGTTTTGGATAATATCAGTGTTCTCTTTTCTGAAATACAGACCCAGTTCAACAAACCCATTAAGATTTTCTGTACCGATAATGCTCTTGAGTTTATGCAAAAATCTGTCACATTTTTTTGTTATGTTCGTGCCACCGTCCATCAAACTACTTGCCCCTACACTCCACAACATAATGGCATTGCTGAACGTAAAGATCGCCACTTTTTAGAGGTTGCTCGCACTCTACTTCTTCATTATAAAATAAATCACTGATTCTAGCCTGAAGTTGTTTCAACGGCATGCTATCTTATCAATCGCATGCCATCCTCTGTTTTACACAATCGCATGCCTTACTTCATTCTCTTCCCTGATGCCCAACTGTTCTCTGTTCCCCCTCGTATTTATGGGTGTACCTATTTTGTCAAAAATCTATGCCCAGGGCTAACAAAGCTTGATCCTCGCTCCACTAAATGCATCTTTTTGGGATATTCTAGAACCCAGAAAGGTTATCGCTTCTCTGATCCTGTTCTAAAGAAATGGTTTGTCAGTGCGGATGTGATCTTTTTTTAGCATATGCCATATTTCTATGATGATGGGGCATCACTCTCCAGTGATATGTTGGCACCGACGCCACTGCCAGATGTTGTTGAGGTTTTTCCATCTTTTGACCTGCCTGAAGGCCGCCCTTTGCAAGTATACAAACGATGAACCAAGACAAGCACTCCTTCTGTGGCCCCTCCACAACCAATTCCTCCGTCAGTGGATGATCATACAACCACTGAGGTAACTTCTGACTTACACCTACCTATCAGTCAGCGCAAAGGTGTTCGTTCCTGCACCAAACATCCTATTAGTTATTTTTGCTCATCTGCTAACATGAATAACAATTTTGCATGCTTCACTTCTACAATTTCTGCCATCACTATTCCAAAGACTGTTGCAGAAGCTCTTATTATTCCTGCATGAAAACAGGCGATGGACCATGAAATGCAGGCACTATGTAATCGTAAGATGTGGGAACTTGTGGATCATCCTCCTTCCTGCCCTACTGTTGGATGTCGATGGGTCTTCACAACTAAGTATCAACCTGACGGTACAATTGAGCGCCTGAAAACTCATCTTGTGGCAAAGGGGTATACACAAACATATGGTGTGGACTATTTTGAAACCTTTTCTCTAGTAGCACGGTTAAATTCTGTTTGCATTCTGATTTCTGTTGTTGTCAACAAAGAATGGCCCCGATTTCAGTTGGATGTTAAAAATGTGTTTCTTTATGGAGATCTACAGGAGGAAGTTTACATGGAGCAACCACCGGGATTTATTGCTCAGGGGCAGTCTGCCTCAAAGGTCTGTAAGCTAAAAAAAGCCATCTACGGTCTCAAAAAGAGCATGCATGCTTCGTTCGACAAACTCAGTCAGATCTTAGTTACTTTTGGCTTTCATCGTTCCCACTCAGATCATTCGGTTTTTATCCGCAAAATAGTGGTTGGGCTAGTCATTCTTATTGTCTATGTTGATGATATTATTTAATCTGGCTGTGATACCTTGGGCATACATGCAACTAAAACCTACTTAGAAAGGCATTTTGTCACCAAAGATCTCGGAAAGCTGAGATATTTCTTAGGCATCGAGGTATCCAGATCATCTGCAGGGATGTGTCTCTCTCAATGAAAATATGTACTTGATCTCTTGCAAGAAACTGGTATGCTTGGCTGTAAACCAGCCAACACCCCTCTTGACCCAAATATGGATTGGAACGATGAAAACTTCCCTCCTTATGCTGATCGCCACCTGTTCAGAAGGTTGGTTGGCAAGCTTATTTATCTTACGATCACACGAGCTGACCTCACTGCGGTTGTAGGATTCATCAGCAGGTATCTTGATAAACCACGACAATGTCATTGGGATGCTATATGTCACATCTTGCGCTATCTCAAAACCTCTCCAGGCAAAGGCTTGTTATATAAGAAACAAGGCCACTGTAATCTCTCTAGTTTTTCAGACTCTGACTATGTCTGAAGTCGCTCTCATCATAAATCAACATCGGGATATTGTACATTTGTGGGCGGCAATCTAGTTACCTAGTAAAGCAAAAAGCAAACTATCGTAGCCAGATCCAGTGCAGAGACAGAATATCGAGCAATGGCTCATACTGCATGTGAACTTTTGTGGGTCCAGAGTCTCCTCTAAGAGTTCAACATATCCTATTCCAGCCCTATACCGATGTTTTGTGACAACAAGGCCTCCATTCTTATTGCGAGCAACCCCACATTTCATGAAAGGACAAAACATATTGAGGTAGACTGTCACTTTGTTCGTGAGACAGTTCTTTCTGGCCGCATTTGCACTCCATATCTCAGCACTGAAAAGCAAGTAGTGGATATCTTCACCAAAATTCTTCCAAAAGCTAGTTTTCGAACTCTAGTAGACAAGTTGGGCATGTTCGGCATCTACACTCCAGCTTGAGGGGGAGTATAGAGATATGTTATGTTTTACTGAGTGTCAAGTGCCTAGCATGTGCCTCACTTATGTTTTTACTTCAGTAGTTTAGTCCCATATTGCTCATCTGTTTTAGTCTCTCCTCTCTTCTCCTATATAAGAAACTGCATTGTACACCTTTTTTATCATCGAATATACAATTCCTATTCTCTCTATACTAGAATTACATTTGCATTTGTATCAACTCTGGCTCTGGAAGCAAAAAATCAACTGGCTCAATAAGCACAACCAGAATTGTATATGATTGATTGGTGTGGTCGTCCTCATCCTATAAATCTCCATTGTCCGTGTAACACATTTTAGGCATTGAGTGTATCCATTCCCAACTTTGTTGCGACCACAACATGGTTGTATGGATGGAGGTTTCAATGATTGCATAATTGGAACTTCAATTTCATGTATGCAGAAGTACAGCAACACGAAGCCATCGTACATCAATCTTCAAATCTTTTCATGTAGAGATGCAGATACACAAGCATGTGATATCGTACCAATTTTATTTGATCCTCGCAATTGTTTGATAGTAAAGTACAACATATCTCGACAATTCCAAAGGCATATGTTGGTGAAGTTATGTAAGAATTAGATGCAAAAGTGGTGGGGCGTCCCTTGAAAACCTAAATTTACGGGGTGCATCCCCATAGGAGATGTGGGATGGACTTTCATGGTGGTGGTGGGAAGAAGATATAGAGGAAGACAATGAACGATAAAGTGGTGTCATACTAATCACAGTGACAGTAACTTTTTTACTTTGAGTGGATGGGTTAACTCCTAAACTAAGGTTTGAAATTAATCAATGGTAGATGACATGGAGTTAGGCAGCACGTAGGGTTTTGGTTATTTTCTACGTGGGTCATGGAGTCCAGATCTAGGGTCTAAATTTTAAGATCTAATACTAACTAGTGCAAGCCATGTTCGCAAAACCTAATTTCATTAATTTAAAATCAACTTGTCAAGCAATACCCCTGGGCGTGGGTTTATATAGGTAACTGACAGGACACACTAATCAAATTATTTCCACTAAAGACCTAACATACATAAGAAATAAAGTAATTAATTGAGAACTTTGAATAAAGTCCCCAACTATTACATGATGCTCTAAGATTAAAACATTTGCATAATAAACCCTAAAAACATAACATGTTTATTAGTAGATAGAATTTGCTGTGTTTTTCTCTTTTACACTTAGTCTATTTTCTATTTTTCTTTTCCTTTACACTTATGTTTTATCCCACATGGGTTATCTCTAGACCCTGTGGTTCTTTTGTGTATTATATAGAGACTCTTGTATATTCTTTTATCATCGAATAATACAAGACCTTTTTCCGCATTATCCAGATGGTATCAGAGCAACAAGATCCACCCTAATTCTTTTTCCCCCCCCTCCTTACCCTAACCTACCCCTGCGCCGTCAACCACCACACCGCCACCGCCCCCCCCCTGCGGTTTTCTCCCTGCCGCCGCCGTCCTTCTTCCTCCTCCTCCCTTCCTTCCTTACCCTACCACCACCGCAGCCCTTCTCTTCTCTTTCCCTGCCCACCGCCCCATCTCCTTTCTTCCCGCTGCTACAGTACCGCGGCGCTACAGTACTTGCTGTCCGCCACCAACAGCCACCACCACCACCAATTTCCCAGCCCCTACACCACCCACAACCCTCCACCACACCCCCACATCCTCACCATCTCTATCCTTGTGGCCTAGACAACCACAAGTTCCCTTTTCGGTCTCCGTTCATTTTCTAAATCCGTTACGTACAGCCCCGACACTTTCCAGTTCTGGCACGTTGAGGGTCTAAACGCTACATCCGGATCTGCCTGCCTGCGCCACATGGTGGAGTAATTGTTTCTCCATGTTGGCGTAGGTTCTACTTCTTTATCTCTGCCCCGTGAGGGTTTCTGAGGTCCATGATCGGATCTCCTATCAGCTGTTGCTGGTCCATGTGTTGGACACTTCCTGCTGCCTACTGATTCTACTGTCTGCCCTGCGCTCGTGCTGCTGACTGTCTGCTTCTACTCTCATGGCGACTTCAGATTTACCACGGTCTTTGCGTGTTACTTCTGTTAAGTTGGATGGCTCCAACTATCACCTATGGGCTGCTTCATTCGAACTCTACGTGAAAGCACACGGGCGCCACTCGCACCTGACTACCAAGGGTCCTGCTGTACCTGCTGCTACTGCTGATGACACGACTAAGCAAGCTTATGATCTCTGGTCCAAGGAGGATTATGGGGTTATGGCCTGGCTGGTCATCAGCGTTGATGCTAAGATCAACCACTCTCTGCTTCGCCTTCAGACTGCTAAGGAAATGTGGGATCACCTATCCCATGTTTACTCTCATCAACAGAACCCCAAGAAGGTGTTTGAAATTTTCAAGAAGCTTGCGAAACAAGACTTCTCGACATCTGACTCTGTGGAAGACTACTACAACTCGTGTTGTGCTCTGTGGGACGAGTTTCAGGTTTATCATCCTCTGACTGCGAATCTTGAAGAACTACATCGTCAGCGGAATGAGCTCATGCTTGTTCAGTTCCTGGCTGGCCTTCCTACTTCGTTTACTGGGGTCGTGGATCAGATCCTCTCCAGTGACCCGTTACCTACTCTTCGGGACGTCCTCAAGCGGGTCCAGCGTCTTCCTTCTTTGACGCTCTCTACTTCTGATGGAACAACACTTGTTGTCCGTTCTGCGGATTCCTTTCGTGGTCGCGGCCGAGGTCGTGGCCGTGGTCGTGGTGGCTGCTCTTCTGCACCTGGACGTGGTTCTGGCTCGGAGTCAGGGGAGCTCCGCTACTGCACTCACTGCAAGCGTACTAATCACAATGAAGACCGTTGCTGGATAAAATATGGTAAACCTGACTGGGCGAACCAGGTTACCACTGAACAACCTGCATCTACCTCTGCTGCCTCTGACCCTACTGCTGATTGGATTCGCTCCGAGTTTGAGAAACTGCTTCAAGCCCGCCTTGCCTCTACTTCTGCGGACTCTCCTGAGAATGGCGCTGCTCTCCTGACGATGACTGGTAAAAGCCCTTGGGTGATCGACTCTGGTGCGACTGCACATATCTCTGGTACTGCTAGTTTATTTTTTACTCTGCGCAAGACTTCTCTTATACCGCCTGTGACGGTTGCTGATGGTTCCAAATCTCCTGTTTGTGGCATTGGAGATATCACTTCTACTAGTACTCTACCTCTGCAGTCTGTGCTATATGTGCCCAAATTTCCTCTGAATTTACTATCTGTCAGTAAACTGGTAAAAAGTCTTCGTTGTGCTATTACATTTGACCCGGATGGTGTTCTGTTTCAGGATCTGCGTACGAGGACGACGATTGGTTCAGGCCATGAGGGACCGGATGGATTATACTATTTGGACGAGCCGAAACCAGCTGCTTTCCTGACATCTACAGTTCCTGATATTCAGTGGCATTACCGTCTGGGCCACCCGTCTGCTGAGAAGTTGAAGGCTTTACTACCGACTGTTGCTAGCACTAGATTTTATTGTGAAACATGTCAATTGGGCAAACAACACCGTTCTACTTTTTCTGCAAAATTTTGTATTGGCTCTAAAGCCCCTTTTGACATTGTGCATGCTGACATTTGGGGACCGTGTTCTGTGTCTAGCGTTTCTGGATTCAAATATTTCTTAAGTTTTATTGATGATTTTTTCAGAACCACATGGTTATTTTTACTAACAGACAGATCTACTGTAGTTGAAAAAATTTCTGAGTTTTTTGCGGAAATTCGGACTCAATTTGCTAAGCCCATCAAGATTTTTCGCACAGACAATGCCTTGGAATTTGTGCAAATTTCTGTTCAGTCTTTTTGTAAACGTCAGGGCACCATTCACCAGACTTCCTGTGCTTAGACCCCACAACAAAACGGTGTCGCTGAGCGTAAGAATCGCCATCTCCTTGAGGTCGCCCGCACACTTCTCTTTCACTACCATGTTCCTCACAAATTCTGGCCTGAGGCAATCTCCACTGCTTGCTATCTCATAAACTGCATGCCTTCCTCTGTACTTCACAATAAAATCCCTTTTCAAATTCTTTTCCCTGATCTACCACTGTTTGCTGTACCACCGCGTATTTTTGGGAGCACATGCTTTGTGAAGAACCTTAGACCTGGTCTTACTAAATTAGATCCCAAGGCCACCAAGTGTGTTTTTTTGGGCTATTCCCGCACTCAGAAAGGATATCGGTGTTATGATCCTGCTTCGCATAAATGGCTTGTATCTGCGGATGTGGTATTCTTTGAACACATGCCATTTTTCTCTTCGGAGGGTTCTGCTCTTACGTCTGATTTGTTGACTGATACACCCTTACCTATGGTGGATGATGAGTATGATAGCCCTGCTCCTGTATCTACAAGTGAGAAGCCCCCTCTGCAGGTTTATCACAGAAGACCAAAGCCAACAGCTCCCTCTATGGCCTCTCCATCGTCCACGTCCTCTGCGCCAGATCAGCCACCTCCGCAGGTATTTTCTGACCTTGATGTTCCCATTAGTCTGAGAAAGGGGACACGTGCTTGTATGAAACATCCAATTGGGAATTTTTGTACGTCTGTTCATTTGAATTCTAATTTTGCCAACTTTACTACTGCTCTGTCTGCTATTTCTGTCCCTAAGACTGCTGCTCAGGCTCTTAAAATCCCAGCATGGTGTCAGGCAATGGAAGAAGAAATGACGGCTCTTACTGATCGTCATACTTGGACTCTTGTTGATCCTCCTACTGATTGCTCGCCAGTTGGGTGTCGCTGGGTCTTCACAGTGAAATATCAGCCTGATGGTACGGTCGAGCGCCTGAAAGCCAGACTGGTTGCTAAAGGATACACTCAGACCTATGGGGTTGACTATTTTGAAACCTTCTCTCCTGTGGCACGACTTAATTCTGTAAGGATTCTGATCTCTGTTGTTGTTAATTCTGATTGGCCGTTATACCAGCTCGATGTGAAAAATGCCTTTCTCTATGGCGATCTACATGAAGAAGTCTACATGTCTCAGCCCCCCGGCTTTATCTGTGAGGGGGAGCCATCTAAAGTCTGTCGTTTAAAAAAAGCTATCTATGGCCTCAAACAGAGTCCACGTGCGTGGTTTGACAAACTTAGCACTATTCTCCAGGATTATTCTTTTCGCCGCTCTCAGTCGGACCACTCTGTTTTTGTTAAACAATCCACAGCTGGCATTATTATTCTTATTGTGTATGTTGATGATATTATACTCTCTGGGAGTGATGCAGCAGGTATTCAGGCAACTAAGCGGTATCTTGAAAAGCACTTTGTTACTAAAGACCTCGGTTCTTTACGCTACTTTCTTGGGATAGAGGTCTCTCGCTCTTCTGCAGGACTGTGTCTTTCTCAGCGGAAGTATGTTCTGGACTTGTTATCTGAGACTGGACTCCTAGGTGCTAAGCCTGCTAGCACCCCTCTTGATCCTAACACTGATTGGGATGATCAAGCCTCTCCTGCATATCCTGACACTCATCAGTACAGACGAATGGTCGGGAAGCTTATCTACCTCACGGTCACACGAGCTGACATTACTGCTGCTGTCGGATTGGTTAGTCGCTACCTTGACAAACCCCGACAATGTCATTGGGATGTTGTTTGCCATATTCTGCGCTATTTGAAGAACTCTCCTGGAAAAGGGCTTCTCTACAAAAAACATGGGCACTGTAAGATACTAGGCTACTCAGATTCTGATTATGCTGGGAGCAAGGTTGATCGCCGCTCCACTTCTGGATACTGTACTTTTGTTGGGGGCAATTTAGTCACATGGAGGAGCAAAAAACAGGCTGTGGTTGCCCGCTCTAGTGCTGAAGCTGAATATCGCGCCATGGCACATACTACCTGCGAGCTCTTCTGGATTCGAAGCCTTCTGACAGATTTTGGTTTTTCAGACTTGGCGCCCATTCCTATGTTCTGTGATAATAAAGCAGCCACTTTCATTGCTAGCAACCCTACCTTCCATGAGCGCACGAAGCATATTGAAGTGGACTGTCACTTTGTTCGTGAGGCGGTTCTATCTGGTCAGATTTCTACCCCTTACATTCATACTGATGAGCAGATTGTTGATATCTTCACAAAGATTCTTCCGAAGAAGCGCTTCACTGATATGACATCCAAGCTAGGCATGATTGACATCTATGCTCCAGCTTGAGGGGGAGTATTAGTAGATAAACTTTGTTGTGTTTTTCTCTTTTACACTTAGTCTATTTTCTATTTTTCTTTTCCTTTACACTTATGTTTTATCCCACATGGGTTATCTCTAGACCCTGTGGTTCTTTTGTGTATTATATAGAGACTCTTGTATATTCTTTTATCATCGAATAATACAAGACCTTTTTCCGCATTATCCAGAATGTTGAACAAAAAAATGAACACTAGTTACAAGCATTCTCATGCTTTTGGACCTGAGAATAGAGCTTGTCTTGCATCGCCATGGTTTTCATGTGGGTGGCCATGACAAAGATGGTAGCCCTATTAGTCATGAATATTATCCTTCGTCTGTTGTTTATCTAATTTCATATAAGCTTAATCACATGCTTAAACGTGCGAAGGTGTGTTAATTGGAGCACTGAGGCACCAGTGACAGTACCCTACCTGAGTGGTTTACTAACGTGTCAAATACGTATGTAGTCCATGTTCAATCTGGGGGCGAGTTCAACATTATTATCTTTTTAGAAAATTAGGCATGTTTGATTCTACTGATTGAATCATAGGTCGAGTCTAAACAAGTGAAAACACTTGTAAGACATCTATAAATCTATTCTTTTCTTTCACTTGTGTCTAATGGTAGTCACTATGAAGGGCATCTAGTTGAGCACTACTAGCAAATTATCAAGTCAATCATTCTATAAAGCCTATAAAGAATAATAGGAGAGGGAGAAGATGGCTCAACACTAATTAGGCTGCAAAATGTGAGGACCCTTCTCCTTTGATCACACGTAGGGGGAAACCTATAGATTGATAGATTTTGGCAGCACATTAAAAGGAGGGATGGCCTTCCCCAATTTTGTGACTAGAAAGATATTAATAGGAAATGATATATAGATTGGCAGTTAGAAATAGGCAGGCAAAGTAGATGATCAGCAAGCACCTACTCTCTTAGCCACATATGCATGGTGATACTTATAAAATAGGCAAGCAAAGTAGATGATCAGCAAGCACCTACTCTCTTAGCCACATATGCATGGTGATACTTATAATCATTGTTAAACTAGAAACCATGATTCAAGATAGGCGTGTGACTTATGTAACCGGAGAACGACACAAAAAACATAAGAGGATTCCTTCTCTACTGACAACAAACATTTAGAAGGTGTGCCTGTCTTAGAAATGGGATGGACTGTTAAACAATATTGGTAACTATGCAAGGACTGTATGTACAGACTGTGAGAAAAGATACAAATATAGAAGACGGTTTAAGCGTGGTATTCATGTGGATGGCCAAGACAAAGGTGGCACTCCCCCGTCAGTCATGATATCCTTAATAGGTTGGCTTTCTGATTTCACATAGGCGTAATCGTATGCTTTACATGTGTGAAGGCATGTTAATTGGAACATTGAAACACCCTTACTAGAGCAGTGCCGTAACGTGCCAAATACATGTGTGAGCCATGTTTGATAAGGAGACGGGCTCAACATCATTATTCTTTTGGGAGCACTGAGGCACCATATTCGTTTAGCAGCTTCCCAACTCTAGAGATTGAACTTTAGGTTGAATCTAAACAAGTAAAACTTCACCTTGGAGCAAATCCAGAAGTGTAATTTTTTTCCTTCAGCATTCTCGCGAATAGGAGGAATGTGTAGCACATATCGTTACCAAATATGATAAGTTTTACAAATAGCAATACCAACTTCTGCCCCACATTAAGTGGCGGAGCAGTTTTTACAATATAAACGGGCAGGTATTATCTAGAGCTACTGAAAAAGAAGTATAAATTACAGCTACCTAAGAAATGAAGTACAATATAAAAATTAAACGGCATGCTACTCACAACTGCAGCATTGAATATGCGAGCTCCATCAATGTGAAGCTTCAAACCGTGCTTCTTAGCAAGTTCTCCCACTCTATCAGTGTATTCAACTGAAATGCATTTTCCTCCACAACTGCAATCGCAGTATACATACAGAAAGTCATGGCTAGATAAAGAAGAGGAATTACAGATGACTGCCAATATAATCAAAATCATTAGGTGAATCTTACTTGGCATGAGTATTCTCCAAGCAAATCAGCCTAGTGGTAGGGTAATGAAGGTCATCATAGGAAGGGCGGATGGCTGCTTCAATCAGGGAGAGGTCCATGGTGCCATCCGGATTGTTATGGACTGTCCTGGAGTGCACGGATCCAATACTGGAGATGCCACCATTCTCATAGATGTTGATATGAGAGTTATCCCCAAGGATTACCTCACTGCCACGGACCTCGCAGTGGACAAGGACAGATATGAGGTTGGCCATGGTGCCAGAAGGAACAAAGAGTGCAGCCTCTTTGCCCATGAGCTTGGCGATCTCAGCTTGGAAACAGTGGGCAGTTGGGTCAGAGCCCAAGACATCATCATCAACATCAGCAGCAGCCATTGCAGCTCTCATTGCCTCAGATGGCTTGGTCACAGTGTCCGAACGGAGGTCCACTGCCCTTGTCATGCCGTTTTCACTCAGTGCCGGTGCTGCCATCGTGATTACAGGTAAACAGGATGTATTGAAATGTATACAGCTTGGTATCTCGTACCCCCTGCGGTTTTGTATGTCAAAGGTTGAAGTATGGAACTCAAGAGACGACCGATTGTGGCTTAAAAGGAACCACTCCAAATGCTGTTTTATATATTATCTCTGTGAGAGAGAAAAAAGACTAAATCAGCAGACTGAAGCATAATTAAAGAATTCAGAAAATAGGGGTGACCACTGATTACAGTGGAAGCAAACATGGAAGTCGGTGTCTGTCTTAGGTGTGGTGAGAAATGAAGGAAGAAAACAAGCAATAAGTGATCTCCCACCACAAAGTAATATGAACGTGATAGATGGAACAAAATCAGTAAATTAAAGGGAAGAAAAGCAATGTGTCGCCGAGTTACCAGCATCACTATTATGTTTTTTCTTGAGGAAACCAACATTTGATTCTTAGAGGAGGAAAAAAAAAAGGAAAAATATACAAGAACAACACGATAAAAGGATGAGGAAATCCCACATTGAAAACCTCAAGAAAAGAAACTGATCCAACATCATCACCCTCAGTCAATCCAGATCCCCACGCCGGTACGCCCCACCACAAAAACACTAAGAAAAAGGAAATATATTAAATTGCCTACGATTTAAGTCCTGCTCAAAGAAGCCAGCTTCTATATTCAGATGGCAAGAGCCCTGCTACTGCTGGTACAAGAAGAAATGATTGAATCAAAAGGGACACAAAACCAAGATTCGATCAAAAGAGGTGTTGGTAAAAATCAGCAGAAACTCGCGTTTGTACACATTATAACATGTCATCGGTCACCTCTGTTTGCTTTCTCAGTCAAAATCCGAGTTTATCTATATGCTAAAGTGAGAAAGCATGCACTGATCAGCGAGCATTGGCTAGCACGATCGCTCAGGCAAACAAGGTGGAGGGTTTTGAAGCAACAGCCTTCGTTCCCTCCACTATCGCTCCTACCTCCACCGATTCAGCCTCTCTACAGCTGCAGACTTCAGGCACGCAATGTTACAAGCTCCAACGAGGTTTCCACAACAGCGACAACCATGGTCTGCCGTATATTACTTTTCACCCTTCCCGTGCATACATCTTCGTGGAATCCTATGCAGGAAAAGCTGAGGGGACGAAGGGCTTCGTGTAACTTTGTAAGGCTTCCTTTTTTATACCTTTCCTCGTCACATTCCACACTTAATCCTCGAGCCCGACAAATAAACAGGAGCAAGCTACGGAACCAATGACGTGTTAATCAGAGGACGGCAGGGAAAACACCACGCAGCAAACAAACGGGAGGAGGATATAAACCATAATCGGCGTTGTCAAATAACCAGAGTAAAGCAGAGCATGAACTTAAACGCTGAATCGAACCATACAAGATCAACTCCTAGTAGGGATGCAGGGAAGAGGAGATGAGCGTAGGAGGACGAGAGGAATGACGCACCCGCCGGCCGCAACAGTACTGCGTTACGCGTCAAGCCCTAGCGCAGCAGATGGTCGGCACTGGAGGGGAAGTCGAGCATCTTCGTCAATCGTCGTGTGTCGCCAAAAGATGGGAAAATGACAAGGCTTTTCACGTGCGTCACGCACGGGCTGTTGCTGAAACAGGAGAGGACGTAGCAACCTTGTAGCGAGGACGAGCTAGACACGAAGCAAGTTGGTTTACAAGTTTTCGAGCTTCAAGCCGAAGAAGACAACGGCCAGCATTAGGGAAGCGTGGCCGCGTGGGTAAAGTGTAAGAAGAAAAACGGAGTGGTTTATCGTTCTTGTTGGCATAATTCGTCATGAATCCCAACAGAGAAGACTTGAGAGCCGCTGAAACTGAAACAGGGTGCAAAACTTTACTTTGACGCAAAAAATGATCAATGTTCTGCTATTTTACATTAATTAGACATAAACCCATGCATAGCACGGGTGTCTTAGAATTTATAAGGACTATAAATGAGTATTAATTGATTCGTAGACCCACAAATCTAGACCCTTTAGAAACCTGTCACGGGTTTAAATTTGTAGGCTCGCATACCCATGGACCCACATATAAGCATATCCATTAATGGATATGCTTGGACCCAGACTTGCAAAGCCGTAGACCCACTAGACATAAATAATTACATATTACATCATATTTTACTAATCTAATTAATATAATACTTCATATTACATATTACTCTAATTATGATAAGTTAAGGATTAACTATTCTAATTACAAGAACAAGCAACATGTGTAACCTTAAAATCAAATTAGTTACATGATATGCTACATTATTAAAACACAATAAGATGACTAAAAATATGCAAATAATTAACTCAACTATCTTTAATCTACAAAGTATTACATTGTTTAATATAACTATTGCATGTTTATGTCATATATAATAGCAACATCATGTTGTATAAGAATATATATAACATGGTTGAAAATTTTCAAAAATTATGATGTTTATATAGAACCGCTTATCCACATACCCGCACCGCAGACCCACTATTATTACGGGTACATGTATAGGTCTAAATATTTTATTATGCGGAAATTAAATGGGTATGGGTATGGGTATGACTAGACCCGCCCGTTTACACCCCTACACACATGGACCATTATGTAATTTCAAAAATAATAAAAAAAAATTACATACAACTCCTTTAATGGACTTTCTTATATAGTATAGATGAGTTTCTTCATACAATATATAATTCTAAAAATTTAAAGAAAAAAGTGTGGTATACACACAGAGAGACCATTATATAATTTCAAAAAATAATGAAGAAAGTTACATGCAGCCCCTCCATGGGCTTTCTAATATAGTATAGATGAGTCTCCTAATATAATATATAATTTAAACAAATTAAAGAGAAAAGTGTGGTGTACACACAGGGACCATTATGTAATTTCAAAAAACAATAGATAAAATTGCATGCAACCCCTTCCACGGGTTTTCTTATATAGTATAGATGAGTCTCATAATATAATATTTAATTTAAAATATTTAAAGAGAAAATTGTGGTGTACATACACAAGGACCATTATGTAATTTCAAAAAATAATGGAGAAAATTGCATGCAACCCCTCCACGATCTTTCTTATATAGTATAGATGAGTATCTTGATATAATATATAACTTTAAAATATTTAAAGAGAAAAGTGTGGCGTACACATAGGGACCATTATGTAATTTTAAAAAATAATAGAGAAAATTGCATGCTAAGAATAGACGAGTCTCCTAATATAATATATAATGTTAAATATTTAAAGAGAAAAGTGTGGTGTACACCCACAAGGACCATTATGTCATTTCAATAAATAATGGATAAAATTGCATGCAACCCCTCTACGGGATTTCTTATATAGTATAGATGAGTCTCCTAATATAATACATAATTTTAAAAAATAAAGAGAAAAGTGTGGTGTATAAACACATGGACCATTACGAAATTTCAAAAAATAATGTAGAAAATTGCATGAAACCCCTCTGTGAGCCGTCTTATATAGTATAGATGAGTCTCCTAATATAACATATAATTTAAAAAATTTAAAAGAAAATTGTGGTGTACACACACATGGACCATTATGTAATTTCAAAAAATAATAGAGAAAATTGAATGCAACCCCCTCCACGGGTTCTCTTATATAGTATAGATGATTCTCCTAATATAATATATAATTTAAAAAAAAATAAAGAGAAAAATGGGTGTACAGACATGGACCATTATGTAATTTCAAAAAATAATGGAGAAAATTGCATACAATCCCTCTGTGGGCTTTCTTACATAGTATAGATGAGTCTCCTAATATAATATATAATTTAAAAAGTTAGGATAAAAGTGTGGTGTACACACACAAGGATCATTATGTAATTCCAAACAATAATGGAAAAAATTGAATGTAACCCCCTCCACAGGGGTTCTTATATACTATAGATGAGTCTCCTAATATAATATATAATTTAAAATTTTGAAAGAGAGAAGTGTGGTGTACACACACATAGACCATCATGTAATTTCAAAAAATAATAGAGAAAATTACATGCAACCCCTATGCGGGCTTTCTTATATAGTATACACGAGTCTCCTAATATAATATATATTTTTAAAAATTTAAAGAGAAAAGTGTGGTGTACACACACAAGGACCATTTCTAATTTCAAAAAATAATGGAGAAAGTTGAATGCAAGCCCCTCAGAAGATGAGTCTCCTAATATAGTATATAATTTAAAAAATTTAAAGAGAAAAGTGTGGTGTACACACACATGGACCATCATGTAATTTCTAAAAATAATGGAGAAAATTACATGCAACTCCTCTGCGGGATTTCTTATATAGTATAGATGAGTCTCCTAATATAATATATAACTTAAAAATTTAAAGAGAAAAGTGTGGTGTACACACACAGGGACCACTATGTAATTAAAAAAAATTGAATGCTTCTCCTTATACCACATATAATTATAAAAAGAAAAAGAAGAATTTAGTATACACATAGAGACATGTATGTAATTTCAAACATTGTTGGAGAAAATTGCTTCATTAATCCTGAACGTCTTGTTATATATAGCATAGATTCACATGTTTGCAAGTGAGGACCTAAATTGCAAATCGAAACCCACACACTCACCCCACCCTAGAAAAAAAAGGAAAATGAGTGCAGCACAGGTTGTCTTCCCGTGACCCACACTTTACGCACGCAGTAGGAGAGTGGTTTCGTTAGAGGGGGGGCTGCTCGTGGTGCAGTGAGGGTGTAACATCCCTAGAATTTTAGTTTAGAATAAGTGTGACCCTATATTGTTGGGTTACAGTCTGGTTCCTTCTAATAATGTAACACCTATGGCAACCAATGAATATGATGATGATGCATATATCTGGATCATAATCAAATTATGCACAATATCTAGCCTTAGTTATTCAGTGATGACTAGTTAGGGTTTAAAAGGCCATCAACCCCATAATTATGCATAATATGCTCCCTAGTTTTGTTTATAGAGAATTTATGAGATACTAGAATTTCCCCAAAATTTCGTTAATATAACTACCTTTTTATGAATATTAATGCATTATTTGTTTTAGGTATCAAATGTTTTAAATTACAAGATTTCCTATCTTAAACCTAAAATCTAATTGCATATTTGGATTCTTCATGCATAACTTAGCAAAACTGCCAAGTTTCGTTTGAACTAGATAATCGTAGATATTTTATCTAAAATAAGGAAGAAATGTGATTAATTTCATGGATTATCACCTATATATCTAATCGACGCAGTTGATTATCCTTATTTTCCGCCCAGGTTACTCTAGATGATGATATATACGGTTGTCAAGCGCCCTTCTAGTATTTTTCCCCTTGTACTCAGGTTTGTGCTCAACTGTTGGATGGCCATCTAAGGGCTATCATGGCATCCCTTACCTCTCGCGTGAGGCGAGTCAGGAGTAAACAAAAGCCCCGATCCCGACACCCTGGGACTCTAGTACTCCCGATTTTCTTTGCAATCCAATGAACAACATTGGGTTTTCAGTATTTCATTAGAACCAGGAGACTGCCACGAGTATATCTAGCCCCGCTATAACCCTAGTTTGCGGGATTCACAAAAATGCCCAAACCCAATCTTCTTCCTCTCGCCTAGTGCAGATGAGCGATTTGGTCATCGCAATGATTAATTACGACCCCACAGCTTCTCAAGACCTTCAACGGTCCCCCTTGACCTCCAATTTGGACTGGTCATTATTGGAGAAGCCTCCCAAACTCCTTCATATGTGAGGACGGCAGGCTTGATACAAGGACTCCAGCCACCTCAGTTCAATCACAGGTGTGAAAAGCTTCATGTGATGACCATGATTTTTTAGGGTTTTCACAGACAATATCATTTTAGAGGTCCACATATATTCTTGGTTGGATAATCCTAAGTTAGAGTGACTTTCATTCAACAATGGATTCTTTGCACCCACATGTATGACCATAATATCATTGGAAGTTCAATAATAGCTTCAATGCCATTTATGTAAATGGAGATGATCACTACTAGATATTGGTCGATATTGAAGACATATGGAGTTAAGCATGTAATGAAGTATATGTGTATTCATATGACCTAATCATGAAATTTGGGATGCATCATGGCCATACTAAGTAAGTTGAACTTTCATTTTTGATATTAGAGGTAATTGATGTAAAGTATAAGTTCAATATATTTATATCTATACCCCTTTAGATTATGTTTTTTTGAAGGGTCAAATGATGGAGTTTGGGTATCAATTTATATGTAAGGTGAACTACACTATGAAGAATTTTGTCTCAAAATCTTAGGTTCAAAGTTGCTTCCTACATATTCTTTTGAGGTTTGAAATAAATAAGATGATAATGTGTGTGGTGATTCTGAATCTAGATTGCTATATTGTTTGATATATGACGAGATATGAGTGACATAACCAATGATACTGTGTTGCTGCATGGTTGTTTCTGTATAGGAAGACTTATTCGTTCACATACGTGAAGCCTTAAGGACATAGGTATGATCAAGCAATCGATTTGTTATCCCCAACCCCCATTTCTCGTGGAGATGGTAGTTCACTTGAAGACCAAGTTCCCAGTGCCATGCCTTTGAAATAAAGGGATCATAACCAAGAACTACAGCTAGCCATCATCCCTCCTCCAAGTTCAGATCTATCTAACAATTTCTATCATGCGGATATGGGCAAGATCGGGGAGTCCAATCCAACCTCCTCCTCCTCCTCCTCCTCCTCCTCGCTCCAGCAACCAAGAGATCACC
The DNA here is from genome assembly GCA_963693085.1 of Alisma plantago-aquatica. Taxonomy (NCBI): domain Eukaryota; kingdom Viridiplantae; phylum Streptophyta; class Magnoliopsida; order Alismatales; family Alismataceae; genus Alisma; species Alisma plantago-aquatica. The sequence goes on from OY856411.1 coordinate 1,286,979,811, forward strand.
TACAGAAGGTTCAATGATCTGGAATGGATAACAGTGAAACCAACCTACAACTCTCCTCTCCCTCATCGCCATTGTCTCCATCACTGCTTATAGCTGAGAAACTAGAAGACATTCAGGGAGCAGCTAGGGATGCGAGGAGAAGAACCCATCACAGGGAGCCGAGGTAGGATCAAGCTTGCAGTCCTCACCAGACAAGTAGCACAAGCGCCGCCCTGCTCTAGAGAACGGATGATCGAAGTCCCGTCCACCGATATATAGATCGCAAGTTGGAGTTCGGTTGCCCTGACATCATCACACCAAACTTGACTTCACAACGGCAGAAATTGGGGGGTCGGTCTAGAGGCGATCTCATTCGAGAGGATAGCAGAGGCTGATCAATCGTCGAGGCTTCAATATGCGGCGGCACTCACGAAGGTGGATGTTTACTCGGGCTCTAGTTCACGTGAGTTGATGAGAGGGAGGAAGACCGATCCACAGCCTTCATAAAGAACGACCATCTCCCAAGTATCCAAAGCACAATCATCATCCTAAGCATACCAGAAGGAACCTGTGAGCGAGGGCCAGCGAACAAGAAGGAGAGAGAACATGTAGAAAGTGAGAAACCTTGGATTTCTAGTGATTTACTCGTCGGAGATACCTCTCCCAACAAAGACGCTCGAAGCGCAGAAGAACAGGATGAATTGCGAGCGTGAGATCATGAGGAAGAGGGAGAGTAGAGAGATCGGGCCCTGTTAATTCTCCACCCAGCCTGAACTGAGTCTGAACCACCTGAACCGGACGGCCCAAACCCCATTAAAGGTGTTGAATAGATTATCTATATGATCATGGATATGTGAGGAATATCTGAACTTAGGTACGTGGATATAAGTATATGACTAGTTTTTTGCTGGATGATAATTATGAGTAATTGCTTGCATGTATTTGAATATCTTGTTGGATGTATATCTATATGTATTGTTGTTTCCGCCTTGAACACTAAGATCACTAAGAAAAGAAAATGGAATGTAGTTACTGATGGTTCATTAATATCCCTATTAGAGAGGGAAAGTATTAATGTTGACTAGCACCTCCCTAATGGTACAAGGTATGCAGGGAGATCCCTAATGGTATAAGGTATGCGGGGATAGGGCCCAATAATATATGTTTATGCTAAGTCCACCATAGTAATACATGTCCATTGAAATATGATTAATAACTTGGGCTTACCTGATTTTCCGCCATTAGATAATGTTTCTTTCTCTCTTTCTTCTTTTTCAAGTATTTTCAATATGCCAGCATAGTATAGCTCTTTAATTCCACATACCAACTTTTGTTGATGTTTTTGTTTCTCGTATTTTCTAGGTCCAGAGCTAGAATGGGATAAAGGATTAGGATGTGAGCAAGTTGTACAGGTTGTACCTATTGTCTAAGATTCTAGTTAGCATACATGTTTAGTCTTGTATAAAATTCTCTTTCAATATACAATTGTAAATCATGTTGTAATAATGTACATGTTGAATGCTGAGAAATGTTGTGGTGTTTGTAATATTGAACGTTCATGTATGTGCATATGCTTCCGCAACGCACTCTGATACAATTGGTTAACATTTTCGGATTTTGTTTTCTCATCCCATGGGGTTTTGAGAAGGTGAAAATCCGGGGACATTACATTTGGTATCAGAGCATGAACATTAGCTACACCTGACAATTGCTCATCATGAAGCATAAAAATTAAATTTCACCTTTCACTTTAAATACTAGAAACTTAGTGAGTTGTTGAACAAGGATTAGGTTCGACTTAGCCTCTAGGTTAGAACCTAGATGTTCGAGAACTAGGTATAGACAAGTGTCTAAAACCCTTTTCATATAGAGCTCATATGTATTGGGTAGCTACGCTAGTCTACATCTCGTTCTCACATTTCACTAGGTGGCATAACACTAGACTATCTACTGTGTGTGGGAGACTCGATTTTGCTGATTTGGTTTTGTTTTCCAATCGGCTCGAGCCTTGACAGTTTTCTCTGACGTCTTCAATCTCAGAGAAAAACTACATAATATTTTAGTATATATATGTAAATATAAAAATGTGTCCCTCATACTGGAGAGTAGTTAGTGTTCATGCAACCTAAGTGAAAGGGAGTGACATCAGTCTAGAAGAGAGAGTAGTCTAGATTAGATGTCTAGAGTCTTATCAAGATATGTGATAAATAGAGTAGATGATAGAATGATAGTTAGTATAAGCATGGATGATCTTATCCAAGTTTTACCTCTAATGACATAAGTTGTTTAATATGGATCTAAGTTGTATACGATCTGAATCTAATTTTGAAGATTCTAAGGTAAGTCTCAATGATGAAAATATATTCCCTTTTCTTACTTAAGATGATATAAGCTTAAGATAAAGTTGAATATGCATGAGCCTCAAGCTCTTTTACAAAGGAGAACCTCAGTGTTAGGAAAAGATATGTGGTGAAATCCAGATAGAGTGAGACCCACAAGGAGAGGGTCATAGGACCTACCCTACAATATTTGAAAATATGTGAAATTATGTTTCCTAAGTTGGGTTACTCCTAAGTAGATGAGTTGAGTCATGTTGCATGATTCAATCCTATATGTGAGAGTTGGGTAAAAATGATGGGTAGGTGACTCATAATGAGAAAACAATCCTTTTGATTGAGTTAGGTCCTATCTTGAGTGACATGTGTGTGTGAATCTCATCATTAGCTACAAGTGAGGTAATATATGAACTCTGGTTCTGAGAGTAAAATGCCTTGTGCATAAGATACTCATAAATGTTGTTCCTTCCACTTCTCTTCATTAAGAAATGATACTAGAAACCTCACTTGAGCTATATAGATGATTTGTATATGAGGAGTCACTCGTATAAACTTGACCTATTCTATATTCCCATCCTATATCATACATGTATTGTTCAGTTCTAAATCATGATAAGCCCGACTTAGTATATTCTCTTTCCCTTCATATCATACATGAAAGATACAATTTGATCTTGAAATAAAGATATTTTGGATCACAGATTAAAAGATCACAAATAAATTTCTTAACCTCAAGTCTTCTGAATCTAAGATCCTAGTTTGACAACAACCCTCATAATGGGGTGAAACCATAACATTTAAGCATTAAAAAAACCTTCCCTTAATGATGAAATCTTAATATGATGTTGATCATAAACCACACGGTGATGTTAAGTGTGAATGTTCTATTATTAGATGACATAGAATCTTGATATCACCTTGCACACTTTAATGGCGTGAAAGATGAAACCCTTATTAATACTTTCTCAACTCTATATGAGTAAATAAATCCCTAATTATTAGGGTAATAAGGGTTGTAAACTCTATAATGATATAATATTAAGTTATGACTAAACCATTAAATGATTTTTTTCAATAAAAAAAGTGTATTGCTTCAACCTATATAAGGTGGGGTGGGTACACCCTAGATAATTGAATACATGTTGAATTGGGGTACATATAGAAATATGAGAACTTTGGTACCTAGAAATGGTGACCTTTATGAAGTTGAACACTTTGATATCAACTTAAGCATGGCATTAGTTGAATTTCGAGGATGAAATTCCATATAAGGTGGAGTGAATGTGATGACCTTGATTTTTTAGGGTTTTCACGGACAATATCATTTTAGAGGTACACATATATTCTTGGTTGGCTAATCCAAAGTTAGAGTGACTTTTATTCAACAATGGATTCTTTGCACCCACATGTATGACCATAATATCATTGGAAGTTCAATAATAGCTTCAATGTCATTTATGTAAATGGAGATGATCACTACTAGATATTGGTCGATATTGAAGACAAATGGAGTTAAGCATGTAATGAAGTATATGTGTATTCATATGACCTAATCATGAAATTTGGGATGCATCATATTCATACTAAGTAAGTTGAACTTTCATTTTTGATATTAGAGGTAATTGATGTAAAGTATAAGTTCAATATATTTATATCTGTACCCCTTTAGATTATGTTTTTTTGAAGGGTCAAATGATGGAGTTTGGGTATCAATTTATATGTAAGGTGAACTACACTATGAAGAATTTTGGCTCAAAATCTTAGGTTCAAAGTTGCTTCCTACATATTCTTTTGAGGTTTGAAATAAATAAGATGATAATATGTGTGGTGATTCTGAATCTAGATTGCTATATTGTTTGATATATGACGAGATATGAGTGACATAACCAATGATACTGTGTTGCTGCATGGTTGTTTCTGTATAGGAAGACTTATTCGTTCACATACGTGAAGCCTTAAGGACATAGGTATGATCAAGCAATCGATTTGTTATCCCCAACCCCCATTTCTCGTGGAGATGGTAGTTCACTTGAAGACCAAGTTCCCAGTGCCATGCCTTTGAAATAAAGGGATCATAACCAAGAACTACAGCTAGCCATCATCCCTCCTCCAAGTTCAGATCTATCTAATAATTTCTATCATGCGGATATGGGCAAGATCGGGGAGTCCAATCCAACCTCCTCCTCCTCCTCCTCCTCGCTCCAGCAACCAAGAGATCACCTACAGAAGGTTCAACGATCTGGAATGGATAACAGTGAAACCAACCTACAACTCTCCTCTCCCTCATCGCCATTGTCTCCATCACTGCTTATAGCTGAGAAACTAGAAGACATTCATGGAGCAGCTAGGGATGCGAGGAGAAGAACCCATCACAGGGAGCCGAGGTAGGATCAAGCTTGCAGTCCTCACCAGACAAGTAGCACAAGCGCCGCCCTGCTCTAGAGAACAGATGATTGAAGTCCCGTCCACCGATATATAGATCGCAAGTTGGAGTTCGGTTGCCCTGACATCATCACACCAAACTTGACTTCACAACGGCAGAAATTGGGGGGTCGGTCTGGAGGCGATCTCATCCGAGAGGATAGCAGAGGTTGATCAATCGTCGAGGCTTCTATATGCGGCGACACTCACGAAGGTGAATGTTTACTCAAGCTCTAGTTCACGTGAGGTGATGAGAGGGAGGCAGACCAATCCACATCCTTCATAAAGAACGACCATCTCCCAAGTATCCAAAGCACGATCATCATCCTAAGCAGACCAGAAGGAACCTGCGAGCGAGGGCCAGCGAACAAGAAGGAGAGAGAACATGTAGAAATCGAGAAACCTTGGATTTCTGGCGATTTACTCATCGGAGATACCTCTCCCAACAAAGATGCTCGAAGCGCAGAAGAACAGGATGAATTGCGAGCGTGAGATCGTGAGGAAGAGGGAAAGTAGAGAGATCGGGCCCTATTAATTCTCCACCCAGCCTGAACTGGGTCTGAACCACCTGAACCGGACAGCCCAAACCCCATTAAAGGTGTTGAATAGATTATATAGATGATCATGGATATGTGAGGAATATCTGAACTTAGGTACGTGGATATAAGTATATGACTAGTTTTTTGCTGGATGATAATTATGAGTAATTGCTTGCATGTATTTGAATATCTTGTTGGATGTATATCTATATGTATTGTTGTTTCCGCCTTGAACACTAAGATCACTAAGAAATGAAAATGGAATGTAGTTACTGATGGTTCATTAATCTCCCTATTAGAGAGGGAAAGTATTAATGTTGACTAGCACCTCCCTAATGGTACAAGGTATGCAGGGAGATCCCTAATGGTATAAGGTATGCGGGGATAGGGCCCAATAATATATGTTTATGCTAAGTCCACCATAGTAATACATGTCCATTGAAATATGATTAATAACTTGGGCTTACCTGATTTTCCGCCATTAGATAATGTTTCTTTCTCTCTTTCTTCTTTTTCAAGTATTTTCAATATGACAGCATAGTATAGCTCTTTAATTCCACGTACCAACTTTTGTTGATGTTTTTGTTTCTCATATTTTCTAGGTCCAGAGCTAGAATGGTATAAAGGATTAGGATGTGAGCAAGTTGTACAGGTTGTACCTATTGTCTAAGATCCTAGTTAGCATACATGTTTAGTCTTGTATAAAATTCTCTTTCAATATACAATTGTAAATCATGTTGTAATAATGTACATGTTGAATGCTGAGAAATGTTGTGGTGTTTGTAATATTGAACGTTCATGTATGTGCATATGCTTCAACAACGCACTCTGATACAATTGGTTAACATTTTCGGATTTTGTCTTCTCATCCCATGGGGTTTTGAGAAGGTGAAAATCCGGAGACATTACAGTTGGTATCAAAGCATGAACATTAGCTACACCTGACAATTGCTCATCATGAAACATAAAAATTAAATTTCACCTTTCACTTTAAATACTAGAAACTTAGTGAGTTGTTGAACAAGGATTAGGTTCGACTTAGCCTCTAGGTTAGAACCTAGATGTTCGAGAACTAGGTATAGACAAGTGTCTAAAACCCTTTTCATATAGAGCTCATATGTATTGGGTAGCTACGCTAGTCTACATCTCATTCTCACATTTCACTAGGTGGCATAACACTAGACTATCTACTGTGTGTGGGAGACTCAATTTTGCTGATTTGGTTTTGTTTTCCAATCGGCTCGAGCCTCGACAGTTTTCTCTGACGTCTTCTTTCTCAGAGAGAAACTATATAATATTTTATTATATATATGTAAATATAAAAATGTGTCCCTCATACTGGAGAGTAGTTAGTGTTCATGCAACCTAAGTGAAAGGGAGTGACATCAGTCTAGAAGAGAGAGTAATCTAGATTAGATGTCTAGAGTCTTATCAAGATATGTGATAAATAGAGTAGATGATAGAATGATAGTTAGTATAAGCATGGATGATCTTATCTAAGTTCTACCTCTAATGACATAAGTTGTTTTATATGGATCTAAGTTGTATACGAGCTGAATCTAATTTTGAAGATTCTAAGCTAAGTCTCAATGATGAAAATATATTCCCTTTTCTTACTTAAGATGATCTAAGCTTAAGATAAAGTTGAATATGCATGAGCCTCAAGCTCTTTCACAAAGGAGAACCTCAGTGTTAGGAAAAGATATGTGGTGAACTCCAGAGAGAGTGAGACCCACAAGGAGAGGGTCATAGGACCTACCCTACAATATTTGAAAATATGTGAAATTATGTTTCCTAAGCTGGGTTACTCCTAATGTTACACCCCGATCTCACAATTTCCTCAAATCATGAGATTAGGGCATAAGATAGGACTTATATGTAATACAAAGAACACCCTTAACTTTTTTTTCTTTTCTTTACTTTTCTGTTAAAACTCTTGTTTCTTCGCATTGAACCACATAAATCATTTTAACAAGGGAATCTGAACATTTCTTTTACTAATCAGACTTTAATAGTAAAGATACATGTATAAACATTCATGATGTCTCTCACACCTTATGCACATAAGACCTACTAATAGCATACCATTTCAAAAGAGGAATAATATTACACATCATAATTACAACTCTCTCTCTTATCTCTTACTGAGGACCTAGAGTGACAAGGACCGACTGACTCAACTAATCTTGTACTTAACTCTTGTGGAAGATCTACGCTTATGCTCTGACCATCTTCAAGTCCACGCGGTTAACCCTAAAATGTTTGAGTAGAGGGGTGAGCCTACTCGCTCAGTGAATGAGTACTTCAAAGAAACAGTCTAAGGCACTAATGTGATTACAGGTATAACTTTGAATAAATGTTATGAAATTTAACAACAATAAATACTACACTGAGCAGTTCTAAAACAATATAATTGAAATAACAAAGAATGTAAATATTGCATCCAAAGAATAACTACTAGAAAACTATGCTCTAGTCTTCCTTAACTCTTTCATTTATAAGGAACTCTGTGAACCTATAAGATCATATTTTAGCTTATGCCCTGATCTTATGCAGTGTACTCTGCATAATAGACTCGCAGTGCACTACGGCCACACCATACAAGACTTAGCGACACACCCGGGAAATGCTAAGTCTGACTGCCAGTCCTGTTCTGCTACAGGACCAACGGGCTCTCCGGCCCACAGGCTCTCCGGCCTCATTGCACTAACTCTGAGTGCTCTAGACTCCTCCTCTAACCTGAGCAACCTGGCGGAGAGTCTACACTGGGTTACCACTGTGACACACGCACGGATTATTGTTGAATAACCCCTATCAACCCTCGTGCCACCAGAATTACTCAACCAGTTGATGTTGGACACGAGTTTCACCCCTAAGGCGCAGACCTCCCAAAGGGGTTCTACGGTGTTCAGGGCACCTAAGTCTAACATTAACATTATAGATACATTTTAAACAAAAATCATAACTCTTTTTACATTTCTCACAAGGCTCACACGGCCTGCCATATCATATCATATAAAACATCATAGCTCATGTATTCAAACATATATCATGTCTGCCCAACAAGTATTCTCATTCTAACATTTCATACATATCTGCATGATCTCAGTAACATCCCTTTCTAGGGCATGTCATATCTCATCACCTGCAATTCACGAGATATGTATTGTGAAAATAAGAAACCATGTAGTATATATATACCAACTCAAAGAGAACAAGCATGTAAAGTTAAATGCACAAACAACATACAATTCAATAGTTAAGCATCACCACATCTCATATGGAAACCTTTCATATCACCATAACTTAATTCATAGAACACCCTGTCCTTAGGGTTTCCTTTCCTTATTCTCTTATCACATAGAAACACCCTGCTCTTAGGGTTTCATTTGCCTCATTCACTTATCACATGGCTCTCATAAGGATTTCACACGATATAAACATTCACAAATTAAAGACTGCTTTCAACAATTATATACAGTCAATATATGTATGAACCCATGGAAATTGAACTAAATTTAGGTTTCCATGCTATTCACTGAGATATCATGCACCAAGAATAAAATTCAAATAAGGTAACCCATGATGTACATCCTAACTACTTATAAGATTACTAGTCCTCTTCAATAAGGTTGAAACTCTAGTGATATCTCAATTACGTTAAACCCTAATTACATCATCTGGTATAAATCTGAAAAGCATTCTTACTAGGATGTGTTGTATACGTTTCTAATGTGAATCTACCATCAAAGAGTCATTCAAACAGAGAAGGAATCCATATCATATCAATTTGCAACAACTTAAATTAAACGGACATTTCAGGGTTTAGAATCACATACCAAGCAATTAGGGATTTGGATGCTATAATCAAATTTCGTGCATTATACTGTTTAAAGGAAGAACCCACTCACCCCAAGGTGTGAAAACACCTCAAAACTGCAGCTCAACTCAGGGGATCTCGAACTCATATCAAATCCCTAGCAAATCTCCCAATTCTTCTTCCATTCAACTCGGAAACCTTGAAAATGAGGGATTATGAAGAAAGGGTGAGAAAAGAGGGAATTTTGACATCATCTTGGATCAAACCAGAGCATGGACGGAATCTTGACATGAGAGAGAAGATTCACCATAAAATTCTATGCAAAGGATCCAAACTTACTTGATTTCACCATTCCTCGGACCGTAAAACCCTAGGTCAGCAGTTCCTCCTCTTTCTCCACTCAAGCCCTAACTCTCCCTCTCTCTATATATTTTCATTTCTCTGGGGTGGATGACGAAGAATGAGAGCTGTGTGTGTGTGTGGTCGATCATATAAGTCAATTTGAGCTGCTTGGGTCAATTGCATATTGACCCAACACTCAACTTTTATTATATTGGCTGAATATTCAGTTATACAAAGTTATTGTAATTCGTTTATTTCAGAGATCAAAACTTCTTCAAAAATTATGGAAATTTAGTAAGTTGTTTATAATTGATCTATAAATCTTCAGTTAAAATTTGAGATCATTTGGAGTTACCAATAAATAATTAAAAATAGAACAGTGCACTGCTATATTGCAGTCTGCAGCAGATTCGGTCGAGTTTGTCCTGCACAGAACTCGACCGACACCCTCACTGTAGAGATAAAAAGTCATCCAAAAATTATACCAATTTAACAGAGTGTCTAAAACTGTGTTTTTCAAGCACAGTTAAAATTTGAGATCAATTGGATATACCAATAAAAAGATAAAATTCAATTACCACACTGCTATATAAATCTGGAAATATGATCGGTCGAGTTTGAAACTCGACCGATAAACAGGTCAGAATATTCTTCAAAAATTCTGATATTTACCAATGTTATTCAAATTTTATATATCTAAATCATATCCAAATTTGAAGTAAATCAGAGTTACACATAAAATACTAAAAATCATTTACTTAGACACTATACTTATCAAATTTTGTGTTCATGTATCATCAAAACCCTATTTTGGGCCGATTAGGGTTTATGTTTCTCAAACCCTAATTCTCAAGGCAAACGAACACTTAAACTTCTTATCATAGTTAAAACATCCTAATTGTGTTATCGTCATTAATTAGATTTCAAGAATGATTATTCTAATTAATCTTTGCAATTGTCTAGGTAAACCCTAGTTTACCAATTAAGCTCAGATGGGGTCGTAACAACTCTTCCCCCCTTAGAATGTTTCATCCTCGAAACATAAACCTACAAGAAAGATACATTCAAGATTATTCTAAGCTTCTAAAACCTTCCATGTCATTATATTCCTGTATTTCATACCTGAATGTAGTTTTCAACATTAGATCTTTTAATTCTTTACTAAATCACAACATATTTCAAATAGTTCTCAATGATATCAAGCAAATTCTTTATGCCGCAGTCAAACATAGAATGCAAAGATAAACCATCACGCTTTCGCTGCACAACTCTGATACTCTAATACAACTATCTCAACTTATGCGGCTCAGAAAGTTCTATTGTTCTGTATCACCTTTAAGTGACAAAAGCGAGTTCACCATGCTGTTTTAAACTTTAATAAAGTGCTATTCAAATAGCAAAACTGTCTTGAATTAAAAGACTAGATTCAACAATCAATTGCACAATATTACTCTCGGCATCCCCATTGGGTCATGAATGCATGAGGTGAAGCATTACCACCTCATTCCATACTATCCTGTTTCGATCCTGGGACCTGTGGGTTATGGGCCCACACACAATTCAAAGTGTAACCATCGTATTATATCATTTTAGGGTTTCAACCACAGTAATAAAGTAATCCACAATTGTATCAGTCATTCAAGCATTAATCATACTCGATTACCATCACTCAGTTATATTAGAGCTAGGTATAACAAGCTACACCTCATTAGGGTTACTTGTCCAGACAATCTGATTATCATCCCTTTCTATTAATATGAGTGAATAGGTATAACTACCTTATTCAGGATATCCCTTCATGTCTTCCATCATCATCCAAACTGTATCACCATATTACAAATACACAATACTAGGATGCATATCTGGTATGAATTACTACAACTATCATACACCTTTATTTAACATATAGCTTGCACAAATACACTGAAATCATACATAGAACCAACTTACATACCTTAGTATTCCTTCAACAAAGCATACCTCTAAAAACGAGTTCACCTATTACACAAAGCTAGTGTTTTCCTTTATCTCTCTCCTCATTCTTTACTACTTATGTTTTGCTACCTCTCCTTCCCTTTTTTTTATATACAATAAACATCCCTAACATTAAAACATTCAAGGTAAGAATAGATTATTCATCATTCTTGCTATCACACAAGAATTTATTTCTTATCGCACTCCATCATAATGTATGTCACTATTACATTCACTAGATGACCCTACCAAGGTAGTTATGCATCATATATGATTCATTTTCTTATCATTTCATTCCCACCTTTCTATTGTTAAGGAATATATGAAAGAGAAGATGATTTTAAGACTGGGAATACTTGTATTCAAACATTCCCTTAAGTACATTCTCGTATGTAGATTTACTTAGTTATCAACAGAGATATTTAATTAATTAGCACTTGCTTGAATCTCACAACCTCTTTATTTTATAACTTCTCCATCATATTTCAAACCCTATCTTACGTTTCATAGTCCTCTTACCATATACTACTCTTTAACCCATCATCTTTAATTCTAAATTTTTCTCTTATGACCATGTTGCTTATTCATATGTATGGTCATGTATACCATGTTGCACATATTTCCTCCTTTATCTTTATACTATTGTGAAGTTAACGTTCTAAACTAATAGTCCTTCTATTAGTTTTTCCTCATGTTGAATACATTACATATTCTTCATTTTTAAATCAAGTGGATCATGCATGGGTCAAACATAGTTTCTCTTTCAATCAAGTTTTTCTCTCCTGAATACAGTCTACCTTTGTATGACTTATTCATTCGTTAAACTGCACCTATGTTCTTTACTTAGAAACTAGTTTGTTGTTCTAGTCTTATGAATTACACGTTCATACGATTCTCTTTACTTTTACTCTTTTGAAGACTCTTTACTTCTATGGACCTATTGAATGCTCAACCCTATTCTCTACTTAGCCTTTGCTTTAGAGTTCATAAAAGCATTATACTCTATTATATGATTCATTCTTCATGATTGATTCTTGCTATCTTGAACCATACATACATTTCACATATCTTTTCTATATTTCATATGTATAGTTCATATAATATTAATCAATAAACTGATTATGAACTTCATATCATGTTCTATTATTCCCAATTAAGGGTTTCTCATATGAGGCCCCAAAATTGAACCTCAGATACCAGTTTTCAACTGATTCTTAGTTGTTCTGATCTTGCCCATCTGTTTCAACATCTTACTGTATGTACATTCTCACTCTAATGTGGGTCTAATTATCCAGATTCTATTCTTATTATACTATTAATAGGAGTCAATAGATCCCAATAACGCATCTTGCCAGCCGGACCAGGCCAAACCTGAAGTCCTGAAGCCAAGAACTACAAAGGATTACTCAACTCCTATTCATCTCAGAACTGTGGAAGAAAACTTATCCACTAACAAAAGCTCATTCAAAGGTCAATTATAGTCTACTTGTTACAAAGAATGAAATCAATAAATGCTACAACTACATAGTGTACAACAGATATTAAAGACCCATATTTCAAAGTATTGAATATTTCAATTCAAACATATAAGAGCATTTCTATACATTTACAACAAAAACAACATTATGAAATGTAAGTTCTATCTCTTTTTACATTTATGCTCTTAATTCTTGTTTCTTTTCTCGTTTTCTAACCCTAACATTTCTAGGGTTCCTCTCTAGCCCATTCTTCCACTGTATACCTGGCCAGGGTATACGTGAAAGAATAGACAGAGTAGCTTGTACTGGTTGATCCAAGTACTCAGATATCGGGCCAGGATATCCAAATACTCAAATCCCCAAAGCTAACATCAAACATCTCGTATCTGCCACACATAGGACTCTAACTTACTAACTTAATGGTCCTTGACAACTCACCCTAAGCTCTGATACCAAGCTGTTACACCCCGATCTCACAATTTCATCAAATCATGAGATTAGGGCATAAGATAGGACTTATATGTAATACAAAGAACACCCTTAACTTTTTTTTTCTTTTCTTTTCTTTTCTGTTAAAACTCTTGTTTCTTCGCATTGAACCACATAAATCATTTTAACAAGGGAATCTGAACATTTCTTTTACTAATCAGACTTTAATAGTAAAGATACATGTATAAACATTCATGATGTCTCTCACACCTTATGCACATAAGACCTACTAATAGCATACAATTTCAAAAGAGGAATAATATTACACATCATAATTACAACTCTCTCTCTTATGTCTTACTGAGGACCTAGAGTGACAAGGACCGACTGACTCAACTAATCTTGTACTTAACTCTTGTGGAAGATCTACGCTGATGCACTGACCATCTTCAAGTCCACGCGGTTAACCCTAAAATGTTTGAGTAGAGGGGTGACCCTACTCGCTCAGTGAATGAGTACTTCAAAGAAACAGTCTAAGGCACTAATGTGATTACAGGTATAACTTTGAATAAACATTATGAAATTTAACAACAATAAATACTACACTGAGCAGTTCTAAAACAATATAATTGAAATAACAAAGAATGTAAATATTGCATCCAAAGAATAACTACTAGAAGACTATGCTCTAGTCTTCCTTAACTCTTTCATTTATAAGGAACTCTGTGAACCTATATGATCATATTTTAGCTTATGCCCTGATCTTATGCAGTGTACTCTGCATAAGAGACTCGTAGTGCACTACGGCCACACCGTACAAGACTTAGCGACACACCCGGGAAATGCTAAGTCTGACTGCCAGTCCTGTTCTGCTACAGGACCAACGGGCTCTCCGGCCCACAAGCTCTCCGGCCTCATTGCACTAACTCTGAGTGCTCTAGACTCCTCCTCTAACCTGAGCACACAGGCGGAGAGTCTACACTGGGTTACCACCGTGACACACGCACGGATTATTGTTGAATAACCCCTATCAACCCTCGTGCCACCAGAATTAATCAACCGGTTGATGTTGGACACGAGTTTCACCCCTAAGGCGCAGACCTCCCAAAGGGGTTCTACGGTGTTCAGGGCACCTAAGTCTAACATTAATATTATAGATACATTTTAAACAGAAATCATAACTCATTTGACATTTCTCACAAGGCTCACACGGCCTGCCATATCATATCATATAAAACATCATAGCTCATGTATTCAAACATATATCATGTCTGCCCAACAAGTATTCTCATTCTAACATTTCATACATATCTGCATGATCTCAGTAACATCCCTTTCTAGGGCATGTCATATCTCATCACCTGCAATTCACGCGATATGTATTGTGAAAATAAGAAACCCTGTAGTATATATATACCAACTCAAAGAGAACAAGCATGTAAAGTTAAATGCACAAACAACATACAATTCAACAGTTAAGCATCACCACATCTCATATGGAAACCTTTCATATCACCATAATTTAATTCATAGAACACCCTGTCCTTAGGGTTTCCTTTCTTTATTCTCTTATCACATAGAAACACCCTGCTCTTAGGGTTTCATTTGCCTCATTCACTTATCAAATGGCTCTCATAAGGATTTCACACGATATAAACATTCACAAATTAAAGACTGCTTTCAACAATTATATACAGTCAATATATGTATGAACCCATGAAAATTGAACTAAATTTAGGTTTCCATGCTATTCACTGAGATATCATGCACCAAGAATAAAATTCAAATAAGGTAACCCATGAGGTACATCCTAACCACTTATAAGATTACTAGTCCTCTTCAATAAGGTTGAAACTCTAGTGATATCTCAATTAGGTTAAACCCTAATTACATCATATGGTATAAATCTGAAACGCATTCTTACTAGGATGTGTTGTATACGTTTCTGATGTGAATCTACCATCAAAGAGTCATTCAAACAGAGAAGGAATCCATATCATATCAATTTGCAACAACTTAAATTAAACGGACATTTCAGGGTTTAGAATCACATACCAAGCAATTAGGGATTTGGATGCTATAATCAAATTTCGTGCATTATACTGTTTAAAGGAAGAACCCACTCACCCCAAGGTGTGAAAACACCTCAAAACTATAGCTCAACTCAGGGGATCTCGAACTCATATCAAATCCCTAGCAAATCTCCCAATTCTTCTTCCATTCAACTCGGAAACCTTGAAAATGAGGGATTATGAAGAAAGGGTGAGAAAAGAGGGAATTTCGACATCATCTTGGATCAAATCAGAGCATGGACGGAATCTTGACATGAGAGAGAAGATTCACCATAAAATTCTATGTAAAGGATCCAAACTTACTTGATTTCACCATTCCTCGGACCACAAAACCCTAGGTCAGCAGTTCCTCCTCTTTCTCCACTCAAGCCCTAACTCTCCCTCTCTCTCTAGATTTTCGTTTCTCTGGGGTGGATGACGAAGAATGAGAGCTGTGTGTGTGTGTGGTCGATCATATAAGTCAATTTGAGCTGCTTGGGTCAATTGCATATTGACCCAACACTCAACTTTTATTATATTGGCTGAATATTCAGTTATACAAAGTTACTGTAATTCGTTTATTTCAGATATCAAACCTTCACCAACAATTATGGGAATTTAGCACGTTGTTTATAATTTATCTGTAAATCATCAGTTAAAATTTGAGATCATTTGGAGTTACCAATAAATAATTAAAAATAGAACAGTGCACTGCTATATTGCAGTCTACAGCAGATTCGGTCGAGTTTGTCCTGCACAGAACTCGACCGACACCCTCACTGTAGAGATCAAAAGTCATCTAAAAATTATGCCAATTTAATACAGTGTCTAAAACTGTGCTTTTCAAGCACAGTTAAAATTTGAGATCAATTGGATATACCAATAAAAAGATAAAATTCAATTACCACACTGCTATATAAATCTGGAAATATGATCGGTCGAGTTTGAAACTCGACCGATAAACAGGTCAGAACATTCTTCAAAAATTCTGATATTTACCAATGTTGTTCAAATTTTATATATCCAAATCATATCCAAATTTGAAGTAAATCCGAGTTACACAGAAAATACTAAAAATCATTTATTGATACACTATACTTATCAAATTTTGTGTTCATCAAAACCCTATTTTGGGCCGATTAGGGTTTATGTTTCTCAAACCCTAATTCTCAAGGCAAATGAACACTTAAACTTCTTATCATAGTTAAAACATCCTAATTATGTTATCGTCATTAATTAGATTTCAAGAATGATTATTCCAATTAATCTTTGCAATTGTCTAGGTAAACCCTAGTTTACCAATTAAGCTCAGATGGGGTCGTAACACCTAAGTAGATGAGTTGAGTCATGTTGCATGATTCAATCCTATATGTGAGAGTTGGGTAAAAATGATGGGTAGGTGACTCATAATGAGAAAACAATCCTTTTGATTGAGTTAGGTCCTATGTTGAGTGACATGTGTGTGTGAATCTCATCATTAGCTGCAAGTGAGGTAATATATGAACTCTGGTTCTGAGAGTAAAATGCCTTGTGCATAAGATACTCATAAATGTTGTTCCTTCCACTTCTCTTCCTTAAGAAATGATACTAGAAACCTCACTTGAGCTATATAGATGATTTGTATATGAGGAGTCACTCGTATAAACTTGACCTATTCTATATTCCCATCCTATATAATACATGTATTGTTCAATTCTAAATCATGATAAGCCCGACTTAGTATATTCTCTTTCCCTTCATATCATACATGAAAGATACAATTTGATCTTGAAATAAAGATATTTTGGATCACAGATTAAAAGATCACAAATAAAGTTCTTAACCTCAAGTCTTCTGAATCTAAGATCCTAGTTTGACAACAACCCTCATAATGGGGTGAAACCTTAACATTTAAGCATTAAAAAAACCTTCCCTTAATGATGAAATCTTAATATGATGTTGATCATAAACCACACGGTGATGTTAAGTGTGAATGTTATATTATTAGATGACATATAATCTTGATATCACCTTGCACACTTTAATGGTGTGAAAGATGAAACCCTTATTAATACTTTCTCAACTCTATATGAGTAAATAAATCCCTAATTATTAGGGTAATAAGGGTTGTAAACTCTAGAATGATAGAATATTAAGTTATGACTAAACCATGAAATGATTTTTTCAATAAAAAAAGTGTATTGCTTCAACCTATATAAGGTGGGGTGGGTACACCCTAGATAATTGAGTACATGTCAAATTGGGATACATATAGAAATATGAGAACTTTGGTACCTAGAAATGGTGACCTTTATGAAGTTGAACACTTTGATATCAACTTAAGCATGGCATTAGTTGAATTTCGAGGACGAAATTCCATATAAGGTGGAGTGAATGTGATGACCTTGATTTTTAGGGTTTTCACAGACAATATCATTTTAGAGGTCCACATATATTCTTGGTTGGCTAATCCAAAGTTAGAGTGACTTTTATTCAACAATGGATTCTTTGCACCCACATGTATGACCATAATATCATTGGAAGTTCAATAATAGCTTCAATGTCATTTATGTAAATGGAGATGATCACTACTAGATATTTTTCGATATTGAAGACATATGGAGTTAAGCATGTAATGAAGTATATGTGTATTCATATGACCTAATCATGAAATTTGGGATGCATCATAGTCATAATAAGTAAGTTGAACTTTCATTTTTGATATTAGAGGTAATTGATGTAAAGTATAAGTTCAATATATTTATATATGTATCCCTTTAGATTATGTTTTTTTGAAGGGTCAAATGATGGAGTTTGGGTATCATTTTATATGTAAGGTGAACTACACTATGAAGAATTTTGTCTCAAAATCTTAGGTTCAAAGTTGCTTCCTACATATTCTTTTGAGGTTTGAAATAAATAAGATGATAATCTGTGTGGTGATTCTGAATCTAGATTGCTATATTGTTTGATATATGACGAGATATGAGTGACATAACCAATGATATTGTGTTGCTGCATGGTTGTTTCTATATAGGAAGACTTATTCGTTCACATACGTGAAGCCGTAAGGACATAGGTATGATCAAGCAATCGATTTGTTATCCCCAACCCCCATTTCTTGGGGAGATGGTAGTTCACTTGAAGACCAAGTTCCCAGTGCCATGCCTTTGAAATAAAGGTATCATAACCAAGAACTACAGCTAGCCATCATCCCTCCTCCAAGTTCAGATCTATCTAATAATTTCTATCATGCGGATATGGGCAAGATCGGGGAGTCCAATCCAACCTCCTCCTCCTCCTCCTCCTCCTCCTCCTCGCTCCAGCAACCAAGAGATCACCTACAGAAGGTTCAATGATCTGGAATGGATAACTGTGAAACCAACCTACAACTCTCCTCTCCCTCATCGCCATTGTCTCCATCACTGCTTATAGCTGAGAAACTAGAAGACATTCAGGGAGCAGCTAGGGATGCGAGGAGAAGAACCCGTCACAGGGAGCCGAGGTAGGATCAAGCTTGCAGTCCTCACCAGACAAGTAGCACAAGCGCCGCCCTGCTCTAGAGAACGGATGATCGAAGTCTCGTCCACCGATATATAGATCGCAAGTTGGAGTTCGGTTGCCCTGACATCATCACACCAAACTTGACTTCACAACGGCAGAAATTGGGGGGTCGGTCTGGAGGCGATCTCATCCGAGAGGATAGCAGAGGCTGATCAATTGTCGAGGCTTCTATATGCGGCGGCACTCACAAAGGTGGATGTTTACTCGGGCTCTAGTTCACGTGAGTTGATGAGAGGGAGGCAGACCGATCCACAACCTTCATAAAGAACGACCATCTCCCAAGTATCCAAAGCACAATCATCATCCTAAGCAGACCAGAAGGAACCTGCGAGTGAGGGCCAGTGAACAAGAAGGAGAGAGAACATGTAGAAAGCGAGAAACCTTGGATTTCTGGCGATTTACTCATCGGAGATACCTCTCCCAACAAAGACGCTCGAATCGCAGAAGAACAGGATGAATTGCGAGCGTGAGATCGTGAGGAAGAGGGAGAGTAGAGAGATCGGGCCCTGTTAATTCTCCACCCAGCCTGAACTGGGTCTGAACCACCTGAACCGGACGGCCCAAACCCCATTAAAGGTGTTTAATAGATTATCTAGATGATCATGGATATGTGAGGAATATCTGAACTTAGGTACGTGAATATAAGTATATGACTAGTTTTTTGCTGGATGATAATTATGAGTAATTGCTTGCATGTATTTGAATATCTTGTTGGATGTATATCTATATGTATTGTTGTTTCCGCCTTGAACACTAAGATCACTAAGAAAAGAAAATGGAATGTAGTTACTGATGGCTCATTAATCTCCCTATTAGAGAGGGAAAGTATTAATGTTGACTAGCACCTCCCTAATGGTACAAGGTATGCAGGGAGATCCCTAATGGTATAAGTTATGCGGGGATAGGGCCCAATAAAATATGTATATGCTAAGTCCACCATAGTAATACATGTCCATTGAAATATGATTAATAACTTGGGCTTACCTGATTTTCCGCCATTAGATAATGTTTCTTTCTCTCTTTCTTCTTTTTCAAGTATTTTCAATATGCCAGCATAGTATAGCTCTTTAATTCCACGTACCAACTTTTGTTGATGTTTTTGTTTCTCGTATTTTCTAGGTCCAGAGATAAATGGGATAAAGGATTAGGATGTGAGCAAGTTGTACAGGTTGTACCTATTGTCTAAGATCCTAGTTATCATACATGTTTAGTCTTGTATAAAATTCTCTTTCAATATACAATTGTAAATCATGTTGTAATAATGTACATGTTGAATGCTGAGAAATGTTGTGGTGTTTGTAATATTGAACGTTCATGTATGTGCATATGCTTCCGCAACGCACTCTGACACAATTGGTTAACATTTTCGGATTTTGTCTTCTCATCCCATGGGGTTTTGAGAAGGTGAAAATCCGGGGACATTACAGTTGGTATCAGAGCATGAACATTAGCTACACCTGACAATTGCTCATCATGAAACATAAAAATTAAATATCACCTTTCACTTTAAATACTAGAAACTTAGTGAGTTGTTGAACAAGGATTAGGTTCGACTTAGCCTCTAGGTTAGAACCTAGATGTTCGAGAACTAGGTATAGACAAGTGTCTAAAACCCTTTTCATATAGAGCTCATATGTATTGGGTAGCTATGCTAGTCTACATCTCGTTCTCACATTTCACTAGGTGGCATAACACTAGACTATCTACTGTGTGTGGGAGACTCGATTTTTCTGATTTGGTTTTGTTTTCCAATCGGCTCGAGCCTCGACAGTTTTCTCTGACGTCTTCTTTCTCAGAGAAAAACTATATAATATTTTATTATATATATGTAAATATAAAAATGTGTCCCTCATACTGGAGAGTAGTTAGTGTTCATGCAACCTAAGTGAAAGGGAGTGATATCAGTCTAGAAGAGAGAGTAGTCTAGATTAGATGTCTATAGTCTTATCAAGATATGTGATAAATAGAGTAGATGATAGAATGATAGTTAGTATAAGCATGGATGATCTTATCTAAGTTCTACCTCTAATGACATAAGTTGTTTTATATGGATCTAAGTTGTATACGAGCTGAATCTAATTTTGAAGATTCTAAGCTAAGTCTCAATGATGAAAATATATTCCCTTTTCTTACTTAAGATGATCTAAGCTTAAGATAAAGTTGAATATGCATGAGCCTCAAGCTCTTTTACAAAGGAGAACCTCAGTGTTAGGAAAAGATATGTGGTGAACTCCAGAGAGAGTGAGACCCACAAGGAGAGGGTCATAGGACCTACCCTACAATATTTGAAAATATGTGAAATTATGTTTCCTAAGCTGGGTTACTCCTAAGTAGATGAGTTGAGTCATGTTGCATGATTCAATCCTATATGTGAGAGTTGGGTAAAAATGATGGGTAGGTGACTCATAATGAGAAAACAATCCTTTTGATTGGGTTAGGTCCTATATTGAGTGACATGTGTGTGTGAATCTCATCATTAGCTGCAAGTGAGGTAATATATGAACTCTGGTTCTGAGAGTAAAATGCCTTGTGCATAAGATACTCATAAATGTTGTTCCTTCCACTTCTCTTCCTTAAGAAATGATACTAGAAACCTCACTTGAGCTATATAGATGATTTGTATATGAGGAGTCACTCGTATAAACTTGACCTATTCTATATTCCCATCCTATATCATACATGTATTGTTCAGTTCTAAATCATGATAAGCCTGACTTAGTATATTCTCTTTCCCTTCATATCATACATGAAAGATACAATTTGATCTTGAAATAAAGATATTTTGGATCACAGATTCAAAGATCACAAATAAAGTACTTAACCTCAAGTCTTTTGAATCTAAGATCCTAGTTTGACAACAACCCTCATAATGGGGGTGAAACCATAACATTTAAGCATTAAAAAAACCTTCCCTTAATGATGAAATATTAATATGATGTTGATCATAAACCACACGGTGATGTTAAGTGTGAATGTTCTATTATTAGATGACATAGAATCTTGATATCACCTTGCACACTTTAATGGCATGAAAGATGAAACCCTTATTAATACTTTCTCAACTCTATATGAGTAAATAAATCCCTAATTATTAGGGTAATAAGGGTTGTAAACTCTAGAATGATAGAATATTAAGTTATGACTAAACCATTAAATGATTTTTTTCAATAAAAAAAGTGTATTGCTTCAACCTATATAAGGTGGGGTGGGTACACCCTAGATAATTGAGTACATGTCGAATTGGGATACATATAGAAATATGAGAACTTTGGTACCTAGAAATGGTGACCTTTATGAAGTTGAACACTTTGATATCAACTTAAGCATGGCATTAGTTGAATTTCGAGGACGAAATTCCATATAAGGTGGAGTGAATGTGATGACCTTGATTTTGTAGGGTTTTCACGGACAATATCATTTTAAAGGTCCACATATATTCTTGGTTGGGTAATCCAAAGTTAGAGTGACTTTTATTCAAAAATGGATTCTTTGCACCCACATGTATGACCATAATATCATTGGAAGTTCAATAATAGCTTCAATGTCATTTATGTAAATGGAGATGATCACTACTAGATATTGGTCGATATTGAAGACATATGGAGTTAAGCATGTAATGAAGTATATGTGTATTCATATGACCTAATCATGAAATTTGGGATGCATCATAGTCATACTAAGTAAGTTGAACTTTCATTTTTGATATTAGAGGTAATTGATGTAAAGTATAAGTTCAATATATTTATATCTGTACCCCTTTAGATTATGTTTTTTTGAAGGGTCAAATGATGGAGTTTGGGTATCAATTTATATGTAAGGTGAACTACACTATGAAGAATTTTGGCTCAAAATCTTAGGTTCAAAGTTGCTTCCTACATATTCTTTTGAGGTTTGAAATAAATAAGATGATAATCTGTGTGGTGATTCTGAATCTAGATTGCTATATTGTTTGATATATGACGAGATATGAGTGACATAACCAATGATACTGTGTTGCTGCATGGTTGTTTCTGTATAGGAAGACTTATTCGTTCACATACGTGAAGCCGTAAGGACATAGGTATGATCAAGCAATCGATTTGTTATCCCCAACCCCCATTTCTTGGGGAGATGGTAGTTCACTTGAAGACCAAGTTCCCAGTGCCATGCCTTTGAAATAAAGGTATCATAACTAAGAACTACAGCTAGCCAGCATCCCTCCTCCAAGTTCAGATCTATCTAATAATTTCTATCATGCGGATATGGGCAAGATCGGGGAGTCCAATCCAACCTCCTCCTCCTCCTCCTCCTCCTCGCTCCAGCAACCAAGAGATCACCTACAGAAGGTTCAATGATCTGGAATGGATAACTGTGAAACCAAACTACAACTCTCCTCTCCCTCATCGCCATTGTCTCCATCACTTCTTATAGCTGAGAAACTACAAGACATTCAGGGAGCAGCTAGGGATGCGAGGAGAAGAACCCATCACAGGGAGCCGAGGTAGGATCAAGCTTGCAGTCCTCACTAGACAAGTAGCACAAGCGCCGCCCTGCTCTAGAGAACGGATGATCGAAGTCTCGTCCACCGATATATAGATCGCAAGTTGGAGTTCGGTTGCCCTGATATCATCACACCAAACTTGACTTCACAACGGCAGAAATTGGGGGGTCGGTCTGGAGGCGATCTCATCCGAGAGGATAGCAGAGGCTGATCAATTGTCGAGGCTTCTATATGCGGCGACACTCACGAAGGTGGATGTTTACTCGGGCTCTAGTTCACGTGAGTTGATGAGATGGAGGCAGACCGATCCACAACCTTCATAAAGAACGACCATCTCCCAAGTATCCAAAGCACAATCATCATCCTAAGCAGACCAGAAGGAACCTGCGAGTGAGGGCCAGTGAACAAGAAGGAGAGAGAACATGTAGAAAGCGAGAAACCTTGGATTTCTGGCGATTTACTCATCGGAGATACCTCTCCCAACAAAGACGCTCGAATCGCAGAAGAACAGGATGAATTGCGAGCGTGAGATCGTGAGGAAGAGGGAGAGTAGAGAGATCGGGCCCTGTTAATTCTCCACCCAGCCTGAACTGGGTCTGAACCACCTGAACCGGACGGCCCAAACCCCATTAAAGGTGTTTAATAGATTATCTAGATGATCATGGATATGTGAGGAATATCTGAACTTAGGTACGTGAATATAAGTATATGACTAGTTTTTTGCTGGATGATAATTATGAGTAATTGCTTGCATGTATTTGAATATCTTGTTGGATGTATATCTATATGTATTGTTGTTTCCGCCTTGAACACTAAGATCACTAAGAAAAGAAAATGGAATGTAGTTACTGATGGCTCATTAATCTCCCTATTAGAGAGGGAAAGTATTAATGTTGACTAGCACCTCCCTAATGGTACAAGGTATGCAGGGAGATCCCTAATGGTATAAGTTATGCGGGGATAGGGCCCAATAAAATATGTATATGCTAAGTCCACCATAGTAATACATGTCCATTGAAATATGATTAATAACTTGGGCTTACCTGATTTTCCGCCATTAGATAATGTTTCTTTCTCTCTTTCTTCTTTTTCAAGTATTTTCAATATGCCAGCATAGTATAGCTCTTTAATTCCACGTACCAACTTTTGTTGATGTTTTTGTTTCTCGTATTTTCTAGGTCCAGAGATAAATGGGATAAAGGATTAGGATGTGAGCAAGTTGTACAGGTTGTACCTATTGTCTAAGATCCTAGTTATCATACATGTTTAGTCTTGTATAAAATTCTCTTTCAATATACAATTGTAAATCATGTTGTAATAATGTACATGTTGAATGCTGAGAAATGTTGTGGTGTTTGTAATATTGAACGTTCATGTATGTGCATATGCTTCCGCAACGCACTCTGACACAATTGGTTAACATTTTCGGATTTTGTCTTCTCATCCCATGGGGTTTTGAGAAGGTGAAAATCCGGGGACATTACAGTTGGTATCAGAGCATGAACATTAGCTACACCTGACAATTGCTCATCATGAAACATAAAAATTAAATATCACCTTTCACTTTAAATACTAGAAACTTAGTGAGTTGTTGAACAAGGATTAGGTTCGACTTAGCCTCTAGGTTAGAACCTAGATGTTCGAGAACTAGGTATAGACAAGTGTCTAAAACCCTTTTCATATAGAGCTCATATGTATTGGGTAGCTATGCTAGTCTACATCTCGTTCTCACATTTCACTAGGTGGCATAACACTAGACTATCTACTGTGTGTGGGAGACTCGATTTTTCTGATTTGGTTTTGTTTTCCAATCGGCTCGAGCCTCGACAGTTTTCTCTGACGTCTTCTTTCTCAGAGAAAAACTATATAATATTTTATTATATATATGTAAATATAAAAATGTGTCCCTCATACTGGAGAGTAGTTAGTGTTCATGCAACCTAAGTGAAAGGGAGTGATATCAGTCTAGAAGAGAGAGTAGTCTAGATTAGATGTCTATAGTCTTATCAAGATATGTGATAAATAGAGTAGATGATAGAATGATAGTTAGTATAAGCATGGATGATCTTATCTAAGTTCTACCTCTAATGACATAAGTTGTTTTATATGGATCTAAGTTGTATACGAGCTGAATCTAATTTTGAAGATTCTAAGCTAAGTCTCAATGATGAAAATATATTCCCTTTTCTTACTTAAGATGATCTAAGCTTAAGATAAAGTTGAATATGCATGAGCCTCAAGCTCTTTTACAAAGGAGAACCTCAGTGTTAGGAAAAGATATGTGGTGAACTCCAGAGAGAGTGAGACCCACAAGGAGAGGGTCATAGGACCTACCCTACAATATTTGAAAATATGTGAAATTATGTTTCCTAAGCTGGGTTACTCCTAAGTAGATGAGTTGAGTCATGTTGCATGATTCAATCCTATATGTGAGAGTTGGGTAAAAATGATGGGTAGGTGACTCATAATGAGAAAACAATCCTTTTGATTGGGTTAGGTCCTATATTGAGTGACATGTGTGTGTGAATCTCATCATTAGCTGCAAGTGAGGTAATATATGAACTCTGGTTCTGAGAGTAAAATGCCTTGTGCATAAGATACTCATAAATGTTGTTCCTTCCACTTCTCTTCCTTAAGAAATGATACTAGAAACCTCACTTGAGCTATATAGATGATTTGTATATGAGGAGTCACTCGTATAAACTTGACCTATTCTATATTCCCATCCTATATCATACATGTATTGTTCAGTTCTAAATCATGATAAGCCTGACTTAGTATATTCTCTTTCCCTTCATATCATACATGAAAGATACAATTTGATCTTGAAATAAAGATATTTTGGATCACAGATTCAAAGATCACAAATAAAGTACTTAACCTCAAGTCTTTTGAATCTAAGATCCTAGTTTGACAACAACCCTCATAATGGGGGTGAAACCATAACATTTAAGCATTAAAAAAACCTTCCCTTAATGATGAAATATTAATATGATGTTGATCATAAACCACACGGTGATGTTAAGTGTGAATGTTCTATTATTAGATGACATAGAATCTTGATATCACCTTGCACACTTTAATGGCATGAAAGATGAAACCCTTATTAATACTTTCTCAACTCTATATGAGTAAATAAATCCCTAATTATTAGGGTAATAAGGGTTGTAAACTCTAGAATGATAGAATATTAAGTTATGACTAAACCATTAAATGATTTTTTTCAATAAAAAAAGTGTATTGCTTCAACCTATATAAGGTGGGGTGGGTACACCCTAGATAATTGAGTACATGTCGAATTGGGATACATATAGAAATATGAGAACTTTGGTACCTAGAAATGGTGACCTTTATGAAGTTGAACACTTTGATATCAACTTAAGCATGGCATTAGTTGAATTTCGAGGACGAAATTCCATATAAGGTGGAGTGAATGTGATGACCTTGATTTTGTAGGGTTTTCACGGACAATATCATTTTAAAGGTCCACATATATTCTTGGTTGGGTAATCCAAAGTTAGAGTGACTTTTATTCAAAAATGGATTCTTTGCACCCACATGTATGACCATAATATCATTGGAAGTTCAATAATAGCTTCAATGTCATTTATGTAAATGGAGATGATCACTACTAGATATTGGTCGATATTGAAGACATATGGAGTTAAGCATGTAATGAAGTATATGTGTATTCATATGACCTAATCATGAAATTTGGGATGCATCATAGTCATACTAAGTAAGTTGAACTTTCATTTTTGATATTAGAGGTAATTGATGTAAAGTATAAGTTCAATATATTTATATCTGTACCCCTTTAGATTATGTTTTTTTGAAGGGTCAAATGATGGAGTTTGGGTATCAATTTATATGTAAGGTGAACTACACTATGAAGAATTTTGGCTCAAAATCTTAGGTTCAAAGTTGCTTCCTACATATTCTTTTGAGGTTTGAAATAAATAAGATGATAATCTGTGTGGTGATTCTGAATCTAGATTGCTATATTGTTTGATATATGACGAGATATGAGTGACATAACCAATGATACTGTGTTGCTGCATGGTTGTTTCTGTATAGGAAGACTTATTCGTTCACATACGTGAAGCCGTAAGGACATAGGTATGATCAAGCAATCGATTTGTTATCCCCAACCCCCATTTCTTGGGGAGATGGTAGTTCACTTGAAGACCAAGTTCCCAGTGCCATGCCTTTGAAATAAAGGTATCATAACTAAGAACTACAGCTAGCCAGCATCCCTCCTCCAAGTTCAGATCTATCTAATAATTTCTATCATGCGGATATGGGCAAGATCGGGGAGTCCAATCCAACCTCCTCCTCCTCCTCCTCCTCCTCGCTCCAGCAACCAAGAGATCACCTACAGAAGGTTCAATGATCTGGAATGGATAACTGTGAAACCAAACTACAACTCTCCTCTCCCTCATCGCCATTGTCTCCATCACTTCTTATAGCTGAGAAACTAGAAGACATTCAGGGAGCAGCTAGGGATGCGAGGAGAAGAACCCATCACAGGGAGCCGAGGTAGGATCAAGCTTGCAGTCCTCACCAGACAAGTAGCACAAGCGCCGCCCTGCTCTAGAGAACGGATGATCGAAGTCTCGTCCACCGATATATAGATCGCAAGTTGGAGTTCGGTTGCCCTGATATCATCACACCAAACTTGACTTCACAACGGCAGAAATTGGGGGGTCGGTCTGGAGGCGATCTCATCCGAGAGGATAGCAGAGGCTGATCAATTGTCGAGGCTTCTATATGCGGCGACACTCACGAAGGTGGATGTTTACTCGGGCTCTAGTTCACGTGAGTTGATGAGATGGAGGCAGACCGATCCACAACCTTCATAAAGAACGACCATCTCCCAAGTATCCAAAGCACAATCATCATCCTAAGCAGACCAGAAGGAACCTGCGAGTGAGGGCTAGTGAACAAGAAGGAGAGAGAACATGTAGAAAGCGAGAAACCTTGGATTTCTGGCGATTTACTCATCGGAGATACCTCTCCCAACAAAGACGCTCGAATCACAGAAGAACAGGATGAATTGCGAGCGTGAGATCGTGAGGAAGAGGGAGAGTAGAGAGATCGGGCCCTGTTAATTCTCCACCCAGCCTGAACTGGGTCTGAACCACCTGAACCGGACGGCCCAAACCCCATTAAAGGTGTTTAATAGATTATCTAGATGATCATGGATATGTGAGGAATATCTGAACTTAGGTACGTGGATATAAGTATATGACTAGTTTTTTGCTGGATGATAATTATGAGTAATTGCTTGCATGTATTTGAATATCTTGTTGGATGTATATCTATATGTATTGTTGTTTTCGCCTTGAACACTAAGATCACTAAGAAAAGAAAATGGAATGTAGTTACTGATGGCTCATTAATCTCCCTATTAGAGAGGGAAAGTATTAATGTTGACTAGCACCTCCCTAATGGTACAAGGTATGCAAGGAGATCCCTAATGGTATAAGTTATGCGGGGATAGGGCCCAATAAAATATGTTTATGCTAAGTCCACCATAGTAATACATGTCCATTGAAATATGATTAATAACTTGGGCTTACCTGATTTTCCGCCATTAGATAATGTTTCTTTCTCTCTTTCTTCTTTTTCAAGTATTTTCAATATGCGAGCATAGTATAGCTCTTTAATTCCACGTACCAACTTTTGTTGATGTTTTTGTTTCTCGTATTTTCTAGGTCCAGAGATAAATGGGATAAAGGATTAGGATGTGAGCAAGTTGTAAAGGTCTACCTATTGTCTAAGATCCTAGTTATCATACATGTTTAGTCTTGTATAAAATTCTCTTTCAATATACAATTGTAAATCATGTTGTAATAATGTACATGTTGAATGCTGAGAAATGTTGTGGTGTTTGTAATATTGAACGTTCATGTATGTGCATATGCTTCCGCAACGCACTCTGATACAATTGGTTAACATTTTCGGATTTTGTCTTCTCATCCCATGGGGTTTTGAGAAGGTGAAAATCCGGGGACATTACAGTTGGTATCAGAGCATGAACATTAGCTACACCTGACAATTGCTCATCATGAAACATAAAAATTAAATATCACCTTTCACTTTAAATACTAGAAACTTAGTGAGTTGTTGAACAAGGATTAGGTTCGACTTAGCCTCTAGGTTAGAACCTAGATGTTCGAGAACTAGGTATAGACAAGTGTCTAAAACCCTTTTCATATAGAGCTCATATGTATTGGGTAGCTACGCTAGTCTTCATCTCGTTCTCACATTTCACTAGGTGGCATAACACTAGACTATCTACTGTGTGTGGGAGACTCGATTTTGCTGATTTGGTTTTGTTTTCCAATCGGCTCGAGCCTCGACAGTTTTCTCTGACGTCTTCTTTCTCAGAGAAAAACTATATAATATTTTATTATATATATGTAAATATAAAAATGTGTCCCTCATACTGGAGAGTAGTTAGTGTTCATGCAACCTAAGTGAAAGGGAGTGACATCAGTCTAGAAGAGAGAGTAGTCTAGATTAGATGTCTATAGTCTTATCAAGATATGTGATAAATAGAGTAGATGATAGAATGATAGTTAGTATAAGCATGGATGATCTTATCTAAGTTCTACCTCTAATGAAATAAGTTGTTTTATATGGATCTAAGTTGTATACGAGCTGAATCTAATTTTGAAGATTCTAAGCTAAGTCTCAATGATGAAAATATATTCCCTTTTCTTACTTAAGATGATCTAAGCTTAAGATAAAGTTGAATATGCATGAGCCTCAAGCTCTTTTACAAAGGAGAACCTCAGTGTTAGGAAAAGATATGTGGTGAACTCCAGAGAGAGTGAGACCCACAAGGAGAGGGTCATAGGACCTACCCTACAATATTTGAAAATATGTGAAATTATGTTTCCTAAGCTGGGTTACTCCTAAGTAGATGAGTTGAGTCATGTTGCATGATTCAATCCTATATGTGAGAGTTGGGTAAAAATGATGGGTAGGTGACTCATAATGAGAAAACAATCCTTTTGATTGGGTTAGGTCCTATCTTGAGTGACATGTGTGTGTGAATCTCATCATTAGCTGCAAGTGAGGTAATATATGAACTCTGGTTCTGAGAGTAAAATGCCTTGTGCATAAGATACTCATAAATGTTGTTCCTTCCACTTCTCTTCCTTAAGAAATGATACTAGAAACCTCACTTGAGCTATATAGATGATTTGTATATGAGGAGTCACTCGTATAAACTTGACCTATTCTATATTCCCATCCTATATCATACATGTATTGTTCAGTTCTAAATCATGATAAGCCTGACTTAGTATATTCTCTTTCCCTTCATATCATACATGAAAGATACAATTTGATCTTGAAATAAAGATATTTTGGATCACAGATTCAAAGATCACAAATAAAGTACTTAACCTCAAGTCTTTTGAATCTAAGATCCTAGTTTGACAACAACCCTCATAATGGGGTGAAACCATAACATTTAAGCATTAAAAAAACCTTCCCTTAATGATGAAATATTAATATGATGTTGATCATAAACCACACGGTGATGTTAAGTGTGAATGTTCTATTATTAGATGACATAGAATCTTGATATCACCTTGCACACTTTAATGGCATGAAAGATGAAACCCTTATTAATACTTTCTCAACTCTATATGAGTAAATAAATCCCTAATTATTAGGGTAATAAGGGTTGTAAACTCTAGAATGATAGAATATTAAGTTATGACTAAACCATTAAATGATTTTTTTCAATAAAAAAAGTGTATTGCTTCAACCTATATAAGGTGGGGTGGGTACACCCTAGATAATTGAGTACATGTCGAATTGGGATACATATAGAAATATGAGAACTTTGGTACCTAGAAATGGTGACCTTTATGAAGTTGAACACTTTGATATCAACTTAAGCATGGCATTAGTTGAATTTCGAGGATGAAATTCCATATAAGGTGGAGTGAATGTGATGACCTTGATTTTTTAGGGTTTTCACGGACAATATCATTTTAAAGGTCCACATATATTCTTGGTTGGCTAATCCAAAGTTAGAGTGACTTTTATTCAAAAATGGATTCTTTGCACCCACATGTATGACCATAATATCATTGGAAGTTCAATAATAGCTTCAATGTCATTTATGTAAATGGAGATGATCACTACTAGATATTGGTCGATATTGAAGACATATGGAGTTAAGCATGTAATGAAGTATATGTGTATTCATATGACCTAATCATGAAATTTGGGATGCATCATAGTCATACTAAGTAAGTTGAACTTTCATTTTTGATATTAGAGGTAATTGATGTAAAGTATAAGTTCAATATATTTATATCTGTACCCCTTTAGATTATGTTTTTTTGAAGGGTCAAATGATGGAGTTTGGGTATCAATTTATATGTAAGGTGAACTACACTATGAAGAATTTTGGCTCAAAATCTTAGGTTCAAAGTTTCTTCCTACATATTCTTTTGAGGTCTGAAATAAATAAGATGATAATCTGTGTGGTGATTCTGAATCTAGATTGCTATATTGTTTGATATATGACGAGATATGAGTGACATAACCAATGATTCTGTGTTGCTGCATGGTTGTTTCTGTATAGGAAGACTTATTCGTTCACATACGTGAAGCCTTAAGGACATAGGTATGATCAAGCAATCGATTTGTTATCCCCAACCCCATTTCTCGTGGAGATGGTAGTTCACTTGAAGACCAAGTTCCCAGTGCCATGCCTTTGAAATAAAGGGATCATAACCAAGAACTACAGCTAGCCATCATCCCTCCTCCAAGTTCAGATCTATCTAATAATTTCTATCATGCGGATATGGGCAAGATCGGGGAGTCCAATCCAACCTCCTCCTCCTCCTCCTCCTCCTCCTCCTCGCTCCAGCAACTAAGAGATCACCTATAGAAGGTTCAATGATCTGGAATGGATAACAGTGAAACCAACCTACAACTCTCCTCTCCCTCATCGCCATTGTCTCCATCACTGCTTATAGTTGAGAAACTAGAAGACATTTAGGGAGCAGCTAGGGATGCGAGGAGAAGAACCCATCACAAGGAGCCGAGGTAGGATCAAGCTTGCAGTCCTCACCAGACAAGTAGCACAAGCACCGCCCTGCTCTAGAGAACGGATGATCGAAGTCCCGTCCACCGATATATAGATCGCAAGTTGGAGTTCAGTTGCCCTGACATCATCACACCAAACTTGACTTCACAACGACAGAAATTGGGGGGTCGGTCTGGAGGCGATCTCATCCGAGAGGATAGCAGAGGCTGATCAATCGTCGAGGCTTCTATATGCGGCGGCACTCACGAAGGTGGATGTTTACTCGGGCTCTAGTTCACGTGAGGTGATGAGAGGGAGGAAGACCGATCCACAACCTTCATAAAGAACGACCATCTCCCAAGTATCCAAAGCACAATCATCATCCTAAGCAGACAAGAAGGAACCTGCAAGCAAGGGCCAGCAAACAAGAAGGAGAGAGAACATGTAGAAAGCGAGAAACCTTGGATTTCTGGCGATTTACTCATCGGAGATACCTCTCCCAACAAAGACGCTCGAAGCGCAGAAGAACAGGATGAATTGCGAGCGTGAGATCGTGAGGAAGAGGGAGAGTAGAGAGATCGGGCCCTGTTAATTCTCCACCCAACCTGAACTGGGTCTGAACCACCTGAACCGGACGGCCCAAACCCCATTAAAGGTGTTAAATAGATTATCTAGATGATCATGGATATGTGAGAAATATATGAACTTAGGTACGTGGATATAAGTATATGACTAGTTTTTTGCTGGATGATAATTATGAGTAATTGCTTGCATGTATTTGAATATCTTGTTGGATGTATATCTATATGTATTGTTGTTTCCGCCTTGAACACTAAGATCACTAAGAAAAGAAAATGGAATGTAGTTACTGATGGTTCATTAATCTCCCTATTAGAGAGGGAAAGTATTAATGTTGACTAGCACCTCCCTAATGGTACAAGGTATGCAGGGAGATCCCTAATGGTATAAGGTATGCGGGGATAGGGCCCAATAATATATGGTTATGCTAAGTCCACCATAGTAATACATGTCCATTGAAATATGATTAATAACTTGGGCTTACCTGATTTTCCGCCATTAGATAATGTTTCTTTCTCTCTTTCTTCTTTTTCAAGTATTTTCAATATGCCAGCATAGTATAGCTCTTTAATTCCACGTACCAACTTTTGTTGATGTTTTTGTTTCTCGTATTTTCTAGGTCCAGAGATAAATGGGATAAAGGATTAGGATGTGAGCAAGTTGTACAGGTTGTACCTATTGTCTAAGATCCTAGTTATCATACATGTTTAGTCTTGTATAAAATTCTCTTTCAATATACAATTGTAAATCATGTTGTAATAATGTACATGTTGAATGCTGAGAAATGTTGTGGTGTTTGTAATATTGAACGTTCATGTATGTGCATATGCTTCCGCAACGCACTCTGATACAATTGGTTAACATTTTCGGATTTTGTCTTCTCATCCCATGGGGTTTTGAGAAGGTGAAAATCCGGGGACATTACAGTTGGTATCAGAGCATGAACATTAGCTACACCTGACAATTGCTCATCATGAAACATAAAAATTAAATATCACCTTTCACTTTAAATACTAGAAACATTAGTGAGTTGTTGAACAAGGATTAGGTTCGACTTAGCCTCTAGGTTAGAACCTAGATGTTCGAGAACTAGGTATAGACAAGTGTCTAAAACCCTTTTCATATAGATCTCATATGTATTGGGTAGCTACGCTAGTCTACATCTCGTTCTCACATTTCACTAGGTGGCATAACACTAGACTATCTACTGTGTGTGGGAGACTCAAATTGACATCACTCGTTCTCACATTTCTCAACAATAGAACTCTCTGAGCCAGATAAGTTGAGATAGATGTATCAGAGTATCAGAGTTGCACAGCGAAAGCGTGGTGGTTTATCTTTGCATTCTATGTTTGACTGTGGCATAAATAATTTGCTTGATATCATTGAGAACTATTTGAAATATGTCGTGATTTAGTAAAGAATTAAAAGATATAATGTTGAAAACTACATTTAGGTATGAAATACAAGAATATAATGACATTGAAGGCTTTAGAAGCTTAGAATAACCTTGAATGTATCTTTCTTGTAGGTTTATGTTTCGAGGACGAAACATTCTAAGGGGGGGAGAGTTGTTACGACCCCATCTGAGCTTAATTGGTAAACTAGGGTTACCAAGATGATTGCAAAGATTAATTGGAATAATCATTCTTGAAATCTAATTAATGAAGATAAAACAATTAGGATGTTTTAACTATGATAAGAAGTTTAAGTGTTTGTTTGCCTTGAGAATTAGGGTTTGAGAAACATAAACCCTAATCGGCCCAAAATAGGGTTTTGATGATACATGAACACAAAATTTGATAAGTATAGTGTCTCAGTAAATGATTTTTAGTATTTTATGTGTAACTCGGATTTACTTCAAATTTGGATATGATTTGTATATATAAAATTTGAACAAAATTGATAAATATCAGAATTATTGAAGAATGTTCTGACCTGTTTATTGGTCGAGTTTCAAACTCGACCGATCATATTTCTAGATTTATATAGCAGTGTGGTAATTGAATTTTATCTTTTTATTGGTATATCCAATTGATCTCAAATTTTAAATGTTCTTGAAAAACACAGTTTTAGACACTCTGTTAAATTGGCATAATTTTTGGATGACTTTTGATCTCTACAGTGAGGGTGTCGTTCGAGTTCTGTGCAGGGCAAACTCGACCGAATCTGCTGCAGACTGCAATATAGCAGTGCACTGTTCTATTTTTAATTATTTATTGGTAATTTCAAATGATCTCAAATTTTAACTGAAGCTTTATAGATCAATTATAAACAAAGTGCTAAATTACCATAATTGTTGGAAAAGGATTGATCTCTGAAATAAACGAATTACAGTAACCTTGTATAACTGAATATTCAGCCAATATAATTAAAGTTGAGTGTTGGGTCAATATGCAATTGATCCAAGCAGCTCAAATTGACTTATATGATCGACCACACACACACACAGCTCTCATTCTTAGTCATCCATCCCAGAGAAACGAAAATATAGAGAGAGAGGGAGAATTAGGGCTTGAGTGGAGAAAGAGGAGGAATTGCTGACCTAGGGTTTTGCGGTCCGAGGAATGGTGAAATCAAGTAAGTTTGGATCCTTTGCATAGACTTTTATGGTGAATTTTCTCTCTCATGTCAAGATTCCGTCCATGCTCTGATTTGATCCAAGATGATGTCGAAATTCCCTCTTTTCTCACCCTTTCTTCATAATCCCTCATTTTCAAGGTTTCCTAGTTGAATGGAAGAAGAATTGGGAGATTTGCTAGGGATTTGATATGAGTTCGAGATCCCCTGAGTTGAGCTGCAGTTTTGAGATGTTTTCACACCTTGGGGTGAGTGGGTTCTTCCTTTAAACAGTATAATGCACGAAATTTGATTATAGCATCCAAATCCCTAATTGCTTGGTATGTGATTCTAAACCCTGAAATGTCCGTTTAATTTAAGTTGTTGCAATTTGATATGATATGGATTCCTTCTCTGTTTGAATGACTCCTTGATGGTAGATTCACATCAGAAACGTATACAACACATCCTAGAAAGAATGCTTTTCAGATTTATACCATATGATGTAATTAGGGTTTAACCTAATTGAGATATCTCTAGAGTTTCAACCTTATTGAAAAAGACTAATAAACTTATAAGTGGTTAGGATGTACCTCATGGATTACCTTATTTGAATTTTATCCTTGGTGCATGATATCTCAGTGAATAGCATGGAAACCTAAATTTAGTTCAATTTCCATGGTTTCATACATATATCGATTGTATATGATTTGTTGAAAACAATCTTTATTTAGTGAATGCTTATATCCTATGAAATCCTTATGAGAGCCATGTGACAAGTGAATGAGGTAAATGAAAAGGTGAATGAGGCGAATGAAACCCTAAGAGTAGGGTGTTGGCATGTGATGAATGAATAAGGCAAATGAAACCATAAGAATAGGGTATTCAATGAATCATGTTATGGTGACATGAAAGGTCTCGATATGAGATGTGGTGATACTTAACTGTTGAATTGTATGTTTCTAGTGCATTTAACTTTATGTGCTTGTTCTCTCTGAGTTGATATCTACATACTGCAGGGCTTCTTATATTTCAATACATATCTCTTAAATTGCAGGTGATGAGATATGACATGCCCTAGAAAGGGATGTTACTGAGACATGGTATATGTTGAATACATGAGCTATGATGTTTTATATGATATGATATGGCAGGCCGTGTGAGCCTTGTGAGAAATGTAAAATGAGTTATGATTTCTGTTTTACATGTATCTATAATATTAATGTTAGACTTAGGTGCCCTAACACCGTAGAACCCCTTCGAGAGATCTACTTCTTAGGGGTGAAACTCGTGTTGCAACATTAACCGTGTGGAGTCATGGTGGCACGAGGACAGAGAGGCAGTGTTCAACAATAATCCGTGCGGAGTCACGGTGGCACTGGAGAAAATAGGGGTTATTGCAACAAGATCCGTGCGGAGTCATGGAGGTAACCCCGTGAGACTCTCCGCCTGTGTACTCAGGTTAGAGGAGGAGTCTAGAGCACTCGGAGTAGTGCATTGAGGCCGGAGAGCCTATGAGTCAGGCCGGAGAGCCTGTGGTCCTGAGGCAGAACAGGGCTGGCGTCAGACTTAGCATTTCCCGGGTGTGTCGCTAAGTCTTGTACGGTGGGATCGTAGTTCGCTACGGATCTTTATATGCAGAGTACACTGCATATGATTAGGGCATAAGCTAAAATATGATCATATAGGTTCACAGAGTTCCTTATAAATGAAAGAGTTAAGGAAGACTAGAGCATAGTCTTCTAGTAGTTATTCTTTGGATGCAATATTTACATTCTTTGTTATTTCAATTATATTGTTTTAGAACTTCTCAGTGTAGTATTTATTGTTGTTAAATTTCATAACGTTTATTCAAAGTTATACCTGTAATCACATTAGTGCCTTAGACTGTTTCTTTGAAGTACTCATTCACTGAGCGAGTAGGCTCACCCCTCTACTCAAACATTTTAGGGTTAACCACGTGGACTTGAAGATGGTCAGAGCTCAGTGTAGATCTTCTACAAGAGTTAAGTACAAGATTAGTTGAGTCAGTCGGTCCTTGTCACTCTAGGTCCTCAGTAAGAGATAAGAGAGAGTGTTGTAATTACGATGTGTAATATTGTTCCTCTTTTGATATGTATGCTAATTAGCAAGTTTTATGTGCATAAGGTGTGAGAGACATCATGAATGTTTATACATGTATCTTTACTATTGAAGTCTGATTAGTAAAAGAAATGTTCAGATTCCTTTGTTAAGATGTTATGTGGTTCAATGCGGGGAAACAAGAGTTTTAAAGAAAAGAAAAAAAAAGTTAAGGGTGTTCTT
This sequence comes from Alisma plantago-aquatica, assembly GCA_963693085.1. Taxonomy (NCBI): domain Eukaryota; kingdom Viridiplantae; phylum Streptophyta; class Magnoliopsida; order Alismatales; family Alismataceae; genus Alisma; species Alisma plantago-aquatica. Next base: position 1,287,017,706 of record OY856411.1, read on the forward strand.
TGTGTTACATATAAGTCCTATCTTATGCCCTAATCTCATGATTTGAGGAAATTGTGAGATCGGGGTGTAACATCTTGGTATCAGAGCTTAGGGTGAGTTGTCAAGGACCATTAAGTTAGTAAGTTAGAGTCCTAAGTGTGGCAGATAGGATATGTTTTGATGTTAGCTTTGGGGATTTGAGTATTTGGATATCCTGGCCCGATATCTGAGTACTTGGATCAACCAGTACAAGCTACTCTGTCTATTCTCTCACGTATACCCTGTCCAGGTATACAGTGGAAGAATGGGCTAGAGAGGAACCCTAGAAAGGTTAGGGTTAGATAACGAGAAAAGAAACAAGAATTAAGAGCATAAATGTAAAAGGAGATATAACTTACATTTCATAATGTTGTTTTTGTTGGAAATGTATAGAAATGCTCTTATATGTTTGAATTGAAATGTTCAGTAGTTTGAAATATATATGGGTCTTTAAGATTTGTTGCACACTATGCAGTTGTAGCATTTATTGATTTCATTCTTTGTAACAAGTAGACTAGAATTGACCTTTGAATGAGCTTTTGTTAGTGGATAAGTTTTCTTCCACACTTCTGAGATGAATAGGAGTTGAGTAATCCTTTGTAGTTCTTAGCTTCAGGACTTCAGGTTTGGCCTGGTCCGGCTGGAAGGATGCGTTACTAGGATCTAATGAATCCTATCAATAGTATAATAAGAATAGAATTTGAATAATTAGACCCACATCAGAGTAAGAATGTACATACAGTAAGATGTTGAAACATATGGGCAAGATCAGAACAACTAAGAATTAGTGGAAACTGATATCTGAGGTTCAATTTTGGGGCCTCATATGAGAAACCCTTAATTGGGAATAATAGAACATGATATGAAGTTCATAATCAGTTTATTGATTAATATTATATGAACTATACATATGAAATATAGAAAAGATATGTGAAACGTATGTATGGTTCAAGATAGCAAGAATCAATCATGAAGAATGAATCATGTACGATGCATAACTACCTTGGTAGGGTCATCTAGTGAATGTAATAGTGACATACATTACGATGGAGTGCGATAAGAAATAAATTCTTGTGTGATAGCAAGAATGATGAATAATCTATTCCTATCTTAAATGCTTCAATGTTAATGATGTTTATTGTATATAATCATATGAAAAGGATAGGTAGCAAAAAGTAAAGAAGTAATGAATGAGCAGAGAGATATGGGAAAACACTAGCTTTGTGTAATATGTGAATTTGTTTTTACATGTATGATTTGTTGAAGGCATATTAAGGTATGAAAGTTGGTTCTACATATGATTTTAGGGTATTTGTGTAAGCTATATGTTAAATTAAAGGTGTATGATAGTTGTAGTAATTCATACCTGATATGCATCTTACTATTGTGTATTTGTGATATGGTGATACAGTTTGGATGATGCCAGAACACATGGAGAGATACCCTGAACAAGGTAGTCATACTTATCCACTCATATTAATAGAAAGGGATGATAATCAGATTGTCTGGACAAATAACCCTAATGAGGTGTAGCTTGTTATACCTAGCTCTAATATAACTGAGTGATGGTAATTGAGTATGAGTAATGCTTGAATGTCTGATACAATTGTGGATTACTTTATTACTGTTGTTGAAACCCTAAAATGATATAATACGATGGTTACACTTTGAATTGTGTGTGGGCCCATAACCCACAGGTCCCAGGATCGAAACAGGATAGTATGGAATGAGGTGGTAATGCTTCACCTCATGCATCCATGACCCAATGGGGATGCCAAGAGTAGTATTGTGCAATTGATTGTTGAATCTAGTCTTTTAATTCAAGACTGTTTTGCTATCTGAGTAGCATGTTATTAAAGTTTAAAACAGCATGGTGAACTCGCTTTTGTCACTTAAAGGTGATACAGAACAATAGAACTCTCTGAGCCGCATAAGTTGAGATAGATGTATCAGAGTATCAGAGTTGCGCAGCGAAAGCGTGGTGGTTTATCTTTGCATTCTATGTTTGACTGTGGCATAAATAATTTGCTTGATATCATTGAGAACTATTTGAAATATGTCGTGATTTAGTAAAGAATTAAAAGATCTAATGTTGAAAACTACATTCAGGTATGAAATACAAGAATATAATGACATTGAAGGCTTTAGAATCTTATAATAACCTTGAATGTATCTTTCTTGTAGGTTTATGTTTCGAGGACGAAACATTCTAAGGGGGGAGAGTTGTTACGACCCCATCTGAGCTTAATTGGTAAACTAGGGTTACCAAGATGATTGCAAAGATTAATTGGAATAATCATTCTTGAAATATAATTAATGACAATAACACAACTAGGATGTTTTAGCTATGATAAGAAGTTTAAGTGTTCGTTTGCCTTGAGAATTAGGGTTTGAGAAACATAAACCCTAATCGGCCCAAAATAGGGTTTTAATGATACATGAACACAAAATTTGATAAGTATAGTGTCTCAGTAAATAATTTTTAGTATTTTATGTGTAACTCTGATTTACTTCAAATTTGGATATGATTTGGATATATAAAATGTGAACAACATTGGTAAATATCAGAATTGTTGAAGAATGTTCTGACCTCTTTATTGGTCGAGTTTCAAACTCGACCGATCATAATTCTAGATTTATATAGCAGTGTGGTAATTGAATTTTATCTTTTTATTGGTATATCCAATTGATCTCAAATTTTAAATGTGCTTGAAAAACACAGTTTTAGACACTCTGTTAAATTGGCATAATTTTTGGATGACTTTTGATCTCTACAGTGAGGGTGTCGGTCGAGTTCTGTGCAGGGCAAACTCGACCAAATCTGCTGCAGACTGCAATATAGCAGTGCACTGTTCTATTTTTAATTATTTATTGGTAACTCCAAATGATCTCAAATTTTAACTTAAGCTTTATAGATAAATTATAAACAACTTTCTAAATTCCCATAATTTTTGGAGAAGGTTTGATATTTTAAATAAACGAATTACACTAACCTTGTATAACTGAATATTCAGCCAATATAATTAAAGTTGAGTGTTGGGTCAATATGCAATTGACCCAAGCAGCTCAAATTGACTTATATGATCGACCCCCCACACACACAGCTCTCATTCTTTGTCATCCATCCCAGAGAAACGAAAATATATAGAGAGAGGGAGAATTAGGGCTTGAGTGGAGAAAGAGGAGGAATTGCTGACCTAGGGTTTTGCGGTCCGAGGAATGGTGAAATCAAGTAAGTTTGGATCCTTTGCATAGACTTTTAGGGTATTTCAGAGTTTTTCTCACTTTATTTGATGTCATCCACATTACATTATAGTCGTGATTTTACAGTATAACACCTTGTCACAACTATGGCCAGGAATTGGGTCCATGGCCATAAATATCAGGTTTTCGAGGCCTAGTTAATGGTCTAGGTTTGGGGACCTATTTTGGGTTGGTTTGCACGAGGTATCAGATGTAATGTAATTAGGGGTCCAAGACATAATTAAGAATATTTGAATTTTATTATAGGTTGATTAAGAGATAAAAATCAGGGATAATAGGAGCGATTTTTCCTACTGATCAAGGTAAGTGGTCCATGCCATGAGTACTCATAATTAAAGTTCAATACATTTATATGTTTCTTGGATAATACTTTCATGATCCAATGTTCTAAGGTTTTGAAGTTAAGATATGCAAGTAAGATTATCATACTATCATAGTTATGTCCTTTCATATGATCAATATCTCAAGTTCATATATGGTTATTAAGATCTCTTAGATTATTAAGATCTAAGAATATAAGTACATGATAAGTTTATAAGATAAATTAAAGTCATGATTAAGTCTCAAGATAAGAATATATAATATTCATGTATCAAGATTCAAGATATTAGTTCATGATAAGACTATAAGATCAGAATGCATTATGATTCATGTTAAGATTAGATTTAATAAGATGACATCAGATTATGGAGTTAGACCCAGTGTTGGAATGTATGCCCAGAGAGCCAATCATATGATGATTGGATTGGCATATGTTCTGATTGATTTGATAAATATAAAAGGCAAGCTTCCAATTTATTCTGGCTCAATCAATTATGAGATATATGATGGAATAGAATGAGTGCGTAAAGAATGACAATACTCAATGATGTATGTTTTCAGGTTAAAGACCTGAACAATGAGATTATACATATGCTAAGAGTATGTACATTTTTATTATGTCCCTAGTTGAATTTCATTGTGGAAGGTTGATAGACAACAATGACACATTGAGACTAGAGTGTGTGTTGGTTGATGACAGAGTCTCATTAGTCATGCTATATGATATCAAACCAAGCACATATATACATGATAGAGAACAATGTATCAGACAGACCCACCATGAGAGTGACACATGGAACCATGACATGGTAGTCGTAATCATCTCTCATAGTAATGGTGGTGATTGTGATTCTTAGACCTGAAATCACTTCACTCGTTGAATGTGATGGGAACCGATCGGCTCACACTCCCAACTGACCAGTTCATTAGTAAACCGATTGGCTCACCTTGCCAAATGACGGTTCAGTTATGAAACGACTGGTTCGCCTGTCACGGTGCAAATTGTTCATAAAAATTTTGGACCCTTCTACTCCCGCACAGACTGGGAACCCTGATCCTACCCTCTACTATAAATAAAGGGATACAGGGGGCTTCTCCAGACATACAACTCAGAACATCAGTTGTTCTGCAAAGTTATTGTCCTCTCTGGTTGTGGTAACCAAGAGAGCCCGAGAAAGTTCTACCCGTCTAGGGAGGAACAACGAGGGAAAGACAACTGTAGAACAACATGTTATGGGAGAGTGTGTCGGTGACTAGTACACTGATAGAAGGGGACAACTCCTAGTCCGTTCTTTAGGATGACTAGAGTTCCTGGTAGTCTGTGTAGATTATCTATATAGTCGGGATACTTCTTCCGCTTAGGCGGAAAATAGTCAACCGCAGTTCGGGTCAAGACCAGGAGGTGCACAGACGTCGTCGAAGACAGGTGGTTGAAGACCACACTTGCTATGAGGTATAATCGCTGAGAAAGCCTCGGGACCATGTATAACTCGCTAAAACTATCCTTCCCATTACATAGATATTGATGCGACCTTCTAGTTATAGGTTTATGGTCAAGTAAATTTTTTGTTTCCGCTGCCTACTCCAATCATGTAAAACCCAACAGTGGTATCAGAGCCACGTCAATACTCTATATTTTGGGATAATCGATATGATCATATTTTGATTTTACCATCTTTTATTTATTGCATACGATGCAAATATTTAAATGACTAATGTGAATATCCGATTAATACCACATGATCCCAAACTAATATATACATATATGATATGGTATATATGCAATCGATACGCGTCATCCTAAAATGGTTTTGATGGTGGATGTGTAGCATGGTTATGGCCTATAAATCCTATGTGCACGTGTGTGGTTGGTTATGGTTGTTTGCATCTCGGTCTGTGCACCGAGCCCTCTTCTTCTATTCTGAATGTAACTCGAGATAACTTGAGATTATCTTCTACCTTTTCTCCCCTCGAATGTAACTTGAGGTTTCACAAAGAGTATGTAAAATAGGAGTAGCTTTATTTCTTGATATGACGAAGACTGAAGATGACCGCTTGATGGACCAAGATGACCGACTAAGGAGCAGTTGGTGGACCAACGAGAAGCCCAGATGACCGGATAAGCCAACCATCTAGAGGAGCCATACGGTCGGCTGGAGGAGACCAACTGACCGACCAAGAGGCGAGTCGACCGGTTCAAAGGTTGAACCAGTCAACCCGGATTGACAAACACATATCTTCATCAATAATAGGTTGCATATGATGTAGACCTTAGATTACCGTAGTTCCTTGTGGCTCTAAGGAACTAGAATAGGATTGACATAATCATCGCTTTATCGTTATTGCATATTTTTGTTTGTGGGATATAACATGTATATGATACGTACTATATATGTGGTGATTGGATACATATATGCATATATAAGCATATTAAAACCCCTCAACAAACATATTAAGTTGAAGATGCCTTCCAAAAGCAGCACACATGAAAAGCTTGATCGACTAAGTGTGGGAACACCCTAGCGTGGTGCACCGTCTATCTCTTGGAAGTGTGATGGTGAATATGTGGGTCTGCCTTCGCAGGGTGCATATTCATTGTGTAGGCTTTTGGACTGAACTTAACAAGTTGACCTTGATCAGATCAAACACCTTAAGGCATAAAGATGAACATGGCAAGGAGTTACACATGACATCTATCCAAGAATTGCATATGATGTAATTGGTACATGTTACCTACCTTAATAATTGATTATGGACGTTGGCGTTGGCTGGGTAATAACTCAATTGTTTTGGATCTTTGCTCACTAGAAGGTTGTACGCTGCAATCTTCTAAGTTGATGGTGAGGGCTATCAATTTGATAAAAATTGTGGGAGCGATAATTAATTAAAGACCTAATTAATATCGCCAATTTCCAAATCAAATAAAATCAAATCAAAAGAGTTTTGGACTAAAATTGCAAATTTCCTTTTTATAGAATAAATGGCTACTAACAACAATCACTTTTCATTGCGATCGGTCCTTGAGAAGGACAAGCAAAAATGGGAACAATTTCCATGACTGGTTTAGGACGTTGAGAATTGTTCTCACTCAAGGGCGAAAGCTTTATGTCCTAGATACACCATAACCAGATGAACCCGCTCCCACCGCACCAAAGGCTAAAAGGGATGCTTACAAGAAGCATACTGAGGATGCCATTGATGTGAAGTGCTTGCTGTTGTGCTCAATGAACTATCAGTTACAGAGACAACATGAGAACATGGACGTCATTGAGATGGTTCAACATCTCAAGAACATGTATCAAGACCAGGCACAACAAGAGAGATATGATGTCTCTAAGGCACTGTTCAAGTGTGTCATGACAGAAGGAGATCCAGTAGGCCCGCACACACTAATGATGATTGGGTATGTGGAGAACTTAACTCGATGGGGATTCCCTCTGAACCAAGAGTTGGCTACTGATGTGATACTGCAATCGTTTCCAAAATCCTACAGTCAGTTTGTGATGAACTACAACATGAACAACTTTGACAGGCCACTGACAGAGTTATTGGGCATGTTGAGGACAAATGAGGCATAGATGAAGAAAGACAAACCCAAATTCTGTGATGATGATCAACAGAAAGAAGGGAAAGTCTAAAGGCAAGGGCAAGGGCAAAGAAAAGAAAGGTTCTGATGCTAGCCAACAACCCAATTTATCTTCAACTCTCAAAGCCAAGGTAGGGGTGAATAAGGGAGGTAAATGTCACCATTGTCATGACCCAGGACATTGGAAGAGAAATTGTCCTCTCTTCATAGATGAACTAAAGAAGAAGAAGGAAGGGATGGAAGTCTCCACCTCATGTATCATGAAATAAACTTGAAATGCTTCTTTATCTTAGGCATATGATACCAAGATATAGATATGACATATATGATGTGCAACATCTAAAAAGAAGTGATGGCCTTTATGAAAGGACCAAGAAGGAACACTCACCAACATTAGAGCAAGTGTTGTTGCCATAGATAGAAGTACCTTTTAGTTTATTTCAGCCCAAAGGACATGTAATAGAGTTATGAACTGCTATTTCATTTTGTCAATAAATAGAAACATTTTATTTTTGCATCTTGTAATGACAAGGATGTCTATCAATAAAGTTCATGTTTCAATTTCAAAGATATGATCTTTTATGGCAATGCCTTATTTATCTTGTTGTACTTGGTATGCATGAGACAAAATAAATGATACCTAGAAGTTATTGATGACTCAAACAATTAATTAGAATTATCATCTAAACAAATGAATGATAAATTCATCTCTAGGTTCCATGTTGATTGATAAAGCTAGATTCTCTTGGTTAATGAACCATTAATGTTTATTGGGCATGATGACAAATCAATCTCTACTAGATGTAGTGGGGAAATGACTATTCTATTAGGTATAATACATATTGATGTACAAACATACCTATTGGAGTAAATCCTAATACTTCAGATATGGTATTTAATGAAATACCAATATGAATATCTTGAAATGTTTAAGAATGTCATAAATGAAGAACAAACTTGGTAAAAGTATTAATTCTTTGATATGATTAATGAACAAGATACTTAAACCAAATCTTTGAGGACCTTGTGAGTAACTATGATAGTGTATCATAGAGAACTCATGATTAAGGCATAATGATGTCTAAATCAAAGAAGGAATCATACTCTAAATAGTAAGTGCATGATCATCGAATAAATAACTAATCTTCTAGAATTCTTCTAAAGACCATGATTTACACTAAATAAAGGTACAAAAGGAGATTAAGAATCATAAGTGTTGTGGAATCTCAAATTCCTTATGTAACAGATACACCTCATATATCTAGTAGAAAACACCTCGAGCTTGATGGATAATGACATCCTACAAACTCAAAGGTGATGAATTGGTCATATGATGATGAGGCAATAATCTATCTAGATGATGTTGAGGAACCATATTTTAAGTTATGGATTGAAGCCATAAGATCCAAAATGACTTCCATGTGAACCAAATAAGGTATGACATCAATGGTAGCACTTATAGGGATAAAACCCATAAGTGCAATTGGGTCTTAAGAGTTAAGACTGACATGGATAACATTTGAAGAGATGATTGGTTGAGATCAATTCAAGTGAGTTAAAGGTGTTGAACCTGGTGATTTTATTTAACCAATTGCAGTGGATGTAGGCCATAAAGGATCATGCTTGCTATGGAACTTGAAGACTATGAAATTGGCATATGGATATTAAAACCGCATTCCTAGTAGGAATAATAGGAGGCTGTGTACGTGACACAACCTGAAGGGTTTTATAATTCCATTAATGCAAATGCAGTCTATAAGTTATAAGAGATTAATCAATATGATTGATTAAATACAAGCACCTCATAACTGGAGTCTTTACTTTTATTATATAGTAAAAAGGTTTGACTGATATATCAAAATAAATAAGGGATCTATGATTACAAAGATTTAGTGAGAGTGTGCTAATATTCCACATGATGATGAGGAATAAAATGAAACTGGTGTGGAAATACCTTCTTTAAGGGAATAAAGAGAAATGTCCTATTTGATAGGAATAGAGATCTATAGAGATAGTTCTCGAAAGTCTCTTGACCTGATAAAGAGAGAGCATACATTGGCAGTCTATGATGAAGGGCTCAGTATGTAAAGATTTAGTGGAAGAAAACTTGTCCATATTACATGGAGTTAGTCTCTCAAATGCCTAGTGTCCCAAATTCTTATGAAGAATAGGAACACAAAGATAGATGCCTTATGCATTCGCAATTGGATTTATCATATATGTGATCATCCTATTATCTTGTATGTATTGGACATGAAAAGAAAATATATATGCATTTCATCATCTTGTATGTATTGGACACAAAAATATGATATGATCATCCAGTTATCTCGTATGTATTGGACATGACAAGTGAATGTCTATCTACTTCCAGTGAGAGTCATTGGAATACCATAAATAACTTATTTAAGTACTTATGAAGTATTAAAGGATTTGTTCTATGGTAATAAAAGGAAGAGTTGAGTGTAAATTAGTTACATTGACGCAAGCTTTTGAAATGACAGAAAAATGATTGCAAAATACAAAATATAAAAGTTATATTCAATTGTAAAGTGAACAAGAGTTGTTAGGTGGAAATGTTCTGAATAAAATTAAAAGGCTATTTAATTCTAAAAGGAATGTCAAGTATCCTTATGTTATGAATACCAGAGGATACTATATGGATCTAGAAGTTCATATGGATGAACTTATAGATATTACAACCATTGATGACAAAGTAGTAATTTTAAGTCAAACTATGGAGCTAATTGTTAGGCAAGGAATATCAGATAACATATTATGACAACTCCATCTCATACGAAATGTCGTACAATGAGGAGATGTGAAACATGAAATATACTGACTAAAGAAAAAAGTTTCTAACTCATTAGATTAACACTAGTGCAGTAGAAACATGTAAGACATGTTTAGAGATCACTAAGAATATGATTCAAAGGTGATTGGCTCTAAGTGCAAGTGGGAGTCTGTTGATATGTATGCCCAGAGAGATAATCATATGATCATTAGATTGGCATATGTTCTGATTAATTTGATAAATGTCAAAGGCAAGCTTTCAATTTATTCTAGCTCAATCAATTATAAGATATATTATGGAACAGAATGAATGTCTAAAGAATGATAATGCTCAATGACATATGTTTTCAGGTTAAGGACTTGAACAATGAGATCATACAAATGCTAAGAGTATGTACATTCTTGTTATGTCACTAGCCGGATGTCATTGTGGAAGGTTGATAGAAAACAATGACACATCATAACTAGAGTGTGTGTTGGTTGATGACAATGTCTCATTAGTCATGATATATGATATCAAACCAAGCACATTGATACATGTTAGAGAATAGTGTATCAGATAGACCCACCATGAGAGTGACACATGGAACCATGACATGGTAGTCAGAATCATCTCTCATAGTGATGGTGGTGATTGTGATTCTTAGACTTGGAATCACTCCACTCGTCGAATGTGATTGGGTACACTTTGACATCATCAAATGCAATCTTGAAACATGGGGTTATAACGATGATGATTTGGTGGATTTGAAGCATGAGATAGACTATGAGTGATAGATATGGGATTTGTCCCTCCTAAGGGAGTATGATGTCCAAGCCACTTGATAAGCGAGACTAAGAAAGACACGTACATGCACATGTGAATCAATCTATGATATTGATGTCACACATATCTCAGACAGTCTTCTCTAGTTCAAGAAACATGAATGAACGATGAAAGGATGACAACTCGATGCCTTGAGTTCATTTAGGATATCAAAGACAAAGGAATTATACATTCACTGGAACACCAATCATAGACTGTAGGATTGAAAGTTGTTCTCCAACTTTCCTTTTCACTTTGGTAGCACTGATGTGCGACTAGGTACTGCTCTTTGTTTGTGATGTCATAAGCTAGTTATGGACATTCACTACCAAAGTGAAATGGGACCTACAGGGTCAAACACAAAGGATTAACTTGGAAGAGGATTTTATCCATGAATAATGTTTGGATTGATTACTAAAGTGTTTAGGTACTCAATCAAACATTCAATCAATAAACTTGACTCGAAATCATCAAGTTCAAGTGTTGAACCAACTGATTAGAGTGTCAGATTGATTGAGAACTGAATTGACTGTGTTCTGAACAATCTAGACCACCAACTGACCGGTTCATTGGGTGAACCGTTCGACTCATGGTCAGTGATACGACTGGTTCACCTTAGTGAACCGATCGGTTCAATAAGACCAAATAAGCAGTGTTGAGTTGTCCCGATTTGTGAGAAATGTTTTTCGTTTCACTTGTTCAATTCGATTGGGACAATAATTAATCTTTGCATTAATTAGAAACGAATAAGGAAAGTCAATTACAGACAAGTCTGAGAAGTGAAATGACCGGTTCACTGGGTGAACCGATCAGCTCACACTCCCAACCGACCGGTTCTTTAGTGAACCAATCGGCTCACCTTGCCAAACTACCAGTTTAGTTATGAAACGACCAGTTCACCTACCGCGGTGCAAATTGTTCATGGAAATTCTAGATCCTTCTACTCCTGCACAGTCTGGGAACCTTGACCCTACCCTCTATTATAAATAGAGGGGTACAGGGGGCTTCTTCAGACACACAACTTAGAACATCAGTTGCTCTGCAAAGTTGTTGTCCTCTCTAATTGTGGTAACTGAGAGAGTCCAAGCAAGTTGTACCCATCCAAGGAGGAACATCGAGGGAAAGGAAACTGCAGAACAACAAATGGTTGTGGGAGAGTGTGTCAGTGACTAGTACACTGATAGAAGGGGACAACTCCTTCTAGTTCATTCTTTAGGATGACTAGAGTTCTCAGTAGTCCATGTGGACTATCTATAGAGGCAGGAGACTTCTGCTGCTCAGGAGGACAACAGTAAACCGCAGTCTGGGTCAAGACCAGGAGCTGCATATACGTCATCGAAGATAGGTGGTTGAAGATTGCACTTGTTGTGAGGTATAGTCGCTGAGCAAGCCTCAGGACCAGGTATAACTTGCTAAAACCATCATTTCCATTACATAGATATTGATGCGATCTATTGGTTATGGGTTTATGGTCAAGTAAAAATTTTATTTCTGTTGCTTACTCCGACCACGTGAAACCCAACACCCAGGACCTAGTGTAGGTTAACTCAATAAGAACATGACCCAAGCCCTTTGTGCAAGTCATGTGACCCAGACACCCTAATACATGCCAATCTAAGAGAGACATGACCCGAGCCCTTTGTGCAAGTCATGAGGCCCTGACCCTTAGTGTAGGCCAATTCAAATACATAACTTAGGCCCTATATGCAGGTTATGTGATCCAGACACCTTAGTACAAGTCATGAGACCCATGTACCTGAGTAGAGGTCTCCAAAGCAAGATAAGTAAGAAAAATAAGAACTAAGCTAAATAAAGAAGATATATTTTTGCTTTTGATTTTATACAAAGTTTAGAGTTAGTTCCATGTTTATAATGTTCAAGAATATTTTATACTATCTTATTTATTCAGTAAAGTTTATGATAGGATACTCATGCCACTTACTCTAATAATCATTTTTCTAATGCACAGTTGGGGATGAGATGTCCGCAGGCGAGGATCAAGAGTAGAAGTAGCACCCAGAGACTTAAAGCACCAAGATAGAGCAATGATAAGATCTGGTGGGGTGTCAACTATAAGACAATCTTCAACTTTATAGATTCAATTTTATATTTCCATATTTAGAACTCTAGACTAGAGACCTTATCTCAAGATGTTTTCTATGTGATAGCCTTTAAGTTTCCTTTTGTAAGAATAGTGATGAGAATGTTTATCTTTCAAGTCTGTGTGATTTATTATATTGTTGTAATGAATGTCAATTTTATGTAATACCCCCCCTTAAGTTCACAGGTTATGGATAACTCTGTGTTGCTTCTGCTACGTGCATGTTTGTACTTAGGGAGGGTGTTACAGAGGGCCTAAATTGTGATTCACATGTTTGCAAGTGAGGAACTAAATTACAATTCAAAACACATGCACTCACCCTGCCCGAGGAAAAAAAGGAAAATGAGTGCAGCATGGGTTGTCCTCCTGTGACCCACATTTCACGCGCGTAGTAGGAGAGTGGTTTTCGTTGAGGGGGGGCGGGGTTGTTTGTGGTGGTTTAGAGTTGTTGATGGTGGTTTTAGGGGGCGACATGATGCAGGTAGGTAGTGGGTGACATGTGAACTGATTTGAGTGGTATGTGGAGAGAGAATGAGTTAAAAAGTGTAGCAATATTTGTTTTATTTATAATGATTTTTTTGACGAAATAAAAATCATTAGATTTTTTATTCTAACAAGACTAATGTTGTCATACTATTAAGAAAATTATACTCCAGCGTGTGATTTTTGGAGAGAGAATGTGTAGGAAAGAGGCAAAAGTTGTTTTGTTTATAATTTTTGATCCGTAGTGAATTTTTTGACAAAATAAAAGTGTTAGATTTGTTACCAAAATAAATTACAAAAATGCCAATATCGACATATTTTTGAGAAAATAATATTCTTATTATTAGGAAGGGAGTAAAGAGAGTAGGGGAAAGAAGTGAATAAGGAGGTGAGACGTAAAAAAGGAGGGAAGGAATGGAGACAAATGAGGGAAGTAAAGAGAGGAGAGGAAAAAAGTAAATGAAGGAGAGTGAATGGAAGGGGTAAGGTGATAAGTAAAAGAGGGGATGAAGGAAGTAAACAGAGAAGTGGGTGCCTTCCACTTATATGTGGACGCATTGCTAGAAGACAAGGGTGTATTCTACTTAAATATGGTCTCATTATAGTAGAAGTAGGTGCATTCTATTAAAATGTTATGCATCTATTTCTACTAGTAAAGCACCCATAATTGAGTGAAATGCGCCTACTTCTATTAGCAATGTGCCCACATTAGAGTGGAATGTTCACTTCTACTAGCAATGCAACCAATAAAATGTAGGTTCACAATACAAGTGGGTACATTCTACTGACTTTTCTGTGTAATGCTGGTAGAAGTGGGTACATTGCTAGTAAAGTACCCATATTTGTGTCAAATACATCAAATTCTACTAGCAATATGCCCACATTTTAGTGGAATGCCCGCTTCTACTAGTGATGCAACCAATAAAATGTGGTGCATAACTAATAGAAGTGGATGCATTTCACTAAGATGTAGGTGCATTTCTAGTAGAAGTGGGTACATTGCTAATAACGCACCTGCACATTTCAGTGGAACTTGCCCACTTCTACTAGTAATGTGCCCATATTTGAGTGGAATGCACCCATTTATATTAAAAATATAGTAAACAAAATGTGGGTGCACTACTAATAGATGTGGGCATATTCCACTAACATGTAGGCACATTTTTAGTGGAAGTGGATGCATTGCTAATAAGCACCCATAATTGAATGAAATGCTCCACTTTTACTAGCAATGTGCACACAGTTGAGTAAAATGAACCCACTTCATCTATCAATGCATTCAATAATATGTGGGTGCATTACTAATATAAATGGGTACATTCCACTCAAATATGAGAGGATTACTCATAGAAGTGGATGCATTACTTCTCTCCTCTCCTCCCATACTTCTTTCATCTACCATTTCACTTCTTTATTATCTTCCATTACTAACTTCCTCTCTCATTCTCTTCCCTAATCTCTCATTTTATTCCCTTCTTACTTCCCTCTTATTTCCTTTTATTCCCTCCTTATTTTCCTCATCTTTTTTTCTCCTTACTTCCCTCCTCTCGTCCTACTACTTCCTCATCTATCCTCTCACTTCTCAATTCTCTTTCATTCCTTACCTCTTCTCCCATTATCTTCCCTCCTCACTCATTTGAATACCACTTTACTTCCTGACATCTCTCCTTTTATTCCTCTTTACTTCCCTCCTCTTTTGTTATTTTAAAAAAATAGATGTCAATATTGTGCTTGTTGGAATGTATTTTATGTAAGGATTATAATGGTTTTTATTTCGTGAAAATACTCATTATTGATAGGCACTGGCAAGTGTGGTTTCCCGTGCGTATGAAATGCACATATTCCCGCCCTACATGTGAGGAAAATCAAACTAAAAAAATATCTAAACCAACATTAGGATTGTAAACACATATGAGTCTAGCCATGCATATATTCTAGACCATTTCATCTAGTGAGAATGAGTGTAAAAGTCACATATAAAAATTTTAAAATTTAGACATATATAATATCTATATTTGTATGACTATGGGTATATGGAACCAATATGTGGATAACCCATTCTGGTATAAAATGTGGCATTGTTAGTGTAAGAAAACTTATAATATGTTTTGATTATTTTGATACAACAAGATATTTCTATGTAAATAATATAATACTTTATATGTTAAAGATGAGTCGATATCATTGCAATCAAAATTATAGTGTTTCAATTATATGGCATACCAATCTACTATTTTTGTTTTAAATTTAGTTTAGTTTAGTTCGAATTTGTAACTACAATGGTTAATTCTAATCATATGATATAATCTCAACTATTGTATTAATGAGAAATGAGTTTACTAATCAGACTATATTCTTTTATAGATTGATCTCATAGTGTGTAAATGGGTGTAGCCACCATAGTCCTATATAAAGGATGGTGTTATGAACCCAACTATAACATGCTTTCCATATAGATATTTCATTGGTATGTGTGCACCCATGCCAGTAAGATGTAAAAATGAAAACTAAGTAGATTTGTGGTTATTAAGTCATATACTACATCTTTACCCACAAACATCATACATATTGCACAAACAACAATATTTATAAATGGAGAATAATGTTTTATATCTTATTGAGAAGAAAATCTAACACTGTCAGAAGGAAATTCATAGGCATGACTTGCATCCTATGCATCATTTAAAAAGGAAAAGACATCTAGAACTATCTAAATGTTGATAAAAAGAAATATCTAAGATTGATCTAAATTCTCCAAGATCATTTATTAATGCCTTTAGGTACTTTCCAGTTTAATTATTCTTTGCATCTAACAAATATGTAAAACAACAGATCAACACACAAGGTGTTGTGTCTTTGGGAAAAGATAAATACTAATATGCTTGCATATTTCGATAATTTGAGAAAGAAAATAAAGAGTAAAGGAAAACATTACTTAAAGTAAAAATCAGGGAAACTCGTCATTTAGTCATATTTCAATGAGTTGCATTACTACAATGGATTAGTACATCATCATATTTTTTTGGGTCTAACCCCATGCACTAAGTAGTATATGTTTCTCCACGTGCACCTTGTAGTCTAGCGAAATCCCCATACACCTTGTACTCTAGGGATGGGTATTAGTCAACATTAAAGCAATCCAAGGGTGATTAATGAGAACCAAAGGTAACATCAATTCATTCTCTTATGTTATGTTATTAGTGACATGGCAAAGATCAATACTACTTTCATATTTAATACAAGCAATATTTTCAAATAGAAGACAATATATATAATATATTGGGGTTCAAGAAAGAATTCATAGTCATATACATAGGTAATGTCATTTACATGTTTAATCAGATCTAGAATTCAAAATGTATCCATGGATATGTAAATTTATTAGCCTGAATAGGTAGGTGAGAGTTCATTATCATTATGTCCATAATATCCAAGATTGGAATTTGGCTTAACTAGGACTGGTATATTTATCCTAAGGCCGGATCAAAGTTTGTGATTATGGGATTAATTCAGAATGTTTGGGATAGATCTATGGTGTAGGTAACTACTTGACTCATATCCTAATTTCATCATTTAGAGAGAGAACACATATTTGGGTTTTGAAGAGTTTAGTTCATCATTGATTGCAAAATTAGGGTTCACCATTTTGATAAATTAGAGAGGTCGCTTAGGATTTGTAGTTCTAAGGTTACTAATATTATATCATAATAATCATTTTTCGTATTTTCCAGTTAAGGAAAAGGTAACAAATCATCAATGTATGTTTTAAGCTATTATCTTTGTAACAGGGGCCTGATTTGGGTCAAGATAGTATTTTATTTGAAATATAAGTGTTATGAATTGATGACATTGCCTATATTTTCTTCTACCAAATTCTATGATTTTTCCAAGTTAACTAGGTTTTAATTTTTAATAAAAGGAAGGAAAGGTAATTACCTTAATTAGAAGCATGTTAATGTGGAAAAATTGGATTGGTCCACATCAAGTCTAGGTAGTAGGTCCCTTCATTGCCTTTCCCTATTGGTTCACAATACACTTGTTGAGATGGCGCCTTGTGTTTGGTCGCTTCCAATCCAACTAGCTCCACTTAGCTTCTTACTTTAGCCTTCTTCTTCTCCGTGAGCAGCAACCTCCTCACAACTTTGATGAGGGTGTGGGGTAGTTGTCACATTTCTCTTGGTAAGGTGAGGCCTCAATTGTCTTTAGATAGAGCCTCCGTCGTTTGGTATCATGCTTGTGTTGTGTGGTTCCCCTTGGAGATCTAATCCACTAAGGTGGTGAGGCACATTCATTGGAGAGAATAAGATGGTGAGGATGGGATTGTTGTGGGTGTGAGAAATATATTGTGAGGGGTCACTTATACTCCACGAATGGATAGGAGCACCAATTGTGACACAGAGGGATCTCTCATCGTCACTAAGGTTGTGCATAGGTGAATGGATATGGGATTCAAGGCAGAGGATATATATTGATCACAATCAATTGGAGTGATGGGAAGATTAAGGTATAGATGGTAGAGCTAATGGATTAGTTTTATAGGTGTGAGGAGGTGAGGCTGGAAAATCCCAAAAAGTTGTGCACCACTAGTGAGAAATGGGAGTTCATTATCCATGTTGCAAGGGCTAGGGGTGATGTGTGAGGGTGATTGAGCTTGTTTTGGTGAGAGGAGGAGGTCCTTTTGTCTTAGATCGGCAAACTTGGGTGTGTCATTGCATTTGAGTGAGGCTTCTCTTTTGTATACGAGAGCCTACAACCCAAGCATTCTAGAGGTTGCAGACAACCCGATGCTTGTTGGATTAAGGTTGGGTTGCTGGGATGAGAGTCCCACAAATTGCCATTTGAACACTATACTTGGGCCAATTGACCCATTGATTTGTCACAACCCATACATTTAAATCAGTACAACTTCAGTTTATGTGGTTAATTACTAAAATAAATTTTATATATTCAAATGCTTATGACTTTAATTAGTAAGTTTGTTGGCAATGAAATTTAAGGTGATGTTTTGTAATAGGATTATGATGAATCCTCTAGATTCATCATTACAGTCACCAATTCTAGGGTTTTTATACCTCATTATGCCTAAATTACCCTTGCTTTGCTTTACTCTGAGTATTTCTTCATTCTCACATAAATAATGTTTAAATAGTTCTAATTACTAGTTTATTCGATGCTATTATCTCTTACACACTCTCCTTTCCCTATGTAGATCACTCTCAATCATCTAATCAAACATCAACAACTCACAACTGTGCGTTCTGTCCTCAAAGCCCCAAGCATGTGCAACAAATGATCAAGATCATGAAGCAGAACAATCACCACGACCGTGGCGCATTGCCAACAGTACCAAGTCTCCATCCGCCACGACCGTGGCGCATCGCCCACAGTGCCAAGTCTCACCCGCCACACCCGTGCAAGGTGGAACGGCCGTGGGGTTGTAGCCTCACCACGACCGTGGTGTCACGCCACGACCGTGGCACAATGTCACTAGAGCCCAAGTTCTCACCCGCCATGCCCATGCAAGGCAGCACGGCCGTGGGACAGCAGCATCACCACGACCGTGGCGCCTCAACACGGTCATGACGCGTCATCCCCTACCTTGCACCTCTCTAATTTTAGACCTACTGCTTCAAGACTCCATGGCCTTCAATGTTCAAGAAGCGCCACTGCCCTCTGAGTCCATTACCAGCTCCAGGCCGCACCACCATCGACGTCCACAACACATCATCCTTCTCTCCACCTGCTTTGCCTATGCAGTGACCTGCAACAACCATCACCTCGACCCCCCTTCCTCTGCCTACTCTTCCGCCTTGACCTGCTCCACATTTCGCACTGCCTCCGCCGGTGAGGAGAGAAGCCAACCCCTAAGATTGACTGGCCACATTCGGTCTTCGAAGATCATTTGGTAGCAAATGGTCTCCAGACCGTTTGGTAGCAAACGGTCTCCAGACCATTTGGAGGGGATATTTCAGGACCGTTTGGTCTAAACAAACTAAAACCGTTTGATGCAAAAAGCCACAAGATCGTTTGGGACCAGACCTGTGCCTATAAATAGGACCAACAGGGTCCCCAGTTGGGCATCAGTTCCGGGACGCCGACTGGCTGCCAGTTCACTGTTCTGATCCAAATCCAGTCCCGTCTATGCCAGTTTCATTCCACCGACTGCCCGTATTGCAATCAAGGAGACTGAGAAGAGAAGGAAGATGGAGTGAGAGAGACTATCCGGACTATCTAGGCGTCTCCCGTTCCGTGTCCAGATCTGCTCTGACACGACGTAGGAGACCGCTTCATCTTCACCGAGTTGTGACTACCTTCTGCACCGAGTCCATGGCGGATTTCTCTTTCTTTCTCATTCTTCTTGTCTCTCGCATGAGGAGCGAGTAGTTTCATCCACTGGGGCGTGGGGACTAGCCCCTCTGCCCATGCTTTATAATCTGTACTAAAAGATGTTATCTTTCCGATTCAATACTAAATCGTTTCATACATGCTTGAATGTTGGCCACGTTCTTGTATGCATCTATTGTCTTTCGTTGCAGGTTGTCTACGAATCCTCTTGGGACTCGAATACCGATTTAGTGTTAGTTTCTGGTATGCGTATCCACCGTGCATCCATTTTGGTATCTAGGAATGCTTCCCGAGGGATGGAGTAAACTCACCTCCATCGTTGCACTTCCGCACTATGAAATGGAATCATTTGACGTACGAAAGTGTAACCTTGCTGGGTCGAGGAACACATTCCACAGAGGGAGTGGTGCAAGGTATTTGACCATTCATTTGGGAATGGCTGACGTTGCAACACCCACGTTTCTCGTAGCTATTTCCTCAAAAGAGGGATAGTCGATAAGGATACTAATCGAATTGGTAATTACCGCTCTCTTGTTAGTTTTCTGATACACGTTTCACGAGGTTGAGTAAGGTTCTCTCTTCGGAGGTTACATCTCTTCATTGACACGTAGATATGTACCGGATGAGGGTTACTCAACCTGTGAAGGATGTGTGCATTACTCTTGTTCTATAAGACATCAGTATTATATAACATCCATGTATTTTGCTTACAAGTCTTGCTATGTTTAGTACAGGTACAATACATGTGTAGTGGTGGTGAATACCCGCATCACCCTAGTGATCCATCATCATTTGCTAATCTTAGATTTTAATCCTTAAACCAATTTTTATTCTTGCCTTTACTTTTGCATGTTTTAGGTTAAATAACTCAAATCAAACTTTTGGTCTTAGATGATTGACTTAGATCGGTACGAAATGAGAAAAAGACACTTAGATTCTTAACGTTGTCCTTTGGGTTCGATCCTAAATCTGTACTATGATAAGGCTTCCACACTCTTGTGGGGTTGGAGCATTTATCTAGCACTAGTTGTAGGTAAACCTAGAGAGAACATCAACTCCCTAGGGTTTTTGGTGCACTTTAGGACTTCCATTGGAAGAGTAAGCTCTCTTGATGTAAGTTCTAGCTCCATCAAAAAATGGCACCGTTGTCGGGGACAACGGTGTAAGAATCGTCTTTTTCGAATTCCGTGTTGATTTAGGTTTCTCTAGGGTTTTCCATTTTCTTTTCAAAAGCTTTAAAAGTGAATGGCTTAATCTCGCATATCTTCTTGGATTCGAAGTGGTTGGTCAAGCCTGATAGACTCTTTCTTTGATTTCAGGTACCAACTCTCTTCAAAATGAAGCAGTCGACCCCACCAACCGTTAGATGTCAACTATGTGGTGACTATTCTCATGCATCGATTTACTGCTTCAATGTCCCTCCTCTCTACATGATGGCTCTGCGTCAAGTAATCGTGAATTGTATAGTTGGGAAACTCAAATCGGCCTCTTCATACAACTATGCATATAACGCAAGTTATAATCTGTATCACTCTGGAGGCTACTACGAAAAACCTAACTATGGTGGATTTCAAGGCGTGGACTACAATGTAGAAGGGAACCTGGAAAACAATGCAATTCAATACTATGATGAGGGGAGCCATTATCAACATCAATCAAATAGATATAGGGAAGAGCTTTTTCATGAAGATCAACGCACATTGATGGAAGAACTACGTGCTTTACAGACATCAGTGGCTCAACAACTAGCTGATCAGACAACTGTGACTAAGAAGTTGATAGCCGATTTTGATCAACTTATGCAACTTGTCAACGCTCCTGAGAAACATGTAGAACAACCACCTATTTCAACTAAGCACATCCCTAGTCCACATGTTGCAATCAATTACGATGATGATTATGAAATCATGTGTGATATGCCTTCCAATGATCTTCAAGCATCAATTCAAGGTGAGGAATCATCTTCAGAGTTAATAACTGAACCCAAGGATGATTTCTTCACAACATTACAAGAGAAAGAATCATCTTTCGAGCTAAGACCTAACTTGAAAAGTGATTCCTGCACTATTCCCTTAAGTGAAAGATTGAGTAACCAATATGAGGATTTTCTACAGACAGGAGATCAGCGGGGGATAAACTTCAATACCTACCCACCTTCTGACTTCATAGATTCAAATCCAACCATTGAAGAGCAATTGGAGATAATCAACTCCCTCAATGACAAAATCTCTTCAACTTCAGCTGTCTCATCAATAAAATCCATAAAAGAAGGGTTTATGTCGCAAGGAATCTACACTCCTTCACAGTTAGACTCAGATGGATATATGACTGATTCAAACAAGGATATGTCTTTTATGCAAGAGAACCAAATGTCTTCACTTCTGGAACAAAATCTGAATTTCCCTTATGAAGAAAGTTCTGATCATTCGGCTGATTTAGGAACAGACTTTGAGGATAGGACTGATCAAGATCTTGATTCAGAAATGGACCATACCACTCTCACTGATGAAACATAATCAAGGGAGGATGATGGGTCTCAAGATGACAATCCTATGACCATTCCTCTTCATGAGATGATGTTACCTGAGTTACCACCACCACAAGAAGTCCAGACGAAGCTAGTCCTCGAATAAGAGCATGATCTTTCTATTGAATCTCCTTCTAGTCACTTGAACGAGTTGACAGTGTACTATGAAGAGAAACATGAACCACCTCTTAATTTTGGAATGGATTATGATATTTCTGTAGACTCTTGTAATGACAAAAAGGGCCCATGGGAGGACATCGAGTCACAAACCCATCCACTTAGAGCAACTCACCCCTATGAAGAAGACCTTCCCAACATTCAAGAAACTGAGATATGTCTTTTACTTGAGCCATGTTTCAATCTTTCCATATCAACTCCTCCTGAGCACTCAATAGAACCGGAGGAGTACTATGAAGAAGTACTCGAACAACAATATGACTCAGAAATGGAGTACTTTAGTCCCAACATCGAAGAAACGGAGTCATTGGGAGATTCTAGCCTTCAAAACATTTTCTCATGGACTAATCCCTCCCATGAAGAGACATCATTGGAACCTCTACCACGAAATCCAATGATTTCCTCAACTGAGAAAGAGTTCGTCCCACCAGTCGAATCCTCTTCTAGTTACTTGGATGAATTAAGGGTATTCTATGAGGAAAATTTTGAACAAAATTTTGAAAAGAAGAATGAAGCTCTTATCAATCTCAACATTGATAAAATGAGGAAACTTCTCACAATGACCCCTCTGATGAAGAAACATCATCCTGGCTACAATATCCTACACAAGAAAATCCAGGTGACGAAATGAAGCCTGAACCTGATCCGCCACCTGATCCAGGATAGGAGGAAGTTCAAGTGGCCAACCCTCAATCAACTGCTCTGGATTTTAAAGAAAGCAGTTTTACTTTGAACTTCGAGGGTGAGCGACAACCAGAGGACACAAATAGGCATGACTTCGATTATTCACCTAGTCCCCTAGTTTTGACTGCATATATTCCACCTCCCCCACTGATGGGGGAAGGCCTATGGATTCTTCTGGATGGACAAAGAGGCGAATGAAACATGTATCCAAATCATCCAAAAAACCTATTCGAGTTGCCACGACCACCCAGTCAACAGGTTGTTCAGGCCACTCCCTCGCTCTCGGCACCGGCTATTGTGAGACATCTTTGTCGGACCTTTTTCCAACTACGAGGACCGCCCGGTTAACACTGTGCAACTCTTCCCCTCCATCTCGAACCTAGTATTTGTTCGAAAATGAGCAAACTTACAAGTTTGAGGTGGAGGGCGGGTGGTATGACTCTCACTCCACCCTCTACCTTTACTACTTTCTATTTTTCCATTTTATTTTCTTTTTCGTAATTTACCAGCCTTTTTGTAGTTTTCCAAAAATAAAGCCTCTATCTAGCCGACTTTTGCTTTTCGAATCTATGGTCATCACCTCTTTTCGTTGCAAATCCATGAGAAACAAATGCTTAAAACTAGACGATAAATGATTTCATCTTATATAGCCTATGAACCCTAATGTCATATCCTTAAAATGATGATAAGCTTCAATAAGACCGAGATAGATCAAATACATTGTGCCCCTAACTGAATAATGGATCTGCAGTATGGAATTCTCATTTGAAGTTCTATCTTGTCACTTTTTGAGCAGAGTGTGATGGAGAAAAAGAACCCGTCATATGGAATCGCTAAGCAAACGACATTATGATCCTAACACTCTTCTACACTTCTTCCTTCATTTTCATACCCTTCTGCTCACCAATCATGCCCAAGCTTTAAGTTCGGTGTGGTAAACCACACCTCTGCCGAACTCTAAGTTCGGCGTGGTAAACCACAACTTTTTCTAGTGTAAACTAGAACTTTGCCGAACTCTAAGTTCAGTGTGGTACACCACACCCCTCTTTCCACTACCGCTTCTTCCATACCCCTCAATACATAACAGGGGTGTATCGCCTTCTCTTCTTGATTGAAAGAGTATACAATGATGATTGTGCACATATTGAGGTTGGCGAAAAATCTACACCGATTCCAAAAAGAGGCTTGGCATCCCAAATATACAAAAATCCAAAAATACCCTTTCTCCCAAGCCAAGTGAGAATGAATAAAAGCCAGAGTGTGAATAAAAACATGAGAGTTGTGCCCTGAATAAGGATAATTGATAAAGGCCTCGCCCGACTGGTACATTAGCTGCCCTCACAAAGGCAGATGTGTCATGACCGGTAGTGAGATCCCAAGGATCCAAAAATGACCCCTTACCTCCTCTCGAAG
This sequence comes from Alisma plantago-aquatica, assembly GCA_963693085.1. NCBI lineage: Eukaryota > Viridiplantae > Streptophyta > Magnoliopsida > Alismatales > Alismataceae > Alisma > Alisma plantago-aquatica. Next base: position 1,287,042,223 of record OY856411.1, read on the forward strand.
AGGTACAATAGCCAAAAGCCTTAAAGACAACCTATACACACTTCTGAGTTACCTTTAAAAAAATCAGATGTAAGGCTAAGTCAACCATAGTTGTGCACAAAACACTCAAAATATCTCAATGAATCCACTAGCAATAAGAGTCTTGAAAAAAACTAGAGGAAAGACTCTTATCTCTTGATCACACCCCTACTCTTTCCTTCTCTTAGAAGCACCAGCGATAGATCATATACATGTTTCCTTGATTCTGCGGGTCTTTTCAAAGTCTCATAAAACTTTTAAACATGACTGATACAACAGAGAATGAGAAGGAAATACTTAAGCAAAATGAACTCAGAGATGAGGATATCATAAGATGTACTCTGTGATCTAAGGAAGCCTTGAGGCTGCATCAATATGAGCCACAAACAAAATTACGATATGACATAAGGATGAGGCAATCACGAGATGAACGATTTCATTGGTGACTGTTTTAAGTTTTCCGTTCCTCAAGATGAGTACCACTTAAGTTCGGTGTGGTGATGAATCCTCCAGATCCATCCTCAGTCACCAATTCAAAGGATTTCTGATGTTTTTGCCCTAATTTTGTTTCGCCTCATTTTCCTTTCTCTTTTTCGTGAAAATTCTGACATTCACACAATGATGAGGAAATTACGAGACGAGCGAGCCTTTTGTCGACTGTCTTAAGTTTACCGTTCCTCGGGACGAGCAATGCTTAAGTTCAGTGTGGTGATGAATCCTCCAGATTCATCATTATAGTCGCCAATTCTAGGGTTTTTATACCTCATTATGACTAAATTACCCTTGCTTTGCTTTACTCTGAGTATTTCTTCATTCTCACATAAATAATGCTTAAATAGTTCTAATTACTAGTTTATTCGATGCTATTATCTCTTACACACTCTCCTTTCCCTATGAAAATCACTCTCAATCATCCAATCAAACATCAACAACTCACAACTGTGTGTTCTGTCCTCAAAGCCCCAAGCCTGTGCAACAAATGATCAAGATCATGAAGCAGAACAATCGCCACAACTGTGCTGGTCACGCCACGACCGTGGCGCATCGCCAACAGTACCAAGTCTCCATCCGCCATGACCATGCTGGTCACGCCATGACCGTGGCGCATCACCCACAGTGCCAAGTCTCACCCGCCATGCCCGTGGGGTTGTAGCCTCACCACGATCGTGGTGTCATGCCACGGCCATGGCATAACGTCACCAGAGCCCAAGTTCTCACCCACCACGCCCATGCAAGGCAACACAGCCGTGGGACAACAACATCACCACGACCGTGGTGCCTTAACACGGTCGTGGCGCGTCGTCCCCTACCTTGCGCCTCTCTGATTTTGGACCTACTACTTCAAGACTCCATGACCTTTGACGTTCAAGCAGCGCCGCTGCCCTCTGAGTCCATTACCAGCTCCATGCCGCACCACCGTCGACGCCCACAATGCATCATCCTTCTCTCCACCTGCTTCGCCTAAGCAGTGACCTGCAACAACCATCACCTCAGCCCCCCTTCCTCTGCATACTCTTCCTCCTTGACCTGCTCCACGTTTCGCACTGCCTCCGCCTTTGAGGAGAGCCGCCGACCCCTAAGATCGACTGGCCGCATTCGGTCTTCCAAGATCATTTGGTAGCAAATGGTCTCCAGACCGTTTGGAGGGGATATTTCAAGACCATTTGGTCTAAACAAACTGAAACCGTTTGATGCAAAAAGCCACAAGATCGTTTGGGACCAGACCTGTGCCTATAAATAGGACCAATAGGGTCCCCAGTTGGGCATCAGTTCTGGGATGCCGACAGGCTGCTAGTACACAGTTCTGATCCAAATCCAGTCCCATCTATGCCAGTTTCATTCCACCGACTGCCTGTATTGCAATCAAGGAGACTAAGAAGAGAAGGAAGATGGAGCAAGAGAGACTGTCCAGACTGTCTAGGCATCTCCCATTCTATGTCCAGATCTGCTCTGACGCGACGTAGGAGACCGCTTCATCTTCACCGAGCTACGACTACCTTCTACACTGAGTCCATGGAGGATTTCTCCTTCTTTCTCATTCTTCATGTCTCTCGCATGAGGAGCGAGTAGTTTCATCCACTGGGGCACGGGGACTAGCCCCGCTGCCCATGCTTTGTAATCTGTACTAAAAATGTTATCTTTCTGATTCAATACTAAATTGTTTCATACATGCTTGAATGTTGGCCGCGTTCTTGTATGCATCTATTGTCTTTCGTTGCGGTTTGTCTACGACTGCTCTTGGGACTCGAATACCGATTTAGTGTTGGTTTTTGGTGTGTGTATCCACCGTGCATCCATTTCGGTATCTAGGAACGCTTCTCGAGGGATGGAGTAAACTCACCTCCATCGTTGCACTTTCGTACTATGAAATGGAACCAGTTGACGTACGGAAGTGTAACCTTGCTGGGTCGAGGAACACATTCCACAGAGGGAGTGGTGCAAGGTATTTGACCATTCGTTCGGGAATGGCTGACGTTGCAACACTCCCACATTTCTCGTATCTATTTCCTCGAAAGAGGGATAGTCTATAAGGATACTAATTGAATTGGTAATTAATGCTCGCTTGTTAGTTTTCCGATACACATTTCACGAGGTTGATTAAGGTTCTCTCTTTGGAGGTTACATCTCTTCATTGACACGTAGATATGTACCGGATGAGGGTTACTCAACCCGTGAAGGATGTGTGCATTACTCTTGTCCTATAAGACATCAATATTGTATAACATCCATGTATTTTGCTTACAAGTCTTGCTATGTTTAGTACATGTACAATACATGTGTAGTGGTGGTGAATACCTGCATCACCCCAGTGATCCATCATCATTTGCTAATCTCAGATTTTAATCCTTAAACCAGTTTTTATTCTTGCCTTTAGTTTTGCATGTTTTAGGTTAAATAACTCAAATCAAACTTTTGGTCTTAGATGATTGACTTAGATCGGTACGAAACGAGAAAAAGACACTCAGATTCTTAACGTTGTCCTTTGGGTTCGATCCTAAATCTGTACTATGATAAGGCTTCCACACTCTTGTGGGGTTGGAGCATTTATCTAGCACTAGTTGTAGGTAAACCTAGAGAGAACATCAACTCCCTAGGGTTTTTGGTGCTCTTTAGGACTTCCATTGGAAGAGTAAGCTCTCTTGATGTAAGTTCTAGCTCCATCAGATTACCTTACTACGGTAAAAAATTTAGAGTGAAATTCGATTACATGACCACTAGGATTTCTATATTTGAAATTTGACATATGTCACCCCAATTATACAACTTTTGTTTCATTTCACGATATTAAATAAGCATAATGGAGAGTATCAAGGAACTTATAATGACATTGAAATTTCAAGAGAGAAAAATTAATTATGCAAAACTCAATATATCACATTCTTCCCTCCTAGATTTACCCCCTCAATATTAAAGTAGTTATAAAGAGGCATGGATATTTTTTTATCAATATCAGACTTGAGCTCCCAATTAGCACCACTCTAATCATGGTGTATCCGAACAAATTTCACCATATTGATGCGTCATTGTGAAACTCCTTTGCTTTATTATCACATGTTTTGACTGGGAACTCAATAGAAGATAGATCTTCTTTCAACTTTAGAGGTTCATGGTTTAGAATATAACTAGGATCTTTGTGACATATGGCTTCTGGTTGATATATGAGACACTATTCAATGCACTACACTGATTTAGAAGTTCAAGATCAAATGCACATTCATTGATAATGTCCTCTCCAAGATTTCAAGGGTCCCATGAAGCAGGGACCGGGTGTAACATCCCAGGATTTGAGACCTCGGATAAGTTGATCTCAAAAGGAATGATTGGACTACCCATATCACCAAGGTGCACCTCCTTTTCCGGGAGCCCATCACTAAAGAACTCCATAGTTAAGCGTGCTCAGCTTGGAGTAGTACTAGGATGGGTGACCAGTCAGGAAGTTGATCCTGGCTTGTGCGTCAGTGTGGAAAAAGTGCACAGTTAAGTCTAGTAGTGGTCTGTGGGGCTAGACGTCATTCCTAAAACTCTACTAGAGGCTAGGACAGTGGGCCCAGTCATTACAAATGGTATCAGAGCCATAACCCCTCATGACGAGGATGTTAAGAGTCTAAGTGGGGGATATTGTAACATACCAGGATTTGAGGCCTCAGATAAGTTGATCTTAAAAGGAATGATTGGACTACCCATATCACCAAGGTGCACCTCCTTTTCCAGTAGCCCATCACTAAAGAACTCCATAGTTAAGCGTGCTCAGCTTGGAGTAGTACTAGGATGGGTGACCGATCGGGAAGTTGATTCTGGCTTGCACGTCAGTGTGGACAAAGTGTGCAGTTAAGGCTAGTGGTGGTCTGTGGGGCCAGTCGTCATTCCTGAAACTCTACTAGAGGCTAGGGCAGTGGGCCCGGTCATTACACTGAGTTTTCCTTTATTCTTTGCCAAGGCTCGATAAGCCTGATCTTTAGAAAAGCACGGCCACCTTTGAAATGTCACTCCTTTTTATGAGTATCTGCATAAGACTTCTACCCATCCTATGCTTGCTTCACTGTCTGCATCATTAATGAAACCTTGTCTATGTGAAGTTGCACCTCAAATTTCATCATGGTGTGTTCTCCGACATCATCCTAGTGTAGTGGAGTTCTACATGGTCTACCATAGAGTGCTTCATATGGAGGCATCTGAATTCTTTCTAGTAGCTATTATTATACGTAGTATCAGGTAAGGGAAAATAGTGGCCCCGTAAGCCTTTCCAATCAATCATGCAAGTCCAAAATCTGAACTCTAACTGCCAATTGATCTACGAATAATATGTTGTGTTAAAGTTCAGTATTTCACCCAACTCCTCTTAAACCTACTTCCACATATTGGATATGAACTTTGGGTCCCTATTTGAAATAATGGATTTTAAAACTCCACACAGATGTACAATCTCTCGTATATAGATGTCAGAAAGCTTGGCCACTTTTGCCATCATCTTTATAGGTAGGAAGTGGGACGATTTTTTAGACGTTCCATCATAACCCACACAACATCATACCCCTTTCTAGTCCTTAGTAAATCCACCATGAAATCTATGGTGATGTGTTACCATTACTATTATGGGTAATCAAAGGGGTTGTAGTAGACCTCCTGGTCTCTAGTGCTCTACTTTATTTGGCACGTAATACATTTGGATACAATCTCAGCAATATCACGCTTCATCATCTCCACTAGAACAGTCATTGTAGGTCCTTTTACATTTTGTTTATTCCATGATGGACTATGTACTTCAACCCATGTGCCTTACTAATAATTTTATCTTCATTGTTGACTGCTCAGGAACCCACATCAATTTTTATTATAGATACTATCATCAAAACCCACAAAAAAGTGTGTTTGAGGTTTAGATAAAAGAGATGGAGTTCTTTGAGATCAGGACTAGCCTTTTGTGCCTCAAATAACTCATATTGTAACCCAAGAATGATAGAAATATTATTGAAATGAACATGATCAGTCATGAACTGCAACTTCTAATCCAACAAGTCCTCCATGTTCTTCCACTTAGGAATAGAAAAAGATGCACATACAACCCTTTCCCTTATACGGGCATTGTTGATTGCATTTGCCTTACCCAGGTGGTAGGCAGTAGTGAAATCATAGTCCTCTAGATACTCAAGCCATAACTATTGTTGTAGTTTCAAATATTTCTATGTCAGGATGTACTTCAAGATTTTTTGGTTGGTGAAGATATCAAAGGTTGACCCATAAAGTTAGTTATTCCATATTTTGAGGGCATACATGGTTACAACCAACTCCAAATTATGAGTTGTATAATTAATTTCATTTAATTTTATCTTCCTAAATGCAAAACCCACTACCTTCTTATCATGTTCTAGAATACAGTTTAACCCGTTCCTTGAAGCGTCAGTGAAAATCACAAACCCTTCTTTTTCTAGAGGGTAAAGGCAGAACTGGTAATGATATCAACTTTTACGTTATCTCCTTAAAACTAGGCTCATAAGGAGATGACATTAGGAAACCCTAATACTTCTAAGTAAGCTTAGTGAGAGGAAGGGAGTTTTTTTGGAATTCGGGGATAAAATGACGGCAATATCCACCTAGGCCCAAGAAATTCTAAAGTTTAGACGGCATCTGGGGAGGTTGCCATTCAAGAATAACTAACACTTTAGCAGGATTTATAGATAGACTACCCCTGAAGATGACATGACCAAAGAATATAACTTTATCAATCTAGAATCCACACTTATATAGTTTCCTATGTAATTTATAAGCTTGAAGGACTTCTAGGACTGCTCTTGAGTCTTCATAGTGTTTCTCCAAAGAATCATGATAGGTCATAAATTGTCGAAAAGAATGGATACAAACTCATCTAGACATGGTTGGAAGACATTGTTTATAAGATTCACGAATATGCAAGGTGTGTTGGTTAAATACAATGGCATCACTAGGAATTCATAGTGTCCATAATGAGTTAGAAAAGCACTTTTAGAAATATCATAACTCTTGGCCTAAAGTTGATGGTACCCAAAATGAAGGTCGATTCTGGAAAAGACATTGGAAGTACAAAGTTGATCAAATAGGTCATCAATGTGGGGAAGAGGGTACTTTTTTAATGGTATCTTGGTTCAACATGAGGTAGTCGATACACATACATATATAACCATATTCCTTCTTTACAAAATAGTCGCACCCCAAGGGGAAATATTGAGAGGAATGAAACCCTTACAGTTCCTACATCTATTTCTTTTGCTCCAGAAGTTTAGAAGGATCCATCCTATATGGGAGCCTAGAAATTTGGGTGCTTCATGGAAAATATCTACAAAGAACTCAATTTCTTATTTGGGAGGAAGCTTTGGAAGCTCCTCTGGAAACATGTCAAAGAATCACATACCACCTCTAGACTTTCTGGTGGGTTCGGTATTAGGACTAGTCTCTAAAAATAATGCAAAGAATACTTTGAATATTTTGAGACAAGCTTTTTAGCTTTGAGGAGGGGAAATTATAACATCTTTACATAATCCACTTCCCCTAGGTATCACCACATTATTAGAATTAGGTGGAGAGATGACTACCCTCTTTTGCATACAACCTAGTATGTACATAATACTTATAGCCAATCCATATCAAGTATAATATCAAAATACTCCATAGCTAAGAGGATAAGTTCAAAGGGTGTATCGTAACTTCAAATTTTATCATCAAGATGTCATTTTTTTGCAATGTAGTATATATATAACCAGTAAGAGTTATCACATCAAGAATATCCAAGATCTTTCATGTGTAAATGTAGCATAAATGCTAGATTTTGCAATATGAATGTATTTGTAGATCCAGAGTCAAATAATGCTTTAACAGGATGGCCATTAAGAAATATAATTCCTACAAAATATAGTTATCATGAATGATTGAAGGCATAATATAGGTGACTTATATGAAATAATATGGTTCAATGTTACCTTCAGTTAGTTGATTAAGGTTTCCCTTAGACTCTTCAGTACTAACATCAAACACACTAGCATGCCCATGTGGAGATGGAATACCTACTGGAGGATTGCCAAAGATGGAAGGAGTAGGGCATTTGACAATGAAATGACCCTTTTTCTCGAAATTGTAGCAAACTAGCTTGGTATGACAACACTCTCCACCTTGGTGCCACCTACTACTATTACACTAGGTGAGAGGGCCTTTTTTATTCTAATTATTTCTCTAACCTCCTTTACATGAACTCCTTTTTCTTTATCCCTTGTTAAGGTCAGGGGAAACTTTGTAAACTTATCCTCATTAGTGGTGGATAAACCCTAGGTATGTCATGCCAAAAGATTATGTATACCTTCCTCTTTTTTCTAGTTTAAGGGCCATGTCTAGGGATTCATCAAAGGTTTTAGGACGGGAAGTTATGATTGAGGTTTTTAGGTTGGCAACTAGGCATTTAGTTAAATGCTCCAAGAGACGTTCCTCATTTTTGATGGGCGCATAATGCTCTAGAAGTGGAACTTCTTGGTGTAGTATGCATCTGAGAGGTTGTCTTTCTTGGTCTCAGTGTATAGCCTCTCCTTCCTCTTCCTCTCCGCTATGGGAATGAAATAGTCAGTGGATATGGTTCATTAAAGGCTTCCTACTCCAAGGTATCAACTTCTAGCTCCTTATTCCCATGAAAATTATACCACCAAATCCCCCCTTAAGTAGGTATATGTAAACCTTGACTTTATACTCAGGAGGGACCTCTAGAATATGCAAGGTATTATCTACAAATAGGATCCATGCCTTGGCATTGTCCATCACCTCAGTTTGGTCCTCACCCTAAAAGGTATTATAATTTAATTTGACAAAGTGAAGCACAATTATATCTCCTTTGGATGAGGTGACATCAGAGGTCCCTTTTAGTGCAAAAGCCTCCATATAATCAACCATGATCTTTTTTTGCTCTTCCCATCTCCCCATGGCCGCAATTTCAGGATCATGACTTTTAGGTTGTCAAGGTTGCTTCCTTTTCTTGGAGGTAGATTCATCTGAGATTTTGAGTTATGAGTTTTTGGAGGCATCCTAAAAATAAATGGAAGTTATTTAGATATTTTCATTTTTAATCATATTTCATACTTCTCTCAATAATTATTCATGAGCTTTAGTGTTATGGTTTGTGCAGGATGTGCTAGTAGTGCTTCACTTGAATAATCATTCATAAGACTCATAGATAGAGTGACACATTACTATATATAATGGAGACATGAGAGACAATATTAATAGATGAGAATGGTCCATATATCCAGTATGTCCAATAGGAAGGGGCACTTAGGGTTTTATCCACGTAAGACGTACATTACCATAGGCAACCTCGTGTGCTAAGCAAAGTAGCTTGGATAATTTCTCCAGACCTAGTAGAAGCTAGACGAGACACCTTCACCCTTCATATCCCTAACTCAGGACTACCTTAGACTCATAATTGGGAGAATGATGTGTTCTTGCAACTATGATGTGTGAACTATGGATCTAATACCAACAATGATAACTCCAAATCTAGCACACTTTCCATATGGACATTTCATTGGTATTTGTGCACCCATACAAATAAGATGTCAAAAGGGAAAATAAGTGGACTTGTGGTTATCAATTCATATACTACAAAAGCCAAATAAATCCATAAATATCATACATATTGGACAAACTACAACATTCATAAATGTATAATAAAGTCTTCGCATCTTGTTGATAAGAAATTGTAACACTATAATAAAGGAGATACATAGGCATGACTTGCATCCTGTACATAATCTAGGAAAAAAAGAAAATATATAATTGTCTAAAAGCCGATGAAAGTAATATCTAAAATTAATATGAATCTTCAAAGATCCTTTACTAATTCTTGAACGTGTAGTTTGCTCCAGTATAATTATTCTTTGCATCTAGAAAATACGTGAAGTGACTGATAAATACATAAGGTGTTGTGTAAGTGGGAAAAGGATAAATACTACTATATCGTGCATATTTCAAAAATTTGACAAAGAAAAGAAAGAGTGAAGTGATACATTATTTAATGAAAAAATAGGGAATTTTTTTACTCATATTTCTATGAGTTGCATTACTATGATGGAATAGTACATTATCATATATTTTTGGTTCCAGCCCCATGTACAAAGTATTGTAGGACTTATTGTCATGTACCTTGTACTCTATGGAGCTCCCCATGCATCTTGTGCTCTAGGGAGGTGTACTAGTCAGTATTAAAGCAGACCCTCTCTCTTACTTTAAGTTCTCGGTGACATGGTGAAGATCAATACTACATTTATATTTTATATAGGTAATATTCTCACATAGAATAAAACATAGATCATATTTAGGGCTCAAGCAAGAAAACATAGTCATATACTTAGGCAATCCCACGTACATGTTTAATTAGATATGGAATTCAAAATAGATCTAATAAGATGTGAATTGATCTCCCTGAAAAAGGAGTTGAGGGTTCATTATTGTTGTATGTCTATAAAACCTAATATAGGGTTTGGCTTAAGTAGGATTTCTATATTTATACTAAGGTTAGATCATAGTTTATATGGTTATGTGATTTTAATCCAGAATGATTGGAACATATATAAAGTGTAGGTAATTACGTGTCTCGTTATCTTCTTTCATTATTCAGAGAGAGAACAAATATTAGGGTTTTAAAGTGTTTAGGTCATCCTTTTTTACAAAATTAGGGTTTCATGATTTATATTAATCACATATGTCACTTAGGGTTTGTAGTTAAAAGGTTATTAATATTAGATCATAATAAGCATTTTCCACACTTCTTGCTAAGAAAAAAGAAACAAGTCATTAACTTATGATTTAATCCATTATCTTTGTTAAAAGAGTCCGATTTAGGTCAATATATTATTTTATTTGAAATCTATGTGTTCTTCTGATGAAAATGATGTATAATTTTTCCTAGATCTGATACTTTTGCTAGTTTCTAAGATTTTTCCAAGTTAACGAGGTTTGTATATTTTATAAAAGGGAGAATAGGTAATTAACTTAATTGGAAGACTCTTGATGTGGGAAAATGGGATTGGTACACGTCATGTCTAGGTGGAGGGTATCTTCCTCGCCTTTCTCTACTAGCTCGTGATACACCTAATGAGATGACGACTTGTAATTGATTGCTTCTAATCCATTTGGCTCCACTCTGCTTCCTCCTTTAGCCTTCTTCTTCTTCTTCTTCTTCTTCTTCTTCTTCTTCTTCTTTTTCTTCTCCTCCTCCTCCTCCTCCTCCTCCTCCTCCTTGAGTAGCAATCACCTTGCAATTCCAGTGAGGGTGAGGGGTAGTTTTCACCTTACTATTCATAAGGTGAGGCCATGGTTGGCTTTGGGTATGGCTCCCATACCTAGGTGGCATGCTTATGTGGTGTGGCTCCCCTTAGAGCTATGTTCCCCCAAGGTGGGGAGGTGAGGTCATTGAAGAAAAGGTGTTGGCAAAGATGGGGTTGTTGTGGGTGTGAGGAAGGGTTCGTTGGGATCACAAATGATCTACGAATGTGGACAAGAGCACCCATTGCAACGCAATGGGATCTCTCACCATCGCCGAGGTTGGGCGGAGGTGGATGAAGATGGGATTGTCAACATAGGGTAGAGCTTACTCACAATCAATTAGAGTGACGAGAAGACTAAAGGATGGATGGCAGAGCTAATAGAGTAGTTTTATAGGTGTGAGGAGGTGAGGTTGGAAAATCCCTAAAAGGTTGTGCATCTCCAGTGAGGGGTGTGGAGAAATGAGAGTTTGTTCTCCCTGTCCCGCAGTCTAGGAGTATCATGTGAGGGGTGGTTGAGCTAGCTAGTCTCTATAAGAGGAGGAGGTCCTTTCAGCTCATATTGGATGAAGATGGGATTGGCAACATAAGCTATAGCTTTCTTACAATCAATTTGAGTTATAGGAAGACCAAAGTATGGATGGTAGATCTATTGGAGTAGTTTTATAGGTGTGAGGAGATGAGGTTGGAGAAGCCCTAAAAAGTTGTGCATCGCTAGTGAGAGGTGTAGAGAAAGGGGAGTTTGTTCTCCCAATTTTGAGGGACTGGGGTGACACATACGGGGTGTTTGAGCTCATCTCGATAGGAGGAGGAGGTCCTCTTGGCTCAGATATGCAAGACTTGGTTGTGCCATTACATTTGATTATGACTTCTATTTTGTTTTTGTAGAGCCTCCAACTCGAGCATTCGGAAGTGTTGAAGACAACCTGGTGCTAATTGGATTAAGGTTGGTTGGATGGGATGAGAGTGCCCTATATTTCCACCCACACTATGTAGTAGGGTCACATGACACATTGATGTGTCACATCTCATACATTTGAATCGGCCCAACTTACATTTATGTGGTTAATAATTGATATAATATTTATATATTCAAATGCTTAGGACTTTTTAAATTGGTAAGTCTTATGGTTACATATTTTAGGTGACGTTTTACTATAGCATTATATTTATTTCCTAAAATTTTGACAGTGAAATTCTATTATATGACTATTAGATTTTGATAGTTGAAATTTGATAGGGTTTCATTTTCTCAGAAAGGGTATATCAACAAGAGTCACAATCTTAAATTTGGATAATGGAGATTATCAAGGAATTTATAATGATATTGAAATTTCATGAGAGAAATAAAATATGCAAAAACTTACTTTATCACAGCTATGCCTCTTGTATATAATACACAAATTATCTCCTATATATGCATGTATGCTCTCCAATTAACCCTCATTATCTTGAATCTTTGGGCAAGGCATCTACAACTTACACTACCAACTATCATAGTGTGCTAAACTATTTAATCTAATTGCTAACCCTTTCTCGTAGTGTTAATATGGAAACTGAAACAATGTAATCTATCTCTAGACAATCTACCTCACAATGGTTACCCCACTCTTGCAATGTGTTACTGATTGTGTTGATAATGGCTTCCCTAACTATGAATCAGCCTCTCATAGTAATTAACAGTCTAATAAATATTAATGGTGATTAAGAATAATAAGGCAACAATGAATTTCCATTATAAAATTATATAGCAAAGATAATCTACATTATAATAATAGATAACATAGATAGAGTCAACATTATGATACTCATGGATCCTAAATAATAGGGGTTTTAGCCCCTCATTCTTGACATGAGATCAAAGGAAGGATTGGATGAGAAGAACAACATAGAGACCGCAGAAAACTCCTACAACCAGGTGTAGGTTGATCCCCTCTAGAGATTCGCTCAATCAGGAAGTGTTATAGCCATCTATCTGCTCTTGGGAAGTGCCAAGATGAACCTTTCTTCATGTTTCATTCTCTCTATTTCCTCATTCTATGGCCTCTCATAAAATGTTGATGTCCCTTATGTGTCCGTCTTCCTAGGTTTTAATTAAAGTGGCTCAAACACAACTTATCCAACAAATTGTTTGACATTGAGTTTGTTAATCACGATCGTCAGGAAAATTTCAATGCCACAAACTTGGAAGTTGGTGCACTGAGTTGAATTTTTGCTCAAATAGGGCTTGCTATCCCAGTGCCACCAAGTTGACTATCGGTGGTACCAAGATTTTACTAAGGCTTTCTGACCTTTTTGTCAGAGTCGCCTACATGATTTTTGATGGCATCAACTCAACATCTCAGTGGTATTGAACCTCATCTAGGTGCTACTGAGATCTCTATGTGATAAAGTATTATTTTTCTCATGTGTATGGAATTAAATTTCTCAAATTTATACTTGATTTGTCTGCACTCAAACAAACAATTCATTAGGCAATACTAAAATACAATAATTTTTAACCAAATGCATAAAAATAAGATAAATTAGATGCAAAAGATATATTTCAGGATATTTAGGTAAAAGATACATAAACATATGAATATTGAATAACTTCTTATGAAAACATGCCTAAATTATCCTTGAATTTGAGACTGAAAACATGTGTACATCAAGAAAATGAAATTAACACAACTTTAGTTAGTGGAGTCACAAGATCACCATCTTGTTTGATGGTTAGGGGAAATGAACACATCTCACAAAAGGACCTCCCACTGATGATTCTCTTCCACAGTGAGAACAACATGATGCTAGTCTTATCTCTGTTCTATGGAACTCAGTGGAGACTCATGTTGTTGACATCACATATCGCCTAACTAATTGAAAGTTTCTTTGAAATCATCTCCAATTAATGTACTCCAACAAGATCTCTCTATTGTCTAGCATGACAATTGATATGTATAATCTTCATTAAGATGAGAAGAGTTAGCATTAATACTTCAGAGAGGTTACTTACATCACGAAGGATTTAAATAGTTTCCTTCACATCTCTTTCGACCTTGTCAAGCTCCTTGTTGGTCTTCAGAAGGAATATAACAAAGTTAGAAATCAAATTCTATTAAGAGTAGATCTTCCCTCCTTAGGATAATCATATCTTTGCATTTCTAGAGCCTTCCTTGAGAAAAACTCTCCATCCATTCCTATCACATATTTATTTGCCTTCATCTCCACAACACCACCAATCTTTCTACTAGAGGACATGGTCATGGTGGGAGAAGAGGATGATGCTCTTATAGGGTTAGAGGACAACATGTGTGCACTCAGTACATCTAAAAGGATCAATAGAAGGAGACGTCCTACTATGTTCTTGGCTTCCAACCTCAAACTCTTGCTTCCAACCTCACCACCACTATATAGTTGACTAAGAAAATTCCTCATAAAAACAAGATGAGTGAGGAAGAATGTAGTCATCTCTTTTAGTTCCAGGGATCTCAAAAAGCATCCTCATCTATTGCTTCATACTTTCAGATATAGACACACAAATTCCTTCTCTAGTCTGCATATCTCAATATACAAATATAGGTTCATCATCATGGATACTCAATTCTAGTACAACAAATCATATTATAGGTATACCTAGCCACATCTCTAGTGTTTCCACCACAAAAACTAATACCTATAAGGTCACTATTGCAAATGGATAATTAATTGTCATTGAGGGCACTAGGACGATCTCACTCCTTCCTCATATCAACTTGCATCCACCCTTTTTATTTAATTTACTTTCAGTTAGTAAACTAACCCATACTCTTCATGCCTCCATTACTTTTGATCCCGATCATGTTTATTACAGAAACTTCAAACAATACTATTGACTATTACATTAATAGTACATAATATCAACTATTACATTAGTTAGAGTAGTAAAGTTTGAATCGATAACATATCATTTAAATAGTTACTACCTATAATAGGTATACATGTCTACAGATTTAATATCCAATAGTTTTCAATAAGTGGATATGTTTAAATATGAATGTATGATTATGTTGGTCCATAGGTATGTGGGTACAAATCTAGACTTGTGACGTGTTTTAGATGGTACAATTTTTCAAGTATGGCAACCTTAATCAACACCTTGTAATTTTCTAGTATCAAGCTATATTTTCTGTGACAAGTGCATGGCTTGTGAATAAGGATATGGATATAAATGTAAGAAAAATGGTGCACAATACCAATTGTGCATTCACTTTTATACATCAAAAGTTACATGCAACACACAAAAAATATATACTCAAGAACATACAATTCCATACCAACAATTTATAAAATACACTATTTTTTACCATTGTAGACTACTGATGTGAGTCGATATCTCATAATGTTTGAAATTGTAATTTATACATAATTGACAAAAGGTACACAAAATAGGACAAAGAGTACACAATGTACAATTTAGTACACATGATAGGCAAAGGGATACACCCAACCGTTGAGACCCTTGTTGTGTTTAGATTGAGCCGTTAGTTCATAATGGTTGAATTTGCAAAGTACACATAATCGACAAAAAGTACACAAAACATGCCAAAAAGCATATAACAATACAAATTATGACAAAAATACACTAAAAGACAAAACATTTGAAAATTGTTATATAATCCTTAATAAGATTTGTTTCACAATGTGTCTAAGAATACTATTACATTTTTCTAAATATAATTGGTTTAAGTAGACAAAAATCTATATGGAGAGATGCAGATGATCAATAGGGAAACAAATGGATATTAGGGTTGCAATGAGAAGATTTCATGTTAATGAAGAACATGATTCCTCGAATATGTATAACCGGTCATGAATTCATTCAGATTGGATTTTGTATTGTGATTAAGACAACGATCGAACAATCATTCACATGTCAGCAAGTGAGGGTTCAAATTTCAATCAACTTCTCAAGATTTACTATAGTATATGGTTAATATCAAACAAGTCATGCATACTTTTGTGACTAAGGATATGAATAGAGTCTTTTCATTTTGATATATGAATAGAGTTGGTTTACATGGATATGTCTTTCCAAACAAAGTATGATTCAAAATAAGAACTACTTTGGTGGGGTATAGTGTAATTGCAAGCTGAACTTTTGTTATTCAACTATATATCAAATTCATAGTTTGTTATCGACACCTGACCAAATAGGTATTAAATTGATTCTTTTTTAAAATGGAGTGTTTATTTCTACCATTTCAACCCATCCACAGACAAACTTTTAAGATGAGATGTGAATTATAGAGTTATATATCAGGGAAAGCACAACATGTGTGGCATTGTCATCAACCAAGACTACTATGATATCAAAAGTAATAATGTGTGTGTGGTTTGTGGCACTAAAGCTGTTGCCTCTAGTTGTTACATACCTAACCATGGTCAAGTAAGTTAATGAATTATAATGTCTCTTGTAGCATTCACTAATGTTTCTAGTAGAAGCTTTCATGGTACCCATGTAGCTTCCATCCCACCCCTGTCTATACTTTCTTTATATGATTGAGGGAAAAAAGTATGCATACTTATGCTTCTCAAAATGGGAATACTATGTTAAACATACCAATTTGTAGATTTTACTTTGGATAGATGGGTATATGGAATGTTCTCATTTGCATGACTAACATCAATTATGGGTTAAATGGAAAGGAGATATAATCTCAACACCAAGTTCTCTAACCTTAAAAAAAGTGGGATTACTGACTCAAGGAGATAATTGTTGTAAGGGTACTAGAATATGCTCATTGTTAGTCCTTCAAAAAGCTATGTGCATATAGACCAATGAGTGAAAATGATATAAACTGAGAGCATATGTTAGGGATATGGGGGTCTGCACTGGATTTGGTAGAACATGAGATATCATTTGCCAAAGTTAGACAAGTTTTAAGGTCACTTAGTGTATGGAAGTGTTTATTCCCCCATAAACACCTTAAAATGCTATAAATTTTGAATAAATCTTTGGCTCATCATTGTAATTCTTCTCTAATGAGGCGCGCCTTACATATTTGTGCATCTTGGTTTCCTTAATCTTAATATTTATCATGAATAGGGAAAGTTTCTCTAGGAAAATAAGGTACACTTCAAATCCTTTGGCATGTACAACACATGCTTGACGCGAAGATAGCTCATTTTTCTGAAAGGGGTTAATGGGTCTCTAAGAGAATTTTTGTAACGTCCCAGGACTTTGAGGCCTCAGATAAGATGATCTTAAAAAGGAATGATTGGACTACCCATATCACCAAGGTGCACCTCCTTTTCCGGGAGCCCATCACTAAGAACTCCATAGTTTAGTGTGCTCAGCTTAAAGTAGTACTGGGATGGGTGACCTGTCAGGAAGTTGATCTTGGCATATACGTGAGTGAGGACAAAGCGCACAGTTAAGTCTAGTGGTGGTCTATGGGGACAGTCGTCATTCCTAAAACCTTACTAGAGCATAGGGGTGAGCATTCAGTTAATTCAGTCGGTTACGGTTAATTCGGTTCGGTTGAATGGTTAATTTGTGATTTGATATTTTAACCATTAACCTAACCAAATTGAGTCGGTTAATTCGGTTATTATCCAATCGGTTAATGGTTAATTCGGTCGGTTAATTTGGTTAACCAAATAACACTCGTGTAATAATATTATTTGAAATATTCATAGAATCAGGGAGAATTATTATATTATAGTAGTATTGTTGTAAATTTAATTTTGAATGGCTCGTAAAAACTTGAGTACTATATATATGGGGAAGTATTTTGAAATAAAAGAACAACTATATATGTATATGAATGTGTAGGATATTATTTATGAATAAATTCTGACTATTCAGTTAATTTAGTTAACCAATCTAAAAATATCTTTAACCGTCAAATTAACCATTTCACCGATTAACCAAAATAAATTAACCATATTAACCGAATTAACCAAATTGACTTATAAAATTAACCATTTGGAATTAACCGTTTGGTTAATCGATTATTAACTAAATTTTGCTCACCCCTACTAGAGCATGGGCAGTGGGCCCGAGCATTACAAATGGTATCAGAGCCATAACCCCTCTAGTAGGTGGGCCCACATGAACATGTGGCATGCCAGTCTTGAGCCGTGTGATCCAGGCATGTTGGAAAGGGCTTTCCATGGTTGATGTAGCCACCCTTACGCTGGTATTCCGTGATCGAGAGTTGGGTGTCCATGGGCCATTATGGGTCTACACTGAAATGGGGAGTGATTATGAGGCCTTATAGTTGAGCCTTGACGAGGATGTCAAGAGTCTAAGTGGGGGAGATTGTAACATCCCAAGACTTTGAGGCCTCAGATAAGATGATCTTAAAAAGGAATGATTGGACTACCCATATCACCAAGGTGCACCTCCTTTTTCGGGAGCCCATCACTAAGAATTCCATAGTTAAGCGTGCTCAGCTTGGAGTAGTACTGGGATGGGTGACCTGTCGGGAAGTTGATCCTGGCATGTGTGTGAGTGAGGACAAAGCGTGCAGTTAAGGCTAGTGGTGGTCTGTGGGAATAGTCATCATTCTTGAAATCTTGCTAGAGCTTGGGGAGTGGGCCCGGGCATTACAATTTCCATCAAATAGCATGTAGAATCTAAGACACACATATTTCTTCCATGATAACAATGATAATCAAAGTAAGTATGTTATATGGAGATATAAAAAATTAACTATAAAAAAATCTTGGAATCTAAAGTGTCGATTGTATCTAATATGCAAGGCGGTAAAAGATAAATAATTAAAGTCTATTCACCTCAAAATTGTATTTAGAGCTATTCAAACTTTTAGCATCATAAAAAGGGTATAGAACTAATGTCAAACATTTCTACCAAAGGTAAGAACCCAAGAAACCACTATATATAATGCTCAACTGGCGTATATTGGAGTCCTTGTCATATTTCTTTTGTTTCTATAGCTTTGTAGGTCCAAAAAATCTCAAATGATAAATAATTTGCATGATCTATCCAGGATGAACTGTGCATTGAATTCAACAAAATATGAGGGTTCACATACAATGAGGGTGGCCTCTCCTTTAGTTGTTACTGCATTATATGCAAAAATCATAAGCCATTTCAATTGGTTTCTAGGAGATGGTAACCAAGGGGAAACATGGTAAAAAAATAATGTATTATATGATTTTGGTTGAAATTGTTGGTATGTATGCCTAGAGTGTCAATCATATGATGATTGTAATGTGGCATACTATACTTGATTTGATTAATAATAAAGGCAATTGCTTCTATTGTGTTTGTTCACGTATGAGATGATTATATCACATGATAGATGTCTAAAAATGATGTTACTCGATGACATATGGCTTTAGGTTGAGGACCTGAACAATGAGATCATTTGTATGATAATAGTATACACATTCTTTTATGTCCCTAGTCAGATATTATTGTGGAAGCAAAATAGACAACAATAATACATAAGACTAGAATGTGTATTGAATGATGACAGAGTCTCATTAGTCATGATATTGGATATCAAGTCAAGCACATAGGTACTTTTTAGAGAATAGTGTACCAGATAAACCCACCTTGAGAGTGATACATTGATCCATTGAATGGTAGTCAGAATCAACTCTCAAAGTGATACTGGTGATTGTGGTTTGTAGACCTGAAGTCACTACAGTCATCACATGTCATTCGATGAATTTTAACAAAATACAACATACGTTGAACAAGGGTTACAATAAAGGTGGTGCTCAGGCATGCTGTGACACATGGGGTTTGATTGTGGGTGATGTAGTTGAGATTTTTCCCTCCAATCAAATTTGATAAGTTGTCCACTTAATAAGCAAGACTGAGAAATGTATGGCTATGCTCATGTGAGTCAATATGTGATATTGAGCTCACGTACACCTCATCAGTCTACTCTAGTGCAAGAAAGATAGATTGAGTATTAAGAGGATGACAATTCCATGCCTCATATTCAATCTAGTTATCTGAGACAAAGGAAGTATATGATCATAGTAACACTAATCACAGATGTATGTTGAAGTTGTTCTCCAACTTTCCAACTACTTGGATAGCAATGATATGTCTCTAGATATCGCTCATTGCTTATGATGTCATAATTTGGTTATGGACATTCACTGCCAACATAATTTTGGACCTATAGGGTCACACACAAATGATACACTTGGAAGAGGAGTTTAACCATTGACAAGATTCAATTTGTTTACTAAAGTGTTTAGGTAATCAAAATGAATAATATTGGTTGTCAGTCAAATGATTGTTTGTCCAGTCCACTGACTGGTATGTCAGTCGAATGACTGGAATAAACCATCTCTGGTCGATGGAAGCAGTCAGTCAAGCGATTGAAATGCTCAATCAATCAACTGACCAGAGTTATCAACAGATAGCCAGAGTAGCCAATCGATTGACTAGAGTGTCTAATTAACTAATTGGGTCAAATGGGCAACTTTGAATGAGTCAAACAATTTAATGTTGTCTGAAGTAACACACATCAGTCACTGCAATAAAACCAATGTTATTGTGCCACTGAACACAACCCAATCAATTGATTGGATTGTCCAACTGATTGACTGGCCTAATGCAGTCACCACCCAATCATGAAAATTGACCCTTCATCTCCCAGGGTTTGTAAAACCCTAGTCAAGTCACTCCTATATAAAGGGGGATGACCACGACTCTCAACACACTTACACTTGACTTCTCAGAGTTGTGGTAATGTGAGCGCTCAAGCCATCTTACCCGTGAAAGGGATATATACTAAGAGAAAAGAAGTCGATGCTAGCATGTTGACAAATAAAGGGGAAACTCCTTCTATCTGACTCAGGAAGTGTGACGTAGAATTTCCAGTGGTTCGTATAGACTATGTAGAGGCATAGAAGGTTTGTTGTTATGTAGGAAGATACCTCCAACCATCATCTGTGAGTGCTACATCAAGAGGATCTCGTCAAATACCATCCATGTTATACTTGAGAAGGAATCAAATATTCACATAAGGATAGTCTTTGGACTTTCTCTAGGATAGGGTACATCTTGCACCCTCTTTCATAATACATAATTGTTTATGCAATCTTCTAGTTAGGTAATATCTATATAAGTTTTTCCTTTCTGCCACCTAATTTGTCTCCATGTTTCCCTACAGAAAGAAAGTCAAAAATATAAATATAGTGGCAAATGATGTAGGAAACATGTCATCTAGAATATAAAATGATGAGGTATGTGGAATGCATATTTTAGTAGAAACTCAAATAACATTCTTTTTTGTGTAAACATGGGTCAATTATGACATCTCATAAAATTCAAATGTTCATCCTAAGAAATTAATTATGGAACAAATCAAGCATTTTAAACTGTGCCATTAAATTATCACTAAAATGTATCCTTCTTGTGTGTCCACTGGTGGTATACCACATCCAACATAATCATAGATATAACAACTGAACCAATATTCCATACAAGAGATATATAGAGATCAAGTTTACCTATAACTCTACTAAATACAACCTTAAGAAAAATAATTTTAGATATACAATAGTATGTGTAGGGATTCAACCTAGGTCTACTATACTTGACTATTGTGTTTGTAACTAAAGTTCCAACGAAACCTTATGTGATGACATAATGTCTAGTTTTTACAACCCATTGTGGAACCAATAGATCTTTTATGGTAGAATCATACATTCCCTTATAAAAATAGTAGAACATTACAATTCATCCTTGACTTACAAAATCTTTGAAATCCCTCATTCATTGTCTTTTGTCACTTGAAATCCTTCCACAAATATATGATATTCTTTTACCACTTGTTACTATATTGCTTGGGTTCATGCGAACATATATTTTATTTGAACAACATCACATACTACCAATAGACTTCAACACACTATCTTTCCTTCTGTGTATAACAATATAATGATCATCTTGCAAAAAAAAATTCTTTGCAGAATCCAATGGAAAAATGTCCAGAAGTTTTCATTACCCACTAAAATATATATTCACCTAAATTTGATAATTCAGAGAATGTATCATAGTTAATCACAATAATTTTATTTTCATGATGATTTTATGAATGAACAATTTCCTTATATTTGTAACCAACTTATAGTTGATCTAAATAATGGTAGTTGCTTCTCTACATTTGAGCATGGTATGACATTGCAAGTTTTTCCCATGGATCTCCCCAACAAAAAGATTCAATACATATTGAAACTTTGACACTTGAGGATAACAAGGAAGTCAACAATATCCAATGAAGTACTAGGTATGATGTGTCTTAGATGCAATGCATACGGCCAAGGCACCATAATAATCTAAAGTAAAGTAAAATAGAAGGAGATTTTTGCCAAAATTTGATTCATTTCTAAAGCATTTAATATGGTTTAGTGCTCACTCCTAAAAATTTATCAACCAATTTTATTGCACACTAGTTAGCCTTTAGTTCTTATCATCTCTTATATTAGTGACCTTGTCTCAAATCTAGGACTGTCAAAATCATACCTAACCCACCCAACCCGACCCAGTTCAAAAAGGTTCCATTGTTGAATTCTAAAAATCTCTCCTAATATGGACCTAAACCAAAAAATCCAAATTATTTTTGATAGGGGTTAAGGTTTGGACATTTGGACCCAACACACCATTAATCTAATAATTAAAAAGCAAAAGTTCATCAACTAGATATTGTTTGTTATTGATAAGTTTTCATATTTTCTTATTTTAACATGAAATATCGAGTCTTTAACTAAGTTTCACATGATTTATAGTAGATATCTAGTAAGTCCAATATTTTCATTACTGCAAAAATAGTCTTTTGTTTAGGTGATGTTTTATAGTAGATGCCTAGGTGGGTGCCACAAGAAACCAAACATCCGGTGTCAGTTGAAAACCTATTGTAAAAATTATTCTGATGATGGTTTGTGAAATAAAACTATTGTTTATTTGCATCAATGTATTTCTACCATGTAACCTACATATGTATTCTTTATAATAATATATTTAATAATTAAGTGACACATAAGCTAGTTTTTTATAGTGCATGTTATCAAACCTACACAATTTCTAAAATAAAATTTAGTAGCCTTGACACTTGCAACATACACATATAGAATGAAAGATCCACGTTATAGTGAATACATTCATAAAAAAACAAAGTCTCTATATACTACAAATCATGCAGTCACTCATCAACATTGTACTGCAATAAATTCCACAAGACATTCAAACATTTATTTTATTTTTGGTTGAATTTGCAACCAATTCTTACTACAAAAAATGGGTCTTTTATTTAAGGACAATATTGAGGGACAAAGGTCCTTAAGAATGAATAATAGTCCTCCCCAAATAATACTTCATCCCTCAATTGAATGTTTACTAACAAAAAGAATATTATACAAAGCCAAGCCCCTCACAAACAACAATCATCCTTCATAAGATGATCTCCTGAATCCATTTCTATTAGTTGTATGTCCTGAGAGCCAATATACAATGGTTGTAATATGGATACATTATTATGATTTGATTATTGATAAAAATAAAATCCACTTATTATTCAAGTATTAGGATATTTAATGAATTTAGTAATTTCCTAAGAATGTCTTGAATATGATGTATGGTTTGAGTTGAGGAAATAAACATGAAATCATATGTATAGTCAAGAGTATTCATTCTTGGTATTTCCATAGTTAGTTATTATTGTGGGTATTATATAACACTCATAATACAAAAGACTAGTCTATATGCTTAATAATGACTATGTCTCTTTAGTCATGATATTGTATACTAATTTATATACATGGGTACTTTTTCAAGAATGACTTGTACTAGATAGACCCACTTTGAAAATGACACACAAAAGCCATGCCATGAAAGTAGAAGTCAAATCTCAATGTGACAATCGTGACTATGATTCTTGGACCTGAAGTTATTATAGTAGTCACATGTTTTTATGTGTACTTTAACACTACCCAACATGACTGTGGACAAGGGTTGTCATACATTCAATGATTGGGTGCTCTATGACACTTGTGTATCATCATAAGTGATGTTGATGGAATTTGTCCCTTCATTAAATTGATATCCTGGCCAACTGATATATGAAACTATGAAGTGCATGGACATGATCATGCGAGTTAATATATGATATTGAGTTCACACAATCTGAAGAGTCTAGTTTGGTTCTAGAAATGTAAATTAAATGTTGAGAGGATGACAACTCCATGCCTTGGTTTGAATATGAATATATGTGACAAAGGAATTAGACGATCATGGTAGAATTGGTAACTTTGTAGATTGAAGTTGTTCTCCCACTTATTCTTATTACTTAGGTAAGAATTATTTAATGTTAGATACCAATCCTTACTTGTGATGTTTTAGAAATCATTGTAAATGTAATGATAAACCTACAAGGTCACACCCATAAGGATGTTCTTAAAGGAATTGATGTTCATAGTCACACATACAATTAGAATATGGCACTCAATCATTTACATGTTGATTTCTACTAGTGGATCATCTCAATGGTTTGGATCAGTTGGTAGTTGAGTGTCAATAAGCCGACTGATCACCAATAAGGAAGTGGTCAATGGGTCGACTGTATAGTCTAGTCAGGTGATTTGATGAAGTCACAAAGCAATTAAAACTGAAAAGACTTGATTGATTTTGAATCAAGTTAATCAATTCAAATCAAAATAGAAATTTGGTAACAAAGTGAATTAGGAGACTGGATAGTTCAAGCAGATGGCTGGGTTAGCAAGTTAGAAGATTCATTATGAACCAGCCAACTAGAAATCTATCTGAGTTTTTTGGTTGATTCCAATTGTGATTTGTGATTTGGAAAGGATTGGATTTCATGAATACCAACCCAATGATGCTCCCATATATAGGGTAGTACGTCTAGAGGGTGAGGCACACCTTGAGAATCAACATAAAAAAGTTTCCTAAGAAATTTCTCTCTTGACGAGAGATAAAAATAGCCCCAAGGGTGATATCTAATGATAGAGGGAGAGTAAGAGTTTGATGATGCTAGCACGTCAATAATTCCAGTTCCACTTCCTATTGATGTCCAAGGTGATGTACCAAGAGTTCTTGCATCCAGGTGGAGGACCTAAAGTCGAGACGCTTGTGAAGAGGCTTGGAGGCCAAGTTCTACACATAGTTGTCGTATTTTTATATTCTGAAAACCCCTCTTTTAAATTTTACATTATTTTGGATTCATAACATTTATGCAATTTAATATCTCATAATTAATCATTTTACCTCTTTTTTCAATTTTGAGTTGACTTTTGAAGTTTCATTTTGTGCTGTTTGGAATCTATGCACCAAAAATATCATTTATTTCCTCTCTTGATCACCCTTCAAAGAGGTCAATTAACACGAGTGTTAAAGATGCACATTGGTCTTTAGAGAAGACCAACCATTACGATGTGGAATGTGTAGGTTGTTCCCATGGGATGTGTCAGGGACCCTCCTTCTCCTTATAAGGATCAATCTGCTTTTCTTTGAAAAAGAACAACAAATATTGAAAAGAAGTGTGAAAGCCAACTGCTTTTGTTTCTCTTCTTCAACATCATTTGCTTTGTTCTCTCAATCTACAAGTAATATTCTTGTGCGAAAAATGCTTAATGATGCCTCTGTTTTATCTTTTATGGCTAAGTAGGCCAAAAGATGAGTTTGATATGGTCCATTCACTTGCACTGAGTGGTTTTACCAAAAGTTTGGGTGATTGAGTCTTTTAAAGACTAATCGCTAAAAAATCTCATGCTAGGAGCGGAAGAATCCCTATTGAAGAAAATGAGTGCATGCCTTCCCTTTAGGCTCTTAGTTTGCTTCCTTAAACTATAACATCTAGTTTCCCTCAAATCTTATTCATTTTACTGCTGATTTCTGGTAGTTCTATTATCCAAATCTAATTAACTATTATCTTATTTCTAATAGTTTCAAGATAGATTCTTACAAATTTTAATTAGATTAATCCTTAAACTGTTTGTTTGCTTAACATAGATTAAAAAGCTATGTTTTCTCTTGATGATGTTGTGTCTCTCCAACCTGATCACTTTTTTGATTTGTACTTTTGCTTTTGGCAATAAAAATACAGCTTTGGATGACCTCTTTTGGTATTATATGTGTCATTTTTCCATCAGAAGAACATGTTCTTGATGCATCTGATCCATAACCTTCTAACCTTCTTCCTATATCTTATAATATCCAACATCTTGAGCCTATACTTGTCAGCCCCACTCTTGACTCAAAATAAATTGAATATCTATGTTATTGAAGGATATTTTTAGCCTCTTAGAATGACGTTTACCATAAAATTCCAACTTCTTTTGAATTCTAGAAGGCTTTCTACTTCAAGTTTGGTTTAGAAGATATAAGTCTTGAGCACTACATATTTGTTGAATAGCTTAACTATAATATGGTTGATGATATATGTTTCTGCTAAAGTTTTACAGTACCAAAATATTGTCCTAGGGTTATAATCTTGATGAAATATGCTCAACTAGTAGCCCTCATAGAGAAATTCCCACCTTCTTGGAAGGATTTTGCCAAAACTCTTAGACATAGACAAGGGAATATGTCCATGGTGTCATTATTCAAATTCCTACAAACTGAGGAGAGGTGCAAAGAACAAGACAAGAAGTATAACCCTAATGTTAATCTAGTGTCAGGGGATAAATTCAAGAAGAAGCCTAACTACTCCAGCCTCAACAAAAAATCCAAACAATCATTTAAGGGTCACAAGAACCAACATTAGAGTAACAATAATTGTGACCAAGGAGAAAATATGTGTGATTTATTTGTGACAAACCAAACCATTTAGTGAATGTGTGCAGATATCACAAAGGCAAAAAAAAATTGGATGCCTAGGATCCTAAAAAACCCGAAGTTAATATGATCATTGTGGGGGCAGTCCCCTCCTCTTATGTAGACAAGTTAGAAAATCTAAGTATTCTTTTTGTTGATTCATCTTCAGATTGGTACATGGATTTAGGTTCCACTTGTCATATTTTCTTTTACCAGTCCCTTTTCAACCTATCAGGTTGAATCTAGAAGGTGATCAAGTGGAGAGATCATTCATCCACCATAATAATAGCATTCTTTGGACTTTTGATATGAATCTTACATCTATAAATGTTGTTAGACTTCATGGATCTCAACATGTTCCTTCCTTAGAAATTTTATTAGTTATTACTTCAACACTCTGGTTATACCTTATTTTATCAAGGCAATTATGTTTTTGTTTATAAGAAAAGTTCTTGTGTTGGTCTATGTTACATCTATGGTGGCCTTATAAAATTATCTTCCATTTCACATAATGCATCTTCTCAAATGAAATATCATCTACTATTTCAGATTATAGAGCTAATGATGTTTGAAATGCATGTCTTGGACTTGTAAAGACATATATTATGAACCACATGATTAACTTAGAAATAATTCCCAAGACTCCAATTGATGTTTCTAGTATATGCCAAATTTGTATTCAAGCTAATTTACTAAGAATCCATTAGAATCAATAGATGGAAATTTCTATCTGCATTAATAATTTCACACTAATGTTTGTGATCTAAATAGTGTGCTTACTAATGATAGTATGCATGAGTTACTTGGTGACCTTTATAGAAGACTTTTCTACATTCTTTTTTTGTTTATCTTTTTAAAACTAAAGGCAAGCAATTAGAGAAATTCAAGATATATAAAATCCAAGTAGAGAAATAATTAGAAAGAAATGTATAGAGTGAGGTCTGAAGAGGTGGTGAATACACTTAGTATGAACTTAAAAAGTTATATGAGGACTAAGGAATTATACATGCAACCATTGCCCCATATAATCCTCAATCTAATGGAGTATCAGAGAGGAAACAATATGACATTGATTGACATGGTCAGTTCAATTTTAGCTGAGTTTGGTCTTAGTCACAGACAATGTCGGGAAACTCTTCAAACTCCCAACTATATTCCAAACCAAATACCTTCCATATGCTGACAGAACCTCCCTATGAACTTTGGTTTAACAAGAAACCTTAATTTAAGTATCTCAAATTGTGTGGGCAGTTGGGAAAAGTTTAAATCCATGATAATAAGGAAAGAAAACTAGGACCTAAAACCATTGATACTATTTTTATTGGATATGAGGTAAACTGTAGATTCTTAGTAATTAAATTTGACATTTTTGACACTAGAACCAAATATATTCATGAGATTAAACCTATAAATGTTGTGAATCCATATTTCCTCTTAAGAGAGGTTTCTAGACAAGTTAGTGAAGGTCTATTTTTCTCTACTCCTCAAGAACCTATTATGGATTCAACTTCATATGAAGTAGAACATGAAATCCTTATTAGTGAGTCTTCCAATTACCCAGGTAGGGGTAAAAGAACAAAAATTGATGAGAACTTTTCTCCCTACTTCCTCACCTTCCTTGTAGAAGAATACTTTCGTACCTATGAAGATGCCATGAAATTCATAGATTCTAGTTTTTAAAAGGAAGTTGTTGATAATGAAATAAAATCAATTATGAGTAATCTTATTTGGACCCTATTTGAGCTTCCACCCACATGTAAAAAAATTGAATGTAAGTGGTTCTTTAGAAAAAAGATGAGGGTAGATGGTTCCAGTTATAAGTTTAAGTCTGGACGAGTAGCCAAAGGCTTTATTCAAAAGTAAGGATCTGATTACTTAGATACCTATGTACATGTAACTAAAATCTCTTCCATTCATGTACTAGTTTCTCTAGCTATGATCCATAAGCTTGAAATCCATCAATTGGATGTCAAGATTGCCTTCTTGAAGGGAGATCTTGAAGAAGATATTTATATGGATCTTCCAGAAGGTTTTATTAAGCATGGACAAGAACATAAAGTTTGTAGATTAGTCAAGTCCTTGTACGAACTTAAACAAGTATCTAAACAATGGAATGATATGTTTGATAAATTTATTTTATATTCTAGAAGTATGGCATATAAATCAAATAATTGTATCAACTCTGAAACTGTTGATAAAAATTGCATCATTATGTGCTTGCATGTTAACAATATTTGAATCCAATGCTAAAATTGTTAACAAAAAGAAATATTTTCTTGTTAGAAACTTTGATGTGAAATATTTAGGAATTGTTGATGTAATCCTTGGTATAAAATTTAGTACACCTGCTTCTATTTTTTTAGACACACCCTATGGTCCTAATCTACCTATTAAGGCCCATAAGTTCATTCTCATGGATTGAAACAAATATGCACAACTCATAGGAAGCTTAATGTACCTAGCTAGTGCATTAGACATGATATCTCTTATGATGTAAGTGGACTTAGTAGTTATATAAGATATCCTAACATGGACCACTAGAAGGCTTTGGCCAGGGTTTTCAAGTACCTTAAAAGTATTGCTAAGTATAGCCTCCACTACATTGGTTTCTTAACCATTTCATAAGGTTATACTGATGTAAACTAGTTTAGTAATTCAGATGAACCAAGTATACTGGTGGGTTTGTGTTTTCCCTAAAAGAGGAGTGGTTTCTTGGAATTTTTCTAAGCTAACCACTAGAGCTAGATCCCTTATGGAGATTGAGTTGATTATCTTAGACTTATCTTATTGTCATCCTGAATGACTTAGAAATTTACTTTTTGATATCCCTTTAATTTTAAAGACATTTCCTCATGTTTCTATCTTTTACAGTAACAAGGTAGACATAGACAAAGCTAAATACTCTAAGGATAACCTAAGAAAGAATTTTATGAGATTAAGATATGAAGATGTGAGAGATCATATTACCCATGGGGTCATATTTATTAAGTTGTAAAATTTGCATGAAATATGTTTGATCCACTTACTAAGGGTCTAGAAAGGAAGCTAGTAGTCAATTCATCAAGGGGGATGGGTCTTCTACCCATAGATTAAAATTTTCAATGGTAACCCAACCATTCCAAAACTAGAGATTCCATGAGGATCAATTCGAAGGGACAACTAAAATTGTAGTGTTATGAGGAAGAACATATTTGGGTCTAACTCATGACATCTCCTATGACATTAGTGTCTCGTTCTGTCTGAGTATAGGAATATCTTTGCTCTGAATGGGTTCAAGACCATTAACAAAATTTTTAGACAAGATACAATACACTTACAGTGTAACGTCCGGGCCCACATCCCAAGGCTCTAGTAGAGTTTCAGGAATGACGACTGTCCCCACAGACCACCACTAGCCTTAACTGCACGCTTTGTCCTCACTCACGCGCATGCTAGGATCAACTTCCCGACAGGTCACCCATCCCATTACTACTCCAAGCTGAGCACGCTTAACTATAGAGTTCTTAGTGATGGGCTCCCGAAAAAGGAGGTATACGTTTGTGATATGGGTAGTCCAATCATTCCTTATAAGATCATTTTATTTGAGGCCTCAAATCCCCCACCTACTGGAGGGGTTATGGCTCTGATACCATTTGTAATGCCCGGGCCCACTGCCCAAGGCTCTAGTAGAATTTCAAGAATGACGACTGTCCCCATAGACCACCACTAACCTTAACTACGCACTTTGTCCTCACTCACGCGCATGCCAGGATCAACTTCCTGATAGGTCACCCATCCCAGTACTACTCCAAGCTGAGCACGCTTAACTATGGAGTTCTTAGTGATGGGCTCCCAGAAAAGGAGGTGCACCTTGGTGATATGGATAGTCCAATCATTCCTTATAAGATCATTTTATCTGAGGCCTCAAATCCTGGGATGTTACATATAGATCCATACTATGTGAGTCTAACCCAAGATCAAGAAGTTATTGTGAGTTAGGTATACTCACTAAAGAACTCATGAAACAAGATTCTTATGAAGGTCGTGTATGCCCACATTGACAGGCCCTTGTTCTCATACTCTCACTATGGTTGTATTATTCAATTCGAGTCCAAACCAGAGAGTCTAGTTCAAGACATAATTCACATTTTCTCTGAATATGGAACTGAGTTATACTAGGCAATGGTTTAAAGCCATAATCTAACTTTACTGAAGAATATAGTAAAGTCACATTTTTTTGGGATTTTATGAAACATGTGGGGAATGTTGTAATTTTGTATTCTAAAATCCCCTATTTTAGTTTTATTTATTTTGGTCTCATTACATTCATATAATTGAATACCCCATCATTTTGTATTCTATATCTTTTCTTTTTAATTTCTGAATGATCTTTTGAACTTCTATTTTGTGTCATTTGGAGTCGTTGCAAGTGCACCAATAACAAATTTATTTCATCTCTTAATCAAACTTTTAAGTGGACAATTAATGCAATGTTAAAGATGCATATTGATCTATAACGAAGACAAACCATTGTGATGTGCAACATGTGGATTTTTGCTGCAGAGTGTGTCTAGGACCCTCCTTCTCCTTTTAAGGACCCATCCCCTCTCCCAAAATAAAAAATAACAAATATGAAAAATAGTGAGAAAACTAATAAGTTTTGCTTCTCTTCTCCCACATCAATTGCTTTTTTCTCTGAATCTAATATTGTTGTTCTTGTGCTGACAAGGCTTCACAACACCTCTATTTTTCGTTGTGATTAAGTAGTCTAACGATGAGTTTGACACGGCCAGTTCACTTGAACTAAATTTTCATGGCAGAAATTGAGATGATTGAATCTTGGGGGAAAACATTAGATAAGTTTGTGTTAGGAGCGATAAAATCTATCTTGAAGGCAATGCTAGCACAGATTCCCCTCAGGCTCTGAGTTTGCTCCTTTAAACTAAATTACATTTTTTTCTTATAATATTATGTATTATTTCTACTTGTTCTTGATAGTTTTCTTGTCAAAATATAACTAACTATTGTGTTATTTCCTACAACAACAAGGTGCTTCTATGAAGGTGACGACTGTGTAGCAACACGAAGATGAGTTCAGATCATGATCTAGAACTTAGAGATCTTCACTAACATAATATGTGTCTAGTTTTTAAAAACTTGTGTGCCAAGATATATTATATATCTCCATTATGTATCTAATATATCAGTATTCTATAGCTACAACAGATCCATCAGCAAAGAGTCTTTTTAGGAAAAAATATTATTTCACCCTATCCCATTCTCTTAAAACCTTATAGTTTCTTGACATGTTTTAATCCCACATTTCCCCCTCAAAATCACACTACATATATTTGTTATTCCTTCTAAGTAATCAACTTCAAATGTATTCAATGAACCATGTATTTCTCCATACCTCCTTTCTTCTTCAAATCATCTACCAGGGGCATTAAGGTGAGTAACTTATTATCTCTTGAACTAGGCTCTTTACTTTAGGGAAAATATGATGAGAATAAGGTTGCACCTGGGTAAAAGGTACTTCTTAACCATGTCCTATGCCAATGAGATGTTTCTAACAATCCCTCCCCCTCTTTCTATGTTGGTGCTTGAAGAGGGACACATTTGTTGGATTCAACTATAGTCCAATTAACATGTTTACTTTTAGTTCTCACATGGTTCTCCATCTGATGTTCAGTAACCATCACCAATGCACTTTGTAAGAACAATGATGTTTGTTTGTATAGAAATCAATAAGTAGGCAACTTTTTTATTTGTATGAAAACATTAATTTAAAACATTTATCATGTGTTCCTTAGGAAATATATTTTAACTCATCAGTGAACCATAATTCAAGTAGTAATCAAGACCTTGCAATAATATTTTTTTTAAAATTATTTAATTGGTCAAATTGAATCTCATTAATTTGGTGTATTACTTACCAAGATGGACTACAACTTTCTAAACTCTTATCATAATATAAAATCAAAATACTTGTACAATTTATGCGACTATTTTGATACTCTTTGTATATTGATTTTTTAACTTTTATAGAGATGTAGAAAATTGCTTCAGTGGAGCATGGTTTTGTTTTTTGCTTATTGTTACCTTATCTAAAGGTGTAACTTACAAACATTTGAAGGCTCCTACTATTTTATATGATTGTTTCAAAGTTTTAAGACTATAGTTATATTCTTATGTGTTCATTCTCATGAAAGTCATGAATTGAATGTGTGAGCTAAGTGTGTTATTGACTTCTTACAATTTTAGATGATATCTTTCACTCTTACATATTGGGCTCATAGATATGATAATTACCTTATTAGCTAGTAGTGTGCCAAATTAAAGGTTTATTATGGATGTAACGACATGTAAAGAATGAGAACAACATGAAATGATCCATAGAAACTGATCGAATGAATATGTTTAGGATTAACAATCACTTATCATAAAATTTTAAAGAAACTAAATATGTGTTGTATTTCTTTTGTCCTTCTAGATAATTAGAACTATAGTAAGTTTATTTCCATGCATACTGGTTTATTCAATAGATTTTAACTTGTTATATAAAGTCGGTTGCTCTGGCATCTATTTTTTTGAAGGATATATGTATTTTTAAAATTCTAATCTTCCTACATAGAAAATGAAAAAATAAAGAAAGATACCACTATCAAAATTTTGGAATGTATTGATGTTATTATTAAGAATTTTCATAATTTTCTCAGTAGTGTGACTTGCATTTTGTCATTAGAACTCACTTTAGCTTGTGTCTTAAAAAAGTAATTGTCATCCAATGCCCATATATGGAAGTTACTATGGATGACAACAACTTGGTGCAATAATATTTGGGTTTGTACAAATGCAAAAGAAGTCCACTTATTGACTTTACATGTTGATAAACATTCCCCAGTCTAGCATCTTTTGACACGAGGAATAATTGGAAATGTTCTATCTGTAATAGTTAGAATGAAACATTTTATTTATGTTTTCTGTTTTTTACATTTGCTCCTACTTGATTTGCAACCTCAGATATTGAGGTTACATGTTTAGTATGATTTTTTAATCTAATTTCTACATGAGGAGTTCGTTATAACATGTGCAAAATATAACTAATCTCACAAATAAAAAATACCATTGTCATTTTTCTATGTGAAAAATGACATACATAGGAACAAATATTGGAGGCATAGTACTATTAGATCCCTTTATTATTAAAAACACTTCTAGAGGATTTTTTGGGTGGATTACAAGTGGGGTTTATGCCCCATTACAACTTGTGAAGT
Source organism: Alisma plantago-aquatica (assembly GCA_963693085.1). Lineage (NCBI taxonomy): Eukaryota > Viridiplantae > Streptophyta > Magnoliopsida > Alismatales > Alismataceae > Alisma > Alisma plantago-aquatica. Next base: position 1,287,076,056 of record OY856411.1, read on the forward strand.
TAGTTTGCCTAGTTCGTTTAACTTGTTATTTTGGTAGTTTGTTAATTATATGGAATATATCTATATATTAAGGGTTTCATCATAGCCTATCAGGATATTGTCAAAATGAAAATTGTCCCCCACTAAGGCTTCAACTAGATGTTGGACTCCACACCTGATCATAATCAACAAGTACCCAATAGCCCAAGTTTTCCACAAAGTTTCTCTTTATTGATTATTTTGGAAAAAATGAGGTTTGTATGGTTTTTAAATATATAGTTCTATAGAAATTAATGAAGGATGTAACAAATAGTGCACACATCACTATCAATGCCAATATTTAAATCAAAGAATTTATATAACAAAGAGGATTTTACCTACAAATCCTAGACAAATCATTGACAATCACACGTCAATTATATATATAAATATGTATGTAACATGCACATATTTCAAAACATATCATGGTGTTTCATTTATCATTATAGAACATATATATGTTGGACCTAATGGAACAAAGACAAATGTAAAAGGAAACCATACTATTTGAACACATAGACATGCCTATATTAGAACCATACCATGGATTTTTTTATTTCTCAAATGGTTTGTGGATTTTCGTAAAGATACGATTCAAAAGTGATGTATTCACTTTGGTATAAACTCTAATTAGTGGATTGCAATGAGTGCATACTTGAGAATACTTATGGATGTTTTGGAACTAAATTTCTCATGTTAAGATCCACCAATGAAAAATACTAGATATATTAGTTGTCAGCGTATTTTGTTTATATTAGAACTTGTATTCGATTTATTGAGTTGTGAACATGTGTTGACTTAAACCAAATAATTTTCCAATTTATCAGTTTATAATGTCTATATTAGTTATGCTTTTCTTGAGAGCTCCTACATTATAAGGAGGATTGTTTGCATTCTCAAATCCTTGGTTAAATGTTCATTGGCCATGGTTTTAAAACTAAGGTATGGTTGGGACAAAAATCCTTGGTTAAATAATATGTTTATTAGTTTAAAATGTTTGTATAAAATTTGGCTGTAGACATTGTGTTGCAACAACAACTTTGGCATCTGACCAAGGTGGCTATTTACTATGGCAACACTAGGTTAATTGAAGTTTTAGAATCACAATTAGAAAATCTTCCATACTTCATGGAATGATGTGGGCACTAATATCCAATTGCAAACTTTAGGTTTTGTCTCTATGCACAACTTCATCAAACATGAGATTAATCCTCTTTTACTGATATTTTCAATAATATGATGTTTTGGTTTTTACAGTCTGGTGGTAATGAGTGGGTGATTGTTTATTTCCTATCTAAACCATGCACCCAACTAATGCCAATATGTGCATTAGGAATACATAATGGGAAATAACTAGAATCAAACATCCACATCGCTAGTAATGAAGAATCCCAACTTATGTATTCATTAGTTTTGTCTAGATGATGATATTCTCACATATTCAATTATTATACTCACATCAATCTCGTCTCATGCATTCTTATTTTGCAAGCTAAGCAGCTTAGGTGCTCGTCCATAAATCATCACAGGTGATGTCTGATCATCAAATGCTCTAGTGGTCAATGAATCCTTTCTTCACAAAATTGAGTAGGATACTGTTTAGAGTCCTACTTTATGCTAGTTCTAGCATTGGGCTCCTATTTTGGGTGGCCGATGTGGTCTCATAGTCTGGAGACGTGGTTATGACAATCTATGTTATTGGTGAGTGGTGGTGTACTTGGCATGTTTGTTGATCTTTACTATGACTAGTTATAATATTATCATCAATTTGATTACACAAGTGAGAAGGATAGGAAGCATGAGAACAAGTAGAAATCAATAGGAAAGAAGAACATCCACATGCATTGTTGCAATGCATCTATCATATCCATGAACACAAAAGTTGATGAGCCATGCTAGAGTAACATGGTTGTGGATCTTCAAACAACTCTACTTCATCCAAATTACCTTCAAATAATGACTAAAGTAGGTACAGGTGAATTGCACTCGAGGGTCATCATCCTTGTTGTCATTCTCATTCTTGTTTCTAACATATCGCCCTTTCATCCAACCATGCAACTCGGTTCAATTCAGATTTTTTTCTACTTTAAAGTGTCTCTAGTTGTTTGTTTGGTTTTCACCTCAACAATCAATGCATGCGATTTTTTTATGTGGGTTCAATCATATTCATCCCGCCCCCAGAGTAAGCAAATACAATGTGAATTCCTCCCCACATCAACACAAGGATCAAACTGCCCATTCATTGGCTCTCCCATTGGTCATTGTGTCTAGTGGTTATCCTTTTTGGATGTTTTCAACTCTACATAACTTGTGATTATTGTTGATGCCTTATCTTGTTGTAGTTAATGGAGCAAATGACCCTACAATGGTCAGATATACTCCACATTTTGTAAACCTTCTCATCCCATGATTATGTGGAAGTGCTTAGTTTTTTGGGTTAGGAACCCGACTAAGTCCAAATAATATATTTCTTCTATTTTCCATCAAATTGACTTTCTATTTCATATGTTTTTTTTTATCTTGACTTATTAGTCTCTTCAACTATCTTTCTTATTAGTTTGCATTAAATCATTTATTTTTATAATGTTTGTTACAGATTACATCCTTGTAGTGATGTCCACTATTTTCTATGTGCTTTATATCTTATAGTTTGACGGTTACATCAAGTTGCTTTTGTGGATGATGATTATAGGTGGATGGGCCCTTAGGGTGGTTGTGTTTCTACCATCCCTTTTATGGATGATGTCAAGGTTGTTTCCTTTGTTTTGTGGAGTGGAAATGGCTTGAACGAGGCTATGATACATAAATAAGTGGAATAAGAGAATGATAAATGGGTAGTGACATGGCTACATATAGACTAGGGTGGGCACATGCCCTATCCCAAGTTTGCTTACTTGTATAATAATGTGTATAGTTTGAATGAGATATAAATAGAAAACTAGTGTAAGTGCCTGACTTATATAATTGTTTAAAGATTTACTGTATACAGTTCCCAACCAGATCACATTTTCTGGCTACACCACTACAAATGGGTATATAGAAGGAAAGACACATCTCATGGATCCGTGATGATTCCCACCATTTGAGAAATCTTTTCTCCTATTTTTAATATGCATTTTGCTTGTAATGATATATTGTATTTGTGTGTTTTTCCAATTTGGCAGTAAAAGGCACGTAATCCCATTTGTAATTTTCATTTGTTTTTAGTAATATAGAGTAGTATGCAATATATTCTATTGACTCATTTTAAATCTTTGGAATGTGTTTTTCTAAGATGAACATTATTGTTGTTATTTTGAGAAGGTTGTATTTGTGACAATTCAGTAAACATATATTTCAGATTTTCAAATGTAAATAATATAGACATAAGGGATACTACACCATTAAAATTTTTGTTTATTAGGATTCATTATTTCTTATAAATACATTAATGTAGGACACCAAAGAACTCATTAAGATATTTTTAAGGACCAGTTATAAGGAACAATACATCATTTAGGCTTTTTTTAGGGACAATTTGTGGAGGAATATCCCATTTTTTTTAATATGATTGCATGCTTTCATATTCTTTTGAAGGCATTGTTCTCTAATAAAGGGAACTTTTTGTAGTATCTCATTTCACTCACATTATATTGCATTAAATTTTTATCACAAGTTCATAATAATTTAGGTACACAATAACAAAATAAACCACCATTGTTGACCTTTCCATGTAAAAATGATATATTTATATATAAATATAATAAGGAAATTAATTTTTTTTATTGGTAATAAAGTATATATATACTTGTAGCACAACATAACTGAATGTTTGGTCCATACAAAAGAATTGTTGAGCATGTCATCTACAATCTCGATACTAGAAAATCATAGATGTTTATTCTCTTTCAAGTTATCCTCAATCATTATATTAGAATGAGAGCGCTTTGCATACTCGATCGATACCAATTTAGTTGATTATGGAAACTTTTAGTCACAAATCCTTATATTTTATCATAGACCATACACTCTCCTCATATTTGTTGGGAAGAAAGCTCTCTCATGTGATATATTGTGAAAATTTGAATCTATACGACGCAATTAAAGATTGGTATGTTTCTCCCAGGGTCACACACTAATCAATTGAATGATGACTAGATGAAACCCTAAGAGGCTTTCAAACACACAACATGAGTCTTTTGAATTTATAAGGAACATAAACTAACACACTATACCTGCAAGCGCACGGGCCGCACATGCCTGTGTTATAGTATAGGCAAGCGGCAAGAATAGGGTCAATCCACTGGGAGAAAAGGGGGCACTATAGCTTATTTAGTTTTGGCTAGATTACTAATATGGAGTCTAGGTGGGCTAGGATCCAGTTTGGGAAAGAATGAGACTTACTTATTCAGGGGGGACGAACATATAAATCCACAACACTCCCTGTAACGAACTCCTACCTTTGATTTTTCATCCAAAACTCCATCCCCAACAAATAGAAAAGAGGAACCACAAAAAACCATCTTTGAAGGGTTTGAAGGTGGTTTTTTGTTGATTACACTAAGATGAGCAAGCAAACAATTATAGGAAACAAGACAATCAAAACCTAATTTAACCCAAGACAATTAATTCTAATGAGCAAAAGAAGGTAAGCCAAGCAAGAAATGAGCAACTTACACTATGGCAAGCAAGAAAAAATCTACACTACACTAAGCTACCAATTAAAACTAAAAGGCAATTAAAGATGTAATATATAAATAACAAAGCAAGAACAAGACAATAGACTATTAATTAGAGTAAAGAGCTAAACAAGTAAAGACTAGCTAAGCAAGCATGAACTAAGCAAGAAGGAAATTTAGGGTTTTAATACACTCATGGGAAGTGTGGGTTGTTTGGGGGAATGCACTTGTCAGTTGGGTTAGGGGTGATGACATGTAAAAATTATTCTTTCATTTAGATTACCAAACAAAACAACAATTTAGATGCTAATCAATTGTCCTAAACTACTAATTGGACATGGATGGGGTAGGATGTATATATGGTAACTAGTCCCTATCACCTCCCTTCCACCATTACGAGGCTCACTTGGATTAGGGTTTATGTAGCATCCCAAATTTTTAAAAAAATATTTAAGAGAGTAAGGATTTTCTTAAATATTGATAATTGAGGGGCTTAATGTAAAAGGACAATGAAATGAAATTTCTTAAAGAATAACAAAGTGAGAAATAAAATGAGGCTCAAAATACTTTTTCTCTTTATATATATGATTTATGTATTGCAATTAACTCATAGAGATAAATGTTGGTTTTTCTTTTCTGTTTCTCTTTACTATCCTTTGGAATATTTGAAAAGAAATAAAATGGAAGAGCAAAAGAATTAGAATTAGAAAATATGCATGTGGATAGAAATCTTTCTCAAGGAGTTTTATTTTTAACTTTTAATATATAGAGGAAGTATAATTATTCACTATTTATATCTCCTCATTGGAAAACCCAAAAGACATAATAAACATAATGCAATTAATGGGTAAAATTGGAATGAATGAAAAAGAATATCCATCACTCACATGGCGTAGGTATTACTTTGTTTCCCCTATTGAATACATGCAACATTATATTCTCTCTTGTCTCTTTATTCAAAGAAATTCCCCAAAATGCATAACAGACTTAAATATGGATACAAATTGATCATCTTATTTTTTGAGTCAGAAATAATTAAGGAGATTCTTTTCACATTATCTCACATTTTAATGCTTCAAAATTAAGCAAATAACACATATGGAAATTGTAAACAAAAGATATGCAAAACTCGAATTTTATTATCTAGAAAAGATGTAGACTACCTAGTTGTTGCGTGGTCCAAATTTGGTTTTGTTTCACCACTAAAAAAATGTAAACATAATGGCAATTCATTTAATGCATGTAAAATCAAAATAATATAAATGTAGATTAATCGTTGGTCAAAATTAGTTAAAATGGAAACTATATATTTGAAATAGTAGAAGGGACACTGGAAGGTGAGTTTGATTATTTTCTTTTTAACGTACCAAAATTTGAATAATTAGACATAATGTGATCAATATGTTAATTTGGGACTATGAAAAATGTGGTTTTTGACCCTTCACCTTTCCAACACAACTACGAAGCATGATATGAAAATGGAAATGTCATTATGGATGAGAAGATGTTATGTAAGCCAAAAATAAAATTGATGTATATAATATAGATAATTAGAAATGGTTTATTGTTCCATAATCATAACATAATTTCAAACAAGTATGAATTATATGGGAGTGAATAATGGCATTCAACAATTTTCAAATAATAGATTGAAATTACATTCTATATTCTTGCTATACAATTAGTGCATGTATATGTAAAATAAGTTCTTTTTTCTTTCCTCCATTTTGTGATTTTTTTTTATTAAAATGAAATAATGTATCTTGATCTTAGTTCCAACGAATTAAGACATTATGGGATTGTAAAAGGAATGGTACAAATCTCACACTCTTCTCTCTATTTTTACAAATACAATGTAATGGTAATTTACCTAATCTCATACTTCTAATAAACACATATATGTAATACATTTTCTCTTCTTGTTCTCTTTCCTCTCACCTCTAAAGTAACTCAATGAAAATTATGTTAGAAGATAATAAAGGAAACTCACAAAAAAGAGAGATAATTAGTTTGAGAACAAAGTTGGACTTTAGTAATCAACAAAGGAAAATAAGTTTCACATGTCTTTATCATTTAATACATTTAAATTTGAATTAAGATAATGAGAAATATTAAACTGAAGGAAAAAAGATATTCAAAATTTTAATGTTATAAACAAAAAGATTCTAGACCCGCAAAACCTATACAAGAGACCCCCATGATCCTAGCATACCAAAGAAATGAACACTAGCATATGGTCTTGCAAATCACATCCAGGCTCTGCCTCAATACTTGATCGTCAAGGATTTCTGCCAGCCTTCAATCAGGGTGATTTGATTTACATCGACCTAAGAAGAAAAGTAGGATCTCCTATAAGATAAAGGTAAGTGGTCCATGCTAACTGAGCATAAGTATTGTTTACTTTTATGTATGTATATGAATTGTACATATAATGCTATAAATGTAATACATACTATCTCAGTTGCTTAAAGCCAATGCATTTATAATTAACTAATGTCATGTTTATTGCCAATATTATTGTATCATCTTACATGCACATTATAGATAATGTTACAAGTAAGATCAAAGAACAAGTTAAGAGTTTGTAAGAGAAAAAGAATGTTAAAATATAACTTATATAAGATCCTCACTAAGAGGCACTTCAGTACATAAGAGAAGAGGCATTTCGGTAAAACCCAAGAGAAAATTTGGTGCATAAGAGAAGAGGCACTTCGGTGCATAAGAGAAGAGGGCTTCCTCACTCTACCTATATAAAGAGACATTCTATGTCCTATGTGCAAATCAGAGGATTCTTATTTAGGTGAAGATAAAAAAACAATCTAAAAGAAATTGTATATCTTTTTAAATGTTTAATGTTTAAAGTTTATTTCTAATGTGCATATTTCATTTAAGCTATAATGTGTTCAGTTTCACTTACCATTGGTTTGGTGCATGGATGGGGGCGAGATGCCCATAGGTAAGGAGCAAGACTAGGAGGAAGAAGCTATCTGACGTGTAAGGACTAGTACAAGGAACCTCTAGGAAGGAAAAGTCTCAGTGAGGCGCCAACTATAATCAACTAGAATTTTCTTTCACAAGAATTATGTCTTGTTATATATGTGAACTTTGTTAAGGATTTGAGAATGAGAATTGTAATTATTATCATGTGATGGTTTATCCAAACTTTATTTTGAGATGTGAATATCATATTTGTGACATTCCCCTAGGCGTGAATGAAAATATATGCTTCCACTTTGTGATGTGGATATTTTACGAGTGGGGTGTTACAATAATGGTATCAGAGCCAAAATATAGTTGGCCACTAGGATTTTCTCATGACTACCTATATATCTCTCACAACCTTTCCTTGATGATAGAAAACATATGAATAGATATTTATGTGCATATGAGTTAGGAAAGGTGATTATATAATTTGGATCCTCTATAATATCTAGTGACATGTTTTCTCTTCTTCTCAATGGTGACAACTAACTAATTGATAATTTTAGAAGAAATGTCAAGAGAAAAAGACTTATTATGCATATGTTCATATTCTTTCTCGCATATGTGGTACGGGACATGTATGCTACTATCATCTTGAAGATTAGCATATTGAGTTCTCACACCTTTAGCTTTGTGTCTAGCTAATGCAGGTCCGGAGGTGCCACCCATGACATATGATATGAGAGATCTAAATTAGAAAGTTATTGAAACCTAATGCTAATTTATATTACAGACCATATAAAGAATAGATATCCTGGGATATTGGTGTTATGTTTATGATGATGTTAATGAAGGTATGATCTAGTTCTAACTCTAGTTTTAGTTAGAAGGAAATGCATGTTGAGTATTGCAAAGTACGAATAATCCTAAGGTGAGTAGTACTATATGAATTTTGAGGACAAAATTTATTTAATGTAGGTAGAAATGTAACACCCCAAAATTTCAAAAATTTATTTATGCTTGAGAATAAGGTTTTTCTTAAATAATGATTGATAGAGCTTCCACTTACATGGAATTGCATGCACCAACTAAAAATCCTAAAGATAGTAAGTCTTTAGGTTTAGCCTTGCTTATACTAGATAGAGAACTCCACCCACGTATGCTAAGATACGTGTAAGTCTTATCGTAGTATAGTTAAGGGTCGAATCCACAGGACAACGGTCTTGTTGCAAGCAACAAGATGGAAAACGCTAGAACTTCACCTAGTCTCTTAATAGTGGGTACTTAAATCGAAAGGTTGGTTTTGTCGTTTTAAACTAAGAACATGTAAAATAAAGCAAACAAGTAAAATTAAAGAAGCTAAACAATGATAAAAGTCACTAGGGTGTGATCGGGTTTTCACCGCCACTACACATGGATCAAGACATGCGAAGTAAAACATAACCTACAATAAGAGTTTAGTCAGTTAGTATCTTTGTAGACTTAGCCTCCTTTCGGAGAACTAACTACGAGAAGTGTGAGAATGTTGCAAAGTCAGCCATCCCCGAATGAATGGTCAACTACTTTGCATCATTCCCTTCGCAAAGTGTGTTCCTCGACTCATCAAGGTTGTACTTTTACACGTCAATTGATTCCATTTCATAGCATGAAAGTACAACGATGGGAGTGAGTATACTCCACTTTTTGAAAGACACCCCTAGATACCGAAACAGATGCATGGTGGATACATGCACCAAGAACCAACATACAAACGAGTTTCAAATCTAATAGTACAAACATAGACAATTCATACTAAAATATAAAAGATAACACAAGTTGATGATCAGGCAACATGTATTCATTAAACGTTTGATGTTGAACTGAAAGGATAATAACTCTATATTACAAACTATGGATTACATTTACATGATATGAAAACATGGGTAGCGGGGCTACTCCCCACACCCCAGTGAGAGAGACTACTTGCTCATAGCTAGGACAAGGAAGGAGGCAATAAGAGAGAGAGAGAGCATCATCCCCACAAAGGAGAGAGGAAAGTCAACCCCTTGGAGAGAGAGAGAGAGACGATCTTCTGGCTTCACAGGTTGCTTGATGACGAGGTCCCCTCTTCCCACCTTCTTTGGCGGAGAGAGAGCAGCTCCAAGATGGAGTGTGGATCTCAGATCGGTAGCCCCTGGGCGGAGGATGGAAGTTGGATTTGCTCTGGAGTGATTGAGGCAGCCTCTGGACGTCTGAAAACTTGATACCTTTGGGAGGACCCCTGGGGTCTTATTTATAGGCCTTAAGTGAAGTCCAAACGGTTTGGTCAATTTTGGGTCCAAACGGTCTTGAAGACCGTTTGGACTCTGAAACCGTTTGGACTCTAAAGCCGTTTGGACTCTGAAACCGTTTGGTCCCTTGCGGTCTCGAGACCGGTTGGATTTATGCGGTCTCGGGACCGTTTGACTCCATGCGGTCTTGAGACCGGTTGTCTTCATGCGGTCTAGGGACCATTTGACTCCATGCGATCTTGAGACCGGTTGGCTTCATGTGGTTTCAGGATCGTTTGACTCCATGCGGTCTTGAGACCAATTGGCTTCATGCGGTCTGGAGATCATTTGAACCCATACGGTCTTGAGACCGTTTGACTCCATGTGGTCCTAAGACCGGTTGGCTTCATGTGGTCTTGAGACCATTTGAACCCATGCGGTCTTGAGACCGGTTGGCTTCATGCGGTCTTGAGACCGTTTGACTCCATGCGGTCTTAAGACCGGTTGGCTTCATGCAGTCTTGAGACTGTATGGTTCTTTTGTGATTTTTTTCGTCTTTTTTCTGTAAGCAAAAAGGAGAAAAGTTAATCTAATAATTTATTTGCAATAAAAGAGGATATCTAGGGATTTTGTATAATATATCTAAAGAAGAGTGTAGAAAATGGAAGAAAAATACTAAGATAACATCACGAAATTGGAGGTTATCACCCCCCTAACTTAGAGCCTAGCTTGTCCTCAAGCTAGATAGAGTTGAGGCATGTAATGGCGAGGTGATTTTATTTAGTTAAGATTTCCATATTCTTGCTTCAGTTCTAAATCAGAGATCTCCTGAGGTCTTATTAGAGCTTCTGCTTGTCTTAATTCTTTCAGGTATCGAGGGTTGCGTGGATCTCAGGTTTCCTCTAAATCACGTAGCTCGTATTGGGACCACCTTTTTCCTGATGTTATTATGTGCATGTCATTGACTCTAATCAGTTTTGTACTTCTTTTGAAAACCTATCGGAAACTAGAGTGGTTATGAGGGTTGGCTAAGGGCTTTTGTGTAACTCTCCCTTTTAGTGGGAGAGGGTTTATCTATGCTTTTAGGAACTCACTACTGGGAATGACACATCTGCCTTCATGGGGGCAGCTGAATTTACCGGGCGGGCGAGCCCTTTATCAACCTTTTCATATATTTGGAGACCTTAGGATCTCACTACCGGGCACAACACATCTTCCTTCGTGAGGGCAGCTGAATGTACCGGCCGAGTGAGACCTTTATTGGATCTTCATATAAGTCCTTATGCATGGCACAACTCTCATGTTTTTATTCAACACTCTGGCTTTTATTCGAAAACTCACAGGCTTGGGATTTGGATATTTGGGTTTTTGGTTGGGCGGCCAAGCCTCTTTTATTAAAAAGAAGAAAACTGTTCTTAGAATTTCCCGACATGCACTTATTTTCTGGTTGGTGGTCCACTTGCGAGGTTCCTTGATTTGGGTCTCACTAATTTCCCTCCCGTCCTTGAGAATATTTGGCTTGCTTCAGCTTTGATATTGACTTGTTGAAGAGTCTGATGTAGAACTGAAGCAAAATCATGAAAGTCAAGCGTGAAGGAAATTTATTAACTCGCCGTTACATGCCTTAATGCTATTATTGTTCTTATTCTTGAGGACTACTGGATTCTTAAGTCAGAAGGGGATGATCTTGATCCAAGAGGGATGCTATTCTATATGAGTGGGGTTTATTATTAGGAAATCTAAAAAAAATTTGTGTAAAGCAAAGACTAAAAGTGTAAAAGAATTTGTACAAAAATAAAAAGGGAGAATTGAGAAGAAAGGTTTGTAGAAATGATACCTCACCCTTGTTCAGTGTACTCCCCCCAACTTATCACTCACTCTATCCTCAGAGTGTCAAGGTGATAGTATGAGAAGTACAAGGACAAGGGCATCGGACTTCTGTTAATCCTTTATTTGCGCCATGTGTGCAGAGTAGGTTAGCAGCGAACTTTCCGTGAAGGGCGTGGTAATCCACATCTATCATATCCTCTACTGGTCTTTGAAGGGCCATGATGGTGTACATCCAGTAGAGGACATGGAAGCTGCGGTCATTTGACTGCCGAATTTGCTGTGGACATTTGTGGTTGAAGGTTGGGCGATGAAAATGTTCTTTGTCGTAAGCCCTTGTATGCTGACTTAGTAAATCGATTAGTTTGTCTGCACATTCCTTCGCCACTACCTCCGTGGGCGTCTTTGGTGTCATTATATAATTCTTCTGTCAGGGATTGAACTGGCTGTCAGAACTGTTGTAGATGATAGTTGTTCCTTCGGGTAGGTTGGTTGCCAGAAGCATCCAGTGCTCATGATAAAGGAATGGGAGCATGATAAACTTCGGTGTTGTGTGTTGTAGGAAGGAAATGATCACCGCAGTTGTTTCGAAGTTTTTTAGCTTTAATAAGTCGTCCTTCATGTAGGGGGATGCCATATAAGTTGTAGGGTAATTTTGCCCGAGAAGGAATTGATAAGCGGCCATTAAGCTTACAGACAAGGACCCTTTTATTTGTAAAGTTTCCCTTAGTGCATCTGCCATAACTAGAATATCGCCAGACATGAAAACTAGGGCATCATTCTCGGCGTAAAGCCTTGACATGATGAGACGAAGTTCATTGTTAGAGAGGGTTGCGCAAGCGGCAAGGTTAAAATCCGGGAAAGTAGGTTCTATGGCAGATAGGGGCACCATATGTGATGAGGATCTCCTAATGGATGCCCCTGATATCAGGTCTATTTCCCCTTTATCTTGTGACAGATCGAAGATAGACGGGTCCCTTTTTGTTTGCTCGGGGGCTGCGGCTGGTTGTTTGTTTTGCTCCAACTCCTTTAGGGTTTGTGTGAAAGGTTGCCTTTGCGGACGTTGGATTGCCGAAAAGAGGTAGAGGGGGACGTCATCTGGTGCCATTGTTGGGTCCTTGAAGAACCATCTATCACAAATGAGCTCCATGGCGTAACGTCCTCGTAAGGAGTGAAAATCTTCAGTGACTAGATCAGCAAAAGGGATTTCTTGGTTCAGCACTTGGATGTGACGGATGGTGCAAAAAGCGCAGTCCCCAGATCCCTCAATAGCTTGAATATGTGGGTTAATAATTTGGAACCAGGGTTGGTTCCAATTTTGGTGGAGGGATGGGCACGCAGCCCAGATTAACTTGAGAAGCCTGAAAGGTATGCATTGTGCTTCACCTGCTTCTTCACCAACAAAATTTATTGTACCGGCAGGTAGCTCAGTTCTGCAAAAATTATAAACCTTGGCGTCCCGAGCCTCGATGTCTACAATCATAAAAAGCCAGTGGTCCAAAACTTGGAAGGGCACGGTAAGATAACGTGCCCTCCGTGCTAAACCAACACGCAGCCACTCTATGGATTTTACTCGTATATCTTTGTATAAAAGGTTGATAGATAGAGCATGTGAGGTGTTAAAAACTGGCTTCTTCCTCTTAGAGCTTATGTACACTTCTATACAGTTGGCGAGTAGGACACAGAAGATTGCCATTGGCATCGTGGACCGTGGTCGCAGGATGTTGCGAAAGTCTTCTCGTGTCAACTTGCGCTTAGTTTTTGTGTTATGATAGATGATGTCTTCCCCCGATTTTGCATCATCAATAATAGTGTTCAGTATAAAAATATCCAGAGCATCTAGTGTGGAGATGGCCGCCATATCTAAATCGTGCATTTTGTGCGGTAGAGGTGGTGGCGGGGGAAGCTCCTGTGGAGGGGGAAAGAAGGTTGTTCCAGGACTTCTGCATAGCCTTGCAGATCGTCATCCGAGTAAGAAGTAGAATCGAGTTCTTCATCTGTATCTAATCGCACTCGTTCTGACTCGTCCTGGTCATCGGGGAAAGGCACTGATTTGTCAAGTGTAGAGAAAGGTTGAGAGGTTGTTGCGGGTGGGCTTGCGCTGGTTCCTAATATACAATGGTGGAACTCAGCAAAGGCTGCGTTTTAGCAGACTCCCCAATGGATCCCAGAGCAGAATAATCAAGGAATTGGTCCCCATATGACATGTTTACATTTTTGTTGTGGGGGGGGACTTGGGGTGATGGCCACCTTCATGGTGACCTTTGTCAAAACTTTTCTGAGAAGGTTCTGCTGCTTGGCCTGGGTCCTGTCCGTCGTCAGATTTATCACCTGAAGAGGTGGTATCATTTTTCGAATCGGCAGAGGAGTCGGAGTCTTCTTCGTCGTCGTTATCGCCATCTTTGTCAGCCACTGCTTTTTCTGCTGGCTGCTTGTGTGCAGTCTTTTTGCACCGCCGATGGACGGCTTGTAACTCATCGAACGCCACTTACACATGCTCATGTGTTTCGAGCAGTGCGTCATGTGTTTCTTTGAGGTCGTTATATCGTCCCTCGGCGGAGAGGAGTCGTGCCGTAAGATTTGTTACTTGAGCACGTAGTTGCTGGATTTCATTATTTGTTGACTCCTCTTGGCGATTGTTTAGGTGTGTGAGGGTGCTGCTGATGGTGTCCAAGCGCGTGCTAAGAGCTGCTTGTTGCTGCTTGAGCTCGCGGAGAGTCTCGGGTAGAGGTTGAGTCTGCGTAGAGATCTCATCAACTTGCTTAGCCATCACTTCTTGTTGGCGCTTCGCTCCAAGGACCAGCTCGGGCAGGTTGTTGTAGTGGTTGTTGATGTGATCAACTTGCTTAGCCACCTCATCTTGTCGTTGCTGAAAACCTTGGAGGATGTTGGGCAAGGCGCGATTCTGTTCGTCGATTGTGGCCACCTGTTTGGATAATCCCTACACAAAAAAATAGAATGTAAAATGTTAGAAGGATCGGTGAGGAGGTTTCATATGACATCAAATTGACGTCTGAATTCCTCACCGATATTGGAAAAGGGGACCCCAGAGGCGGAAGGGTGGGGTGGCTGGGGTCTGTGTGGGAGGGTGGTAGTGCCTTGCGAAAGAGACACTGATTGTGCCGTGAACTGCGTGGTGACTATGGATGGGGTCACCAGTGGTGTCAGGGTGGTGGTGGATGAGAAAGGTGGTGGTATCTCTGGTGAAAGTGGTGGAAGTGATAGTGATGGGGGAGAGATTGTGGAGGTGGAGGGGAAAGTGGTAAAGTCGGGTGTATGGGTGGAGAAGGGGGAGCCCGAAGGGAAAAGGGGTGAAGAATATGATGCGGGTGGTAGTGTGGTTGTGGGGAAAAAAGGAAGAGTGGTGGATGTTGGAAAGGTGGAGGGTGGTGAGGTGGTGGCGGTTAGCTCAGCATTTAGACTCATAATGAAAGAGTCTAAAGATGAGGTGGTGATGTGATCGTAGGGGAGGGGGTTGTCTTCTGGATGTGGTTTGGAAGTTGGTGTCCCCGACAACTGTTATCCATGCAACTGCCTTCTGGAAGGTCGTTTGACAGGTATTTTTGATGATCGAGCTGTCGGGACTGTGATACTTAGCTCCGTCTATCCCACTTTTGCTTTCTTTTCGGCTGTTTTAACCGAAGATAAGAGTTGTGTAAGCTCCTCGTCAGAGGAGAGGAGCTTTTCTGTGTCATAATTTGTGAGTTCCGGAAGCGGGAGGAGAGTTCTGGAAGATCTGACTGTAGGGCAGAAGATATAATATAACTTCACATCCTTTTCCTTGATGATGTAGGAGTTCTTCAAGGTTTGTTTGTTGGTTAGGATGTCGCCCTTTATCTACTTACATCTTTGTAGAAGTCTATCCATCTTGAGATATTTGATGATGGATGTGATATGACCCCCCATGCAGATTTCTTTCCCCAGGGCATATGCGGATAACTTTTGAATCATAAGACGTCCAATGTTGACTGGCATCCCATGTAGGACTGACCAGAGGACAAAAAGATCTGAAGTGATGACAATTCTGCCTTCTATCCTGGGGAAGAATGCGCCGGTAAGAATTTTATGTAGTGTGCACACTAAACCAGATTGTATATTCGAGGCTTTGCATGTTTTTGCATCGTAGTTGGGGATTCCTGTCAAGGACTTCCAAAAGTTATGTCTGTTGAACTGGGAATTCTCAGTTCTAATAGCTTTGGCTTTCTTGAGCTGCTCCTGGTTGTCTATAAAAATTTTGTTCAGCATGTTTTCTGTGATGACAACCTTGCTGCCAAAGAGTTTAGTGACCAACCTATGGTCACCTCCGTCCCTTGATCTATCCATGATGTCGACGACTTCTTTAGCAAGGAAGTTGAAGAATTCAGTAGTAGGCTCGATAAAAGAGGGTTCGGGGACAAAACATAGTTTTGAAAGATTTGCATTGTCAAGAAGTGTGAGGATTCTGCCATAAATCCCCATTTTTAGTAGTACGCTTGAGCAAACGTACTTGTGGGTTTGATGATTTTGTCATTGGACGGGATGGTGTGGATGAAAAGGTTTTCTAGTGGTGGTGCGGTGGTGGTGATAATTGAGAAGACGGGGGTGGTGATGGTGGTGGTAGAAGGGGGAGGGGTAATGGTGGTGGTAGTGGTTGGTGGGACATACCCAACTAGGGTTTGTTCCCTTGCAGTGGCAGGATGAACTTGCTTCCTTGCCCGTTTCTTTTGTTGTTGAGTTGTAGCGGCTTCCTGGGCCTTCCGCTTCCCCTTGCTCTTTGTGGTGGGGGATTCCACCTCAGGAGTTGGCTCATATTCTGAGCCTTCATCATCATCGGAAGAAATTTCTTCCACTTCTTCTTCAGGTGCCTCGGCTAGGCATTTGTTGATGCGGTCAATTTCGCACAGAACCACCATGATTTTGACATTTGGAGGGGCCTTTCTAGCCGCGTTGTAGTTATCTATGATCTTTTGAAGCTTGGCTCGGTCCGCTATGAGTTCCTCTGGTGTCCATAAGGGAGCATCCTCACATCTGGTGGGTTGCTTTGCTGGTGATGCCATTACTGAAAGTAAGATAGTCAGGTGTTAGAAAGAGAAGTTTATTTAAAATAAAAGATGTGTTTATGTGTTTTTATGAAAAGCAAGTGATTTTGAAAAGACCAAACGGTTTTAGGGCCGTTTGGCTCCAAACGGTTTCAGGACCGTTTGGTCCCAAACGGTTTCAGGACCGTTTGGTCCCAAATGGTTTGAAGACCGTTTGGAAGGTAGAGCGTCGGGGAACAGCAGGCGACGAAGATGATGATACGCACGATTAGCGCGACGGTGATAGCAGCGGCGATGGCAGAGGCGGCACTATCGGCGGTGGTGAAGGAGGTTGCGGAGACTAAGAAAATAGAGGCGCGTCTACCTTGCAGTTCTTGGTGAGGGCGAAGATGAAGCAGGAGCTGCCGACGATGGCGGGGGTTAAAACGGTGCTAGCGGCGACGAACAGGGTTCGCGCGAGAGAAAACGAAGGCGCGTGGAGTTTGTCGGTGATGGTGGTGAAAAGAAGGGTTGTGAGATGCGCGAGAACGAGATTCTGGGAGATGGAACAATGCTTGCATAGGGGGTTTAAAGAGCTCGGGAGTCAAAAGGAAGAAGGAGAAGACTGAGGGGGCTAGGGTTATATTTATAGGGATCGGGGGTTGACCCTACAATCAAACGGTTTAGCTACCGTTTGGCTCGAAACGGTTTCAAGACCATTTGGCTCCAAATGGTTTAGCGACCGTTTGGCTCCAAACGGTTTCAGGACCATTTGGCTCCAAATGGTTTTAAGACCGTTTGGGAGGGTTAAGGTCGAAAGGATATTTATATTTTTATGTTTTTTTTGGTTATGTGATTTTTTTTTTTATATTTTTTTTGTTATTTTTATGTTTGTTTTGGTTATATGAATATTTTTTTATATTTATATAAGATAAACCTAAGGTAATGAAGATAACGGAAAATAAAAGAAGGGGCTGAAATCTTGGGTTGCCTCCCAAGTAGCGCCTGGGTTTTACGTCGCTGGCTCGACGAAGCCTTGATGTTGTTATGGTGATGCTGTGGGGTCTCTGATCTCCATAGTTTGTTGGGGCAATTTGTCTTCTAGTGTATAGTATTTCTTCAACCTGTGTCCATTGACAATCCATTCTCCTCTGTTATTGTCGACAATTATGACAGCTCCAGTTGGGTATATATGCTTTATGGTGAAGGGCCCAGACCATTTTGTTCTGAGTTTTCCGGGGAACAACTTGAGCTTGGAGTTGAAAAGGAGTACTTTGTCACCGATGGCGATGTCTTTCCTCTTAAGATGACCATCGTGCCACATTTTGGTTTTCTCCTTATAAATCTTGGCACTTTGATAAGCAGTCATTCGGAGCTCCTCCAGCTCCTGTAGCTGGAGTTGTCTATTTTCTCTGACACTTTTAAGATCGAAATTTAGTTGTTTGATGGTCCACCAAGCTTTGTGTTCCAGTTCTACTGGAAGATGACAAGACTTCCCGTATACCAAATGGAACGGGGTTGTCCCGGTTGATGTTTTATAGGCTGTTCGATAAAAGCCCAAAGGGCATCAGGAAGCTTAGTGGACTAGTCAGTGTGATTTCTACTAACTGTTTTTTCTAAGATCGCCTCTAGTTGTCTATTTGATACCTCGACCTGACCACTGGTCTGTGGATGGTAAGGTGTGGCTACTTTGTGGTTGACTCCATATTTTTTCAATAGGGCTTCAAAACTTCGTTCCAGAAAATGGGTTCTGCCGTTTGGTATGACAGTTTTGTGGACTCCAAATCTGGAGAAAATGATATCTTTAAACAATTTAATCACTGGTTTGGAATCGCTGGACACAGTGGGTATAGCTTCGACCCATTTTGAGACATAATCCACCGCAACCAGGATGTAGGAGAAACCATAGGAAGAAGGGAAGGGGCCCATATAGTCTACCCCCCACACGTCAAAAAGTTCAATTTCTTGCCACATTGTGAGGGGCATTTCATCCCTTTTGGATATGCTGCCAGCGAATTGACATTTGTTGCATGATTTCACAAAATCATAGGAGTCCTTTGCTATGGTTGGCCAGAAGAAGCCTGATTGCATAACTTTTATGGCGGTTTTCTTTGCACTCATATGCCCCCCCCCCCCCCCCCGTGGGTCCTGAATGGCAATGTTCTAGGACTGGGGTAATCTCTTCTTCCGGCAAGCAGTGACGGAAAAGTCCGTCAGCACATAGGTGAAACAGGTAAGGTTCATCCCAATGATATTGCTTTATATCGTGGAGAAATTTCCTTTTTTCGTGGTAGGAGGCGGAGGGGTGAATGATTCCTGTAGCTAGATAATTGACAATGTCCGCATGCCAAGGGAATCCATGGGTAACCTTCATTAGTTGTTCATCTGGAAGAGAGTCTCAGATAGGGATTTTATCTTTGTCATCCACTTCAATACGACTGAGATGGTCGGCTATGACATTTTCCACTCCGCTCTTATCTTTAATTTCCAAATCGAATTCCTGAAGCATCAACACCCAACAGATCAGTTTGGGTTTGGCATCTTGCTTCTGAATTAGGTATCGAATGGCGGAGTGGTCAGTGTAGACGATGACCTTGGATCCAATCAAATAGGAGCGGAATTTCTCAAACGCGTAGATGACAGCCAGGAACTCCTTCTCTGTAGTAGTGTAGTTCTTCTGTGCTTCATCTAGCATTTTAGATGCGTAGTAAATTACGTAAGGTTTCTTGTCGATCCGCTGTCCTAACACAGACCCTATGGCGTAATCGCTAGCGTCGCACATGATTTCAAATGGTAGCGACCAATCTGGGGCTCTCAGAATAGGTGCATAAATTAAAGCATTTTTGAGAGTTGAGAAACTTTGCATGCATTCTTGGTTAAATATGAACTCAGTATCTTTGGTTAGGAGTTGGGTCATGGGTTTTTCTATTTTTGAGAAGTCTTTAATAAATCTTCTGTAGAACCCCGCATGACCCAAGAAAGCTCTTACTCCTTTTATATCTTTCGGTGGCGACACCTTCGAGATAACATCGATTTTTGCCTTATCGACCTCGATCCCTCTGTCACTCACTCTGTGCCCGAGGACGACACCTTCTGTTACCATGAAATGACATTTTTCCCAATTTAAAATGAGGTTCATTTCCTCACATCGTTGTAAAACTTGTCCAAGGTTGATTAGATAGTTATCGAAAGAATCTCCGTAAACTGAGAAATCATCCATGAAAACTTCGATTATGGATTCTGTTAATCCTGCGAAAATGGCGGACATACACCTTTGGAAAGTAGTGGGTGCGTTACACAACCCAAAGGGCATTCTTCTAAAAGCATATGTTCCAAAAGGGCAGGTGAAGGTAGTTTTCTCTTGGTCTTCTGGGTGTATGGGTATTTGGTAGAACCCGAAATAACCATCAAGATAGCAGAAGTATTTCTGATGAGCTAAACGCTCGAGGACTTCATCGAGAAAGGGCAGGGGGAAGTGATCTTTCCGCGTGGCTTTGTTCAGTTTCCTATAATTGATACACATCCTCCACCCTGTCATCGTCCTAGTGGGTACTAACTCATTTTTTTCGTTAAGCACGACAGTAGTGCCTCCCTTTTTAGGAACTACTTGGACGGGGCTGACCCATTGGGAGTCAGAGATAGGGTAGATTATGCCAGCTTTAAGTAATTTGAGGACCTCCAGGCGAACCACCTCTTTGAGATTAGGGTTCAGCTTCCTCTGATGTTCGCGTGATGGCTTAAATTCTTCAACTATGGGTAGTCTGTGCATGCATAAAGCCGAGTTTATACCCGTCAGGTCAGTTATCTTATACCCAATGGCCTTTTTATGTTTCTTCAGCTCCTCCAGAAGTCTTTCTTCCTGATTTTTTGTTAGGGTGGAACTGATGATAATCAAGCATAATTTTTCCTCGTTCAAGAAGGCATGCTTAATCCCTATGGGTAGAGTCTTCATCTCAGGAGCCTTAGGTGGCTCTGTTGCTTCCAAGATGGTGACAACTTTAAGTTCCTCAAAGGTGGCCGTCAGTGCTTCTTCGACCTTCTCTAAGTGTTGCAGACACTGTTGAACCAATTCGTTTGCAGAGAATTCGACTTTTGGGTTGGTAAGGACATTCTCTAACTCGTCCGCTGGCTCAGATATTTCTAATTGAGACATTTGATGTATTGCGTCTAGAAGAAAGACCTCCTCTTGAATGTTGGGGCCCTTCATGCTGTTGAGGACTCAGAATTGAATTGCTTCTTTTCCGAGTCTTAGAATGATGGTACCAGCTTCAACATCGATGAGCGCCTGAGAAGTGTCAAGGAAAGGTCTGCCAAAAATTATCGGGTATCTCAGGTCTTCCTTAATATCCATGATGACAAAGTCACACGGATCATAGGCATCCTTGCCTATCCTAACTGGAATATCTTCAATGATTCCAAGAGGTGCGGTGATGGTGGAGTCAGCTAACTGAATAGTCATTGCTGTAGGAAGCAATTCAGTGAAACCTAATCGTTTGCACATAGAATAGGGCATGATGGATATGCTGGCCCCTAGGTCAGCTAATCTTTTTTTGGTTGATGCATTTCCAATGCATCATTGAATTCTGAAAGAACCTGAGTCCTTCTTCTTATTTGGCATTTTATTGAGGATGATATCAGAGGTGGTCTGGGCAAGTTTGACAGTTTCTTGCTCCTCAGTGATGTACTTCCTTGATAACAGAGTTTTGAGGATTTTGTCCAAGCCGGTACCTCAGAGAGAGCATCAAGGAGCGGGATATCGATGTAAAGTTTCTTCATCGTCTCCTTGAATTTTTGGAACCTGGTATCCATTTTTCGTTTCTCGCAGTCTTCCCGGATATGGGATCCTTGGTTTATACTGCAAGATTTCCGGCTCTATAGATACTTGTTCTTTTCCTTTGCCCTTTGCATTCTCTATGGACTTCTCCGTTCCTGGCTTCGGGCTCTCATTTGTCATGAAGGCAGGTGTATCATCATCATCAAGAGTGATCCTTGTAGTTTCATGAAGAGTGCGTCTAGATCTTGTGGTAACAACATTCAACTATTCAGGCCTATTCTGTCCATGTCTAGGGTTCAATTCGGGCTGCCCTGCAAATGTGCCTGCTAGAGGCTTCAGTTGTGCAGCAATTTGGGCTAGTTGAGCTTCTACTGCCTTTTGCTGAGCTTGTTGATTGGTGAGCATAGTTTGTTGTGATTGCAACATATGCCTTATCAAAGTCATCTCATCTTCTGGCTGAGAAGGGGTATTCTTCTGAGGAAGTTGTTGTTGTCCTTGTTGAGGTTTTTGCGGAGGCATCGCTAACTGAGGTTGCTGCAACTGAGGGTGCAACTGTGGGTGTAGAGGAGGATGAGTATACTGATAGTAGGCGGATAAATTTCTGGGGTAGTTGGATCTCGGGAAGTTATTCCTGGGGTTCCCTTGATTTTGATTGAAGTTACTTGGGAACCCAGGTGGCAACCTACTGGAGGATCCGCCCTGCGTCTGGTGTTGTGGATTTGCAGTCCCAGCAAGGTTCCCGTATTGAAATCCTGGGTGATTCCTTGGTTGATTATGATTATAATAAACTTGTCCAGGGATGGAATGAATAGAATTGACTTGTTCTGGCAATTGCTCTTCAGGCTGGTCAGTGATTGGTTCATACTTTTGTGGTGGTGGATGCATATCCATCATCACATTGTAAAGAAAACCACATGAAAGAGTTGGATGATCAGATGCATGATAGGCTTCACAGGTTCCTGTGGCTGCTTTGGTCTGTTGAACCTGAGGGTTTTTCTTCTTGTTAAATTCTCCAAGAGAAGTTTCAAGAGCTTGTTGCTTATGAGAAATAGTCTTTAAGGCTTCAGCGATAGCCTTCATCTCCATTGATTCTTCGGCTTTATAGACCTTGAGGAATCCTTTGCCAGCTGATCGTCCCCAGTTGGACTGATTCTCGGCTCCGAGTGTGACTATTTTCCAGGCATCTTTGTAATTCTTTCTCATAAAATTTCCTCCAGATGAGGAATCCAGAAATTGTTTGATATCATCACTCACTCCCCTATAGAAAGTTTCTATTAGTTGGTTTTGGGAGATGCCGTGATGAGGGCACTTTCACAGAAGTTCTTTGAACCTTTCCCATGCTTCAGCAAGTGATTCTCTGGGAAGTTGAGAAAAGTGATTAATCTACCCCCTAATCTCATAAGTCAGTGAAGGGGGGAAGAACTTCTCCAAGAACTTTTCTTCCAGGGGAGCCCATGTGGTGATTATTGGCTCTCTTTCAAGTGAGTTATACCAGCTCAGAGCTCTCCCAGATAGAGTGAAGTGAAACAGATGAAGCATTATTGCATCGAAGGCAACTCCGGCCTGTGGGACCAGTCGGCACAGTGCCTTAAACCTCTTCAGATGATCCATACAGTCATCTCCAGAACCTTCATAGAATGAGATGCCCTGCATGATCTGAATCCATTGGGTCCGGATCTCAAAGTTTGGGATGTTGATGATCGGAGGTCGGACCGGATGGTTGTCTTCGTAGTTCTTTGGGACAGCATAATCCCTCAACTCCTTGTTCCTTAGTTCCAACTGAGCAGCTTGGTTTGCTGCCTCATTTTCAGCTCTGATGCGGGCCTGTTCTTCCGCACGGATCTCCGCTTGAATCTGAGCACGAGTATCCGCGATGAGTTGTGCTCTTTGAGTGGCGATGGCGGCGTTGACCCTCTCCATCACCAATGCAGCCTGGTGTTGATCTTCAGCCATTTGCCTAGCTGTTTGGTGATTGAGTCTGATGCGGTGGTGGAAACTTCTCTCTACCTCAGAGTCGTACTCTGGATCAGGGGAGAATCCGAGGTTATGCGATGATCGCATACACATTTTCTACCTGAGTAGAGAAAAGAAAACACCTTTTAGATGATGGAAGAGATATAATGAATTCAAGAAGATATGGATTAATGATTTGAAAGAAAGTGTAAAACCCTAACCAACTAGCAAGATACTAAATGAAATTAAAACGTTCCGTTGTCCCCGGCAACGACACCAATTTTTGATGGAGCTTCCACTTACGTGGAATTGCGTGCACCAACTAAAAATCCTAAAGATAGTAAGTGTTTAGGTTTAGCCTTGCTTATACTAGATAGAGAACTCCACCCACGTATGCTAAGATACGTGGAAGTCTTATCATAGTATAGTTAAGGGTCGAATCCACAGGACAACAGTCTTGTTGCAAGCAACAAGATGGAAAATGCTAGAACTTCACCTAGTCTCTTAATAGTGGGTACTTAAATCGAAAGGTTGGTTTTGTCATTTTAAACTAAGAACATGTAAAATAAAGCAAACAAGTAAAATTAAAGAAGCTAAACAATGATAAAAGTCACTAGGGTGTGATCGGGTTTTCACCGCCACTACACATGGATCAAGACATGCGAAGTAAAACATAACTTGCAACAAGAGTTTAGTCAGTTAGTATCTTTGTAGACTTAGCCTCCTTTCGGAGAACTAACTATGAGAAGTGCAAGAATGTTGCAAAGTCATCCATCCCCGAACGAATGGTCAACTACTTTGCATCATTCCCTTCGCAAAGTGTGTTCCTCGACTCATCAAGGTTGTACTTTCACACGTCAACTGATTCCATTTCATAGCATGAAAGTACAACGATGGGAGTGAGTATACTCCACTTCTTGAAAGACACCCCTAGATACCGAAATAGATGCATGGTGGATACATGCACCAAGAACCAACATAAAAATGAGTTTCAAATCTAATAGTACAAACGTAGACAATTCATACTAAAAGATAAAAGATAACACAAGTTGATGATCAAGCAACATGTATTCATTAAATGTTTGATGTGTAACTGAAAGGATAATAACTCTATATTACAAACTATGGATTACATTTACATGATATGAAAACATGGGTAGCGGGGCTACTCCCCACACCCTAGTGAGAGAGACTACTCGCTCATAACTAGGACAAGGAAGGAGGCAAGAAGAGAGAGAGAGCATCATCTCCACAAAGGAGAGAGGAAAGTCAACCCCTTGGAGAGAGAGATGATCTTCTGGCTTCAAAAGTTTCTTGATGACGAGGTCCCCTCTTCCCACCTTCTTTGGCAGAGAGAGAGAGAGAGAGTAGCTCCAAGATGGAGTGTGGATCTCAGACCGGCAGCCTCTGGACGTATGAAAACTTGATAACTTTGGGAGGACCCCTAGGGTCTTATTTATAGGTCTTAAGTGAAGTCCAAACGATTTGGTCAATTTTGGGTCCAAACAAGACCGTTTGGACTCTGAGACCGTTTGGACTCTGAAGCTGTTTGGACTCTGAAACTGTTTGGTCCCTTGCGGTCTCGAGACCGGTTGGCTTTATGCGGTCTCGGGACCGTTTGACTCCATGCGGTCTTGAGACCAGTTGGCTTCATGCGGTCTTGGGACCGTTTGAACCCATGCGGTCTTGAGACCGGTTGGCTTCATGCGGTCTTGAGACCGTTTGACTCCATGCGGTCTTGAGACCGGTTGGCTTCATGCGGTCTTGAGACTGCATGGTTCTTTTATGATTTTTTTCATCTTTTTTCTATAAGCAAAAAGGAGAAAAGTTAATCTAACAATTTATTTGCAATAAAAGAGGATAGCTAGGGATTTGGTCTAATATATCTAAAGAAGAGTGTAGAAAATGGAAGAAAAATACTAAGATAACATCACGAAATTGGAGGTTATCAATGATAATTGAGGGGCTTAATGTAAAAAGGCCATGAAATGAAGTTTCTTAAAGGATAATAAAGTAAGAAAATAAAATGAGGCTCAAAATACTTATTCTCATTAATATATGCTTCATGTGTTGCAATTAACTCAAGGAGATAAATGTCGGTTTTCCTTTTCTTTTTCTCTTTCCTGTCATTCAAAATGTTTGAAAAGAAATAAAAGAGAAAGAACAAAAGAAGTAAAATTATAAAATATGCATGTGGAATAGAAACATTTGCCAAGAAGTTTTCTTTTTAGCTTTTAATATATGAAGGAAGTATAATTATTCACTATTTCTCTCTCCTCTTTGGAATAACCAAAAGACATAAAGAAAAAAATGTAATGCAATTAATGACTTAATTTGGAATGCATGAAAAAGAATATCCATCCATCAAACGGTGAGATATTACTTTCTTTCCCCTATTGAATACATGTAATATTATCTTCTCTCTTGTCTCTTTATTAAAAAAAAATCTCCAAAAGGAATAAAATTCTTAAATATGGATAAACATTGATCATCTTATTTTTTGAGTCAAAGAAATAATTAAGGAGAATCTTTTCACATTGTCTGATGTTTTCATGCTTGAAAATTAAGTAAATAACAAATATGGAAATTGTAAATAAAAGATATGTAAAACTCGAATTTTATTATCTAGGAAGGTTGTAGACAACCTAATTAATGTGTGATCCAAATTTTGTTTTGTTTCACCAGTCAAATAAATGTAATCATAATGTCAGTTCATTTAACACTTGCAAAGCCAAAATAATGTAAACTTTGATTCACTGTTGGTTAAAATTAGTCAACATGGAAACTATATATTTGAAATAGTAGAAGGGAAGCTGGAAATAGAGTTTGATTATTTTCTTCTTAACATTCCAAAATTTGAATAATTGAATACAATGTGATCAATATATTAATTTGAGACTATAAAAATGTGGGTTTTGACCCGTCATCTTCCCAACACAACTAGGAAACATGATATGAAAATAGAAATGTCATTATAGATGAGAAGATATCATGTAAGTCGGAAAAAAAATTTATGTATTTAATATGGACAATTAAAAATAGTTTATTGTTCCATGATCATAACATCATTTCAAAAAAATATGAATTATATGAGAGTGAGTAATTGCATTCATTTTTTTTAAATAACACATTGGAATCATATTGTATATCTTTCTATACAATTAGTGCATGTAGATGTAAAATAAACTTCTTTTTCTCTTTCCTCTATTTTGTGATTTTTAAAAAATGAAATAATGTATCTTGATCTTAATTCCATGGAATTAAGACATTATGAGATTGTAAAAGGAATGGTACAACTCTTTCACTCTTCTCTCTTTTTACAAAAACAATGTAATGGCAATTTAGCTAATGTCACACTTTTGATACACAAATAAATGTAGTACATTTGCTCTTATTTTTCTCTTTCCTCTCACTTCAAAAGTAACTCATTGAAAATTATATTAGTAGATAACAAAGGAAAATCACAAAAAGAGAGATAATTAGTTTGATCACAAAGTTGGACTTTAGTAATTAACAAAGGAAAAGAAGTTTCACCTATCTTTATCATTTAATACATTTAAATTTGAATTAAGATAATGAGTAATGTTAAACTGAAGGGAAAATATATTCAAAATTTTAATGAGATAGACAAGAAGATTCTAGACCGGTAAAACCTATAAAATAGACCCCCAAGATCCTAGCATACCAAGGAAATGAATGCTAGCCTATGGTCTTGTAGATCACATCCAGGCGCTGCCTCAATACTTGATCGACAAGGATTTCTACCAGCCTTCAATCAGGGGGATTAGGTCTACGTAAACCTAGGAAGAAAAGTAGGATCTCTTATAATATAAAGGTATGTGGTCCATGCTAACTGGGAATAAGTATTGTTTACTTTTATGTATGTATATGAATTGTACATATAATGCTATAAATGTAATACATACGGTCTCAATTTCTTGAAGTTAACAAATCTATAATGAACTAAATGTCATGTTTATTGTCAATATTATTGTATCATCTTACATGCACATTAAAGATAATATTATAAGTATGATCAAAGAACAATTTAAGAGTTTGCAAGAGAAAAAGAATTTTAAAAGATAACTTATATAAGATACCCCCCAAGAGGCACTTCGGTGCATAAGAGAAGAGACATTTCAATGCAATCCAAGAGACACTTTGGTGCAACCCAAGAAGCACTTAGATTCTCAAGAGAAGAGGAATTTATGTGAAAATCAGAGGATTATTATATAGGTCAAGATAAAAGAAATGATCTAAAAGAAATTCTATATATTTTTTAACGTTTAAAGTTTAATTTCAATGTACATGTTTTATTTAAGATATAACGTATTCAGTTCCACTTACCGTTGGTTTAATGCATGGCTGGGGGCACGATGCATGCAGGTAATGAGCAAGCTTAGGAGGAAATCTATCTGATTATTACAAGGAACCTCCAGGAAGGAAAAGTATCCATGGGGCGCCAACTATAATTAACTAGAATTTTCTTTCAGAAGAATTATATCTTGTTATACATGTAAACTTTGTTAAGGGTTTAAGAATGAGAATTATAATTATCATCCTATGATGGTTTATCCAGACTTTATTTTGAGCTATGAATATCATATTTGTGTCACCCCCCTTAATGTGAATAAAAATATACGCTTCCACTCTATGATGTGAATATTTTACAAGCGGGGTGTTACCGTTTAGGTGCAATTCAATTAGGATCTAGTCAAGCCTAGGTTTCTAGGATAGAAATTCTTATGGTAATTAGGGACCGATAGTGGTAGTGGATGGTGGAGGTGAGGTTTCAAGCCTCACATCACCTACATTCTAGCCTTGAGAAGGCTCCAAACTAATTATACTAAATGCTTCTATATTAGCTACTTAGATCTCTCACCTAGGTGTAGGAGAATTGAATAGCATGTAGGAAGGTGAATAGCTATCTAGGGATCCATTAATTCGTCTTAGGAACAATTCACTAATTAGCTACATATAAGTAATTTTCCTAGAAACCTAGGTGATTTCAAGCACAAACCACAAAGAAATTTATGGAAAATGAGATAGAAATAAAACATGATCATTAGTAAAAGAAATCACAATGTTTACATATCACTTTGACCCAACATGGTATCAAAGTAACATTTTTGACCCCAAACAGGCCACCTAGGGGGCCTAGCTACTCATAGAACAAGAAAATACAAAAAGAGAGGAAGAAGAATGAGTAGAGGAGTAGAAAGCCATGATGAGCTCAGTGAAGACTCCTCCTTATTCACCTCCTAGTAGTAGTAGATCGCATTCTTCCTCCAAGGTAGAATGGCATGGGTGTATGGCGGAAAGTGACCAAAAACCCCAGAGTAGATGTTTTTGGGGTGGAAGATGATGAAATGGAGATGATATGTTGTTGGGATGAATATGAGGGCGAAAATGGGTGAGTCACTGGTGTCTAAGAATGGCCAACCTCGTGCTCCTACAACTACCCATGTATATATAGGTGGTGGATAGACACCAAGTCAAGTGGGGGTAAAATAGGGAATGTAGTGCAAATATGATGTTAGGGTCGTATGTAGCATGAACGTGTTGGGAAGCATGCCCGTGGTGGGATGGAATGGGTGAGGAGGAAAATGAGAAAAAGTTACATGTTGATTTTGAGTTTTGAATTGCTGGTGGCACAATCATGGTGGGTCACGGACAATACTGCCATGTTGCATTGCACGTTCGTTTTGGCTCTGGAATGGTTGCACATTCTCTGGAGAATGACCATTCTGACTTTGTGGCAACACAACCATGTTGTGCAGCACATCCGTACTGGGTTATGCTAGCACGACCATGCCATTCTATACGATCATCCTGAGCTTAAGTGTCCATCCTTGAGCTAAAAGTTGTCTCTATGGTTTGTGCTGGTGTCTTTGCTTGCACTTTGAGCTTTGAACTTCATGATCCACATACTTCTTTGTGTAAGATTGAATCTTGACCACTAGGGATAGGTTGTGGGATCTTTGGGGCCTTCTCTGGATCCCCCATCTCTCTCATCCATCCAAGCATGCTCCAAGTACCTAAAAACATGCAAAGAACTTCCATAACTGCATTTGAGGACAAAAAAACATATTGAGGAAAATAACATATAATCTTACATGTTTATATGTGATTGAAATGCAATAAAACACGAGATGAAGTCCTAAAATAGGATTGCATCATCACTTAAACTTAAAACATCCTTGTCCTCAAGCATGCTGCAACTCAATCTCTCTACATTTTTTCACAATCAAGAAATAATAAATGCAATGCAATGGATGAATATTGACTAGATGGGCTCAATGGTGACTAAGAACATGTATTCCACCTCTCTCCTCTCCTCTTTCACAAACCAATCATGATTAAAGCACTGAGCATACAAACTTCGCATATAGAGCATAGCATATACAATAAATCCATATGGCTGCCATATAACTCTGGGTAAACCATTTCTTGGTGGGGAAGATAAAAAATGACTAATGTTTCTATACATTCATGCATTCAATCTTATATGTTAATCCACACTAAGTAACCCACTTGGCTATGAAAAAGGGAAAATGATCTAGGTTTGATGTTTTCTAGCTCAATGGGCATGCAAATAGAAGAGAGTGTTGTGTTAAGAGGTTGGAGGCTATTACATAGGAGCACTCATCTTTTCTTTATTTAGATGCTATTAAATAGGATCACTCTTTTATTTTCTTTTTGATTTTTTTCCCTTGGTGTAGATAGGGACATGGTGGTGAGAATGAAATGGGGAGATATAGATATGTCCACCCCAAACTTTTGGAGGTGGCCAAGGCTGAATATGCTCTCTTTGGCATCCTTTCATAAGGCGTATAGGTAAGAAGATGATAAAAGAAAAGGGAGTCAAAGAGGGGTTACTAGTTTGGATTTCAATATGAGATCTCTTGCATGAAAGCTACTCCAATAGTTTCATCAATTAATGGCACACCACATGAATGAGCCATATTAAAAATATGCTTTATCATGAGATTCTAAAAAACCTTAAGTTGTGGATTGCTTAAATCACAATTCAACCAAGCAAATCACAAGCACGAGAGAGGTGGTTCACATGTAAAAAGTCAAGTATTACATAAACCATGATAATGTAGCATGCATTTATCAAAGGTCAACATTTTCAATCCAATAAGTAGACATTGGGTCAAAACATGCTTTTACGCAAGAAATTCTAAATTTGGGCAAAATTGGCCAAAATGGTGCCAAATTACCTTCAATCACAACTAATCCTAAACTATGGAACATAAATCTAGAAATAAACAAATTCTAGCTAAATCATGCAAAAATTACAAAAGTTACATGATGCAATGCATGGAAAAAGAGTATTTTTTTTAAATTATGCTAAAATTGCAAGAAAGTAAACTACATGGATGCATGTATGCAAAGAAAAAAAATCTTCTCTAGATAATAGGAGCAAGAAAACAAAAAAAAATGGTAGGATGAAATCTAAAAAGAGTGAAATGAGGGCATACCACCCTACCACCCCAATCTTTTGAATCATGATGTCCTCAACATGACACTAAAGTCTAGAAATGATAGGGTAGACAATCATGGCTCCCACAGTGGATCCAGTTTTTCTCCTCCCCACGGTGGAGAATATTGGTAGTAACTGCCCTAGTAGTCTTCCTATGGAGTTGGGTAGGCATTCTGGTACCTAGATAGTGCACCCCACCAATCTTCCCACCACTAGGGGTTCCTCTAGATCTAGGCATGCTTAAATTGGTACATATGGTTGATCTAATGGTGCATCTGCTGGTGATCCAAACATAGTGCAACCTGTGTGTGCTTGAAACCCTCATGTGCCCTCAAGGTACCATCATGCTTCCTCTGAATATCCTCCATCTGTGCATGTATATTAGACATATCATATGTGTTCACTGTGGCTGATGTGGCTCTGTTGCCTCTACCTCTCATCTCCTCACCCTATGGGCCTCTCTCTTGTCTACTTTTTTGCTCATGACTCTCCAAGTCCCTTAGGCAATATCACAATCTATGGTTGCTCAACATACCTGGGATGCTCCTCTTCCCACCTCCTCACTGTATCCAAGAACTCTAGAGTTGGGCCATACTCACCTAGGAGAGGTGAAATATGGTAGGGTAGCTCCAATGAGATGCCTTCATAAAAGGGATTGACCTGATATATGATTTTCTAATCAACCATTGCAATCATTAAAGAATGACCAAGGTACTACAAGTCTACCAACTTTCCCCCTTCTGCCTTGGTGTATCTAGAACCATCATGATCCAAGACAAGGGCAATGGAAGACACAATCCACCCATAATAAAAGGATCCTTACTCTTGGAGGGGACTGTCCTCAAATTAGTAATGAGCAATGTCCCAAGATCACATGCCTGCCCTTTGCGATCCATCCCAAAACAATCATATCCTTCTTTGTGCAACTTCCCTAATTTTCATACCTTCCAAAGATGGTATTGCTTAGTACTTTCTAAACATAGTGAAGGAATGAGTTGTGGATCAAGCTTGTCTTTGACTTCCCCTATATAAAGTTGTTGTTGCCAATGAATTTCTTCCACATGGCAGTGTAACTAGCACTTGGATCTTTATTTGTCCTCCCTTGATCTAGAAGGACTGCCATTTCATCACTTGGAACAAAAATCTTGTTCAATTTGTATGAGGTAAGGATACACATTTCTTCTCCAATTCTAACTTGAATGGTGCCTTACCCATCATCAGATTTCTTCTCTAGTGTGGCAAAGAATTGGCATGTCAACTCTACATATGTCTCATGCACTATCCTCAGGACCCCAAATAAGCCCATGGCTTCCATAACACCCTGGTAATACATGAAGAAACCTAGAGCTTCATTGTCTCCTAGAATGCATAGTGGGTGGCTATCACCCTACACGTCAAGCACTCCGAGTGCTTTGGCTTCTTCATCTGACTGATCCTCACTTTAGGTGTTTTCACATGTTGCTTATCGGGCACATCCTCATGTGGTGCATATCGCATCACTTCCTCCTCATCACCTAGAAGTAACTGCCTTTGTGCTTGTAGCTATGGTTGTGGTCGTGGCATAGAGGAGGTCAAAGGATGGCTCAAGGTCAAAGACCGAGCCGTCGTAAGAGATGGTGCTACTCCTAAAGAAATTGAGTGTCGAGCTGACAAAGGTGGTAGTGGAAGTGCCCTCGAAAATGATGGTGTTGCACATTGTGGATGAGCTGAGACCTCATCCACAATAGGACCTATCATTTCATCAAGCTCATCCATCGAACAATAGGTTGTTCTGCCGTGAGAGCAGGAGGTGGACGGTGGAGCGAAAGGTGTCACCAGGGTTGAAGATGATCCATTATTCGGATGGAGTTGGTAGTAGAGGACGTCCTTGATCTTCTCCACCACATTCTTAGCAATTTTTTTCATTTTGGATGGATTTTGGTGGAGGAAGAGAGGAAATTTAGGCTTTTTGGAAATCTGGGTTGTTGGGGCAGAATGGAGAAATAAGACTTAATTGGTGGAGGAAAAGGGGTGGAAAGGGTAGACAGAAGTAGGAAAAACTTTAAGGAAATGATTGGGGTGGATTGAAGGTGAAAGACTAGAGATTGAAGATGCCTTGTGCTGGTGGATTGAAGGTGAAATACTAGAGAATTGGGGGTTGAAGATGCCTTGGCAGTGCTTCATGATCACTGGTCACAGAGAACGTGTGTGCTATTTGCTGGAGTCAAAATGAATAACTGAATTGAAAGTTGTCGACTTGGACACTTGAGTTGTTGGGTCAGGATCCAACATGGTTGTGTTGTGCCACACAAACATTTTATCATCTAGAGACATGGCCCTATAGCACCACATGGCTGTGGTAGCTGGTATGCCACACGGTTGTGCTGTACAACACACTCATTCTGACCCTTTTTCAATTTTTCTTTGGTAGTCTCTATTTCTCTATGACTTCTTTGTGAATTTGAGTGTCTCGCCATGATCTTTCCTTGGTACCACGACTATGGTGGACACTGTAGCAAGTGATTCGAACTTGAATTCCATCAAAACATCAAATCTTTGATCAAAACTAAATAAAAACATTTAAAGACAAGTGTGTGTGTGTGTTTCTACCAAATTTCTTTATTTCACCACTATTTTCACCTGCACATCTTAAAACTAAATAAAAACTATTAAAGACAACTGTGTGTGTTTTCTTGAAAAAGTGTAAAAATAACTAAAAGTATAAAAAATGAAAGGTTGGGTGAAAAATTCCCCAAGCCTAGGTGGTCACTTCCCATAAGCACTAAATTTTACTCCTTCATTCAGGCTTTTTTTATTCTTACATCATTCATCCATTTGGGATCATTGTATGCCCACTCATGCAATATATACACCTCTCATTTGCATTCAGAATGTGTCTCATGTCCCATTGACCACAAAAACTATCATCAAGTCTTCCATCCGGATCTCCTTCTTTCAGATGATCAATCGAACTGATCTTCAAGTGACCACGCCCGATACCCTCATCTCAGTCTAGCTAGCTTGGGGTATAGTATATTTTGATCTTTATCTTCATGTCCATGAAAGATACTATCATTGTGCCACTACACACATGTATCTCGACATTATCTGTAGATAAGAACAGTCTTCCCAAGATGATGGGAATCTTCCTATCTTTTGGGTCCATGCTAAGAACAATGAAATCAACAGGGAACACTAATGTCCTTTCTTTATCTATCATCACCAAAACATCATCCAATCTTCCTCTAGACACTTTGATGGAATGATATGCCAATTAGAGAGTGCAATGAGCCAATTTCAACTTGCCTAACCTCAGATCCACATAGACACTACATGGCACCAAATTCACAATGATTCCAAATCTAGTAGAGATCTGTCTATGCAATGTCCCCCTATGTAACTAGGTATTAGTGTAGCTCCCGGGTCTTTCCTCTTCATAGAAAGTGAATGTTGGATGATAGATCTCACTTTTTCAGTCAACTTGATTTTCTTAAACATTCTCGTTGTCGACTTCCTCTTCATAGTACACATGTTCTTGAGGAACTTGGCAAAAGATGGAATCTGCTTGATATCATCTAACAATGGAATGTTCACCTTCACTTGGAGAAACACCTCTAGAGTGTCATCAATGTGTTTGTGCCTCATTTTTACTAGGGGCTAATCTAAATGATAGAATGGTGGCTCACTTGCTTTTGCAACACTTGAATCAACATGATTTTCTTATGGCATCACATGCGGTGGGACACACAATATCACCTGCTCAATATGAGGCATCACATAATCATCTTCAACAATCCCAATCACAGTATCACC
This sequence comes from Alisma plantago-aquatica, assembly GCA_963693085.1. Taxonomy (NCBI): domain Eukaryota; kingdom Viridiplantae; phylum Streptophyta; class Magnoliopsida; order Alismatales; family Alismataceae; genus Alisma; species Alisma plantago-aquatica. Next base: position 1,287,110,735 of record OY856411.1, read on the forward strand.
ACTTGGATGCCTTTTCTTTGCTTTGTCAACATTTCTTTGAATTGTGGGTTGGTCAAGAGATTTTCCATTCCTTAGAACTGTATACAAAACTACCTTGCTCATCGTGGAGAGGGGGAGCATCTTGTGGTTGTGGAGGAGATGGAGGTGGCACTTGGTATTGAAATTGAGGTGGAGGAGAGAATTGAGGTTGGTAGGTGAAGTGGTGGGAAGGTTGTAGTGATGGAGGTGGTGGATGGGTATAATGATTAGGATATCCTTGAAATTGATATACGGGTTGCACTTACATGGGAGGTGGACTATAGAGAACTTGAGAGGAATGCATAGGTCCAGTTGCTTCATTAAAACTCATTATGGGATTTTAAGATAGTTTTTCCTCTTGGAGAGCAAGTATGGAAGATAGTTGCTCTATTCTTTGCTAAAGCCTAGTAACATTCTTTTTCACATCATTAAAGCTCTTCAACCTAGAGAGAACCTCCTCCTCAAACCATGAGCTATCTTGGACTTTGTTGTTTCATCTATCTATAGGAGTGAGGTGTCTTCACTTCTTCACCAAAGGACTCAATAGAATTTACTAAGTGACAAGGAACACTTCCCACTTGGTTCTTCATAAAGCTCGTCATTTCCCCAAGAATCTTCATCACTTGTGGGCTTGAATCACTAGAAGATGAAGGTGGCACACCAAAGGGTCGGTCACCATCATTAATTATGGTAAAAGCTTTGATCCTTGAGTTTTCCTCCAGTTGCTCAAAAAAGGGCCATGTGTCCTCAGGTGGCTTAGCCATAAAATATCCTAAACTAGAAGAATCCATTGTATCTTGACTCATGAGAGACACTAGAGTAGAAGGATTGCACAAGCTACCATAAAGGGATTTCATGGTGTGGACATTCTCTCAACATCTTCTGGAATCTCTCCCAAGCATCATGGAACTTCTCATCACACACTTGACTGAAACTCACTATGGCACACCAAATTTGTGTCAAGCTTGTAATAGAATATAATTTCCTTAAGAAAGTATTCTTTGTTTCTTCCCAACTGATAATGTTTCTTCTTGAATCATACTAATCTTTGGCTGTCTTTGAGGGAGAAAGAGAACAAGGTCAACTAGATGGAGTCACCACTAACCGTCGATGTCTTGAAGGTGGAACATACTTCAAGAAAAGAGTCCAAGTTCTTGAGGGGTTCTCACTCTCCAAGCCATATAAGGTGAGAAGGAGCCCAAGAAGACCTGAAGGGATAGCAGAATTCTCCCATGGCATCTGATCAACTCTTCTTACAACTGGAGAATTGTAGTTGCTAGGCATGAAGTATTAATGAAGTGGCTTATAGGGTGCATTCTAGACTTCCATCTTGTCGTCCCCAGATGGCTTGTCACATGCACAAAGGCACAACCAAACAAAACAAGTCAAGTTAGCAAACCAATATGCACAAATAATATAAAGAATAAAGAATATAAATGATGAGGAAAATAGGAAAATATCAAATCAAAACTAACTATCTAGTCCAAGCTCCTTTCTTCCCAGAAATGATGCCATAAAGCTTGGTGTGTTTCTCCTAGGGTCACACACTAATCATTTGAATGATGACTAGATGCAACCCTAAGAGGCTTTCAAACACACAACAAGATTCTTTCAACATTATAAGGAACCTAAACTAACACACTCATTTAAACTAACACACTATAACCGCAAGCACACATGGCCATGTTATAGTATAGACAAGAGACAAGAATATGCTCAATTCACAGAGAAAAAAGGGGACACTAGAGCTTAGTTTTGGCTAGGTTCCTACTTAAGAGTCTAGGGTTGAAGGGTTTGAAGGTTTTTTTGGTTGATTACACTAAGATGAGAAAGCAAATAATTAAAGGAAACAAGACAACCAAAACCTAATTTAACCCTAGACAATTAATTCTAATGAGAAAAATAAGGTAATCTAACCAAGAAATGAGCAACTTACAATAATGCAAGCAAGAATATATCTATACTATACTAATATATAAATTAAAACTAAAATGCAATCAAAAGATCTAATCTAGTAAGAACAAAACAAGAACACAACAATAGACTAGTTAAGTGAGTAAAGAGCTAAACAAGTAAAGACTAGTTAAGCAAGTATGAACTAAGCAAGAAGACAATTTAGGGTTTTAATGCAATTATGGGAAGTTTGGGCTGTTTGGGTGAATGCACTTGTCAATTGGGTTAGGGGTGACGACATGTAAACATTATTCTTTCATTTAGATTACCAAACCAAACAACAAGTTAGATGCTAATGAATTGCCCCAAACTACTAGTCCATGGATGGGGTAGGTGTGTATAGGGGAACTAGTTTGTATCACCTCCCTCCACCCTTACGAGGCTCACTTGGATTAGGGTTTAGGTGCAATTCAATTATGACCTAGTCAAGCCTAGGATTCTAGGATATAGACTCTTAGGGTAATTAGGGGCCGAGGGCAATAATGGATGGTAGAGGTGAGGTTTTAAGCCTCACATCACCTACATGCTAGCCTTGATAAGGCTCCAAACTAATTACACTAAATGCTTCTATACTAGTTACTTAGATCTCTCACCTAGGTGTAGGAGAATTGATTGGCATGTAGGAAGGTGAATAGCATGTAAAATAAAGTCACCAAGAGGTAGGATTTCTGGTGTAGTGTTCTGCATGTAAAATATCAACATGCAAGAGATTAGAGGTGATGTGGCCTACATATACATATAATCATTTATATCTTTAGTAAATATTGATTTTGATATTCATTCTATTTTCAATCTTACCTGAATAATTCAAATTTATAATGCATTAATTATTTATGCTCATATACAAAACATATATAAATCAAGAAGTAGCAAAAAAATCCAGTATTCTGTGCTATTTTATATTCATGCATGCTTATGAAAATTATTATTAGTCACCTATACCATTTGAGCTTAGTGAGTTCTTAGGTAGACATAGTCATTTTGGGTTCATATGCATTATGGGGATTTTCCCAAATGTTTTTTGTGGGCTTGGATCTAGTATATCAAACCCAAAATCAATTGTGGGACATGCCATGCCCTCTTTTCTTGTCTGAACCAAATGACCCTAAATGAAACATACTCAACTAGGACTTGGTCGTCAATACTACTAATATTTTCTTATAATAGTATGTATGATAATTTTAAACTAGAGGCCTGCAACTAGTATGTAAATTCATAGTATTACAATCCAATTTATGTTGTAATATATAGATATTAATCACTTTAAGATGTAGTCAATTTTGACCTAAATGTATGTAGGTTGCATAATCAATCTTTACCAAGGTAATGTTAATGATTTGTGAGTATAGAGTAAGATGTGCAATCAATTTATTTGCCTTAACACAATATATGCTTCAATCGGGACACATCAACATATTTTCCATTTCATAATGTCTAAAAGATAAGGTTTCTATTAAGATAACATGCAACAGCTTGTACATTTTCTTCTTGATTTTCAAATCAATTTGAGATTAATGTGGTGGATAAAATCTTCCCATATAATGTCAAAATGTAGTGGGGCACTACATCTAGGATTCCTTATTGCATGTGTTTAAGAACCTTCTTATTGAAGAGGTTCTCTTTTCCATCCCAAAATATTTAAAGACCATGAACCTCCTAGTGGATATGTTTGAATTTGAGAACATTATCTAGGACTTTTGTGTACTCATAAGGGATGGTAATATACATATCTACGTAAATATGGTTGCATTTTCTATTTCTAAAAAATATGGACGTCCTATACATTTATAATACAAGTATCCACATGTTTAGTACCACATTACTACTGAGAATTCTAGGCACAAAACCCAATAAAAAAATCTTAAAATGCCCACCAATTATATTTGATTGGTACACATAAACCTACATCTAAGGTATATAAATTCTACCTTAAAATTATCTTAGCGTGCTTACCTGATGTTGAAAGCGAGCTTGCATCATGAAATGTAGTTGGATTTCATGAGAAGCCAATGATCAGGGTGATAATATGCATGTATATGATATTATATATAGCAATGCTTGATCCTTAGGGAATTCACCATGGCTATAAAAGATAGATTTTCTATATCCAATTTCTTGAACTTCTATGAATATTTTCACTTACAATACCCTTTATAGGAATTTACATTACCATTCATGTGATTATCCTTCTTGAAGTACCACTTGCACCCTATAGGTCTAACCACTTTGGATTGGTACAATAAGGCCCATACCTTGTTGGGTCATATGAAATTCATTTATGATCCCTTTTCTATAATCCAGTTCATAGAAAATATCCCTTGATAGAGTATTTATAGATGGATATTTCATCCTCATCCATGAGCAACCCATTTCTCCCTTGAGTCATGATAATCTCTCTATAACATACATAATCCTATTAGATATTAAATGTTCTAGTGTTTCTTGAAGTTTTGTATTTTCCACATCAATTTGTGGTACCTCCGCACCTCCCTTATCATGTTCAACATTATTCTATTCTTGTTGAGCTTCTTTAGGTCTATTGTTCTCCTATGAGATCTTCTTAATCTGAAGTGTTATTTTGGAAATGAATTATCTTAGAAACTACACATTGTAATCATACAAATGGCTCTAAATTTTGTAGAGGCATGTCACTTCATATAATGACACAACTCCAAATCTTTATTAAATTACATATTGGCATGCTTCCAGTCCATGTTTCATCTCGTGTTATCTCAACCAATTTAGAAGGAACACATATATGTGTTAATGGTACATTTCTAATATTTAGTACCCACAACTAATTGTGTAGTCTAGTTTGACTAACCATGAATTATACTAGATTAGAGTTCGTTATTTTTGAAACATCATTACTCTATGTGCTCTAAGGTGGAAAGAATCATGATACAATTCTAAAATCCTTTATAAGGTCCTCAAACTATTGGATCATATATTCTATACCTAAATATTGATCCAAAACTCTTTATACTCTTTCCTAGTTGATGCTATATTTTGGTTTTTTCCCCTAAACTTTTCAAAGAAATTTGACTTGTGTATCATATTAAACCTATAGACATATTTATTGAAATAATAAGCAAGTGTGGTGAAGCATTAATATTCACTTCTAGTAGTGACACTACAAGGAACACATACATAAATATGTATGAGTCCTAGTATACCACTAGCCCATTCACTCATTCCTACCAAAATGAGCTTTTGACATTTCTCCCAAAAAATAAATATTCACATGTCTTGATTGAAGCAAAATCAAATGAGCCTAAATATAAATTTGAAATATTCTTATAATAATTTTACCCTATTTGACATGTGAGAAGTAAGTTAAGCATGATTTATAATATTTAAGACTTTTGTATTTATGGTATAAAGATCTATCACAAGATATAACAAATATAGATTATAAGAGATTAGACTTCCACCATAGAAGAGCTCATCCAAATAAATTGAACAATGATTGATATTTATAAGGAATGAAAAACTATCTTGTTCATGTTTTTTTTTGAAGTCACTGTCTTGTTCATGTTTGTTATACCTATGCAATAGAAAATATTAAATCTATTACAAGTCTCAGTGGTAGAGGTAAAGTATATGTTCCTACTATTGTAACTATAACCTTTCCTCCATCTGTTACTCATAGATCCGCAACACCATTCTTCAGGGGCCTATTTATTTTTGTATCATGGAAAATAGAACATATAATCATGATGAATAAGTAGAGATATTTATCTTAACATTATAGATACTTGAATTTAATATCTCCTTCTTAATTTCCTTCCAATAGAGAAGGAAATTTCTACAACTTACACCTTCAAATGTGGTGCAAATGCCATCTTTTCCCACACCACCATTTTCCTTCAGATCATAAAGATTCACATTCTATTTAAATTATTTTGTCATCATATCGTTACACATTTATTTCATATATTATATTTCCTTCTTTGACAATAAAACTAGAATCAAACATAACTTTATCTCAATTGTTTAAAAATGATAAAATTCTATGGTAGAGTTGATTAAATTTTTCACCTCTAAGAAAAATATTTGTACAATTATTAGAATGATTTTATAACTCAAAATGTGGTCAAATCCCGAACCAAGAAGATATTAATATTTTTAGGTTCTTCATGTACCTACTCATCTGAAGAAGAAAAAGGACTAGTTGGGTCACCAACAACCAAACTACTATATAAGCATTCCTCTGATACATCATACCTCTCCTTCCCAACATGGAATTTAGTAGTTACTTCAAGTGCTCAATTAATTTCACAAGACTCCATGTTGTCATTATTCCTTTGAAGGTCTTACACCATGGTTTAGATCAAGAGAGTCACCACATCATTATATTTGTTGGAATTCCCAATGAATGCATCCCTTTTAGTCATTAGTGTTGTGGAAATGGTCATAGTAGGAAAAGCATGTTCTAGTAGATTGAGGATACCTTTGTTCTTTAGAAAAATTATGAAGTTCCTATGAAATTCTAAAAACATAATCACCTAAATCTTGTTGTTCTCAAGGTCTGGTCACAGAGAATGGCCAATCATGTTTATCACTAATTGACATGCTATTAAATTTTGTATTAGTTACACTTGTAACTAAAAAAACTAACATTTAGTTAGATATTTTCTAAAGTGTTACTCCCACTACTTTGTCTTAAGTTTATATCCATCACTATAAATTTGGGAAGTCATAGAATCAACTTTATAGTATTACAAGGTTCATGTATCACAAGATTTGAGTAAGCTTTGTCTAGTCTCCTACAAAACAAATATTATGGTAGACAAAAATTTTCAACTACATAATATGAAACTCTTAAGTAGATGAATACTACATGCAACACCCATTTCATGATTGTAGGATCTTAATCATGTTAGTGCTACCAAATTAAGATAAAACCATTGACCACTACTGCAAGAACATCAAGATCCATCATCTTAGTTTTGCCATATAAACATTAAGATCCATCATCTTCAAAATTACTATCACATAAATTATCAACGCAATATTATTGCTGCGCATCACAAAACCCATTAACATTATATTAATATAACTTGAAATTCCAATGAAGTTACGAGTAATTATAAGCAAGATTTGTATATATTCCATTGTACTTCGATGTCCATTATAACTTTCAAGCATTCTCCACCAAGGGCTCAATTATACATCATTATTTAATATATTTTATACCTTAGGACTTAAGATTTTTAAGCCTTATTTTCTTATAATACATCCCTTGATAGACTATTTGTAAGTGCATGTTTCATCCTAATCCATGAACAACCCATTTCTATCTTGAGTCATGAGAAATTCAAATCTCTCTATCGTATACACAGTCCTACTAGATATTAAAGGATATAATGTTTCTTGAAGTTTTGTATTTGCCACATCAATTCGTGGTACCTCCTCACCTCCCTTCTCATGTTCAACATTATTCTATGTTTGTTGAGATTTTTCAAGTCTATTATTATTCTCCCAAGGTATCTTCTTAATCTCAAGTGTAACTTTAGAAACACATTAGTTTAGCAACTACACATTATTTTGGTACAACAAAGACATTGTATTTTTTTCATAGGATACTTAAAAAAATAACATGTATGAAATTTGTCTCCAAATTTCATATAGACAAGCCACTTCAAATAAGTGGCACAACCCCAAATATTCATAAAATAAAATATTGGCATGCTTTCCATTTTGTGTTTCATTTGTTATCATGTGAACCAATTTAGAAGGAATCTGGATAAGTATAAATGCTACATTTATAATATTTAGTACCCATAACTAATTATAAAGTATAGTTTGACTAACCATGTATTGTACCATAGTAGGATTCCTTCTTTTTGAAACATCATTACTCTAAGGCGTTCTGAGGTGGAAGGAATCACAATACAATGCCAAAACGTCCTTTAGAAGGTCCTACACTACTAGATCATATATTGCATACTTGAATATTATTTTAAACTCTTTATACTCTTTTCTAGTTGATGAGACACTTCATTATTTGATTTCCCTGAACTTTTCAAATAACTTTGACTTGTGCCTCATATAATACCTACAAACATATCAACTAAAATAAAAACCAAGTGTGGTTTGTCAAAGGCACTAGAAGGTGCACATACATCAATATCTATGAGTCCTAGTAGACCACTAGCCCATTCACTCATTCCTAGTAAAATGGGCTTTTTTCATTTTTCCCAAAATATGAATTCACATGCATTGATTGAAGCAAAATTAAATGAGATGAAATTGTCTTAGAAGGGTGCTTATATTTTGTCAATTTGAAATGTCAATAGTAATTTAAGCATGATTTGTAATATTTAAGCCTTTTGGTATTTATGATATAAACATGTATCACAAAATATAAAAAGTATACAATATAAGACATTATACTACCGCCATAGAAGAGATTATTCAAAAAAAAACTGGGCAATGATTGATATTTTTAACATATTTGTTATATCTACTTAAGAGATAAATATTTAATTACATTACATGTCTCAGTCGCAGAGGTAAACTATATGATCACATAACTACAACTGCTACTCCATACATTACTCAAATATCCACAACTCCTTTCTTCAAGGGCCTATTTATTTTCATATCACGCAGAATAGAATATATGATCATGATAACTAAGTAGATACATTTATCTTAAGACCATAGATACTTGAATTGGACAACTCCTTCTTAAGTTCCTTCCAATAAAGAATGGAATTTCTCTAACTTACAGCTTTTGATGGTGTGATAATTGGCATCTTATCCCACACCGCCATTTTACTTCAAATCATAAAGATTCATATTCTATTTAATTGTTTTCTCATCATATCATTACCCATTCCCTCCATATTCCATATATATTGCTTTGACCATCAAACTAGATTCAAACATAACTTCGTCTCAATTGTTTGAACATGCTAAAATGCTATGGTAGAGGTTGATACAATTGATCATGTCTATAAAAATGGTGGTCAAAATTTTCAATTACATTGTATGAAACTCTTAGATAGATGAATACTACATGGAACACCTGTCTTCATGATTGTAGTCTCTTAATCCAATTAATGCTACCAAATTAAGATAAAACCAATAGTCACTATTGCAATAACATGTTCCCTTCTTATGTTGACCTAATATTTTATAAATTCATGTTTTATGTGTCAATAATATGATAAATATTCTAGAAAATATAAATATTAGGATCCAAGTGATATTAAAATTTCTAAATAAGAGATTTTTTCTTAATGGATCCAACACTACTTCATCTAACTTTCATCATCAATTAAAATAACATTGACTTGTCATTATTCTAAAAACCATGCACACGATGATGAATAATCCTATTCATTTTTAAAACAATCACAAATGTTTTGATTCTAGGAATAATATATTGTCAAGTAGTAGACAACCAACTGAGTCTTCTTTCAATAAAAAAGTCAAGAATCAACTAGTATACTAGATTTGCAACATTCAATAAATAATACACAATGAAATAGAACAATCTACTTTGAGAATTTATGCTTTCACTACTTGATTATGGAATTCTGGAGTTTTCAATTTTATAAGAATTTCTCATAATTATACATGCATGCTTAGATTTTTATAAGGACAAAGCTAATTAAGTCCAAAAAGTATATGAGACAACGCTAGAGTGAGTGTATCAATTCTCAAGGAATTCATCCCAAGACTAGCAATCTTCACTCAAGATTTAGCAAAGCATCTCATATTTTAATATGATCTACAACAATTGTCATGGTTTAACATCCTTATCATGAATCCTAAGATAGGATCATAATGAACTCATCAGAGAAAGGATTATTAAAATGCGTCTCTAAGAGGAACACACACATGTATCAAATGATAAAACAATTCCATAATCAAACAATAGTTCATTTTATAGGGGACCTAAAGGCAAAGGTTATATATAATAAAAGATATATGAGATGCTAAATAATAGAAAAAAAAATAGATAACAAAACTAAGAGTCTTGGTTATATCTATTGTTCCATGGTGTTCTAATGTGTTTTGTTTCATCATCTTGCTAGACACATAGACATTAAGATCCATCAACATAAAAATTGCTAACACATTAAATATCTATGTAATCTTATTGGCGTGCATAACAAAAACCATAAAATTATATTAATATAAAATGAAATTTGAATAAAGATAAGAGTAACTATAAACAATATTTGTAATTACATAAAATATGGAACATTTCAAGGTATATACCATTGTAGTTCCATGTCCATTATAACTTTCAATCATTCTTCACTGGTAAATCATTATTTAATATATTTTCTACCTTAGGCCTCAAGGTTTTTAAGGCATTACACATGTGATCATCTACTTTAAGTCTATATTACTAAACAATCACTATACTATTACAATGATATAATGCACCTCTATAAACTTTGTATAATGGATAAAGATGTAAATCAATTTCATGTGTTTAAATGTATATATTAATATAATCAAAAGGGTACCATACATGGATACTTACCTCACCAAATAAATATACTAAGATTTCCTATATATATTTTACATTTAAAACATATAGGTAGATCACTTGGGAGGTCCCATGTACCTTGATTTAGATTATGGATTCTAGAGATACTCCTCGCTCAAATTTTGGGATACTATAAATGAAAGACATTCCATAAATTAGACTTTGTGCATAGCCACTTAATGATATAATATAGACTAAAGATGGGTATATGGTTCTAAGATACCTTTATATCATGATGTAGGTGACAAAATATGATTCAAAGAGTTTGAGATGATGTACGATTATTGATATGTAGATCAGGGGGGAATATCATATAATGATCATATCTCTAATTTCCATAAACAAGACTTAAAACATGCATATATAGTGGACAAATAGATATTTATGAGTTACTTAAGTCAATAATACTTATGCAAATCTACAAACATTGGGATTTTAGAAAATATAATTCCCATGACCTATTCAACTTTTTCTACAATAAATTACTAATTGTAATTCTTTTAACCACATGTACATAATTATGAGCCATACTCAATTTTACATTTTCCAAATTCAAAATTATGTTTATAACAACATGAAAGTGAAGTATTTTCATAGTATCTATCATCAATTTCCCATATTTTATACCAATCCTAGTGATTTCCTATTTATTATGCAAGATATAGCATACATAATCACAAGTTGTTAGTCAAAGTAGAAATAGGAGGAACTAATTAGGATTTGCTTCCTCTCGTTGCTCTAATAAAAAACCTATATCTTGATATTGCCTATCCATTCAACTATATATTATAATATCTAGAAAAACTTATATACATATGCTTAAAATAATATCTAACTTCCTCTTCTTCTTCTAGTGTTTCTAAAGTGCATACTCCTCACCATGGCAACCCTTTGGAGGATGATATCCTATAAGTATTAACACCACTAGTGTGAGAAGATAGTCCTAGAAAATGATTCAATTCATATTAAAATATAAAAGTATGAAATTTGGTGTGTATTGACTAGGCATATATAGCATGGAAATACCCTTTAACTATGTATCTTGATACTAGAATAATACATGATCTATGAAAGGAAATGACTACAAAAATATAGGTTATATATATTTAATTATTTAATTAACTGTTATTGGGTTCACTTGGAATGTATCATCAAGTAAAGCTATTTTAAAGTTATACATAGATTGTTGTACAAGATCTTATGGCTATTTGTCCCACTAAAATATTATTGCACCTTGGTTTGTAGAAGTAGATAGTATTGTAGGGGATCATAAACCTACAACCAACCTACATAAAACTTAGATCAAAACTATCTTGGTACTCAAGGACCGATGCCTTATCATATTACATGTAATTATCATTTAGGTATATTCTGAGCTCCATATCACCTCATGCCATTAGAGTTAGTGAATGTGGATTTAGCATCTCATTCACATAATTCATTACATGTACATGAATATTGTGTAAAAGGGTGTACAAACTCATACATGGTCATGTATGGCATATCTCAGGGTGTAGGAGGACATCATGTAACAAAGATTCTCATTTTTTTGGCATGTAATCAACAATATAGCGCTCTAGGTAAATTTACATGAACCCAAGATCGATATAAGTGGACAAAATTCCTTTCCTAAATTATAACCACTAGGAAAGATTTTTCAATCACAAGGCATACTAAAATAAAATGATTTATAGTTTCTCTTTATGTGAAGTCAAATACTCCTCGATGAGTATAGCAGGACCATATCCAATTCCGTACATAAATTTGAGCAATAAAACAAGTAACAAAAGGATAAACCTAATTTGGAGTCCGATCATCATAAGCATTCTCAAATAATCTAGTGATCAAGAATATCATGAAATAAATTGACATTTAATGTCTTAAAGTAAAATTTCATCATATTATCCAATTCAATCCAAACATGCAAATTTGTCCTAAGTTTGCTTATAAAGGTGAAATCAATATAGATTATAAGAATTAAGTGTAGAATAGAAATTTATTATTATACACATATCATATCATTGGGTTACTATTTATAAACAATATATTTAGAATTCCATGGTTCAAATCCCAAATCCACCATGACATCCCCTTCTAGATCAACTAAAGTTGAAATCAATCAATATAGTTAAATTATAAAGAGACTGCATCACATGGATATCTAGAAAATGAATTACATTACTCACTTGTGATCAAGGGGGTATTTAATAAATTTTCAATGTCCCAATACATATGTCTAAGATCCATCGAAGTAACCTTTTTCCTCCAAATCCACAAGCAAGGTCTCTGTCTAGGCCAAAGATTAAGAAGAGAAATATTAAGATCAATGTTTATATTCCAACTATGGATTCGAATAGATTTTTCCCAACATGGTTAAGATTTAAGGAATAAGAGAAAATATGATGATTAACTAAAATATTACAGATACTTGTTTTGTTATCAAATACAGGTTGATTACTAGGGTTGAATCTACCAAAATATTTCAAGAACTTCTTTAAAACCTTCTTCATCAAGATATCTGAGCTTATGGTGGAGAATGGATCTATACATGGCTTTGGTTTGATATCAAGATTTATAGTGTGTTTAGGAAGTGGAAAAAATTACATTTATGCCCTTAATTTATATTCTTATATGCATGGGAATTAGTCAAAAGACTAAAGCAATTAGTTAGTGATGATTAAGGTAGGTATTAAGGGATAGATTGGTCAAATGACAGCCTAATATTTTCTTCTAGAAACCCATTAAATGAGTTTGAATAACACTTAATCTAGGAATCTAGTTGCATGTTAGTAGCAAGAATGACGAGGAAAAATTTCTAGAGGATGTTGGGGGTCCAGTTGTTGGATGACTAGGACCTAGATCACCTAGAATATAATTGTAGACTTAGAAACATTCTGGTCAAGTCTCACTAGCAACCACTAGACGGCCTTCTTGTACCCACAAAAGTATATTAAACCTAAATAAGTTCCAAAACACTACATAAGTATATCATATCCTTGGGGAAACGTATGGGATGATACATAGAATACTTATCACTATAATTTATATGTGCAAAGACCAATACCCCTTTGGAACCCTAATCTACTAGAAATCAAGGTTCTATTACTTAAAACCATAACTAATCCAACTTATGGAATATGAAATAGGTATAGTAGATCATTAAAAAGTTAAGAATTATCCAATAATAATTGAGGTTATATAATACTTAAAGCAATAAAATGCATATTAAGGATAAATTTAAAATAGGATCTCACAACTCAACCTCCTTACAAGACCCCGCCTCAAAAAATTATAAAAAAAAGATGGGCACATACTACACATATATTATAATGACTCCCATGTGGTATTTACAACTCCTCGATTATACCATTGAACCTCCATAAAGGGTATGTATTATTTCTTTAACTAATGCATTTATCTATCAAACTAGAATCTATATCAGCATGTCTACATATGTTACATCTTCCTTCAAATGTACATAAACTATTGTTAATGTAAATAACACTTTCTTAGCATGGGCACATGAAATACACTGAGAAACATGTCCAACTATGGTTATATCTCCAAAATGTATGCTATTTTTTGAACATTTTTTCAATATACAGTAGGTTCAGAGTGTTTAGAAAAGGGATGCAATACAATAACAAAACTTTCCTAAAAAAAGATAAAGCCAATTATCCCTCATAGACATAAAGTATCAGTATACAAAAGAAAAAGAAGGGATATGGAATATACCTTATTGTGCTCTTGTTTTCTAAATGCAAGACATATCTAACATGATGTCAATCTTATACGTTTGTATCTGGATCCAAAGTTTGTAGTGTAGCAACAAAATTATCCTTGTAGTAGAAGTAGAGAGAGAACTCACCTCCTTGATGATGGAACTCATCCTTTAAGCATTTGAACAAGTGACACATCCTCTACATCATCCACAAGGATGAAGGTAACTCTTGGGGAGCTGCCCTGGACTCCAAGAAGAAGTGGAAGTAGACCGTCGACGTGCACCACTCTGCCCTTTCCTTCACATGTCATGAGGTTACATCCTTGCGATTTCTTTCTATCTGTTAAAAGGAGAAATTCATGATCTACTTATGTGTTTCACATGGTTTTGGAAACCTAAATTCTTTTCCTAGTTGCAATCCTCGGTGACACAAAATTGGAAATAATTGGACATTACTCCACCTGATTGGTTAAGAGTCTAGGCTTTTGGAAAAATTCAATTTTTATTCAATCGAACATTTGGAATCACGTTCATTGACATCCCTACTTTGATCTTTACTAATATATAACCCAATCAGTTGAGTAAATTGTTCATTTGAACATATGTGTTACTTTTACAAACAGTTAGTTAGTCGATTGATTAAAAATCAATCATCAATTGATTTGTCAATCATTGAGTCAATCGAATGACTCATTTCTTCAATCATTTAGTTGGATCACTATTCAACATATAGATAATTCAAAAGAATATAATTATGATTGTGATTACAAACTTCTTCTCCATTGATCATCCTTATGCATGTGACCCCATAGGTTCCACATTATGTTGGTAGTGATGTCAAAGAGCTCAATGTGGAGTAATGTCTTATTATTAACGTGGTCCTACAATATCCACAATAATATCTGACTAGGGACATAACAAGAATGAATATTCTAAGTATACATGTGACCTAATGTTTGAGTCCTCAACCCAAACCTTATTTCATTGATCCAAAACATTCTTATGAGATGATTACATATAATAATTATTAAAAAAATAATAAGTTTCATTTAATTTTATTAATAATCAAATAATGTACAAAATGTTTGATGATTGTGTATAGACCCTACTTTTAGTTGCATTTCTAGCTTAGTTTTGCATTCATTTTTATCATTTTACTTTATAACTAGCGTACATTTAGGTTTTCTTAATTTTGTGTTAATTAATAGAATTTTGATCCAAATCCAAGGTTTTATGGCAAGTTTGAACTTCATATCTCATGCACCAATACAGGACTCGGTGGTCCAAAGTGGGGCTTGCATCTTACAAACCATTAATTTGTATCACTTATGCCAAACTATTAGTTTGAAACTTCCTGCCAAACCATCAATCATTATTCTGACAAATCATGGGGTTACATCACTCTATAGTTGCTTCAATTGACAATCAAAGGAATTCCAATACCCGCCTACCGATGGTCATCTTCTAATGGATCTCCAGTGTAGCTGCCTTCTGATGGTTGCTCTAAACCTCTTCATACCAATGGAATCTTTACTTCATCTTCGGATGGGTGTTCTGCTCTTGCCTTCTAACAAAAATCCCATACTTACCTTCCAAAGATTGTGTTGCATCCACCTTAAAATGGAAGTTCTACACCCATGTATTGATGTTCACCTTCTAATGATACTCCTGCACTTACCAACCAACGACCAACCTACACTCAACAACCGACAGAACTCTAGACTTTGTTGTAAGGCCCTGACCTAGCTTATGCTTGACCTTGCTTGCTTAACATAGTAAGATGCTTAAAACCTTAATATAATCATGTGATTTGCGTTCATCACATGTTACATGCTTATGTTTTTTTGTTTGGTCCAATTTGGTTGATGTTTGAGCTATTTGCACATATATGTGCTTGTTTTGGACCTAATTGCACATATATCTTACAATTTGTCACATTATTGATGTACCTCACATGTTTTGTTACCATTTTAGAGAGAGTGGAGCATCATGGTACCTTGGTTTGATGAGGAGAGATGTGGTGTCACCTTGGTGTTGTTTCTAGGGTTTGCTTGGATGCCCTAATTGGGTGTTATCCATATATGTTGACCGTTTGATTTATATTTTTCAGAGACCACCCTATTGTTTCCTTGGCCTTGATGTCTGCGATTGATGAGTTTTGGATGTGCCTTGTGTTCCCTTCAATTGATGATCCTTGAACTCTTCCTTTGGTCACTAAGAGCTAGGGTTTTGATCTATGCAACTGATGGGCTTTTTTGTGTGTTGGTTGCATAGAATCCTCCTCGACCAATGGTCCTCTAGACCAAGTGTGGTTGTTGGATTTTCTAGGTTTTAACGACCTTTGTTTCATGCATGGTTTTAGTTCTTGCATGGATGCTATCTAGTGGACAAGTGGCATGTTTAGTTGGACATCTAACCTCCCTCATCTCTCTCCTACCTTTGGATATATATATCCCTCTCTTTGCATGCAAGTGATCATTTTTCTCTTCTTCTTTCTCTCTTCCGTTTGGAGCTCGTATCTTGTGTTCTTGGTGGAGAAGGAGAATTTAACCTTGAATCAAGGTGGCTGAACCCTTGCATGTGTGATCTAGGGTTGGAGCAACTCATCTTTGATGATCCTTTAGCACCCCTTGATCTTGGTAAGTGACCTATCCTTCTTGGTTTTGTTTTCTTCCAAGCCTACCCTTCTCTTCTTTCTCTTGGATGAATCCATGGGTTTCCATGGTGGTGCTTCTTGAGGAAATTCTCTCTCTTTTATAAAAATTCATGGTTCTTCATGGTAATGCCTAAAGTTGATTTTAAAATCACCTCTCTTCCTTATTTTTTCAGCCTAGGGTTTTTCCTCTTCCTTGTGTACATTTAATCTATGGTTTTGTTTCCCTCCTTGAGGTGATTATAGATTGGTTGTGAGTTGGTGATCAATCTTTGGTTTCCCTCAGGGGCCGTTTGGGTACGTCTTTTAACACTACAGACAAAGTTTAAATAACAACACATGGAATCCAACTACTTAAAAGTAGTGTAAGTTTGATAGATGTCGTTTGGATTAGCACCTAGCATTTATCAAGTTTTCTTCCTCCTTAGTTCTGTACTTACGGCTAAACTCCACAATGATGTCTCATGCTACGACCCTGGGTGCTGACAGATCTATTCCATTGCTGGAGTGTCTTCTGCTCACTGGTCATTCACATAAGACACACAACACGCATCTGTAGCCAATATATTGCTTTCAATTTCCATACGCCGTCTTGGCCGCTGCTGTTATACCTGCCATGAATGGACCAATATCCATGGCTTGCCGAGGGGAAAATGAAACAAAGAAAAGTACAAAACTGGTTGAGAAGATGAGGCTTTGTTATAAGCCATCTTTGTCCCTCCAGATAGCAAGATGTATCATCGATATTGCTGCATGTATTCAACCAGACACTACCATAGTTATGGAGTACCAACACTGTGACTTCCGCACCGCAGACAGTGAAGGAGAGGGTGATAGGGGTAGTGAAGGAGATGGCGACAGGGGCGGAGGAAAATGTCCAGCAAAAGATGGAGGTGTCATGGAACAAAAGAAAAGGTGAAGTATAAGAAGATTGTACAAGGGGTCAAGCCGTCGAGGAGAAATGTAGGAAGCGGGGAAGAGTAAATTTGGGATTTTTATGAGATGCCATAGGGTGGAGGTGGGTTCCCTGGGAGGGCATGTTGCGTGGTTTCTCAAATCACTCCATTATCGATGTGATTTTGAAGGCCGTAAATTTGAATGAACAAATACCGAAATGGAAATACAGGTAATTACTAACTACCACCACCAAGTGTCCAAATAGAAGCTTTATCAATACTGCATTTAGAATACCAGTATCAAATACAATCCCATATTCAACTACTTCATCCAAACGACCCCTCACTCTCCTTGGAGCATCTTGCTTTTGGAGTTGTTCTTCACAATCAAGGTGAGTTCTATGACTTTCTCCTCTATTATTGTTGCACTTAATCTTGCATGTAATTAATCTATCTCTAAATGTGGTTCCTAGTAGTATGGTAATGATATCTTGAGATAAGGTTTGTGATCATGTGTAATAACCTGGAAATTTTTCGCTCTCCTCATATATGTGATATGGTCTTCACCCTTGCACAAGTTTCTTAATATTAACATTCATTTCATGAGTTGAGTGTGTTGATGACTCAATTTCATCACTATATGCTTGATATCTCCATTTGTGACATAACTTGCCTTTAGACCTAAGTTTTAACTTCTTATCATATAATCATCTTGTATATTTGTTTGAATCAAATTAATATCCTCAAATTTCCCTCTAATGTATCTCATGTTTTAGAGATTTCAAATATGAATCCAACAACATAAAAATCAACTCAATCAGACCGTCCAAGCCCAAGATATGTCCATTTGAAATTTGCTAATTTATCTTGGATTTAATTAGCTTTCGAGCCTTAATGGGCCAAATCTGTCTCATGTCCCAGTCGGGTTAGCACCCTCCTTCACTTGAGGGCTATTCAATTCTCACATTCTCGGCCAATCACAACACAAGGATTTCATCTCAGCCAGCTTGAACCATTAGATCACCACCCCCACTGCTTAGGCTCCAAATCTATGACTAAGAATTCATCTTTCTCCTTGGTCGTACAATACCCATATGAGCAGTAGAGCTGCTTTTCTCCAACCAATACCCTCTCTTTAGGACACCATAGATGAAATTGAACCCCTAACCTCCTCTTTTCCTTCCCCTCTCTCATTTCTACCAATTTTCCCTAGTTTTCTCACTCTAGTGCTCCTCTTCCTTCTTCTCTTTCCTCCTCCATCCTTCTTGGTAGCCACCCCCTTGGGTAACTTGTTGTGATGCCATCTTGGCACTACTATGTGGGGTGAACCTACCACCAATCTTGTGAGGAGCTTTTTAACACTGACAGATAGCTCGCGTGGCACAAATCCTCCCTGAAAACCAAATTCACCTAGACTTCAGTAACCTCATGAGACTAGCAACGTCATGGGTGTCAGGATTCTTGGCTCTAAAAATGGAGGTGGCCAGTGGTGTGTAGAGGCCTCAGATCCCTGGTTATTTCCCTTGGAGTGGCCAGTAGTAGTGGGGAATCTGGGACCAGTGACCGCTGGGCTGGAGCACTTAGGATGCTGGCCGTGAGCCCAGAACATGACACCCAACCCCTTTAAGGCATTTTTATGCTAAATCCTCCTTTTAATCCCCTTTGTATGTAATAGTCCTCAAAATTTCATAACTTCCTAATCCCAAAAGCAAATCCAATGATATTATATGCCATTTTGATCATAAAAACATCACCTTTCTGATGATTCCAATGTAACTTGTTAGTTTTGTACTTTCCGTCCCTGATTTAGTAAAGATGTTGCCTTTATGATATTATGCTTGCTAATCAACCTCAACCATGCTTTACCTTGTATCCTTTATGAACCCTAACTACTCTAATCCCCTAAATCAGTAATCTTTGGTTCACTTTTACTGTTCTTGATGTCTTGGACCATCTAGTGCACTCTAATGCTAAATCTCTACCTCCTATGGCTATCGTTGCCCTAAAAATGACCCATTTATGTGCATACATGATATGGCTTGATCAAGTTTGAGTGTTGGCCTTAATTTGTCATCACCTAATCTTTCAATCTTGAAATTAGCAAATGTTAAGATGATTATGAAAAGTTTGATTAAGATTTCATGCCTCTAGCCATGTTTGTCTCTTAAATGCCACAAGTACCTAGGTTGTGCTTTAAAATGACCATGTAGATCTAGTTTGCTTCTATAGGATGAAATACAAATTTTATGCTAATAACATGCTCTATCTTGTTCAAATAAGTAAAATTATCACACTTGTAGCACTAATACTAGCCTGATATACGCAATGCTCTTAATGCTTGGATGACTTGGAAACATGACAAAATTGCATGAAATGGATCTAATATGAGTAATAGTGAACTTGCATGATTAAACCATGATGATAACCTGAATATCATGCTTCTCCTACATATAAATCAGATCTTATCATTATCTTCTAACCCTTATAATGTGGATGGTTCACCTAGACCTAAGGTTTAGTTATGAGACTTGTGTAATCTTGAATCAATGTAGGCATGATTGACAAGAAGAGACATACTTGAACTACTTGATACCTAGGTTTAACAGAACATCCACATGACGTTTCATGTTTACTTTAACAAGACCCTACTGATCTAATACCCACTATTATGTGTTTTTACATCTTGGGTCCTCCTTTGAGTTGGGCCTTCTAGAATTGTACTCATGGATCATAACTTGCTCATTACTCATTAGGTATGCTTAATCTCTTGACCCTACTATGTTATTGACTTTTTTGTATGTATGCTCATATGAATGCATATCTAGATAATTACTTGTTGCCTATGATTAGTATGTTTGTTTTGCTTGAAATATGTTCAACAAACCTCAAACATAATTGGACTTGTCCATTATACAAACCTTGTGTACCTGCCTATATTATTTGGGTAAGGGCACAAGGTTGGGAGCCTTACTTGAGATGTCAAGATAAGGGGGGCCATGTTGATAAAAGGGTTGGCTAACCTTGATCACCCTTATGGACCCTTACAATGGGAAATTGGTCGATGGCCATGATTTATTGTTGAGTATAATGGAAATACACTTAAAACACACTTTGTATAAAAGATTGTCTTAAGTGTTTCACACCTTTTTTTACTCTTGGTTATTATGATGTTTCTAGAAAAGCTACTTTTGTATTACTCTTAAACCGTGGTTACATGTTTTTCATAGTGTACTTAATGCATTAGCATTAATATGTTTTGTTTATCAGATTTGTAGTTGTCAAATGAAGATCTACTGCATTCAAGACTCTAAGATCTAAAATTAAATACAAATGGGTATACTTGAATGTAGAAATGGGTAAATATCTCTATCTCCTTGCTTAATTATCTCTTTAGTTTGATTATTTCCTTTTTCATATATATTGCTTGTGTGAAACTATGTGCCATTGTATGGATGGGTGCCCAAACCCTACTGCCATTGACTCTGTAGTCAGTGGGGGGTAGGATGAGGGTAACAAACGGTTCCGTGACAAATGGTATCAGAGCCAACCACATAGACCTCTATATATGTTTAAGGCATAACACATATTAAGAACCCAGAGAGGACTAAAATCCTTTCCTCAAAGTTTAGAAAGTCTTCTACCATCTCATCTCCTCTTTAAGGACCACCTAAGCCACCCAAGCAGATGATGGTTAGTTAGTCTTCTCGTCTCCCCATGTGATTCTTCTCTCTTGACTATTAATTACATGACATCTCGATTACGGGTAGCTTATGCATGGTAAAAGTAAAACTTATTTGAAATTGTGAAAGTTGATTTAGATGATAATGCAATGATCTGATCTTAAATTGAAAATCCTATTTGATATAAGAAATTACCTTTGAAAATTATGTACTCATGCAAACTCAATGTCACCCAAATCTAACATATGTGATTTCTATGTTTGAGATAAATTAAAAATTCTTGATATGGTGAAATAAGGGGGAACTCATGTCCTACACCTCATGCTTGATGAGTTCCCTATTGATTAAACCCATTTTTCCTATCGTTGATTAAAACTGAAACACAATTAAGCAAATGTTTCCCTATTTGATATATACCATGACCAAGCCACGAACTAACCATGTCTTTGGAACCCTAGATCATGATGTGAAGACTTGTTACTAGAGAAAAATACCCTATTGACTAATATTCCTCCTTGTAGATTAAATTTCAATAATATGATGGAACTATATCTCAATCTTTCCCTATTATGCTAAAACTCTTGAGTTCTCAATTTGACTTCTCAATTTTCAAAATATATCCTTACCTTGACCATGAAAGGAAGGGAACACGATTATGACCACAGTATTGCAAATCTTAAAATATGGTTTCCCTATTACAACCTTGATCTTGCAAAATCTTAAAATATGTTCGCCCTAATATCATCTTGATCTTTGATATATTGTGACTCTATGAAGAATGATTTGATAATCGATACTCTCCCAATTTGGATATGCTTGATGGATCATGCCTAATATAGACTAATGTGCTAGATTAGGGTGGTGGTTGACTCATGACTCCCTAACTCGGGTCACATCCCCATTATGACTACCTCTAAATTTTCATCTCGTTGAATATTTAGAATTTGGAAAGGTAACCTCTTTCATACTATTCTAATTTCTTGACCTAAGTATCTAATAGGTCAAATCAATGACGATATTGATATTCGATCTTGAATCTCAATTTAATGATGATCTTGAAATATGATGTTGTTGACTAGAATTAGTGGTTAGGTTCCTATAAAGACCTAGGCCTAGATCATTCATCAACCCTAAATATCGTGAAAATGAACTCCACAAAATGTTGAATGATGCTTGAAATGTTGCTCAACTATTGTTTGATTATTGTATATAGTTAAATGATCACCCCTAAGGTCTAAATAGGAATATAAACCCTAGCTTCAAAATGTTTGTATCTATGAATTTGATGTCCAAACTTGACTCTCAACATTGATTTATGAAATCTTAACTCATGTTTTTAATCTTGAATATTTATTTGACTCCTACAATCACTCTATTTGGATCTTGAGATCACCCTCGATATATGTATGATGACTTTCATGTTCCTAAATATTAAAATTTCAAAATTTTGAAATAATGATTATGATGATTTTCTCACTTTGTGACCTAGGGTTAAGCTCCATGTGGACTAGGGTGGGCCCTTCCATCGATTTTGAGCATGAAATCATGATGTTGAATATGGTGTTTGTCTTAAATTGTTAAAATATCAAAACTCAATCATGGATGTACAACCCCACCTAGACCAATGTAGAAGCTAGAACCCTAAACGTTGGAAATGAAAGTCATGCCTTACTCTTGAACTCTATTTGATTGACTCGAAATGGGATTTCTCTAATTGGTGATCTATAGGATGATCTCTCCCAATTTGTGACTCATATGATGATTTTCCCAATTTTATGATTGATGTGACTATTATTTGATTAGGTTGATGGAATCCCAAGTGATTGCAATATTGAATATGAATTTCAAATCTTGATTTATGGAATGATTTAATTTTGGGGACAAAATTCCTTTTAAGGTGGGGAGGATGTAATAACCTGGGAATTTTTTGCTCTCCTTATATATGTGATATGTTCTTCACTCTTTCACCAGTTTCTTAATATTAAATTTCATTTCATGACTTGAATGTGTTGATGACTCAATTTCTTCACTATATTCTTGATATCCCCATTTGTGACATAGCTTGCCTTTAGACCTAAGTTTCAACTTCTTATCATATAACCATCTTGCATATTTTTTTGAACCAAATTAATATCCTAAACTTCCTCTCTAATGTATGTCAGTTTGTAGAGATTTCAAATACGAATCCAACAACACAAAAATCACCTCAATTGGACCCTCCAAGCCTAAGATATGTCCATTTGAACTTTGCTAATTTATCTTGGATTTAATTATCTTTCGATCCTTAATGAACCAAATCTGGATCGCAGCCTAGCGGGGTTAGTGGGCCCCTTCACTTGGGGCCTATCTGACTCTCACATTCTCGACCAATCACTACACAAGGATTTCATCTCAGCCATCCTGGACCACTAGATCACCACCCCCACAAATTAGACTCCAAATCGATGCCCAACAAGTCATCTTTATCCTTGGTCGTACAATTCTCATCTGAGTAGTAGCAAAATTTTCTTTTTACCATCCAATACCCTCTCTTTGGGACACCTTAGATGAAATTGACGCCCCCCTAACATCCTCTTTTTCTACCCCTCACATTTATTCCACTTTTCCCTAGTTTTCTTGCTCTGGTACTCCTCTTCCTTCTACTCTTTCCTCCTTCATCCTTCTTGGCAGCCACTCCTTTCATTGAATTTCTATAGTTCCATCTTGGCACTACTCTGTGGGGTGAACCTACCACTGATCTCGTGAGGAGCTTCTTAGCACCAACGACTAGCTCCCGTGGCATAGATCCTCCCCAAAAACTGAATTCACCCAGACTCCAATGACCTTGTGGGGCTGGCAGCGTCATGCATGCCGAGCTTCTTGGGTCTAAAAATGGTGGTGACCGACGGTGTGTAGCAGCCTTGGATCCCTAGCTATCTCCCTTGGAGCAGTCGATAGTGGTGGGGAATCTGTGGGCATCTGGGACTAGTGACTGCTGGGCTGGAGCACTCAAGATGGTGGCATCATGCCCAAAATGTGACACCCAACCCCTTTAAGGCATGTTTAGGGTAAATTCTCCTTTTAATCTCCTTTCTATGTACTAATCTTCAAAGTTTCATAACTACCTAATCCTAAAAGAAAATCCAATGAAATTATATACCATTTTAATAAAAAAAATGTAACTTGCTAGTTTTGTACTTTCCATCCCTGAATTAGTAAAGATGATGCATTTATGATGTTATACTTGCTAATCAACCTCAATCATGCTTTACCTTGTATCCTTTATGAACCCTAACTACTCTAATCCCCTAAATAAGTAATCTTTAGTTCACTTTTATTTTTCTTGATATCTTGGGCCATCTAGTACACTCTAATGCAAAATCTCTACATCTTATGGCTATCATGTTGGGAAATACGGGCACAAAGTGTAGTAGTGGAAACAAAAATTATATCCTATTCATATTCCCATAATATCAAGATCGCATCAACTACTATGAAATATGAAGGATGGTTTAGCGAGTTATACCTAGTCCTGGAGCAAGTCCCATGAAAAAAAATTGCTTCAATGCAATTGTCAACTAGTTGCTCTTGGACAATGGTTGTGCAGCTCCTGGTCTTCACCATGAACAACGAACAAAATAGCTTCTATAGTGACTCCTGTGGTCTCGCCATAGACGGCAAGCTTACTTTTCTCTCCGAGCAGCAGCCAAAGGACTCCTCCTCTAGAGTAGTCCACACAGACCAACTAGAACTCATGTCGTTCAACTAGAACAAAGAGGAAGGAGTTATCCCTCTCGTTGGCATACTAGTCACCAACTTGCTCTCCCACAACAACAACTCTTAGTTGTTCTCTCCCATAGCTATCCCTCCACTTCAGGTAGGACTTACTTGGTCTCTCTCAGTTACCACAACTAGAGAGGACAACAATTGTCAGAGGAACTGATTCTTAGTTGTCTGTGTTGTGTTCTGGAAAGCCCCCAGTACCCCTCTATTTATAGGTGGGGTTAGGGTCAGGGTTCCCAGTATGTACAGGATGGTGTGGGAGTAGAAGGGACCGGAAGATCTTGAATTTTTGCAATATACGACAGCCGAAATGATCATATGGAACACCTAGACATTCGTATGGCGTGTGAGATGGTCATCTCACACCGTGAGTCGGTCAAATGGCAGTTTCCCAATTGCACATGAATTTGGCAATTTCAATTCCAATTAATATTATATATTAATTCCTTGCACCCAAAGTAATGTGCAATCAAAACTACTAGGAAAACATCTAGAATGTTCATTCGTCCCAACAAGCTATCTCACACAAGAGAAATGCCAGTCTCACTCACCTAGATGACTGTCTGGTGAGTTTGAGATGAGCTAGTTGGTTCAATCACATTGAACCGGTTGGTTCAAGGATAGAACTTAGCCAATTCAAACTCTGATCATCTTGACAACCCAAACGACCATCTCAACACTTGAGACACCCATCTAGCCTATACAAATGGCCATTTCAACACTTGAGATGGTTGTTTGGTAGTTAAATTTTCCAATCTATTGCATGAATTGAATACCTAAATTCTTTAGTAATCAATCCAATCATCATTCAAGATAAACTCCTCTTCTAGATGAGTTACTTTGTGTGTGACCCTATAGGTCCCATATCACTTTGGCGGTGAATGTCTATAACTAGCTTATGATATCACAAGCAAGGAGCGATGCCTAGTCGCGCATCAGTGCTACCCAAGTAAATGGAAAGTTAGAGAACAACTTCAACCTACAATATGTGTAAGGTGTTGTAGTGATTGTGTAATTCTCTTGTCTCTGATATCTAGAGTGAACTAAAGGTATGGACTCATCATTCTCTCAACATTCATCTCATATTTTTTGAACCAAGAGTAGACTATCTGACACGATGTGATCTCAATATCATATATTGATTCACATGTTCATGCACATGCATTTCTTAGTCTTACTAATTAAGTGGTTAGGATATCATACTCCAGTAGAAGGTACAAATCCCATAACTATCACTCATAGTCTATGCCCATGTGTCAAAGTCACCCAATCATCACCTTCATAACAACCCATGTTTTAGGACTGTGTTTGATGTGTCAAAGTGTACCCAATGACATGTGATGAGTGCAGTAATTTTAGGTCTAAGAATCACAATCATCACCTTCACTATGAGAGATGACTATGACCACCAACTATGGTTTCCATGTGTCACTCTCAAAGTGGGTCTGTCCGATACACTATTCTCTAACATGTATCTATGTGCTTGGTTTGATATTGCCATATCATGACTAATGAGATTCTATCATCAATCAACCCACATTCTTGTCTTATGTGTTACTGGTATCTATCTACCTTCCACAATAACAAATGACTAGGGACATAATAATAATGTACAAACTCTTAACATTCATATGATCTCATTCTTCCAAGTCACGTACTTGAAGACATACATCATTGAGTATTGTCATTCTTTATACATTCATAATGTTTCTTCATTATCTCATAAATATATGAAACAAAACTTTATGAGTACAATCAAATCCTTTATGGTATATGCCATGCCAATCATCACATGATTGGCTCTATGGGCATACCTTACCAACAAACTCCCACTTTCACTTAGAACCAATCACCCATGAATCATATTCTTGGTTATATAAACATGTCCACCATGCTTCTGCTGCGCT
This sequence comes from Alisma plantago-aquatica, assembly GCA_963693085.1. Lineage (NCBI taxonomy): Eukaryota > Viridiplantae > Streptophyta > Magnoliopsida > Alismatales > Alismataceae > Alisma > Alisma plantago-aquatica. The sequence continues at coordinate 1,287,137,840 of OY856411.1, forward strand.
AGTGCTGATTCAGCAGGTTAGCAATACTTTACTTATAGTTAGTATATTGCATGTTTCTTTATCTATTTGTTGTATGGTTTCTCATATAAGACAGAGCTTCTGTGATATGGTATCTGATATTCCTTACCTAAAAATTAGCTCCATTGTTGTCACAATATCACTAATGAGTCATCCATGGTTGGCACATCTATAAGTTCATCATATGAACATCTAGATCCATATAGTTTCACTCTATGTTTGCAACACAAGTATACTCAGCTTATATTGTGGAATAGAATAATGGCTACTAGTTGGGAACCCTTCCAACTAACAAAAGTTCTCTTTCAAATCAAACGTATTTTAATTTGCGATCACTTTGTCATTATGGAAGTTTGCATCGATGTAACCCTTTACATCCAACTCATCCTTTTATTGCTATCTCTATTTACTAGCAATCTATCCTTAGATACTTCTCAAGTACTAATGGATATCTTTAATGACTTTCCAATAATCCTTATTGAAATTTACCATCATCTTGTCATGTTCAATACATACAAGAATGGGATAAGTACACTTATAACATCCATGATAGATCCAACATATGGCATCTGATTCATGATATTTCCATTCTTCAAAAGAATTGGAACATATGGTTCATGAGAGACTAATCCAGATTCTCTCTCATTGAATCCATCCTTGTTCAACTCTTTCAACATATTGCTATTGTACTCAAATATCCATTGTGAAACATTCAAGAACTATCTCATAGGTCTTGATCCTTATCTCATACGTAATTTCACTTAATCCTTCATTCCTGAAGGGTTTTTTGTTCCAACTCTCAATATTAACAATATTGATATGCTATTCCTCATCATATGCACACACACACATACACACATATATATATATGTGTGTGTGTATCTATATATATATATATATATATATATATATATATATCTATATATATATATATATATATATATATATATATATATATATACCACTAAATCTTTTGTAGTCACATATTTCATCTTTTATCTTGATTCAGGTCAAACTCTTTGAATATCTTGTCAAATCAAAAGATCCCATCTCTGAGATTCTTATTTCAATCCCAGATTGAACTTTATAGTTTATAGACTTTATTTGCATTCGTGAAGTTGTAAAACCTTTTAGGTTGTGTCACATACACACCCTTTGATGTATTCCTTTTAAGGAATCTAGTTTTATCTTCATATGCCAAATCTCATATTCTATTTTAACTATAATAACAAGCATGCCAATTAGTACATGAATTTTTATCATGTTCAACAACTTGAACTAGCTTGAAGAACCTTCATCAACCAATTTGTCCTTTTATGTTATCCATGTAGGTGTTTTCCATAAGACCCAATTTCACCTTTTAGGTGTTACCCTTATAGGTGGTGCTATCAAGGTCCTAACTTGTTAGCTTACATGGATTCTATATTACTCAAAAATAGCTTCTAGTTGACTAGTTGGCTCATCCTGTTATGACCAACCCATCTGGATTGTTGGATTCATAATCCTTCAATCTCATATGTGTTCAACTAGAACTACTTTATACTTTGATACATGATGAACCCGAGACTCCACAATAACTTGCTATTCTCTTAGTTCTCATTGTACCTCTTTGTTGTCCTTGAACATTTCAAGTTTTACTTTTACTCTCGCTGATTCTTTAGGAACTCAGTTATCCTATCAATAAAACACTTTTGTTATTGCATTGGGATTAATAGTAATCCTCAAAACTCATGGGTTGTGGATAAACCTTTTCAAAAAACCAGTTTCTCAATGTAGGTTTCAATCCTCTAGACATATTGTGACATTACCAATTCATATCGTATATGATGTTTTTGTAGGAAAATATGTCTACGAGATAGGCAACATAAAAAAAATTTTTATGTACCATATTCCCATGACCAACGAATCACATCACTTACTATAAGATAGGAAGGGTGGTTTATGAGGATATAACTAGTCCTGAAGCAAGTCTAGCGACAATCCTCATCATTATATATGTGTAACTATGAATCCTAGTTGCAGTAGGACTTGTCTGACTACTCCTCCAAGGACACCAGACTTGAGCGTCGTCTTCTACAATAGCTCCTCTCATCACAGACTGTTGTTTGGCGATGTCCTCCTTAGAAACAGACAACAACCTCCCACCTTTAGAGAAGTCCACATGGACCATCTAGAACTCCTATCATCATGTTAGACTGGGAAAGGAGTTGTCTCTCCCACTAGCATACTAATCACCATCCTGCTCTCCCACAACAATGAACTCAGTTGCTTCTCTACCTTTGGCTATCCCTCCCTAGTGGGGTAGGACTTGCCCAGACTCTCGTGGTTACCAAAACTAAAGAGGACAACATTTGTCAGAGAAACTGATTCTCAATTGTCTGTGTTGTGCTTTGGGAAGCCCCTAGTATCCTTCTATTTATAGATGGGGTTCGGGTCTAGGTTCCCAATTGATGCGAGAGTGGAAGGGACTAGAAGATCTCAAATTTTCACAATAATTCTAGAAATTTTGCAGCATGTGATAGTCCGGACGATCGTTTAACACAGCTCATATGACCGTTTGGTTGTTTCCTAGTTGTACACAAAATTGGCAATTCATTTCCAATTAATATCCCATATTAATTTTGTTGCACAACAAGTAATATACAACTCAAATGAATTAGGGAATATCCAAAACCTTCCCTCGACTGAACTAGACCCTCTCGTTCATGAAACATGGCCGTCTCGATCACCCAGACAGTCATTTGGTGACCTGAGTCAAGCAAGTCCATTTGGTCATGCATGACTCCCGAGATGCCCGTCTCAACAATTGAGATGACCATTTGACACTCCAGACAGCCATCTCAACACTTGAGATGGGCGTTTGGTAGTGCTATCATCCTATTTGTTGTGTGAATCAAATACCTAAAATCTTTAGTACTTAATTCAATTGTTACTCGATATCTGAACTCCTATTCTAGGTCAAGACCTATGTGTGTGACCTTATAGGTCCCATACTATGTACGCAGTGAATGTCCATAACACTTAGGTCATCACAAGCAATGAGTGGTGCCTAGTCACACATCAATGCTACCCAAGTAAATGGAAAGTTGGAGAACAACTTCAACCTACAATCTGTGTATGGTGTTGCAATGCTTGTACAGTTCATTTGTCACTGATGTCCGAATTGAACTAGAGGCATGGAGAAGCATGTTTCTTGAACCAAGAGTAGATTGTCTGAGATATATTAAGCTCAATATCACATATTGACTCATATGCGCACGACCATGCTTTTCTCAGTCTCGCTAATCAAGAGGCCTATAATATCAAACTCCCATAGGAGGGACAAATCCCATGTCTATCATTCATAGTCTATCCCCATGTGTCAAAGCCACCTAATCATCACCTTTATAACAAACCATTTTTTAAGACTGCGTTTGATGATGTCAAAGTGTACCCAGCGACATGTGATGAGTGCAATGATTTCGAGTCTAAGAACTGCAACCACCACCATAACTGTAAGATCTGACTATGACTTCCATGAAGATGGCTCCCATGTGTCAGTCTCACAGTGGGTCTGTCCGATACATTATTCCCTAACATGGATCTGTGTGCTTGGTTTGATATCACCATATCATGACTAATGAGATTTAGTCATCAACCAACTCACACTCTAATGTTATGTGTCATTGTTGTCTATCAACCTTCCACAATAACAATCGATCAGGGACATAATGAGAATATGTATATATGTACTCTTAACATCTGTATGATCTCATCTACAAGGGTAGTAACTTGAATACATACGTCATTGAGTAATATGATTCTCTAGACATTTATAATGTCGCATCATTATCTCATAACTAAATTAAATATAATAAATTGGAAGCTTTCCTTTTATTAATAATCAATTAATTTTACATGATATGCCATTACAATCATCATATGATTGGCTCTCTGGACATATATAACCAATAGACTCCCATTAGCACTTAGAGCTAATCACCACAAATCTTATTCCGAGTGACCCAGCATGACTGTCATGCTTCTACTATAAAAGTGCCTTTGTTAAGGGATCAACAACATTGTTCTCAGCTGGTACTTTACAAATCTTTACATCTCATCACTATATGATCTCTCGTATGAGATGGAACCACCTTTGTATATGCTTTGAGCATTTATGTGATCTGGGTTTCTTAGCTTGTGCAATAGCTCCATTGTTATCACAATGTAGCTTGATTGCATCACTGATGTTTGGAATGACTTGATCCATACAACCTCCTTTTCCACACTCAATGTAGCAATATACTTGACCTCTGTTGTAGAATCGACAACTATTTCTTACTTGGAACTCTTCCATATAACAACTCCATTGTTGAGGCAAAACATGAATCTTGATTGTGATTTGTAATCATCTTGATCAGTCTGGAAGCTTGCATAGGTGTAACCTTGTACCACCAACTCTTCCTCTCCTTCATAGACCAAGAACTGATCCTTAGTCCTTATCAAGTACATGAGGATGTTCTTCATGGTTGTCTAGTGAGCATCACCTAGATCTAACTGATATCTTCTTGTCATGCTCAAGGCATACGAGACATCTGGATGGGTGCACAAAATTGTATACATGATTGATCCAATTGCTGAGACATATGAAATTTCACTCATGCATTCACTTTATTCACAAGAACTAGGACATTGACTCTTAGAGATGGTCACTCCATGCAATGCTGGCAGGTTTCCTCTCTTTGAGTTCTCCATGCTGAACTGCTTCAACACTTTGTCAATATATGTGATCTGACTTAGTCCAAGAATCTTTATGGATGTATCTCTATAGATCTTTATCCCCATAATATAGGATACTTCTCCCAAGTCTTTCATAGAGAATGTATTTCCAAGCCATGTTTTTACCTTTTGTAAAGTAGGTATGTCATTCCCCATCAAAAGTATGTCATCTACATACAATATGAGGAATGTCACTATGCTCTGATTAACCTTCTTATACACACAAGGTTCATCTTCATTTTGAGCAAAGTCAACCCCTTTGACCGTCTCATCAAAACAAAGATTCCAGTTTGTACATCCATTTACCAAATCTCATAGTCATGATAAGCTGCAATAGCAAGCATGATCCTGATTGACTTAACCATGGCCACAAGAGAAAAGGTTTTGTCATAGTAAACACCTTGAACTCATCTGAAACCTTTTGAAACTAATCTACCCTTATAGGTTTGTACATTATCATCTATGTCTATCTTCTTCTTGAAGACTCATTGGAACCCTATGGGTTTTAACCCTTCAGGTGGATCCACCAAAGTCCATACTTTGTTGGTATACATGGATTCCATCTAAGATCTCATGGCCTTAACTAATTTCTCATAATTCGGTCCCTTAATAGCATCTTTATAGGTAATTGGCTCATCATCTATGACTAATTCACTGCCTTCTTGAGTCACAAGATATCTGTATCTCTCAAGCTCAAGCTGTGTTGTATTAGATCTATAAGGTTCTTGTGTTACATGAGGAATTTGAGATTCCGCAACACCTTGTGAGTCTCTTGATTCCTCTTGTACATCTAACAATTCAATGTTTTCTTATTGGTCTTGAACCTCTTCGAGTTTCACTTTTCTCCCACTAATTCCTTTGGAAATTGATTACATTTCAAGGAATTCAACATCTCTGGCAATAAACACTTTGTTTTCAGATAGGGAATAAAAGTAATATCCTCTAGTCTCTTTAGGATATCCAACAAAATAATGTTTATCATATTTAAGAACAAGCTTATTAGAAAACATTATTTTGACACAATATTCACATCCCTAAACCCTCATAAAAGACACTTTGGGATGTTTCTCATGCCATATATCATATGTTGTCTTTTGAACCAATTTAGATGGTACTTAGTTTAGTGTTTACATGGCAGTTTCTAGAGCATACCCACATAAGGTAGTTGGAAGTTCAGCTAATCTCATCATCTATTGCACCATATCCAGTAATGTGTGATTCCTTCTTTTTGATACACCATTATGCTAAGGTGTTCTAGGCAGAGTCCACTAGGATACAATCCCATAGGATCTAAGAAGGTTCTCAAACTCTTGGTTTAAGTATTTTCAACCTCGATCAGAACAAAGTGCCTTAATACTTTTACCAAGTTGGTTTTGTACTTCATTCATAAACTCCTTTAACTTTTCAAAAGTTTCTAACTTATGTTTCATTAAATAAACATACCCATACATACTGAAGTCATCAGTGAACATAATGAAGTATTGATACAAACCTCTAGCGGTTGTTCTAAAAGGTCCACACACATTAGTATGTATGAGTCCTAATAGATCACTAGCCCTCTCATTGTTACCAGTGAAACGGGTCTTAGCCATCTTCCCCATCAAACAAGATTCACATGTCTCTATTGATTCAAAGTCAAAGGAGTCCAAATAACCATCTTTATGGAGTCTAGATATGCGATTCTCATTTATGTGCCCTAGACGCAATGCCAAAGGTATGTTTTATTTGAGTTGTTGATTTTTTTGGTATTAACATTATATACATCTGTCTTTAGATATAATAAGTAAAGACCACATGACATAGGGCACTACCATAAAAGATCCCATCTTTTGAAATAGAACATCGACCACCTTTAATATGGAATTGAAATGCATCCTTGTCCAAACAAGATACAAAAATGATAGTTCTATTATTAGCAAGTACATAATATCAGTTATTTAACTCTAATACAAGCCTCATGGGTAGAGTTATACTATGGGTTCCAACTGTGCTGGCCACAACTCTTGCACCATTAGCAACTCATAGTTCCACCTCGCCTTTTCTCAAAGGCCTACTTCCTTTCAGATCCTGCATATGAGAACATATGTGAGATCCACGTCCTATATCTAATACCCATGATGATGAAGTAGATAGTTTATCTCAATAACGTATATACCTAAAGTGTAAATCACCACCCCTATCTTCTTCTTCCTGAAAGCCTTCAAGTACAAAGGATGAGTTCCTCATGTACTTTTCTTTCTCCTTATCTTGAGTGTTGAAGATTTTGAGTTGGTCTCGACCACAGAACTCTTCTAGACCTCACTTTCATCCTTGGACTCAGCCTCACTGATCACCATCATGGGCTTGTCCTTCATCAATTTTGCTTTAGCAAGAATCAACATGGCAAGCAAGTCTGACATCTCTCTAGCTATATTATTCACATGATAACATGGAATAAAGTGGCTATATGATTCTAGCATAGTCTTTAGAATCATATCAGTAGCCAACTCTTGGCTTAATGTGAATCTCAGTTCTTCAAGATGGAACACATGTCCAATGACATTGAGCACATGCTTCTATTAAGGTTCCCTCTGTCATATTTGACTCAAGTACTACCTTTAAGATAGCGTCCCTTTCTTGCTTGTCAATAACAAGTGTAACATTCTTAAGATGTGTCACCTTCACAAGAACACTCATGTACTCACATTGCTCATGTAACTCATAGTTTATGCAGCTAAGCATAAGGTACTTTATCTCAAAAGCATCATTGGCATGCTTCCAGTAAGCATCCACATGTGCCCTAGGTGCATCAGGAGGAGGTATTTCAGACATTGGTTTGTTAAGGACGTAGATCTTGCACTCTTCATTGAACCCTTCTCAAAGTCTAAAACCAGTCATGGAAATTTCTCCCGTCAAGTTTGTCCTTCTTCAAGACCAATTATAAATCAGATTTGTTCATCATTTGATTCTACAAGAGAAAATTTTCATTTGTCAAAAACCATTTTTATTTGATTTGATTTGAAAATTTTGATGATATTAATTAAGTCTTTCATTATTATCTCTCCCACTATTTGTTCAAATTGATAGCCCTCAATACCAATTCAAAATATTGTAAAGTACAATATTCTAGTGGGCCAGATCCAAGATAATTCAACCGTTGCCCAATCAACAATGCAAACATAGTCAACCATGAATGTAGGCAACTCTTGCCAATTGCATCACATGCAATTCTGGATAGATGATATGTACTACTCCTTTCCATAATCATCTGCATGCTTCTGGGCCCAGACACTATGAGAATCACCAGTTAAGCCTAACTCAACAAACAACACGATAGATATGCACCCTGTGAAGGTCAAAACTACATATCTACCATCACACTTCCACGAGATAGATGGCACACTATGCAAAGGCATAAACTACACTTAGTCAATCAAGATTTTCATGTCAGATGCTATTGGAAAGCATCCAAGACTTAATATTTTATTTGAGGGAGTTTGTATAAATGCATATACTTTATCCAATCACCACATATATAGTATGTATCATATACATGCTATATCCCACAATGAAAACATGCAATAAATGAAAGCGATGGTTATGTCCATCCTAATGTAATCCCTTGGAGCCACAAGGAATTACAGTCATCTAGGTCTACATCACATGCAGAAACCTGGTGTTACAACCCCAACTTTTGGGTTCTTTTGGTGAGGAATGTAATTTCTCTTATTAAAGATATTGGAACAAATAATTATATAATTTGTTTTGAATAAATGGATTTAGTTTACAATAGCCTTGATGATTGTTTTGTGGGCTTTATTGGCTATTGGGCCCAATAACAAGGGAAAGACAAAAGGAACTCCATTATTAATAAGAGATGGAGAAAAGAAAGATGTAGAAACCTCTAGAAGGCAAAAGTATATAGTCCAAAGGTGGATTTCGTGCCTCTTGGGTTCCTTGGGTTCCAAGGAGTCCAAAGTTGAAAAGATAATGCAAAAAAGAAAAGAAAAGAAAAGATCCATTAAATATTTCTTTATTAAGAAATAAATTGAAAACAATGATAAAATGTGGAAAATAAGTGAAAAAAGGTATAATTGAGTTATCCTTGATGGATTTTTGTATCCAAAGGATTCCTAATATTAAAAGGAATACCAATGAGGAAAATAACAAGAAAGATAAAGATAAATCCTCAAAAAGAGATATTTTGATAAAAAATAAACAAGATAATGAGAAAATATTAGAAATAAATGCATCTAGATGGATAATAAGTATCCTTAAAAAGGAATTTCGAAATATTAGTGTTTATTGGGATCCAAGGAGTCCCAATGAAGGAAAAAGAAAGAGAAAAAGCAAATAAAACAAAATAAGAGGATAATGTGATACACCATTAATGACTTTTTGATAACATAAAAAAGAGAGGTTATTGAAATAGAATTTCGTGTCGATGGGTTAAAGGACAAGTACTAAATGAATAAAAGAAATGATTCTAATATCTAAGGAATAAAGATTATAAAAAGATAATTAGGAGAGAGATAGGAACTTGCTTCCTAGCTAAGGAATATGACTTCCTATTAGAATTAGGACTTGGATCTTGTGGATGAGCATCATAGGGCCTATCTACCTTCCCCTATATAAGGGATACGGCCCTGGGCTGAGTCTAGAAGATGCCACACATCATCCTCTGCTCTTCTTCCTCGTTTTCATCCATAAACCCTAACCATGAGTAGTAGCATGAGCACGGAGCTAGATGGAGCCAATGAAAGGTCGCGATGGAGGCATGATGTGCCACGATGCCAAAGAGCAACTTGGCCATCGAGACCGTGCCCTGGAGCATGCACAATAGCAGCCACCAGGATGCAGTGATGACCGCAAGAGCATGGTCGATGAGTGAGGAACCAACCACCTTGGCTAAGAACTGGGGATTCCCCGTGTGCGCTAGAGCATGGCGGAGGCAGAGCATCAGCTTCCGGTGAGTTTTGAGTCCAAACCTAGGAGGGAGAGCCACGCCAAGGGCCACCCTCGGAGGCCGCTGCTACTGATATGAGGTTGAAGACAACCTATCGATCAATGGAAAAAATACCCCTCTGGGGAATAAAGGGCGGGCAACTTACGTGAGGGTAAAAGTGTAAATCTGATATGTTTCCAAAGAGTAATGTTGCATGGAAAATGAGTGACGTGGCGTGCGCTCATTGGCCCAAGTAAGATTTTATTGCATAATTCATAACTAAATAACGGTTGCTCGGATAGGTACATATAATATATGTATTTTTCTTAGAAAAATGATCATTAAAAATGGTTTTAGAAGCTAATTCCTCTTACAATTTGAAAAGTAATGGAAGTTATCAACTTTAATACTTTAATGATTAAGAAACCCTATTTTGAGATGACTAATGTATTTAGTAGGTTTAATGGCTGATTAAAGTTGATATTAGCCTGTTAATCATGAAAAGATACATTAAGGATGAACTTGCACGTAATTGCTTTCATTTAGAAGTTCATGTGCATAAATATGCTTTAATGGGCCTTGAAACCCTAATATTAGTAAATGTGACTCATTATGGTTTTAATTATTCAAAATCGTGAATAAAGTTGAGATATGATAATTCCAAGCTATTTCAAGTATAAAAGTTCCTATTTGTGGATAAATACCAATGTAGAAATTAGGGTTTTCTAATGGATAAAGGTAGAATTAATGACAAATAGAGTTCATATGTGAATTATACCATAATGAACTATGAATTGATGATAAATAAGCATAATGATCTTGTCATGGATTGAAAGGATAAAAATGATAGCTTTAATGTAAAAGAGGCTTAATGGACTTAATTTATGATTAATTATGCTTTTTTTGATATTAGGGTTATATGTTGTTAAAAGATAACCGTAGTATCTTTCATGATGAATAGATGAGATAATTAGGGTTTGTGATCTTTTGTATAAAATTAGGGTTTAAAATAGTAAGAGATGAAGGGAAACCCTAATTGCAATGAAAACCCTAAAAGTGGACTAGAAACCCTAGGAAGCGAGCTAGGTTTAGTAGATATTGATGGCATGATTAATAATAGGAAATTGTATGCATATTTCAGGATCTCATAATGTGCTTGCTTGCCTATTTGGATTTCTTGAATCTGCAATCAAAAGTATGTGGTTATGCTTATGAATATCCCAAATTAGTTTTCTGAGGATTTTCAAGGTTTTTATCGGTGACTTGAATTAAACTGTTGGATGCATTTAATTCTTGCAAATTATAATGTGGATATGACTATCACTTAAGATATGTGCCTACTAGATCAGATCCTAGTCCCCTCTATAGCTTAATGGTTTGACCAAGTACATGGCTACCTATGGGGTAGGTCCATCAGGTCATTGGATGACTTAGTACATGGCTACCAATGGGGTAGGTCCATCAAGTCACCTTGAGTCAGGGATTGGGCTACCTTTGGGTAGGGCCATGCGACTTTATAACCCTAAGTATTGGCTACCTGTGAGGTAGGGCCATGGGGGTAAGGATCTACCATAGAGAGAGGTAGTATCCAAGTCTACTGCAGGGACATCACATAGATAGGGGATATGTAAGGATTGAATAGTATTTCTTAAGACGTAATCTTGGTTGTTAAATGATAATTGGATAATTACATTGTTACCATAGTTGCACGATTATTGTTTCCCCCATATACCAGCTTTATGCTGACCGACGTTTTGTTTGTCGGCGTTTTAGGTACAAGTGAAAAGAACAAACAGTAAAGTGGCACATGTGGAATTAAATGAGAATTAAAGTGCAAAGGAGGATTAGTAGAATAGACTCTGGATCTGGATAGAAATAGTTAACCAAGTTTTTGAAAAAGGTATGCAAAGTTTAATTTTATTACAAACTTTCAGTTTAGTTTAGTTGAATTTGATAATTATTATTGATTATTTGTTGAACCTTTGATCCGAAAATTGGGATAACGACTTTGGCATCTTGGTCTCCCTTAATTGGGGGTTATTGGGAGGTGGGGTCATTACATTTGGTATCAGAGAATAGGTTCCTCATTTAATATGTAATAATCATTAAATTTTACAAACTCTGTAGAACCCAAGGGAGTTATTAGAGGAAATTTCTGAAAGATAGAGGTGTCTAGAAAAGGATCATGCTCGGGGGCTGGTAATATTCTCCTCCACACCGCTAGTCATAATATGAGGACTCCCAGATCCGTGTGACTGCCTAGCTAAAGTCTCAGGATTTGACTCAAAATAAGATACCTTTAGGAATCTCTCATCTTATTCATCCCTTCTCAACTCAAATGTTGTTAAGTATTATAAGGATTAGGGTTTTCTCTCTTTTCCTCACCCTCTTGAGGTATGGGTAAGGTTAATAAGGTTCACAGAATCCTCCACCAAATTAATGAAAAGCATGTAAATAAGATGTCATGGACATAAACTTAATAGATTAAGCGTAAAGTAAAGAATAGATACATGCTTAGGTTGTATGACATGAGTTGTCATTGCCCTCAGGTGAGACCTGAGGCTAGACCTTCTTGTCAGGAGGATAGGTTAAGAGAGTTAGTCTTGGAGGTAGAGACCTCCATTATAAGTAGAGACCTGGCACATCCTCTAAGGATGATGCTAACCCTAACCCTAAGTGGAGGTTAGAGAGAGAGATGACACAAAGAGTTAGATGTCATGGTAGACTAGATGTTTGGATGGACATGCCTTGGATGCCATATGAGCCATGAGAAGTTTGATGACTGAGTACCTTTGGCGACCCAACCCTGGGAAGGGTCATGCATGTTAGAGTGAAGGATAGCTCCTTCAATGATGAGGTTGGTGAAGGACCTATAGAAACCCCATGAGTGTATATGAATAGGGCATAGTAGGCACCCATAATACGTCAGTAGTGTGAGCAGTAGGTTGAAACCTTGGCCAAGGGAGTATGTGGGATAGCTGATGAGAAAAACATAAAGGGCTAGGGATAACCTTGAGAAAACATAAGTTTGAACATAGGCTTCACCATGTAGAGGTATGCTTGTGAGCTAGATCCATCTTCATGGAGAGAGGACCTCTAATAGTGAGGCTGGTTGTAGGGTTAGCTCTAGAGAGAGAGAGAAGGACCCCAAGCAAGAAGGTTGGAAGCCTAGACTCTGAGATATGATGAACAGTGGGAGTTGAGGATGATGTTTCTAGTAGCTATGTGCCTATGGTATATGTGTTTACCTTTTGAGATAGGAAGAAGAGTTCCTTAGACCTGGAGAGGTTTAGTAACAGGTTGTGAGGCCTTGTACCTTGTTGGATTTCCTTGAGGAGGACTCAACTCTGAAGTGTTGCTCGAGAAGAAGGATCATGGAATGTGCATGTCATACCATGTACATGCTTAGATCGTGGATAAAGGTTGAGCATGCAGTTGGACAGTTGTTGCATAAATAAATGAACCTAGGGTTCTTAGGCCTAAGAGGGGAAGTGGTGTACCTGATGCTCATGATGAGATTTGAGTTTCTATATATTCGAGCATGGTACTCCTTATGTTTAGAGGAAAGGGAAACCCCTTAAGTTTAAGGTATGTTTGATGAATCCCTCACCGCTAAGTGGATGACATGGGAAGGTATGATCGTGATCCAGTGTTGAGAAAAGAGAACAAGTATGACCTAGTACGGTTTAATAGGTGGTATGCTTATGCCTTAGTAGCTGCTGGGTAAGCATGCTCATGTGAATAAAACCCTAAGGATTTTTGTGACCTTGTTGTAAAGAGTTGTAGTTTCCTCCCATCCTGGGAGAGGAACCCTTTGGAAGGGTGTATACCAGTTTTGTGGGTTTTGAGGAAACCTAAAGAGGTCTCATAGGATCTTGAGAGGCTAAGTGAAAAGTACATGGTATGAGAATGAACCTGTAAACCCTTACATAACCATCTCTAAGTACATGTGGATGTGCTACCATTAAGGTAATCGGTATAGGGCCTGGCCAAGGTAGACAGGTCTCCATGACCCCTATGAAAGGATGAAAGTCAGCCCATGAATGTAGGGAGAGATGATGAAGGCTTGAGTAAGGTTCTAAGTTGGACATGTACTATAATAGAATCCTAAGTCTATCCTAGGGTCAGATAGGGGTAAGACCGATGGAAGTAGGAGTTGCCTAATTCCCTAGTTGCACATGACCATAGGGTCGGAGGTAACAACTATCATTGTCTAAGGGCCATGGGTTAGGAGATTGATCACCTTCATGAACTCATGGGACCCAAAGGACAGATGAGTAGGACACTCTCTGGATGCATACGGGAAGAGGGATGACCCCAAAAGAGTCGGCACCCTATAGATCTAGAGGAGATGACCAAGGGATGTGTGTTGCCCTTAGTAGGTTCGAGACCAATTTTCCATGGAAGTAACTTTGATATCGAGATGATTGTGATGTAGAGACATGTATGGCACAATTCAACTTAGATTTGAAGGTGTACTGGCAAGGTGGGATGTACCATCTCTACTCTTGGAACATGAAGAACTCTGTATTTGGACTGTAGCCAAATGCTTATTTCCTCTTGTTATGGGAGTGAGAGATAGGACAATACGCATGCCATACACCAAGGATAAAAGATGATGTGAGTTGGAACATTTCTATGAGGTATGAGGACATATATGATAACATGCCCTTGTGGAGTGAATGATACATGGATGGTTTACAAAGAAGGTAGTCATCCTATGAGGATGTTTTATCATGAGCTATGAGTTATACAAGTTTGAGTTCGAAAAACCAGAGAATAAGCTCAGAGTTTTCTTGATGAAGATAGACTTAGAGCTGAGATGAGGTAATAAGTGGAATACCTGGAGGTGTATGTCTTCAACGTTACCTTACACCTAAGGATGTGAAGTGGTAATGGATGCTCTGGATGAGATGAAACTACCTAGTTTAGCTAGAGGCTAGAAGAGGTTGTTAGGTTAACCTTCAATTGGAAAAGAGATAAGTTTGGCTAACACTCAGATGTAACAATAATGGTTGATCAAGTTAATGGTTGTTTGGTTAGCCACCTTAGTCATTGATGCAATGAAAGGATGGTTGTAGAACCTCAGATGCATTTCTCTGAAAAGGAAGGTGTGGAAACCCCGATTAGAATGGTTTAGGGTTTCTGAGGAATCGATCTTAAGGAATCATGACAATATAGGAGATCATGATTTAAGATTACCATATACCATGGTACTACCAAGATAATAAGTGACAATAGTACTTTGGATGCTTAAGATGAAGTTGCATGGGGTATGTTGCCATGCGAGCCATGAGGTGAAGGACAAACACCAGTAACCCAGTGTATTGACATAGAGGATAAAGAATCCCTGAGAAGGAATGGGAGTTCATCACTATGGATGTTGTAAGTCTCCCCTAGACCAAAGAAGGTCAAGATGCAATATGGGTTATGGTAGATCACCTTACCTAGATGACATGAGAAAGAAAGAGTACTGTCAAGGGATAGATCTGGTTGAACTACATATGAGAGAGATGGTTCAACTATGCCAGGATGTGAGTTCAAAAGTTCTTGAGTATAACCTAAACATACACTTCCGTAAGGTGGAAGTAGATACATGAAGAACTTGATGTTAGTACAGTTTATCACCCTAACTAATGGTTAGTATGATCCAGACTAGAGGGTCTGATGAGAGCATGTGTGCTCGTTCAGGGTGATACATGGGAGATAGTTCTTGTCTTCAGTAAGATGAGATGATAACCACCATAGCCAGTATCGGTATGTAAAGAAGCTCTGCAAGGGAGGTTGTGTCGGTCACCACTTCATTAAGATGATGTTGGTGAAGGGACCTCGTGAAGGTCAAGAAAGGACTACAGTGTGTGCAGATGAAGTCGCCTTGATCATGCAATGGCTGAAAGGAGCCCAGAGATGACATGAGTTGTAAGCTGATGCAAAATAGACTGACATGCAGATCACTGTGGGGGAATATGTGACATGAAAATCCGACCCCTCTAAGTTATATCTAAGAGAGCTCAGTCCCTGATGCATGGGTTCTTTTGACATGGTTTGGTGGAGAAGGTTAAGTTTGACCTTACCCTTCAGGATAAAGTAATGTGTGATGAGTTCCATGTGTCCAATTTAGAGCACTATGTGAGGTACCTAGACCATGTGCAGAGAAATGAACCTAGTGAGCCCCAAGGGAGGCTGAAATGACTTGAGTCACCTATGACGTTTATAGATGCCAAGGTGAAAGAACTCAGAGAAAGGAATATGTGATGATAAAGGTTCTTTGGAAGTACCATGGATAGGGCAAAGCCACATAGGGGACAACAATGGACATGTAAAAGTCTTATCCTGAATTGTTGGTTTGCTTGATGGAATTTTGAGGACAAAATTCCTATAAGAGGGGAAGGATGTTACAAACCCAACTTTTGGGTTCTTTTGGTGAGGAATGTAATTTCTCATATTAATGATATTGGAACAAATAATGATATAACTTGTTTTGAATAAATGGATTTTATTTACAATAGCCTTGATGATTGTTTTGTGGGCTTTATTAGCTATTGGGCCCAATAACAAGATAAAGACAAAAGGAATTCCATTATTAATAAGAGATGGAGAAAAGAAAGATGTAGAAACCTCTAGAAGGAAAAAGTATATAATCCAAAGGTGGATTTCATGCCTCTTGGGTTCCTTGGGTTCCAAGGAGTCCAAAGTTGCAAATATAATGCAAAAAAGAAAAGAAAAGATCCATTAAATATTTCTTTATTAAGAAAGAAATTGAAAACAATGATAAAATGTGGAAAATAAGTGAAAAGAGGTATAATTAAGTTATCCTTGATGGATTTTCGTATCCAAAGGATTCCTAATATTAAAAGGAATATCAATGAGGAAAATAAAAAAGAAAGAGAAAGAGAAATCCTCAAAAAGAGATATTTTGGTAAGAAATAAACAAGATAATGAGAAAATATTAGAAATAAATGTATCTAGAAGGATAATAAGTATCCTTAAAAAGGAATTTCTAAATATTAGTGTTTCTTGGGATCCAGGGAGTCCCAATGAAGGAAAAAGAAAGATAAAAAGCAAATAAAACAAAATAAGAGGATAATGTGATACATCATTAATGACTTATTGATAATATCAAAAAGAGATGTTTTTGAAATAGAATTTTGTTCCAATGGGTTAAAGGGAAAGTACTAAATGAATAAAATAAGTGATTCTAATATCTACAGAATAAATATTATTAAAAGATAATTAGGAGAGAGAGGAACTTGCTTCCTATCTAAGGAATATGACTTCCTATTGGAATTAGGACTTGGATCTCGTGGATGAGCATCCTAGGGCATATCTACCCTCCCCTATATAAGGGGTACCACCCTGGGCCGAGTCCGGAAGATCCCACACATCATCCTCTGCTCTTCTTCCTCGTTTTCATCCATAAACCCAAACCATGAGTAGCAGCATGAGCACAGAGCTAGATGGAGCCAATGAAAGGTCACGATGGAGCCATGATGTGCCACGATGCCAAAGAGCAACTTGGCCATCGAAACCGTGCCCTGGAGCGTGCATAACAGCAGCCACCAGGCTGCAGTGACAGCCGCAAGAGCATGGATGACAAGCGAGGAACCGGCCACCTTGACCAAGAACTGGGGACGCTCCGTGTGCGCCAGAGCATGGCAGAGGTAGAGCATCAACTTCTGGTGAGTTTCGAGTCCAAACCTGGGAGGGAGAGCCTCACCAAGGGCCGCCCTCAGCAGCCGATGTTGCTGATCCGAGGTTGAAGACAACCTATCGATCAATGGATAAAAATACCCCTCCGGGGAATAAAGGGCGGGCAACTTATGTGAGGGTAAAAGCGTAAATCCGATATGTTTCCAAAGAGCAACGTTGCATGGAAAATGAGTGACGTGGCGTGCGCTGATTGGCCCAAGTAAGATTTTATTGCAAAATTCATAACTAAATAATAGTTGCTCAGATATGTACATATAATATATGTATTTTTCTCATAAAAACGAGAGGAATTCAATTAAAATGGTTTTAGAGGCTAATTCCTCTTACAATTCGAAAAGTAATGGAAGTTATCAACTTTAATACTTTAATGATTAAGAAACCCTATTTTGAGATGATTAATGTATTTAGTAGGGTTTAATGGTTGATTAAAGTTTATATTAGCCTGTTAATCATGAAAAGATACATTAAGGATGAAGTTGCACATAATTGCTTTAATTTAGAAGTTCATGTGCATAAATATGCTTTAATGGGCCTTGAAACCCTAATATTAGTAAATGTGACTCATAATGGTTATAATTATTCAAAATCATGAATAAAGTTGAGATATGATAATTCCAAGCTATTTCAAGTATAAAAGTTCCTATTTGTGGATAAATACCCTTAATATAGAAATTAGGGTTTTCTAATGGATAAAGGTAGAATTAATGACAAATAGAGTTCATATGTGAATTATACCGTAATGAACTATGAATTGATGATAAATAAGCATAATGATCTTGTCATGGATTGAAAGGATAAAATTGGTAGCTTTAATGTAAAAGAGGCTTAATGGACTTAATTGATGGTTAATTATGCTTTTTCTGATATCAGGGTTATATGTTGTTAAAAGATAACCTTAGTATATTTCATGATGAATAGATGAGATAATTTGGGTTTGTGATCTTTTGTATAAAATTAGGGTTTAAAATAGTAAGAGATGAAGGGAAACCCTAATTGCAATGAAAACCCTAAAAGTGGACTAGAAACCCTAGGAAGCGAGCTAGGTTTAGTAGATCTTGATGGCATGATTAATAATAGGAAATTGTATGCATATTTCAGGATCTCATAATGTGCTTGCTTGCCTATTTGGATTTCTTTAATCTGCAATCACATGTATGTGGTTACGCTTATGAATATCCTGAATTAGGTTTCTGAGGATTTTTGAGGTTTTTATCGGTGACTTGAATTAAACTGTTGGATGCATTTAATTCTTACAAATTATAATGTGGATATGACTATCACTTAAGATATGTGCCTACTAGCTCAGATCTTAGTCCCCTCTGTGGCTTAATGGTTTGACCTAGTACATGGCTACCTATGGGGTAGGTCCATCGAGTCATTGGATGACTTAGTACATGGCTACCAATGTGGTAGGTCCATCAAGTCACCTTGATCAGGGATTGGGCTACCTTTGGGTAGGGCCATGCGACTCTATAACCCTAAGTATTGGCTACCTGTGAAGTAGGGCCATGGGGGTAAGGATCTACCATAGAGAGAGGTAGTATCCAAGTCTACTGTAGGGACAACACAGAGATAGGGGATATGTAAGAATTGAATTGTAAAGAGGCGAGACCACCTCTTTACTAAAATTTAAAGGAAATACAAACATCCACAATTTTAACAAAATTTAGAGACTTTGAGGATGATTGCATAATATTCCAAGTAAATAAGCATGATTCCAGATACATAATAAAATGTAAATAGCAGCGGAAAGAAAGAAATAATAAGCCTTTGCATGGATTTATTGTTTATTACAAGAATAATTTCTAAAAGAAAAGATAAGATAAGCAGGATCTAGCTACAACAACCTAGCCATCCTTTCCAAAAGCTAAAGATCAACTCTGGAGGGAAACTTCCTTCAAGCTTATCCTTCACCTTGCACAACACTGGCACCCGGGTGGTTGGGAAGACACCCAGCAAGAGGAAAAGAGAGAAAAGTATGTGTTACAAGATTATTCTAAATGTAGCAAGAAAGTTGTAACAAGTAAAATAGGATTAGAGATTTATTGAAAAGTGAGACATCAAAGAGTATGAGGCTTTTTATAATGAAACTTGCCAATAACAAAATAAATAAGGGTTTTGCATGTAAATTAATATGTCTACCTAACTAAGTAGGGTTGAGGCACCTATCGGACCTCTAACCTTAGGTGAGGGGAGAATAAGACATTCCCAGTCACCTATAATATATTATGGGGAGAATTATAAACATTCCCCTAGGGCGATTATATACATGCCCTCTATGGGTGGTTGTACATAAGTACCACTACTTTACATTTAAATAGAACATTTAATTACATGCTAGCAAAGAGTTATGGAAAGATTAATCAAAAGATTTAAATAACATGGCAGTGGGGTATGAAAAACTCGAACAAGATAATTCTACAACTAATTTTGAGGCAATAAACAATTTAGGTTTCAAGAATCAAGAATTAGTTCATATTAAGCCTCATTAGGGAACATGGGTATTGGTATAAAACTTTTCCCAACTAAAGGGATAGATGCACATACCTTAGCCTCAGGTGTTCTAGAACCCTCTTTCCAACCCTTCACATGAAATCAGAACCCACTTTCCCTAATTCATCATTAGATCTACTAATTAGAATTATATGCACTCATTAAAGATTGAAAACCCTAATATTACTAACTCTTCGTGCAAACCATCGAATTAGACTCCAAAAACCTCATCATCATCTTAGTTAGGGTTTTCTGATCAAGATAACATATAATATTGTATATTTTGAAAATATGGACTTTTAGGGTTAATTTTGGTGATTTTTAGTTAATTAAATTGACTCTAAAAATACGTTTCCGCAAACATAAAAACCAAAACTCAAAAACATTTGTAATGAATAGATCTTGACCTCCTGATTTCAAAACACTATATATTTTTAATTTTTGACATCAGAAATAATTTATATGATTTATTCTGTCTCGACCAATCATAGTCTGCCACACAGGCAAGGCATGAGTGCACAAAGAAAAGGAACAAGGGGAGTGGGTCCCACGCTGCTGACCTGGCCCAATGGTCACCCTGCACACGCGGGCACCCAGCAACCTCCCAGCAGACGATCGCAAGTTCGGGTCAACGCGGTCAAAGAAAGACGAAAAGACAAGTTGGCCCCTAGCGCGATGCAAAGGATAACAAGGAACGTTAGGGGGTAAAATAGTAATTTGGGCGGGGATCATCCCCTTCCCACAGCCCCGCGCCATTGCTTCTCGAAGCAGCAGGCTGCGGCCGGCCAAAAATTGGGGAAAAACCCAATACTCGACCAAACACAAAAACAACAAAATAGAAAGAAAAGGGGGAAGGATTCAGACCTGCTAGTGTCGTCAATTAGACCGAAGATGAAGGGAAGAGGGTGCGAGAGGCGCCGCAAACCGGAGGTCCTCGGCGGCTAGATGGAGACCCAAACTTTTACGAAAACCGAAATTGAAGGCACAGACGAGTTGCTAAGGTCATGGCGGTACTAGGGACTTAGATATATATAGGCAAGGGACCCTATACTAGGGTTTAGGTAGGGGAAGGTACAGGGGGTCGGCGCCCTAGTTGAGCATTTCTCCTACACTCACCAAATTCCACAAATTTTGGGATAAACCTATGCAGAAACGCGCAAGGAATCCAACGAAGCAAGTTTGAGCCAAATTCGTCGATTAAAACTCTAGATAATTCGATTTGAAAAATCGAGAAAACAAAGGCTTGTTGCCTTTTACGACTAGAGGAAGGAGACGACTGTGAGTCATCCGATCAGTGGACCCGGGTCCACAAAGGACTCTAGGCCGTCCGATCGCGCGAATGAGACAAGGAGTAGATTGCTAATAAAATTCGACCAAAATTAAATAAATTCCTAAATGTTTTTCCCTCCCTTCATTTGGAGGCTCAAACGTTGTCCAAAAATTACCAAATTTTATATTTTGACTTATTTTGACCCGTAGAATCCAAATATGGAGTTAGTTTTTCCTTTTGAGAAAGTTTGATTTGTAAAATAATTAAAATGTCATTTTCTCTTTCCTCCTTCAAAAGAGGTGATAACATTATCTAAATTTTGTGTAACTTCACCCATAAGTCTCCCTAAGGGATTGGAACACGATTTTGTAATTATCTTTACAAGTTGAGATCATTTATTCATTTATTAAATAAATAGAAGTTTCTACACACTTTCTCTCTCCTATTTTATTAATTATTCAAACATTATCCCAATTAGTTGCAAATTTTCCCAGAGGCTTATTTTTATGTTTAGAATACGAATTTGGAGTTATTTTTCTGATTTGAGAACATTAGGTATTTTATTTTACTTTATTGTCATATTTCCTATTTTCTTTTGATAATGTCATTAATATTTATATTTTGGTTCCACTTTAAATGATACTTGGCCCTTAAGTTACTTTTTGATCAAGGAAACGAATTTGAGTGTCAAATTATCATGATGGGTTTCCAATTATAAATTTTGGTGCAATATCTTTCTCATTATCCTCTTCTATCCATTAATTCCTATATTGTTTTTAATTATTGCATTTATCTTCTCCCTTATATAAAATTCAGATTTTCTCTTATTCCTCTTATTATAGGAAGTGATAGAAAGTTCTAGGATGAAATATTTTATTCTTTTTATTGCTTAGTGTACAATTTGCACTTTAGGCCCATTATCTAAAATCTAACTGAGGTATTTGTGCATACAACCCCATATTAAGAATATATGGGAAACATTTATCCAATAACCATCATAATTTCACTAAATCAAGTCCAAAGACATATGGAACGAAAATGAAGGACAAAACTTATAGAAAAGGGTACAAAGAGGTACATAGAGGATTTCAGTATGTTACAACACTCCACCCCTTAGAAAGGATTTCGTCCCCGAAATCTCATACAAAAAGGGAAGGGTGAGTACGTAACATCTCATCTTTCAACTCCCAAGTGGTTTCTTATAAACCATGATATCTCCACAAAACCTTTACTAACTCTATCTCCTTATTCTTCAGCTGCTTTACTAGGGAGTCAAGGATCCTCACAGGTAGTTCTTCATAAGTCAGATTCTCATTAATCTCCACAGGTTCAATAGTGAGTACATGAGATAGATCCTTTACGTACTTCCTCAACACAGAAACATGGAACACATTGTGGATCTTATCATAAGCAGGAGGCAAAGCTAAGCGATATGCACAATCTCCCACTTTATCTAAGATTTCAAATGGCCCAACATAGCGAGGACTCAACTTGCCTTTTATTTTAGATCTTGCAATAGAACGTATAGGCTTGATCTTTAGAAAAGCATAGTCTCCCACTAAGAAGCTTACATCAGACCTCTTTTTATCAGCATACATCTTCTGTCTGTCTTGAGCAGCTTTCATCCGTTTCTTTATCAGCTGTACCTTCTCAAGCATCATATGTATGTCATCAGTCTTCACTAGGGAACGTTCACCAACATCATCCCAGTGCAAAGGCGAACAATAAGGTCTACCGTAGAGAGATTTAAAAGGTGACATGCCAATACTTGCTTGGTAGCTATTGTTGTAAGCGAACTCTACCAACGGTAGATACCGATCCCAAGCACTACCCCAATCCATCACACAAGCACGAAGTAAGTCCTCCAGAATATGAACTGTTCTCTCAGACTGACCATCAATTTGCAAGTGGTATGCAGTACTGAAACGCAGATCAATACCCATCTCTTCTTGAATCTGACCCCACAAGCGAGAAGTGAATTTTGGGTCTCGATCAGAAACTATCATAGTAGGAACACCATGCATACGGACTATCCACTCCACATATAATTGAGCCATCTCAGCAACTTTATACGTGGTTTTGAAAGGCAAGAAATGAGCAGATTTTGTAAGCCGATCAATCACCACCCAGACAGCATCATAACCTTTCTTGGACTTAGGGAAACCGGTAACAAAGTCCATTGTGATCTTCTCCCACTTCCATTCTGGAATCTCAAGAGGATGAAGAAGACCACCGGGTCATTGATGTTCAATCTTGACTTTATGACATGTTAAGCACTTTGCCACGAACAGAGCTATATCATTCTTCATGTTCTTCCACCAGAAGCTTCGTTGTAAGTCCTTGTACATCTTAGTTGTGCCAGGGTGAATGGTGTACTTGGACCCATGGGCTTCACTCAGAACCTTCTGTCTTAGATTACCAGCATTGGGAATCCACAACCTTTGTCTGAAGTAGACAACACCATCCACTCTGACAGAGAAGTCATATTGTGGTTTCTTAGATAAAGCTTTCATCTCTTCAAGCTCAGAACTCTCTATCTGTACAGTCACGAATTCTGAGATCCAGGTTGGTGTAACGGTCAAACTGGCCATATGAACACACAACTTGTCTTCATCCACTGAATCGTCAGGCTGAGGTCTCCAACTGGCCACATGTTCAAGGTTTTCCCATACTGAACATCTCAGTGCAGCACAAAAAGCATCCTTCTTGTGACTTAGAGCATCAGCTACAACATTTGCTTTACCAAGATGATAGGTGATGGTGAAGTTGTAATCTTTAAAATATTCCATCCACCTACATTGTCGTAAGTTCAGATCCTTCTGAGTCAACAAATATCTCAAACTCTTGTGATTAGAAAAGACTTCAAACTTTTCACCATAGAGATAGTGTCGCCCGATCTTCAAAGCATGAACTATGGCAGTAAGCTCCAAATCATGCGTAGGCCAATTTGATTCATTAGGTTTCAACTGTCGAGAAGCATAGGCGATCACCTTTCCGTCTTGCATCAAAACACACCCCAAGCCTTGTCGGGATGCGTTAGTGTAGATGACATAGGGTATGCCCTCAATAGGAAAAGCAAGCACGGGAGCAGAAGTCAGACTCATCTTCAACTTTTGAAAACTATCCTCACATTTAGGGGTCCATGAGAACTTGACCTCCTTCCGAGTCAGCTTGGTCAAAGGTAAAGCCAACTCAGATAACCCTTTGATAAACTTCTGATAGTAACCAGATAGACCAAGGAAACTAGGGATTTCAGACGGGTTTTTTGGAGGATTCCACTTTGTCACAGCTTCTACCTTCGTAGGATCAACAACTATATGACCGGCAGAAATCACGTGACCAAGAAACATAACTTCCTTTATCCAGAACTCACATTTTGAGAATTTTGCATACAGTTGATTTTCTCGCAATGTGCTGAGTACAATCCGTAGGTGCTCACGATGTTTCTCTAACATCTCAGAATAAACAAAAACGTCATCAATAAACACCACTACGAACTTGTCAAGATATGGGCGGAATACTCGATTCATCAGGTCCATGAACGCAGCAGGGGCATTTGTCAAACCAAAAGGCATGACCATGAATTCATAATGCCCATAATGAGTTCTGAACGCTGTCTTCGGGACATCACCATCCTTTACACGCATCTGGTAGTAACCAATTCACAGATCCATCTTGGAGAATATGGTGGCTGACTTTAGCTGATCGAATAAGTCGTCGATGCGCGACAACGGATAACGGTTCTTCACTATCACTTGGTTAAGCATGCGGTAGTCCATACACATCCGCAAAGATCCATCCTTCTTCTTCACGAATAGGACAGGAGCTCCCCAAGGGGAAACACTATGGTGGATGAAGCCCATGTCGAGAAGCTCTTCAAGCTGCTTCTTCAACTCAGCCAGCTCGGCAGGGGCCAAGCAGTATGGTGGCTTTGATATTGGTGAAGTTCCAGGTATAAGCTCGATGGAGAATTCCACCTCGCGAGTTGGTGGCAACCCGGGAAACTCCTCGGGAAAGACATCTGGGAAGTCCTTCACCACATCAACATGATCTAGAGCAGGAGGTGTAGCATTGAGAACTATGGAGACTAGAAAGGCTCTACACCCTTGCGAGATAAGCTTTTCAGCTTTAATGGCAGAGATGACAAACTGTCGCTCTTCTTGCTTCTTGCCCTTGACACACACTTTTGCTTCATCAGGATGAACCATCCTAACCTTTGATTCCTCACAGTACAAAATTGCTTTATACTTCTTTAAACAATCCATACCCAGGATGATGTCAAAGACGGTCATATCAAGCAAGACAAAAACTGTGGGAAACATTATCCCAGATATACAGAGGTTCAAGGTAGGAGTTTGGAGGTACGAGGAGCATATTTTACCACTAGGGGTTTTAACATCTAACACATGATCCATATACTCGTATTTGATCTCAAGCATAGAGGCAAACTGACAAGATATGAAGGTATTGGAGGAACCAGAATCAAACAGTGCTTTTAAAGGATGCATATTAAGGTGTAGTGTACCTTCAATCACTTCATTGCCTTCACCTTCTTCTTCAGCATTGAGAGCAAACACTCTCCCATTCCACCTTTCCACTGGCGGACGTCTCGGGTTCTGGTTGTTGTTGTTATTATTGTTGTTCTGCGGCGGCGGGTTCTGTCTTGGCTATTGCGGCTGCGGGGCATTATTCTGCCCTTGCTGGAAATGGGGGCAGTTGGGTCGGATGTGCCCGAATTGGCCGCACTCATGGAAGGTTGGTGGAGGATGGTTGCCATTACGAGCAGGTGCATTGTTGGCGGGGCATCTGCCAGGAGGATGGTGGTGATTGCACCTGTTGCAGCGATCACATCCACGGTTCTCATGCCAGTTCAGATTCTTCCTTTTGTTGTTGAAGCCATTAGAAGCTTGAAACCCTGGATATGACTCAATGGCGAGAGCCTTGTCCACCATCTGTTGAAAAGTGAGTGGAAGCTGCGGAATGAGGCTTCGACCCACATGATAGTTCAGGCCTTCCAAGAATAAGGTTGCTCTTCTGTCAGCTCCAAGGTCGGTGGCGTAACGTTCTAGCAGTAGAAATTTCTGAACGTAGTCGGCCACACTCATGCTTCCTTGCTTGAGACTGTAAAACTTAGTCTCCTTCTTCCTAAAGAAAGTAGGGAAGATGTACTTCTCCCTGAACAGCTTCAGAAACTGGGTCCACTCCATGGAAGAGGTGTCCCGGGTGTGGGCAACACCGTTCCACCAAACGTGTTCCGGTCCATCCAGCACGTATGTCGCGAACCGAACCTTCTGGTGAGGAGGGCATGCCATTCCCTCAAAGGTCCGATCTAGGGCCAACACCCAGTCATCGGCTTTGTCCACCATGTTAGGCTCACTTTTGCCCTTAAAGTAGGGCGGCTGCATCTTGATGAAGTCAGTGAGGGTGAACTCCCTTGGCTTGTTGGCAGCAGCAACAATGCTGTTGAGTTGCCCCATCATGGTGGAAGATAGAAACTGACGTAGCATCGCCAGTTCTTGCTCAGGTGTGAAGGCAGGAGTACCAGAAGCAGGTTGGTTGACCGTAGGAGTCGCAGGAGTGTTGGGGTCGTTAGGGGTCAACTCCTAGTTCACGTTGTCAAACAAGTCACCTCTCCTGAAAATTAGGATTATCATATTAGGTTCTCAGGAGTATAGAATCATAGATGAGAAGAGAATAGAAATAGAGATGAGAAAAGGATAACTAGAATGCTATTGCCTAAAAGCATACTATTTCAGGCAATTTGTATCAGTGCAAGCCAGGCCAGATCATATGGGCATGGGAGTCCTCGTATACCAAGCTAGTGGTGCGGAGGAAAATTTTGCCAGCCCCCGATGCCCTGATTCTTTCCAGACACCCTTGCTTCAACTGCATGCCCTAATAGTTTCCTAAAGGCTCTGATACCATGCTGTAAAGAGGTGAGATCACCTCTTTACTAAAATTTAAAGGAAATACAAACATCCACAATTTTAACAAAATTTAGAGACTTTGAGGATGATTGCATAATATTCCAAGTAAATAAGCATGATTCCAGATACATAATAAAATGTCAATAGCAGCGGAAAGAAAGAAATAATAAGCCTTTGCATGGCTTTATTGTTTATTACAAGAATGATTTCTAAAAGAAAAGATAATATAAGTAGGATCTAGCTATAACAACCTAGCCATCCTTTCCAAAAGCTAAAGATCAACTCCGGAGGGAAACTTCCTTCAAGCTTGTCCTTCACCTTGCACATCACCGACACCTGGGTGGTTGGGAAGACACCCAGCAAGAGGAAAAGAGAGAAACGTATGTGTTACAAGATTATTCTAAATGTGGCAAGAAAGTTGTAACAAGTAAAATAGGATTAGAGATTTATTGAAAAGTGAGACATCAAAGAGTATGAGGCTTTTTATAATGAAACTTGCCAATAACAAAATAAATAAGGGTTTTGCATGTAAATTAATATGTCTACCTAACTAAGTAGGGTTGAGGCACCTACCGGACCTCTAACCTTAGGTGAGGGGAGAATAAGACATTCCCAGTCACCTATAATATATTATAGGGAGAATTATAAACATTCCCCTAGGGCGATTATATACATGCCCTCTATGGGTGGTTGTACATAAGTACCACTACTTTACAATTAAATAGAACATTTAATTACATGCTAGAAAAGAGTTATGGCAAGATTAATCAAAAGATTTAAATAACATGGCAGTGGGGTATGAAAAACCCGAACAAGATAATTCTACAACTGATTTTGAGGCAATAAACAATTTAGGTTTCAAGAATCAAGAATTAGTTCAGATTAAGCCTCATTAGGGAACATGGGTATTGGTATAAAAATGTTCCCAACTAAAAGGGTAGATGCACATACCTTAGCCTCATGTGTTCTAGAACCCTCTTTCCAACCCTTCACATGAAATCAGAACCCACTTTCCCTAATTCATCATTAGATCTATGAATTAGAATTATATGCACTCATTAAAGATTGAAAACCCTAATATTACTAACTTTTCACACAAACCATCAAATTATACTCCAAAAACCTCATCATCATCTTAGTTAGGGTTTTCTGATCAAGATAACATATAATATTGTATATTTTGAAAATATGGACTTTTAGGGTTAATTTTGGTGATTTTTAGTTAATTAAATCGACTCTAAAAATATGTTTTCGCAAACATCAAAACCAAAACTCAAAAACATTTTTAATGAATAGATCTCATCTTCCTGATTTCAAAACACTATCTATTTTTAATTTTTGACATCGGAAATAATTTATACGATTTATTCTGTCTCGACCAATCATAGCCTGCCACGCAGGCAAGACATGAGCGCACAAAGCAAAGGAACAAGGGGAGTGGGCCCCACGCTGCTGACCTGGCCCAATGGCCATCTTGCGCGCGTGGGCACCCAGCAACCTCCCAGCAGACGATCGCAAGGCCGGGTCAACGCAGTCAAAGAAAGACAAAAAGACAAGTTGGCCCCTAGCGCGATGCAAAGGATAACAAGGAACGTTAGGGGGTAAAATAGTAATTTGGGCGGGGATCATCCCCTTCCCACAGCCCCGCACCATTGCTGCTCGAAGCAGCAGGTTGCAGCCGGCCAAAAATTGGGGAAAAACCCAATACTCGACCAAACACAAAAACAACAAAACAGAAAGAAAAGGGGGAAGGATTTGGACCTGATGGTGCCGTCAATTAGACCGAAGATGAAGGGAATAGGGTGCGAGAGGCATCGCAAACTGGAGGTCCTCGGCGGCTAGATGGAGACCCAAACTTTTATGAAAACCGAAATTGAAGGCACAGACGAGTTGCTAAGGTCATGGCGGTACTAGGGACTTAGATATATATAGGCAAGGGACCCTATACTAGGGTTTAGGTAGGGGAAGGTAGAGGGGATTGGCGCCCAGTTGGGCGTTTCTCCTACACTCGCCAAATCTCACAAATTTTGGGATAAACCTGTGCAGAAATGCGCAAGGAATCCAACGAAGCAAGTTTGAGCAAAATCCGTCGATTAAAACTCTAGATAATTCGATTTGAAAAATCAAGGAAACAAAGGCCTGTTGCCTTTTATGACTAGAGGAAGGAGACGACTGTGAGTCATCCGATCAGTGGACCTGGGTCCACGAAGGACTCTGGGCCATCCGATCGCGCAGATGAGACAAGGAGTAGATTGCTAATAAAATTCGACCAAAATTAAATAAATTCCTAAATGGTTTTCTCTCCCTTCATTTGGAGGCTCAAACGTTGTCCAAAAATTACCAAATTTTATATTCTGACTTATTTTGATGCGTAGAATCCAAATATGGAGATAGTTTTGCCTTTTGAGAAAGTTTGATATGTAAAATAATTAAAATGTCATTTTCTCTTTCCTCCTTCAAAAGAGGTGATAACATTATCTAAATTTTGTGTAACTTCACCCATAAGTCTCCCTAAGGGATTGGAACACGATTTTGCAATTATATTTACAAGTTGAGATCATTTATTTATTTATTTATTAAATAAATAGAAGATTCTACACACTTTCTCTCTCCTATTTTATTCATTATTCAAACATTATCCAAATTAGTTGCAAATTTGCCCAGAGGCTTATTTTTATGTTTAGAATACGAATTTGGAATTATTTTTCTGATTTGAGAACATTAAGTATTTTATTTTACTTTATTGTCACGTTTCCTATTTTCTTTTGATAATGTCATTAATATTTATATTTTGGTTCCACTTTAAATGATACTTGGCCCTTAAGTTACTTTTTGATCAAGGAAATGAATTTGATGGGTTTCCAATTATAAATTTTGGTGCAATATCTTTCTCATTATCCTCTTCTATCCATTAATTCCTATATTGTTTTTAATTATTGCATTTATCTTCTCCCTTATATAAAATTCGGATTTTCTCTTATTCCTCGTATTCTAGGAAGTGCTAGAAAGTTCTAGGACGAAATATTTTATTCTTTTTATTGCTTAGTGTACAATTTGCACTTTAGGCCCATTATCTAAAATCTAACTGAGGTATTTGTGCATACAACCCTATATTAAGAATATATGGGAAACATTTATCCAATAACCATCATAATTTCACTAAATCAAGTCCAAAGACATATGGAATGAAAATGAAGGACAAAATTTATAGAAAAGGGTACAAAGAGGTACATAGGGGATTTCAGTATGTGCCTACTAGCTCAGATCCTAGTCCCCTCTGTGGCTTAATGGTTTGACCTAGTACATGGCTACCTATGGGGTAGGTCCATCAGGTCATTGGATGACTTAGTACATGGCTACCAATGGGGTAGGTCCATCAAGTCACCTTGAGTCAGGGATTGGGATACCTTTGGGTAGGGCCATGCGACTCTATAACCCTAAGTATTGGCTACCTGTGAGGTAGGGCCATGGGGGTAAGGATCTACCATAGAGAGAGGTAGTATCCAAGTCTACTGTAGGGACAACACAGAGATAGGGGATATGTAAGGATTGAATAGTATTTCTTAAGATGTAATCTTGGCTGTTAAATGATAATTGGCTGATTAGATTGTTACCATAGTTGCACAATTATTGTTTCCCCCACATACCAGCTTTATGCTGACCGACGTTTTGTTTGTCAGCGTTTTAGGTACAAGTGAAAAGAACAAACAGTAAAGTGGCACATGTGGAATTAAATGAGAATTAAAGTGCAAAGGAGGATTAGTAGAATAGACTCCAGATGTGGATAGAAATAGTTAACCAAGTTTTTGAAAAAGGTATGCAAAGTTTAATTCTATTACAACCTTTCAGTTTAGTTTAGTAGAATTTGATAATTATTATTGATTATTTGTTGAACCTTTGATCCGAAAATTGGGATAATGAATCTGACCTCTTGGTCTCCCTTAATTGGGGGTTACTGGGAGGCGGGGTCATTACACCTGGTGTTGATGAATATTTTTGCAAGCCAATCTGGATTGACTAGTTCAACCTTTGAACTGGTCGGCTCGCCTCTTGGCTGGTTGTTAGGTCGTCTCACTGGTCATCTGGTTCCATCGGTCCACCATCTACTGGCTTCTCCAGTTGATCGGTTAGGTCCACTAAGCGGTCGGTCCGTCTCATCCTCCTAAACCTCCATGGTTCTTCAGTCGGTCTACTCATCTTCGGGATGACTTCTTCTTCATCATAACACAAAATAAACTATCCCACTTTTACATGATTATTTGAAAACCTCAAGTTACATTTGAGGGGATCAAGGGTAGGAAAGAATAAACTTTACATGGAGAAGAAAATATAGAGGCTCAATACGTAGACTAAGATAAGATGATCAACCAACCATACCACCATGCACATAATATAGGAGTTATTGGACATGACCGTGCTACACATCCACCATCAAACGCTTTTAGGGCGATGTGTGAAATTGCACACACACACACACACATATATATATATATATATATTAGTTTGGGATTATTGCGGTGTTTTGATTTGACAAGTCATTATTCACATTGCATGCAATAATAGAATGACAAAACCAAAATCTGATCATATTGATTATCCCATGATATAATAAATTGACGTTGGCTCTGATACGAGTGTAGGGAAATATGGCTACAAGATAGGAAGTAGAAACAAAAATTTTATGTACCATATTACCATGACCAACAGATCACATCAATTACTATTAGATAGGAAGAATGGTTTATGAGGATATACCTGGTCTTAGAGCAAGTCCAGCGACAATCCTTGTTGTTGTAGATGCACAACCCTAAATCCTAGTTGCATTGAGACTCGTCTGACTACTCCTCCAAGGAAACCAGACTCGAGCGTTGTCTTTTGCAACAACTCCTTGGTGTGATTCCGCTAGAGGTGTACACACCAGCCAACTAGGGTGGCTAGATGCACTCCACGAGGACAGAACACACGGGATGGGATCTTGCTTTCGAAATTTATAAAACCTAAACTGACTACCTATGTCTACTAAAACATTACACCCACAAGCACACAGGGTCGTGTCGTAGTATAGGAAGGTGGAAAGTAAAGGGTCGATCCACAGGGAAAAGAGGGGGCACTAGAGATAGGTTAGTTTAGCTAGGTTCCTACTATGGAGACTAGGGTTAAGGGTTTGAAGGTTGTTTTAATTGTTAAAATACTATGAACAAGCGAGGAATTAAAGACAAGAATAAAATCTATGTTAACCCTAGACTAGATTAAGACTAAGCAGGAAAGAAAGGACTAAGCTAGGTATGAAAAGGCAAATTACACTAAGGCAAGCAAGAGAGAATTAAAAGAACAATTAAAGAGCTACACTAGCATGAACAAGACAAGAGAAAAGCAAGAATCTAACAAAGCAATGAAAGAACTAATTAGGCTAAGCAAGCACAAAAATAGGGTTTCAAGCAGTAAAGAGATGTGTGGGTTGTTTAGGGGTATGAACTTATCACTTAAGTTGGGGAGTGACATATGAACATTATGATTCCATTTAGATTATCCAAACCAAACAACTAGTTAGAGTCTAATGAATTAACGTAAGCTACTAACTGGCCATGGATATATGCTAGGTTGTATATAGGGGAACTAATCCCTAACACCCCCTACTACCCTTACGAGGCTCAATTGGGTTAGGGATTAGGTATAATTCAATTAGAGTCTAATCAAGTCTAGGTTTCTAGATTAGGCATTACTAGGGCAATTAGGGGCCGAGGGTAGTAATGGGGAGGTGAGATTAGGGTTTGGACCCCAATTCCCCCACATTCTAGCCTTGAGAAGGCTCCATGCTAATTGTACTAGAATTACCTAATCTAGCTACTTAGATCTCTCACTTAGGTTTAGGGAGATTGATTAGGATGTAGGAATATGGGAGGAAACCTAGGGATCCAAGAATTGGACCTAGGGGCAAATCCCAAAATTCACACATATAAGAAATTTTCCTAAATTCCTAGGTGATTCCACACACAAACCAACAAGCAATCCATGGAGAATGAGATGCAAATAGAATATAATCATTAACAAATGGAATTACAATGTTTACATGCCATTTTCCCCCAACATGGGATCAAAGTAACATAATTTCCCCCAAACAGCCCACCCACAGGGGCCTAGCTACTCATAACAAAGCAAAATACAAAAAGAAAGGAGATAGAGGAAGAAGTAGCCATGGAACTCGGTGTAGATGAGGAATCTCCTCCCTCCAGCTGCTGCAAGGACATCCTCCTTCTTCTCCTTGGATGGAATGGAGTGGGATGATGGTGGGAAGTGGATGGAAGGCTTAGATATGGGGGGTTATGTGGTGGAAATGGTGAAATGAAATGGATTTGAGGTGGAGATGAAGTGGAATGGAGTGGAAGTGACAAGGGAGTGAAAATGGGACTCTAAGCAGCCAACCCCCCCGACCCCCAGCCACCACTAGGGCTTATATAGGGATCTAGGGGGTCTAGGGTTAAGTTAGGGGTAAAATGCGGAAAGTAGTGGAAAAATGGGTAGGTTTTGTAAGTAGCACGGCCGTGGTAGGTCACCACGGTCGTGGTGGGCAGGGTAGACCATGGCCGTGGTGGATGGGCATGGTCATGGGTTTATTCCATCAAAGTTAATTGGGTTTTGGTCGATTTTGGGTTGAAATGGCCATGACTGTGGTGGGTTGAGGGTAGCACGGCCGTGGTGGGATCTGGTAGCACAGTCGTGCTGAGCGGAACGGCCGTGGTGGGAGATGGTAGCATGGCCGTGGTGGGTGGTCGCAGTACGGCTGTGCTGAGTGGCACGGCCGTGGTAGAGTATGCTCTGCAGCTACTTCAAAATTGAGATTTTTCCTGTGATTTCTTCATTTGTAGCACGATAGTTCTGGTGTTACCACGACTTTGCTGGGGGCTTTGCTTGCACTTTGAGCTTCAAACTTCATTATCCATGGACTTCTTTGCTTAAGCTTGACTCTTGGCCACTAGGGGTAGGTTGGGGGAGCTGTGGGGACTTCTTTGGCCCCCTCCATCTCTCTCGTCCATCCAAGTGTGATCCAAGTACCTGAAAAACATGTAAATAATGTCCATAAGTGCATTTTACACAAATATGCATATTAAGGGAAATAACATGTAATCTAATAGGTATATAGGTGATTGAAATGAAAAATGCCACAAGATGAAGCCCTAAAATAGGGCTGAATCACCACCCCAAACTTGAAACATACTTGTTTCAAGTTTGCTCCAACTCAATCTCTCTACAAAATTTTCACAAGCAAGAAATGACAAATGCAATGCAAAGGATGATTATTGCTGAATAGGATCAATAGTGACTAAGTACAGGCATTCCACCTCTCTCCTCTCTTACTTTCACAATCCAACCATGAAAAGAGCACAAAGCATATGAACTTCAAATATAGCGCATAGAATACACAAGTTATCCATACTTCTTCCACAAAGTTATGGGTAAACTGTTTCATGATGGTGTTAATCAAGGATGACTAGTAGTGTTGTTTCACATTCATGCATTCAATCTTATATTTCAAATCATACCAAATGACCCATGTGGTTGCGGAAAAAGGCCAAATGAGCTAAGTTTGATGCTTCTTATCTCAATGGGTATGAAAGTGGAAGAAAGGGTTGCGGTAAGATTTTTGGAGTGTTTTTACACATCTTTTCTTTATTTGAATGCTCTTAAACAAGAGCATCCTTTTATTTTATTTTTTCTTTTCTTTTTCTTTGATTTTTCTTTGCCCTTGGTGTAGATAGGGCATATGGTGGATGGAGTGAAGTGGGGAGATAAAGATATGGCCACCCCAAATTTTTGGAGGTGGCCAAGACTGATTATGTGCACTAGGGCATCTTTTTATGAGGCGGAGGGATATGAAGATGGTGGAAGAATAGTCAGGTCAAAGACGGGTCATTGGTATGATTTTCCACATAAGACATCCTACATGAAAATTAATCCAATACTTCATCCTAGATATCACACCACATGAATGAACAAGATGAAATTGATATATCAATTAAGTGATTCTACAAACACTAAGCGTTCAAAGCTTGCTCAACTCACAATTCAACCAAATCAATCACAATCCTAAGAGAGGTGATGCACATGTAAAAAGTCAAACATTCATACCACTTAGAAACAAACAATGGTAATTCACTTGCATTTGTCAAAGGTCATCATTTTTACTTAAAATAGTAGAGATTGGGTCAAAACACACTTTTTAAACAAGAAATCTCAAATTTGGGTAAAATTGGCCAAAACTATGCCAAGTTGCCTCCAATCACATCTAATCCTATATTATTAAAGCTAAAGAAGCAAATCCTAGCCAAAACATGCTAAAATTACAAAAATCTACATGATATGCAATGCATGGAAAAAATAGCAACATTTTTGAAAATTACACAAAAATAGCAAGGAAGCAAACTACATGGCATGTAAGTATGCAAAAAAAGCACACAAAGTATGGAGACACAAATATGAGAGATGGTTATATTGTTCGGTCATCTTGAGAAAAAAATTAGAACAAGGAACATAGAAGAAAGTGGGGTAAATAGGGGCTTACCGCCCTACCACCCCAAACTTTTAAACCATGTTGTCCTCAACATGAAATAGAAGCTCAGAATGGTAGGGTAGAGGGCATGGAGTCATGGTAGATAAATGCCAAGAGGGGAGAGAGATCCCAATGTGTCCATTGAGCAGGGGATAGATTCCACGACCGTGGTGTGCACCGTTCCCATTTTAGAATGCACGCAACACGGCCGTGTTGTGTGGCATGGCCGTGTTGATATCCTTTCTATAGCTTCTCTACTGATTTGCAATTTTCTCCTAATTTTTGTTCTCCTCCTTGTCAATATCATCCATGCATCACTCTCCTTCCAATGTACCTATCCTAAAATGACATAAACAACAAAAACCATCAAGCATAAAGTGTATGTGTTTTCTTGGAAAGTGTAAAAGCAAAGCAAAAGTAACAAAAATTGAAGTTTGGGTGAAAAAATACCAAACCTAGGTGGGTTGCCTCCCACAAGCGTTAAGTTTCATGCCTTCAGCTGGGCTTGTTGTTCTTTCACCATCAACCATGGTCCAAAAACCAAATGTTTTCACCCCCATCATAAGCAATCCTCTCACATGCTTTCCTTGATTGATCTTCCTCCCAAGGGTCATGCAAGCTTTGTAAGTCTTTTTCAGCAATTCTCTCTCCTTGGGGATCAATATCATAGATCTTAATCAGCCTTAAGACCCTCAGAAATATCATGCCATAGGTTTTCTCTCTCTTAAGGAACGGGTCTTCATAGGCACCAAAGAGAGGGGTCTCAATCATATCCATTTGCTCATGGGAAGTAGGGGGAGCATGTGATAGTTGTGGTGGTGGCATCAGTGTTGATGGTCGTTGGACTTTAGGTGGAGGAGGGCATTGAGCTGGTTGGAAGGTGAATTGGTGGGAGGGTTGTGGTGATGGAGGTGGTAGAATGAATTGAGGTTGGAAGGTGAACTGGTAGGAGGGTTGTGGCAGTGGAGGTGGTGGTAGTGTGTAAGGCTCAGGATAGCCTTCGAGGTAGGGTAGTGGAGGAGGGAATTGAGGTTGGAAAGTGAAGTAGTGGGAAGGTTGCGGCAATGGAGGTGGTGGAGATGTGGAAGTCTTAGGATAGCCTTGGAGGTAGGGTGGTAGAGGAAATGGATGGGTTTGTGCATTTTGGCCTTCCATCTTGTCTTCTCCGAGTGGCTTGTCACATGCACAAGGAACAACCAAACAAAAGAAAGCAAGTTAGCAAACCAATATAACAAAGAATGCAAAGAGTAATGAATAAAGAATATCAATGATGAGGGTAGTAGGAAAAGTCAAAGCAAAACTAACTAGCTAGATCGGGCGCCTCTATCCCCGGAAACGGTGCCAGAAAGCTTCGTGTGATTCTGCTAGAGGTGTACACACCAGCCAACTAGGGTGGCTAGATGCACTCCATGAGGTCAGAACGGATGGGATGTGATCTTGCTTTCAAAATTTATAAAACCTAAACTGACTACCTATGTCTACTAAAACACTACACCTGCAAGCGCACATGATCGTGTCGTAGTATAGGAAGGTGGCAAGTAAAGGGTCGATCCACAGGGAAAAGAGGGGGTACTAGAGCTAGGTTAGTTTAGCTAGGTTCCTACTGCGGAGACTAGGGTTAAGGGTTTGAAGGTTGTTTTAATTGTTAAAATATTATGAACAAGCGAGGAATTAAAGACAAGAATAAAATCTATGTTAACCCTAGACTAGATTAAGACTAAGCAGGAAAGAAATGACTAAGCTAGGTATGAAAAGGCAAATTACACTAAGGCAAGCAAGAGAGAATTAAAAGAGCAATTAAAGAGCTACACTAGCATGAACAAGACAAGAGAAAAGCAAGAAGCTAACTAAGCAAGGAAAGAACTAATTAGGCTAAGCAAGCACAAAAATAGGGTTTCAAGCAGTAAAGAGATGTGTGGGTTGTTTAGGGGTATGAACTTATCACTTAAGTTGGGGGGTGACATATGAACATTATGATTCCATTTATATTATCCAAACCAAACAACAAGTTAGATTCTAATGAATTAACCTAAGATACTAACTGGCCATGGATATGCTAGGTTGTATATAGGGGAACTAATCCCTAACACCCCCTACTACCCTTATGAGGCTCAATTGGGTTAGGGATTAGGTACAATTCAATTAGAGTCGAATCAAGTCTAGGTTTCTAGATTAGGCATTCCTAAGGCAATTAGGGGCCGAGGGTATTAATGGGGAGGTGATATTAGGGTTTGGACCCCAATTCCCCCACATTCTAGCCTTGAGAAGGCTCCATGCTAATTGCACTAGAATTACCTAATCTAGCTACTTAGATATCTCACTTAGGTTTAGGGAGATTGATTAGGATGTAGGAAGATGGGAGGCAACCTAGGAATCCAAGATTTGGACCTAGGGGTAAATCCCAAAATTCACACATATAAGCAATTTGCCTAAATTCCTAGGTGATTCCACACACAAACCAACAAGCAATCCATGGAGAATGAGATGCAAATAGAATATAATCATTAACAAATGGAATTACAACATTTACATGCCATTTTCCCCCAACATGGTATCAAAGTAACATAATTTCCCCCAAACAGCCCACCCACAGGGGCCTAGCTACTCATAACAAAGCAAAATACAAAAAGAAAGGAGATAGAGGAAGAAGTAGCAATGGAACTTGGTGTAGATGAGGAATCTCCTACCTCCAGCTACTGCAAGGATGTCCTCCTTCTTCTCCTTGGATGGAATGGAGTGGGATGATGGTGGGAAGTGGATGGAAGGCTTAGATATGGGGGGTTATGTGGTGGAAATGGTGAAATGGAATGGATTTGAGGTAGAGGTGAAGTGGAATGGAGTGGAAGTGACAAGGGAGTGAAAATGGGACTCTAAGCAGCCAACCCCCGACCCCAGGCGCCACTAGGGCTTATATAGGGATCTAGGGGGTCTAGGGTTAAGTAAGGGGTAAAATGGGGAAGCAGTGGAAAAATGGGTAGGTTTTGTAAGTAGCACGGCCCTGGTAGGTCACTGCGGCCGTGGTGGGTAGGTTAGACCACATCTGTGGTGGATGGGCACGGTCGGGTTTATTCCATCAAAGTTAATAGGGTTTTAGTCGATTTTGGGCTGAAATGGCCACAGCCGTGGTGGGTTGAGGGTAGCACGGTCGTGCTGAGTAGCACGACCGTGGTGGGATCTGGTAGCACGACCGTGCTGAGTGGCACGGCCATGGTGGGATATGGTAGCATGACCATTCTGCATGGCACGGCCGTGGTGGGTGGTCGCAGTACGACCGTGGTAGAGTATGCTCTGCAGCTGCTTCAAAACTGAGATTTTTCCTGTGATTTCTTCATTTGTAACACGACCGTTCTGTGTTACCACAGTCATGCTGGGGGCTTTGCTTGCACTTTGACCTTCAAACTTCATTATCCATGGACTTCTTTGCTTAAGCCTCACTCTTGGCTACTAGGGGTAGGTTGGGGGAGCTCTGGGGACTTCTTTGGGCCCCTCCATCTCTCTTGTCCATCCAAGTGTGATCCAAGTACCTGAAAAACATGTAAATAATGTCCATAATTGCATTTTACATAAATATGCACATTAAGGGAAATAACATGTAATCTAATAGGTATAGATGTGATTGAAATGCAAAATGCCACAAGACGAAGCCCTAAAATAGGGCTGAATCACTCCTCTTGTCACAGACTGCTAGTTGACAATATCCTCCTTAGCAGCAGACATTGCCTCACACCTCTAGAGAAGTCCACACGGACCGCCTAGATCTCATGTCATCCTGGTAGACTAGACAAGAAGGAGTTGTCCCTCCCGCTGGAGTACTAGTCACCAACCCTCTCTCCCACGATAATGAACTCAGTTGTTTCTCTCCCTTTGGCTATCCCTCCCTAGTTAGGTAGGACTTTCCTGGGATCTTGTGGTTACCATAACTAGAGAGGCCAACATTTGTTAGAGTAATTGATTCTCAATTGTCTATGTTTTACTCTGGAAAGCCCCCAGTACCCCTCTATTTATATGCAAGTTTGGGTCCAGGTTCTCAGTCGATGTGGGAGTGGAAGGGCCCGGAAGATCTCAATTTTCACAACAATTTTGGAAATTTAGCAATCTACGACCACCCAAACAGCCGTTTGGAAACCTAGACAGTCGTTTGGGACAACCCATATGACTGTTTGGTTGTTTCCCAGTTGTCCATGAAATCGGTAATTCATTTCCAATTAATATCCCATATTAATTTCCTTGTACAACAAGTAATGTGCAACTCAAACAAATTAGGAAATATCTAGGACCTTCCTCTACTGAACATGACCATCTCACCCATGCAAGATAACCATCTCAGTTACCATGTGGTCATCTGGTGAACCAAGTTGAGATGATCTATTTGGTCAGTTCACTTCCTTAGCCAATTCAAAATCAAAACATGCCTAACTCCGTAGACGCCCGTCTCAACAATTGAGACAGACGTTTGGCACTCCAAACGGCTGTCTCAACACTTGAGATGGGTGTTTGACAGTGCTATTAGTCTATTTGTTGCGTGAATCAAATACCTAAATACTTAGTACTTAATTCAATTGTTATTTTAGATATGAACTCCTCTTCAAGGTCAAGACCTATGTGTGTGAACCTATAGGTCCCATATTATGTTGGGAGTGAATTTCCATAACACTCATGACATCACAAGCAATGAGTGGTTCCTAGTCTTAGATCAATGCTACCTAAGTAAATGGAAAGTTGGGGAATAAATTCAACCTACAATCTGTGTATGGTGTTGCAGTGCTTGTATAGTTCCTTTGTCAATGATGTCTGAATTAAACTAGAGGCATGGGACATTCACCCTCATTATTATTCAATCCTATTTCTTGAACTGAAAGCAGACTGTCTGAGATATATGTAAGCTCAATAACATATTGACTCATATGTGCATGGCCATGTTTTTCTCAGTCTCACTAATTAAGAGGCATAGAACATCAAACTCTCATAGGAGGGACAAATTCCATATCTATAATTCACAGTCTAACCCCATATGTCAAAGCCACCCAATCATCACCTTTATAACAAACCATGTTTCAGGACTATGTTTGATGATGTCAAGGTGTACCCAACGATATGTGATGAGTGCAATGATTTTAGGTCTAAGATCCATAACTACCACCATCATTGTGAGACCTGACTATGACTTCCATGAAGATGGCTTCCATGTGTCAATCTCATAGTGGGTCTATCTGATACACTATTCTCTAACATGTATTTGTGTGCTTGGTTTGATATCGCCATATCATGACTAATGAGATTTAGTCATAAGCCAACTGACACTCTGATCTTATGTGTCATTGTTTTCTATCAACCTTCTACAATAACAACCAATTAGGGACATAATTAGAATATGTATATGTACTCTTAATACCCGTATGACCTCATCTATAAGGGTAATAACTTGAATACATACATCATTGAGTAATATGATTCTCTAGACATTTATAATGGTGCATCATTATCTCATAACTGAAATAAACATAATAAATTAGAAGTTTAACTTTTATTAATAGTCAAATAGTTTAACATGATGTGGCATTACAATCATTATATGATTGGTTCTCTGGGCATACATAACCAACAATCTTATAAACATTTAGATGATACATTATTTAGTGATAGGTAAATATTTATGAGGATAAGAATATTAGACCAATTGATAATCATGTCATGACTCATCTTGGTATAATTCCTTCATTTTGACACATCATAGTGTTCAGATATATTTGAATTGTGATACATTATCACAGTTCTTTCTTTAAAGGTACTCAAGGTATCAATGTAAAGTATTTCAACATTTGATCTCATAAAAGTTTCTTAATACTTTCATCAAAGTCATACTTCATTTATAATCTCATTGAACACTTTAAGAGTTTATATGTCTATTTTACTGAGTACATATCATCATACTACCAGTAATAGAACTGAAGTATAAGTAATTATCTATAGCATTCGTTCCATAAGATCTTCATGCATCACATGCATGAGATCTAATGGAAAGCTTATCCTCCCACTACATCTAGTGAAGTATAACCTGTCACGTTATGCACAGGAAACAATCACATATTTATTTAGGTTCAACAACCAAAGGAGTCTAGATTAACATCAATATGTATTCTATATATGCATTTCTTATATGTACGTTCAAGGTGACTATTTATAATGATTGTCCTGAGTTATCAATTATAATTCTTTGGTATTAACATTATAAATATCTGCCTTAAAATCGTTCATGCAAAAACCAATTAGATGATTGGGTGTTGCTATGTAAGATCATATCTTTTGAAATAGAAACATTAATATCTCACTTTATTGATGTATCATCCTTGTCATGCAAGATGATTTAAAGTAAAATGTTTCTATTTGATGGCATAATGAAATAGAAGTTATACTAACTCTATTACATGCTCATTGGGCTAATATAAATTTAAATGTATACTAAAGCTTCCGCAACACTTGCTCCACCTTTATCCATCTTTGTCCTTCCATGAAGGCCTTTTACTTCTTGTCAGATCCTACACATCAATATGTCATATCTCTATTTGGTATCAAATACCAAAATGAAGAAGTAATTAAAGTTATCTTATAAGGTTTATACATGAAGTGGAGGCCTCAGTGCCTTCCTTCTTCTTCTTTAGTTCCTCTAACCAGAGTGGGAAATTTTGTTTTCAATGTCTAGGTCGGTGACAATGGTGACAATCACCTCTTATTTTCTTTAAACCTCCATTTACCTTGAGATTTAAAGACTTAGGCTTCTAGCTAGCTTTAGAACTCTTCTTATCTTTTCCTTTGCCTTTAGACTTGCCCTTTGTCTTGTTGATCAACATCAAAGACTTGGGCTTTTTTTTCTACATTTGTGTCTCAGTTGTTCTCAACATACCCAACAACTCTGTCAATGACTTGTCAAAGTTGTTCATGTTGTAGTTCATGACAAACTAACTATATGACTCTGGTAGTGACTGCAGAATCACGTTAGTGGTCAACTCTTGACCCAAGGGGAATTCCAGTATAGCTAGGTTCTCTACATACATAATGAGCTTGAGCACATGAGGACCTATTGTGTAACACCCCAATTTTTAAAACATGCACAAAACTAAGCATAAGCATAAATCTCATTGGGATGTCACAAAAATGATTATCATTACATAAAAATAAAGTTCATATATAAACCAACACATGATAAAATAACAGTTCTCATACTCAAGTCCTCGACATAACCCTTACATGAATAAAACTAAACATGTCTACTCTTAAACATCATACACTTTCTCATAAAAATCATACTAAAATTAAAACATGTCTCATAAACATAAAGGAAATCTACTCTATTGAAAGTTGGCACCCCACCATGTTTGCTCTCAGATGTCCTTGAGCTCCTTCTTCAGATGGTCCTTGGATGGGTTTATCCTTGATGTTGCTCCTTTCCTACGGGCATCACGCCCCCATCCATGCATCAAACAAATTGGTAAGTGGAATTGAACATATTATATCTTTAAAGAAAACATGTAAATCGAAAGTAGACATTTGACCATTAAACATAAAAAAGAAACACATTTTCTTATAAATTACTTCTTTTATCTTGACTTATATAAGAAACCTCGGTTTTTGCACTGAAGTGCCTCTTCTATTATGCACCGAAGTTCCTCTTGGGCTGCATGTAAGTGCCTCTTCTCTTATGCTCCAAAGTGCCTCTTAGTTTTGCTTCGAGGAGCCTCTTGATGAGGATCTTATATAAGTTATATTTTAATATTATCTTTCTCTTAAACATTATTCTTGACATCACTCTTAATTTTCACAAAATATTGTACAATAAATATTGACAACAAAGCATGACTTTCAATTTATCTTAAATTCATTGACTTTAACAATGGAAATGATAAATAATACATTTATAGAATTCATTGTACATTCATATATACAATCAATCAAATACTTATGTTCAAAGTGCATGGACCACTTACCTCTCTCATAGAGAAGATCCTAGTTAATTCCTTAGGTTGATGAAACCCTAAACACAATCCCAGGATTAAGGAACACTAATTACCATGTTATAACAATTATCTTTCAATAATAATTTATATTTGAGTCAAATTCTAGGGTTTCATGGTTCTTGGTCAAAATAGGTAACTCAGAGTCAAAACAAGGTTTCAAACTTAATCCGTCGTGTAGATCTCGGATAATTGAGCAAAATCCATATATTGTTTGACTCCATAGGAGTTACCAAGTGACAAACATGAATTTTCTATTATTTGACCAATCAAAAATCAAGATAATTCCACAACAGCCAATTGTCCATTGGCTAGGCTAAAAACTAGGTGACCCAATTGGATATTGTCTACCTACCACGGATGCTGGCCAACTCAGCATGCGTCAAAGAGATAAAGGTGCACTCAAAACCCCAAAACACCCTTGCCTACAGTGTATACAAAATGAAAATTGCAAGGGCAAACTAGGAATTCTGGAGGTCACTTTGTTGCTTCTGAAAACCAACAAAGCTATAGTGCAAATTGGGAAGAAAATCGAAAGCCAACTTGCACTAGCTGATAAATCCATCACTGGAATAAAGACCATCATCTTCGTTAGGGTCTGACGGTCATAAAGACCCCTGATTCGTAACCTGCGGTGAAAAGAGGAGGAAGAACACCTCTCTGTCAGTACCTATTTAAGAAGTCAAACCCAAAAAGCTTAAAGAAAGTGACTCAGTGTGAAATTGGGGATCATAGAGAGTTTGTGCATCCCAAGTGAAGACCAAGATGAAGGAAAATTGGGTTGACGATGAACCATTACTGCGAAAAGCCAAAACATAACAACACCTGCAGAAAAGAGGTAAAACTAGGAGAGCAAGATACATGTCGTTCTTTGTGAAATTGAAGGTCGATGGAGGTTCTAAGCATTCATGGGAGACACCCCAAAGTTGCAACC
Source organism: Alisma plantago-aquatica (assembly GCA_963693085.1). Lineage (NCBI taxonomy): Eukaryota > Viridiplantae > Streptophyta > Magnoliopsida > Alismatales > Alismataceae > Alisma > Alisma plantago-aquatica. Next base: position 1,287,182,431 of record OY856411.1, read on the forward strand.
GAAGTCCCAGTGGTCAGAAATTGTGTGTCGCCAACTCGGGGGTTGACCGGATGAAGGTGGTCTTGGGGAGATAAAAATGATGATCGCAAGCAAACCAGGGTAGATGGGAGCATTTTCAGGGATGCCCAGATTGTTTTGTGTGTGAATATTATATAGGTTGAAGTCCAAAAGAGCCTGGTTCTCCAGCACAGTTGGAAATAAGGGAGGAGAGAAGAGGTTCTTGCCTACTGGGAATCTTAGGTCACAAAGTACCATTGTGTTTAGGATCTACCTATTCGGGAAAGACCGTTAATGGCGGGGGAGAGATTCATAGCTTTTGATAAACGTAGTAGATGGAGAATGGAAGATAAGCAAGGCCGACGCTCTATAGAGTCCATGCCGTGCAGGACTCGAGTGTGGGAGATGGTCTCCCCATGCGCAGATGAATCTACTAGAGTCTGACCCGGTCTGGGTCACTTGATTGATGGTGTGACAACATATAAATGGTCGGACCAAAGTTCAGTAGGTATAAGATTGATATAAGATTAGGGTTATTTATTAAACTTAGGTTAATCCTTTCTAGTTCAAATTGGAGTAGCTAGGAAAGTAAAAAACTTCTCAAATTTTGTGCATTACTTAATTGGGACACAAGGAACCTAAAAATAGGGTTAGTTTCCTAATTTGGCCAACTTAGGTTATTATATCTTTCTTTTAGGATAAACGTTTAATTTGTCATACAAGATTATTTAAAGTCAATTTGAGGACAATCTTTTCGAAAAATCCAAATTTTATCAGAGCCAACTTATGTTAAAATTATTGGGCCATAGAAATACGTTGATTGGGTTAATTTCATATAAAACCCTAAATGTCACTTATTTAATAGTTAGGGCTAAATTGATGATATTGATTTTCAATTTAGTTCAAAATTTATCCAATTTACTTTATGTAACATATTTGGGAACCATCATAATATTATTATATGTTTTAATCATCAATTTCAAAACAAAAAAATATTAGGGTTTCAAATTGGGGTCATTTTATGAGGTTCAAGATTTTAGGGTGTTACATACGGGATCTCTTTCTGCCATGATGTATTTTAACAATGCCTTGGAGACATCATATCTCTCTTGTCTTGCCTGATCTTGATACATGTTCTTGAGATGCGTGAACATCTCAATCACACCCATATTCTCATGCTACCTCTACAACTCATAGTTCATGGAGCATAGAATCAGACATTTGACATCCACCGACATCTTCAGTTTGCTTCTTGTAAGCATACTTGTCAGCCCTTGGTGCATTTTGAGGTGGTTCATTTGGTTCTTGCATTTCTAGGAGATAAAGCTTTTGCTCCTATGTGGGAACAATTCTCAACATCCTGAATTAGTCGTGGAAGTTGTTCACATTAAGTTTGTCCTTCTCAAGGACCGATCACAATGAAAAGTGATTGTTGTTTGTTGCCATTTGATTCTACAAAAGAATTTGCAATTTTGTTAAAAACTCATTTTCTATTTGATTTGATGAATTTTTGGTGATAATAATTAGGTCTTTAATTCATTATCATTCTAATTATTTTGTTCAAATTGACAACCCTCAAGTATCAATTCAAAAAATTGCAACAAATTAATTTTATAATGAGCCAAGATACAAAATGATTCAATTATTATTCAACCTACACCAGTGTCCATAGTCAGCCATTAAGGTAGGCATTAATGCTAATTGCATCATATGCAACTCTTGGATAGGCGATATGTGCAATTCCTTGCCAAAACATATGCATGCTTCTGAGCTTGGGCAAGCTTGACCCAATAACCAATATGATAGATATGCACCATGCTTTTTGCAAATATGCATATCTACCATCACACTTCCATGAGATAGACGATACACCATGCTTTGTGCAAATCTACGCTTGTTCGATCAAGCTTTTCATGTGTATTTCTAATGGAAAACATCTTAGACTTAATATGTTTGTTTGAGGGATATATATATATATATATATATATATACACACATATATATATATATATATATTATATCTAATCACCACATATATAATACATATCATATACATTCTATATCCCACAACATAAACATGCAATATAAACAAAAAGTGATGGTTATGGCCATGTCTACTTGTAATTCCTTGGAGCCACAAGGAATTAATACCACCTAGGTCAATCATCACATCACATGTATGAACCTACTGTTGGTGTAGATCTGTGCTTGCCAATCTGGGTAGATCAGTTCAACCCTCAAACTGACCGTCTCGTCTCTTGGTCAGTCGATTGGTCCTCTTGTCCAACCGATGTTTGGACACCTTCCAGATGGTTGGTTGAGCCTTCTAGGACAATCGTTTGACCTCCTACCCAACCGATGTTTGGACTCCCTCCAAATGGTCAGTTGGGCCCACTAGGTGGTCGTTTGGTTCCATCGTTCTATCCTTCATAGTCCTCTAGATGGTCTGTTCATCTCACAAATTGATCATCTCATCCGGCAATGATCATCTTCCTCGTTGTTGTATGGAAAAAAACCATTCTATTGCTACTTTATTACATTGTAAAGAGAAACCTTGAGTTACATTCGAGGGGAGCAAAGGTAGAAAAGAATTAACTTTTATACTTAGAAGAGGGAGTATCGGTTCAATATGCAGATTGAGATAAATATAAATAAAATCAAACCATCCAACCACACATAGATATTTGCATTGGCCATTACTACACTACACATCCTCCATCAAAACCATTTTTAGGGTGACACATGTAAATTTCATATATATATATTTATATATATATATATATAATATGTATATATATATTAGTTTGGGATTATGTGATATTTGATTAGATACGAACATGAAATAGTTTAAATATTCACACTGTATGCAATAAATGAATGATTAAATCAAAATCCATCATATTGATTATACTAAAATATAGTAAATTGATGTTCTCTGATACCACTGTTGGGAAATACGAGCATAGAGTATAGCAACGGAAACAAAAATTATATCTATATGTATTTCCATAATAGCAAGACTAAATAAACTACTATGAAATAGGAAGGATGATTTAGTGAGTTATACCTAATCCTTGAGCAAGTACAACGTCAATAGCTTGCTTCAATGCAACTATCAACTAGTTGCTCGCGGACAGTGGATGTGCAGCTCCTAGTCTTCACCATGAACAACGAACAAAACAACTTCTACAACGACTCCAGTGGTCTCTCCATGGACTGGAGGATGACTTTGCTCTCCAAACAACAACCAAAGGACTCCTGCCTCTAGAGTAGTCCACACGAACCAACTAGAACTCCTGTCAATGAATAAGAATAGATAGGAAGGATTTGTCCCTCCCATTGGCATACTAGTTACCAACTTGCTCTCCCACAACAACAACTCTCAATTATTCTCTCCCGTAGCTATCCCTCCCTTGTCGGGTAGGAATTTCTTGGGATCTCTTGGTTACCACAACCAGAGAGGATAATAGTTTCTAGAGGAACTGATTCTCAGTTGTCTATGTTGTGTCCTGAGAATTCCCCAATACCCCTCTATTTATAGGCGGGGTTAGGATCAGGGTTCCTAGTCTGTACGGGATGGTGTGGATGTAGAATGGCCCAAAAGATCTTGAATTTTCACAACCTACGATATCCGAAACGATCATATCGTACACCCATACGGTCATATGGTGCACCAAAAAGGCGTCTAACACTACGAGATGGTCGTCTGACAGTTTCCTAATTGCACATGAATTTGGCAATTTTGATTCCAATTAATATTACATATTAATTCCTTACACCCCAAGTAATGTGCAATTAAAACTATTCAAGAAACATCCATAATATTTGTTCGGCCCAACCGATCTGTTTCTCACTAGAGAGACACCCGTCTCACTCACCCATACAACCATCTGGTGCATTTGAGATGAGTCGAACGGTTCAATCACATTGAACTAGACAGTTCAAGTAAAGAACTTAGCCAATTCGAACGATGATCAGCCTGACAACCCAAATGACCAACTCAACACTTCAGATGCATGTCTGGCCTGTCCAAAAGGCCATCTCAACACTTGAGATGGTTGTTTCGTAGTTCATTATGCCAATCCGTTGCCTAAATTGAATACCTAAATGCTTTAGTAATCAATCCAATCATCATTCAAGACAAACTCCTCTTCTAGATGAGTTCCTTTGTGTGTGACCCTATAGGTCCCATATCACATTGGCAGTGAGTGTCCATAACTAGATTTTGACATCACAAGTAAGGAGTGGTGCCTAGTTACATATCACTGCTACCCAAGTGAATGGAAAGTTGGAGAAAAACATCAACCTACAATTTATGTAAGGTGTTGCAGTGATTGTATAATTCCTTTATCTTTGATATCTAGAGTAAACTCGAGGCATCAACTTGTCATACTCTCAATGTTCATTTCATGTTTCATGAACCAAGAACAGATTGTCTGAGATAATGTGACCTCAATTTCATATATTGATTCACATGTGCATGCACATGCATTTCTCAGTCTCTCTAATCAAGTGGCCATGATATCATACTCCAATAGGAGGGATAAATCCCATATATATCACTCACAATCTATCCCCATGTGACAAATTCACCCAATCATCACCTTTATAACAACCCATGTTTTAGGATTGCATTTGATGATGTCAAAGAGTACCCAATGAAATGTGACAAGTGGAGTGATTTCAGGTCTAAGAATCACAGTCACCACCTTCACTATGAGATATGACTATTACCACCAATTATGGTTTCCATGTGTCACTCTCAAGGTGTGTATGTTTGATACATTATTCCTTAACATGTATCTGTGTGCTTGGTTTGATATTGCCATATCATGACTAATGAGATTCTATCATTAACCAACCCACATTCTAGTCTTATGCGTTACTGGTGTCTATCTACCTTGCATAGTAATAACTGACTAGAGACATAATAAGAATGTACATACTCTTAGTATTCATATGATCTCATTCTTCCAAATCATGTACTTGAAGACATATGGCATTGAGTATTGTCATTCTTTAGACATTCATAATGTTTCCTCGTTATCTCATAACTGAATGAAACAAAATGAATTGGAAGCTTACCTTTATGAGTATTAATCAAATCCTTTATGGTATATGCCATGTCAATCATCACATGATTGTCTCTATGGGCATAACTTACCAACATATCCTTGTCCTAAAAATGGCCCATTTATGTGCATACATGATATGACTCGATCAAGTTTGAGTGTTCAACTTAATTTGTCATCTCCTAATCTTTCAATCTTAAAATCAACAAATGTTGTGATGATTATGAAAATTTTGATTGAGCTTTCATGCCTCTTGCCATGTTTGTCTCTTAAAAGCCACGAGTGCCTAGGTTATTCTTTAAAATGACCATGTAGATCTAGTTTGCTTCTATAGGATGAAATATGAATTTTATACTAATATCATGTTTTATCTTGTTCAAATCAATAAAACTATCACACTTGTATCACTAATACCAGCATGATATACCCAATGCTCTTAATGCTTGTATGACTTGGAAACATGACCAAATTGCATAAAATGGATCTAATATGACTAGTTGTGAACTTGAATGATTAAACCATGATTGTAACCTAAATCTCATGCTTCTCCTACATCTAAATAAGATCTTATCCTTATCTGCTAACCCTTATAATGTGGATGGTTCACCTAGACCTAAGGTTTAATTATGATACTTGTGTAATCTTGAATCAATGCATGCATGTTTGACAAAAAGACACCATACTTGAACTACTTGATACCTAGTTTTAATAGACCATCTGTATGACATGCTTCATGTTTACTTTAACAAGACCCTACTGATCTAATACCCACTATTATTTGTTTTTTACATCTTAGGTCCTCCTTTGAGTTGGGACTTCTAGAATCTTACTCATGGATCATAACTTGCTCATTACTCATAAGGTACGCTTAATCTCTTGACCCTACTATATTATTGTCTTGCTTGTATGTATGATCATATAAATGCTTGGATAGATAATTACTTGTTTGATATACTTGTTCCCTATGATTATTACGTTCATTTTGCTTGAAATATGTTGAGAAAACCTCAAACATAATTGAACTTGTCCATTGTACAAACCTTGTGTACCCACCTGTATTCTCAGGGTAAGGGCACAAGGTTCGGCGCCTTACTTGAGATGTCGAGATGAGGGGGACCATGTAGATAAAGGGTTGGCTAATCTTGAGCACCCGTATGGACCCTTCCAATGGGAAGTTGGTCAATGGACATGATATGTTGTTGAGTATAATGGAAAAACACTTAAAACACACTTTGTATAAAATAATGTCGTTAAGTGTTTCACACCTTTTTCTACATATTGATTATTATGATGTTTCTAGACAAGCTACTTTTATATTACTCTTAAATCATGGTCCCATGTTTTTCATAGCATACTTAATGCTTTAGCATTAATATGTTTTCTTTATCGAATTTGTAGTTGCCAAATGAAGATCCACTGAACTCAAGACTCTAAGCTCTGAAATGAAATATAAATGGGTATACTTGAATCTAGAAATGGGTACATATCACTATCTCCATGTTTTGTCATCTCTTTTGTCTTGATATTGCCATTTTCATATATATTACTTGTGTGAAACTATGTGCCATTCTATGGATGGGCACCCAAACCCTACTGCCACTGACTCTATAATCAGTGGGGGTAGGATGAGGGTAACAAATGGTTCCATGACATTATGTGATGATGTTGAGTAGAGTAACTCTTTTTATAAACCCTAATTCTTATACCTGAACTCTTGCTGATGGTGGAGGTGTCAGTTATTGCATGCACATGCCAAATGTTGGTTTTCTTCTCATGATCATGGTTTTGATCTCTTGCTTGGGAATAGAGGTTTTTGGATACATCTGTGATGACTAAGCAATTATTTTTCCCTCTCTTTCATCATGGTTCGGTTTTGTCATGATTGATGATTGAATTTAGAGTTTTAGTTTTGCACTTTGGTGATTTTTGGTTCATGGTAGTGATCAACCTATTTTGAGCATGTGTTGGACGTGGTTTCCTCTTCCTTGATGTTCTTCATGATGTGATCTATGTGTTTGTTGAGTTTTGCAGTTTTTGGGGTTATAAGTATGGAGCTACTTGTGAGGTTGTTGAGGTGATATACATCTCTTCAGTCAATGAGTATCTCCTCATCCTTGTCATCCAAATCCCAAGTGTTAAGGGAGGATGACTGTGGTCATTCCTACGCCTCAGTTTGAGAATGGATGCAATTGTGTCTTAGTGTTTATATATGTGATGTTATTGGAGGACAACTGTGGTTGTACACCGGTGGCAAGGTTATTCTTAGATACCCTAGTTTCTAGCTCTGTGACCTAAACCAAGATAGGTTAGGTGTTTTCAACTGACTATATGTCACTGGTAGCACCGATATGTCACTACGGTGTAGACTCATACTGACCGAGTAGTGTGGAGAAGGTCTTGGAGTTCGAATCTTCCTAGATCTTGTATGGCACTGATTTCGACTTAGTAGTGGTCGGTTGGATTTAGGTGGTACGACTCAAACACTCAAGGCATTACTTAAATGATGTAATACAGTCATGTAGTATATCTACTTAGGTATAGACATTGTTCACATTGGATGTTTACTGTTGCCTTGTTTTGTTACTTCTTATTTGTTATATATTGCGGTAAGAGAAATGAAATATTATAAATGTTCTTCATATTCCTTCTAAAAGTATATGATGATCTGCTTATCTGCTAAAGTTTTTATATGTGTCTAACTGGTGTAGTCACTTTAAATGATTCATTTAGCTGAATCTGCTCATCTTGTTTAATAATGTTATATCCTACTATAGTAATAATCGTTTGGTTGAGAGTTATATCTCTCGCCGGGACATGGGTCTCACCCTTGTGGTTTGCCACATCTTTTTAGGTGGTCGCCAATGATGTGGGTAGGATCGTGCTATTGAGGAAGAGTGGCTTGGAGATCAATAGACGTGGAAGGTTGACTAGAATCTAGTATTGTAGTAGAGTCCTATGTGTTGTCTGTGTACTCTCATGTCTGGGAAGGTTGTGTTTTGTAGATGTATGTGCATCAATACATATTTTTACATAAGGCTTGTATAAATGGTTTGTATATGTAAATAGATCTTTTGTTATAGGTGTGTGGCAGATGGCCACTATATATATGATATACATGGTATAGTATGTGATATAGGTTGTGGAACTTTTTGTAATATGTTTTTGGTCAATGATGGTAATATAAAATTTGTTTTTGTTTACCCATTCTTTTGGTAATGTGTTTGCTTAGTGGTTGATTGCACACTTTATTTTGAGTTATCATGTTGGTGTGGCATTGAGGTGTCACATTTACCTTCTAATGGTTGTCCCGACCCTTCTTCACATATCGACGGAACATTTGTAGATCGCGAGATCCATCATCTTCCTTATGCCACCGATGTCTCTTTACCTTCGTAGCGATTGAGCTAAGACTACTGGGAGGGTTCCAAACCCTAACACATGGCTATATATAAGACCTTTTCCTCTAGAAATGAAAACTCACCATAGACGCCGCTAGGATGCCTCTATCCACACTCAACTTCTACACTAGAAACCATCAACCATTTACATTACTTGATAGACATCAATCAAAGATCCTTCCACCGTCGCCATAGTCAATGTTCTAAGGTCCTGACCTCAAAGGAGGTTTGTCCCATGACCATATTCCATTTTTTGACAACTTCAACCTTTTTTGACCACTTCTCTCTCCTCATAGCAAATAGATACAACCTTGAAGAAGGAAGAATGGTGCTTCAAATCCATATCCAATAAATATCCAAGGGTATACCTGCTCTTGAGTTGTCCAACATTGACCTCCAATATGAATACAGGCTTCCGCGCACCACAACTTTTCTTTAATCTTCTATCATGACAATGAATTTCTTCCTTTCTTATAATATTTCTCTTGTTATTGTTTTTATGAGCAAGTACTCCTCTCACTGGGGTGGAGGGAGTAGTCCCATGAGTTTATTCTTTATATTGCATCTATTATCGTATGAACCATCACATGTTTAGAATCAATCATTTTTTGTTTGTATGCTTATCTGATAAGTAGGTTTACATGTATATCATGATCATGGGTGTAGAGAACATTGAACCCAAGATCTAGGATATCGATAGTTTCTGGTTAAATCCTTGATGAGAACTTCATATCAATGTTTTTTTAGGCGATAGATGTATGATTTCTAGGTAATAGATGATGAGCCTATAGTGATATTTGTCTGAGTTTTAATCCAAACCCCAAAAGGGGGTTTCACCTGGCCTCATCATATACATATGTTCATTCTTAATATGATGTAGTGAGAAAGTAAATTATATGTACCAATGGTGAAACCCATTTCTATCCTAGTGTTTCCATCCATTAATTAATCAACCCTTAGTTCAGGTTTGTCTTATCTGCAATCTTAGCTTAATCCACAACCCAATCCAATCTCGTGTTGAATACTTGTTTTTGACTAGTTACTTTGATCAAAATGATTCTAAAAAATGTTATCATGTGGGTTTGATTATGAACTATACTACGATAACATCAGTCTTCTCGTGGGCATTGATTATTGAACTTAATTTAGGTAAAAAATTAGGGACTCTTCCCTAGGTGAATTTTCTATGCAATAACACACACATAATTATCCCATCACAATCACTACACAGTGTCTCTGAGGTCACACAACCAACAATCTTTGACTTGCACTAGAGACAATCATTCATGAATCCAATTTTAAGTGATCTAACATGACCATCATACTTCTATTGTGGAAATACTTTTATAAATGGATCAACAAAATTTCTCTCTATTTCACTCTCTAAATCTTCACATCTCCTCCTTTTGTGATTGCTCACATGAGATCATAATGTCTTGATACGTGCTTTGAATGATGATACAATTTGGGTTCTTAGTTTCTGCAATGGATCCATGGCGTCACACTTAAACTGTATTGCATTGTTAACTGCTGGAACCACCAGAAGTTCACCAATGCAATTCTTGACCCATATTGCTTCCTTTTCATCATCTGATGTGATAATATACTCAAACACAATAAAGGATCATAGACCATATCTTTCTTGGAACTCTTCCAACTTACACCTCTTACATTTGATAAAAAACCAAAGGGTGTGATAAATAATTGTCCTGGTCAGTTTGGAAACTTGCATCAGTGTAACCATTTACAACTAATTATTCCTCGCTATGGTATATCAATAACTAATCATTTGTTCTTTCCAAGTACTTCAAGATATTCTTTACAACAATCGTTGGGATCCAACTAGTATCTTCTCATCATGCTTAGAGTAAATGAAACATAGGACATGTACGTAACATTACATGGAACATATATCCAATCACTGATGCATATGGAATATTAATCATGTGTGCCCACTCTTCTAAAGATTTGGTACATTAGAATGTCGAAAGACTTATTCCATGTGATATGGGTAACTTTCCTCTCTCACTTCCTACATGGTAAATCTCTTCATCACTCTTCCAGTGTATGCTATTTTACTTGGACCAAGAAAACTTCCATATCATCTATATATATATATTGATTCGTAGAATATAGGATGATTTACTATGTCTTTTATGACAAAGGTATTGCCTAATTAGGTCTTAACTAATTGTAAACTAGGTATGCCATTTTTCATAAATAATTTGTCATCCACATACAAAATGAGATATGCAACTATGCTACCACTAATATTCTTGTAAACACAAGGTTCATCTTCATTTTTTATAAAGCTAAAATCTTTGACTATGTCATAAAAATGAATATTCTAGCTTCTAGATGCTAGCTTTCAATCCATACATTGACCTTTGTAGCTTACAAAATGTGGAGCGATAAAACCTTCAAGTTGTGTCATGTACACATCACCAAGAATATTAATATTAAGGAATGCAATTTCAAAATCTATTTTCCAAGTCTGATAGTCATGATAAGCTGCAATAATAAGCATGATCATGCTGAATTTAACCGTAGATATATGTGAAGACACTTCATCCTAGTCAACATCTTGAACTTGTTTGAAACCTTTTACAACAAATCATCCTTTATAGATTTGTACATTACCATTCATGTTAGTCTTGTTCTTGAAGACCCATTTGCACCCTATGAGTTTTACCCCTTCAGGTGCATCCAAAAGAGTCCATGGTTTGTTTCCTTACTTTTTTCCATCTCACATCGCATGACTTAAATAAATTTACTAGAATATGGTCCCTCATTAGCCTAATGATATGTTGTTATCTCATCATCATTCATGACCAAAAAGATATTCAATCTAGTTGTGAAAAATTCAAATCTCTCTAGCTCTAGATGTTACTACTAGAACTTTTAGGTTCTTGTGATTCATGAGAAATTTGAGTTTCCACAATAGCTTGTGATTTTCCTTGTTCCTCATCTACCTCCATTGGTTCAATGTTATATTATTATCATCAAATTTATTCAAGATCTATTTCCTCCCACTGGTTCCTTGGTAATAAATTCCTTTTTAACAAATACAATAGTTCTAAAAAAACATTTTATTGTCAAATGGAGTATTGAATTAGTATCACTTAGTTTCCTTAGGGTATTAAAAAAGTAACATTTAGTATAAGATTTTTGGAATATTTATTGCCTAACATAATCTTCACATTCTCAAATATTCATGAAAGACATATTGGGATGCTTCCCGCTATATATCTCATATCATGTATTTTTAACTAATTCAGAAGGTACATAATTAAGTTTAAACATTGAAATTTCAATAATATCCCCACAAGAAAATTAGAGGATTGGCTAAACTCACCATTGATTGTACTGTGCCCAATAAGGTGTGATTCCTTCAGTCTGATACACTATTATATTGTGGTATTCTAGGTGGAGTCAAATGTGATTCAATACCAAAGTCTCTCACAAGGGCCTCAGACTCTTGGCTTAGATATTCTCTTCCATGATCAAATCATAGTCCCTTAATATTATTTCCAAGTTGATTTTGTACTTCATTCATGAATTCCTTGAAATTTTCAATGGTTTCTTACTTGTATTTTAAAAGATTAACATATCTATATCTAGTAAAGTCATCATTACATATGATGAAGTACTGGTACCCACCTTTATCACTTATGTAAAAGGTGCACATACATTAGCATGTATGAGTTCTAACATGCTTAATCCACTATCTCACTATTACCAGTAAAACATGCTTTTGTCATCTTGCCCAACAAATAAGATCTTTATGACTAATTTGATTCAAAATCAGATGAGTCTATATAAACATCTTATGGAGTCTCTAAACATGCTTGTCATTTATGTGCCTTAGGCAAAAATTCTAAAGAAAAAATTTGTTTGAGTACTTGTGTTTTAACTTCTTGCTATTTATGTTATATATACTTGTATCACGATCCATCAAAAAAAGACCAGAAGACATTGGGACACTTCTATAAAAGATATTATCTCTTGAAATAGAAAGTAGATCATTATTTATTAAAAATTTAAAACCATTCTTGTATAAAAATATATAAAAATACTATTCCCATTTATGGAAGGTACATAATAGAATATCTCTAACTCTATTACAAGCCCATTGGGCAGAGACAGACTATAAGTGACAATTGGTGTAACAGAAACTCTTGCTCCATAAGAAACATGTAGATCCACCTCTCCATTTAGTAAGGATTTACTTCTTTTAATATCATGTGTGCTTGAATATATGAGATCTACATCCTATAAGAAAAGTAGATAAGTTTATCTCTATAGCATATATACCTTATGTGAATATCTATATCCCCTTCTCTTCTTCTTATACAATTCCTCAAGGTAGTGACAATACTTTTCCTTTTCAATGTCAATATGGACTTATCAGACTGTATATCTTTCTATGGGTGAAAGATTTTAATAAACATTGACTATGCACCTAGGAAGTCATGAAGTTTTTCCAAAGTGTGTTATTTGTATATCTGTTGTGTAGTTGGTCTTCACAAGTGTAAGGTGTGAATGATGTGGTTAGTCAGTTAACAACTACCCAAATGGAATCATATCTTATCTTAACATACCAACCATGAAATCTATTATGTTTCATTTGTACTTTAGTATAAACAATGGATGTAACATCCACACATGCATATGTTGTTTTGGATTGAATTTTTGACAAACTTAACATTTGCTACATGCTATTCCACATCTCATTTTGTCATGGCCGTCAAAATAATTCGTAAAATTAATATACATCTTTGAACTTCCAAAATGCATCACATATAGTGATGAATGTGCCTCCTCTACTACAATATTTCTCGAATTTAGTTCTTCTAGATCACATAATCTTCTTTGGAAGAAGCATATACCATCATATAACACACTGAAAACTTCACACTTTCCATGAATTATATTTATTTGTATCTTCATTATCATTGCATCTGATCTCTAACTTTCTAATATGTTGTAAAAGGTTCCTTTTTTAAATTTTTTTAATAAACCTCCAAGGGAATACATATTCATATAAACATTCATCATGTGTGAGAGATACCAGCATGTCCCTCTTATTGTTGGATAAATTGGATATTATGATAAATCCCTTTGTTTCGATGATGACAAACATTTCATTCTTATTAATCTAACGAGCTACTTGAGTGTGCAGGACTAAGCAGGATGACAAAGTAGCAAGGGAAAATCCAAGAGCTTACTTAGTTATATTTTCATGCAATGTAATCAATGTTGTAAAACTTGTACAAATATATAATGTACAAGTACTTAGAATTGCATGTAAATCAAGCGTTAGATTTTCCCTAGCCAAACACCATAGTTAGACATATCATCCCATTTAATTAGGATCACCTTTGCACACTCACACATATAATTAATGCTTAAATTGAAACCTTGAAACAGGATCATTCTCGGTCGACAAACTCCTCGACCGAGACACTCTCGGTCGACAATCTTCTCGACCGAGAAAGATCCAAAGTAGCCGTTAGACACAACAGAAAAGTTAGTTGGCAGTTGAAGAAAGACGTTGCAAATCACTTGTTCCAGAGAGCCTGTCGGTCGACAAAAGTTCGACCGATTAGGTATCTCGGTCGACCATTTGTCGACCGAGATGGTCTCTGACAGAAACTGCAGAATAAAGTAATTAGCCGTTGTTAAAGCAACAACTTTGTACCTAACGGCTAGTTAAGCACTTAGAAACCCCTAGAAGTTGTCTAGAACGTCCTTAAGCATACTTAGGTCATTCCTATAAATAGGACAAGGCATAGGACACTATAATTCACTTGTTACACTTGAGAATACACTTGAGCATACTTGAGCAATCTTTTGCAAGCAATTTGAGCACTGTGATCATTGGCCTACATTCTCATTAGCTCAATCTCGTGTCCTATAGGCTAGATTCTCCTACCCACAGCAATCACAAGTTCACATACTTGGCTAGGAGATCTTACGCTTGATCTAGGCATATCAAGCCTCAGGCTTAAAGGATAAGTTGTAATTTCCTTTTTCTTTCTTGTTCCTGTTTATCTTTTGTACTCTCCTTGCTACTCCTAGGGTTGGAGGCTGCGGATTGGAGAGGATTGACTTCTCAGGTGGAGAAGGGGACTTCAAGCTACTTCAAGAAGGTTATCGCAAGAGGAAGCTACTTCAGAAGGCTGGTGCAACGGGAGTTGGTGCATCTACTTCAAGGGAAGGCTGCTTCAAGGTTGGCGATTACTTCTAGGTGAAGGCTGCTTGAAGGGTTTAGGAAAAGAGATTGTATTTTATGTAAATTCCTTAAAGAGGTAATAAAATAAATTTCTTTTCAAATCCCGGTTGGGTAAGCAACCGGGTAGTGGATTGACGGCTATAGTATTTGCTATAGTTGGAACCACTCTAAACCTTGTGTCTCCTTGTCAAATATTTTCATTGTGGTTGTTTGAGTTCAATAATTGTTAAATTATCTATAAAACTCTATTCACCCCCCCTCTAGTAGTTTTCAATTGGTATCAGAGTAGGCCTCAAGGAACCCTAACCAGGTCTTGAAGAATGGAGGGAAATGGTGAACAGTGCTTGAACGAAACCACTACATGCTGCAATTGGTGTTTAGGAACAAACCACAAAACAACCGGATGCCCATGGAGATCAAAGGAAGAGGATAAGCACAAAGAATGCTTTATTGCTACAACTAGTGAAGAAGAAGAAGAAGAAGAGGTAAGTCTTTTTGATTTATCTAAAGAAGAACTAGTTGCTATTATTGAAGAAACACATAATAAATATGTTGAGTGCAAAAAGAAATTAAAGAAATCAAATAAGGAAAATGATGATCTAAATGTTAAACTTCTTGCTCTTGCATCTGAAAATGAGATTCTTAAAGAGGGAAATAAATTTTCTGATCTTAAGTTAAAATCTATGGAATCCGATTGCAAGCTCCTTTCTGTTGAAAATTCAAACTTACAGACTCAAGTAAACGATCTTCAGAAACAACCATTATTGTGCACCCATATAGATTATGACACTATTGTTAAAGAAAGAAATTTATTGTCATCAAATCTAGACCAAGAAAAAATAGACATTAAGAAAAGAATGGATGAGATTGCCAAGCTACAACAACAAGTTCGTAGTTTGAATAACCATGGCATTCTTGATCAAATTCTAGATAATCCCTATCAACAAATTGGGAGAAGGGGACTAGGTTACAAGCCTAAAGGAAAATCTCATCAACAACCTAGTCAGAGAAAGTCACAAACCCAAACTATACATGTACCTAAAAGGACATCCTCACCCAATGACAACATAGGACACAACCATAGAAAAAGATATGAAGTTGACTCAATATGTTGTCATTACTGTTTGCGCCTTGTTCACTATTCATTTTCATGTCCTTATAAGAGAAAAGATGTAGAGTTAGTTTGGATTCCAAAACCTCCAAACTAAATGAACAAAATCAAGTTGAGATATGACCAAAGACATTAGTTGCATATTTCTATGTCTATCTCAACTCTACATAATTACAAATGTAAATGAAATTAATATTAGTTTGTTCCCTAGATGATTTAAAGTCTAAGTCAAATGAAAAGAAAATTCCTATTTTCATATGATTTTTCGTAAAAGTATTTTCTGGTCTATACATATACTAATTATAAAATGGAATTATCATTGTATGCTTTATACCATGCTTTCATCATTGGGTGCGCATAGAAAATTGTTTGCAAGCCTGCAAAATAACTTATTAGTTATATGTTATTGCTTGCAACAAAATCTCTAACTCAGTATTTTTGAAATAATTATGTCTCAAATTAAGTAGTATGCTTCAACTTGATATTTAAATTTTATGCAGATATTAGACTCAATATATTCAAATCTGAAAAATATCTGCAAAATTTGCCTCTTGGTCAAAATAAAACTTGACTAAGGGGCGCTATGGTCGTAGTCAAGGGCGACCTAAAATAAGCTTCGACAAAAATTGCTTATTTTGGAAATTCTCTCTTTGGACCTAATCTTAATATAAATTTTTCTTGAAAATTAAAACATTTGCTATCATTTAAGCCTTAAATTATCCCAATATTACTCCCTTAGAATATCCATATATATGCTCTACAAAAATGATCTACCATTTGCATTTAAAAATCAGCTTTAAAAGTTGTACTCAGTAAATCTGTCGGTCGACGAATTCGTCGACCGAGAACCTCTCGGTCAGCCCATCTCTCTCGACCGACAAATACTAAACAGACTCAATAACGAGACAAACATCGGTCGACAAGTGCTCGACCGAGAAATAGCCGTTGGATACGACCGTTGTAAACCGACCGTTATGACCGTTTTTGACCGTTGGGGAACCAAGTGGCGCGTCTGCAACTCGACCGTTGCGGACGCTCGGTCGACAAATCGTCGACCGACCAGGTCGCTGGAATGCTATAAATAGGAGCAAAAACGAGTCACTTACTCACACTTGCATTTCCTTGCCTCCATAGTCCATCTCTAGTGCATTTTCGTGCAACCCTTCAGCATTCTTATCCTCCAATCTTCCTTGCTTCTTCTCCACACTCAAGAAACACAAATGGCCTCGTCCTCAGCTGCCCGTGGGAAGAAGAAAGTCGCCGGAAGAAAAAGAAGAGAAGATCGGGAAGCCACTCCGCCACTGACGATCATCAACGACATCGCCTTCGTCGACGGAGATGCTGGAGATCGTTATCTACGGCTTTCCTCTAAATCTCCTCTTCCCCGACGCCCGGTCGAAGCTATGGACTTCATCAACATAGTCGATCTGGAGAATCTCTTTGGAGTGCAAAAGCTGAAGGACTTCATCAATCCTTCTTTTCCTTCCTATTCCACTAAGGTAGTCAACGAATTCTATGCCAATCTCTTATCCCACACCGAAAATGAAACCACATTCTTCTACACCATGGTCAATGGGCGTAGTTTTAAATTTACCGAAGGGGATATTCTTGATATGCTAGAAATTGATATAGATGAATACCAAGATTTCCTTGACCTTACCACCGGCAATCCACTAAATTTATTATCCCATGATGACCACTCCACTAGCCTTAGTGATATAAAAAGAGCCATATTTCAAACCAATACCACTTGTCATGAAGATAGGGGAACCTATTATGCAATAAACCTGAAACCTGCATGTAGGATAGTAAACCTCATTGTTTCCACAAACATACATCCTAGAGCCAATAAATCTGAGGTCCCTATTTTTCGCATGTGTCTAATTTATGCTATCATAAAAGAAATTCCTATAAACTTCATTCGCATAATACTGAAAAACATGCTTGAGTTTTCTGGCAATCCACCGTATGCCGATTTTGTATGCCAGATCACTCAACATTGTCTTAAGTTACAAATTGAAGATATGGGGTATACATGGGAGCATAGACTACCAAAGATAAGTAAGAATACCGTAGAGAAGATGGGGATTGACTTTGGTCATAAAAGGGCAAGAGTAGAAGGAGAATCATCACATCAAGATATACCACCACCCCCTCCTCCTACTAATCTTTCTGTTGATCCCATTCAAAATACTCTCACTTATCTTGTCGGCTCCCAATATCATCTTAGTAATCAACTCAACTATACCCACCATGCCATGACATACTTAAATCAAAGAATGCAAAATCTTTCTCCGAGCCAAACTGATGAATATCCGCATTCCTTAAATCCTGGCATGCTCAACCCATTTAACCCTTCATACAACTACTATCAAACTCCACCTCCACCATCAATGGATCTTGCACATACTCAATTTTCCTCCATGCAATTGCAAGATATAACTGCTCACTTCCGATTTGACCGAGTTCCCACATTTCTGGAAGCATATGCGTTAACTACGACAAGTGCTTTGGATTGGCAAACTCTGGTCAAATATTATGGAGCCGAGCCATTCCTTGGGAAAGATCCGAACATCGATGTAATTCTTAAATCTTTCCAGTGAAGTGTTGAAGTTGTACTAGTTGTAATGACAATGATTGTAATAAATTGGTCATTTCTATATGATTGTAATATTTTCCATGCTATTGAATGAAGTTTGCCATCTTTGCTTGATTCAAATGGATATTTTTTTAAGCATATGAGACATCTTCAAAAATATGGATTATAAGTTCATTATTGTAGAGCATAACAAATAACGGGAGTAATAATTAAAACAGGCAACTATTAAAATTGTGGCTAAATTGACAAATGACAAAACAGTTCTCCAGAAACATCCTCGGTCGAGCAACTAGTCGACCGAGAACACTGTCGGTCGAGCAATTGTCGACCGACCGGGTTTCTGTTTTCCAGACTGACATAAATTGCATACATCTTTGTTAAATCATGGAGATCATCTACAACATTTTATATATTTGCTTACTACTCAAACTTTCATTTGAGATATCTATCTAAGGGGGAGCAAAGCATAAGACTAAGGGGGAGATCATAAAAACTTTGACCATTTGATTGAAGAAGCTTACAAAAACATTGTAACCACCATGTGTAGCTGAAAATTTCAAGAAATTTATGAATTTATTGAAAATGGTATCTTGTACTTGAAGGAACTCTCTACCCAAAACAGGGCTTAACATCCCTTGCATTTGGATGGAGACATTTTTATGTACTCTAAGATTAGAGGATTCTCATTTAATTTAGGGCTTAACATCCTTTGATAAATGAGAAATAAATATACATTCATCATACGCTTAAGGGAATCTCATATCATTTCAAGGCTTAACATCCTTTGCAAATGATTGAGACACAAATTGTGGATAAATTAGACAAAAATCCATGTTTCTAATAGGATATCTATTTAAGGGGGAGCATAATATTAAGGGGGATAAGAAAAATAAAATATTCAACTTGGATATCTTTTTGAAATGACAAAGGGGGAGAAAGAAAAGAATATAAAAATCAAAAATATAAATGAGTTTCATAACATGCTTTATATGGCTACAAAAGGTAATTTTCAGGTATGAAACTCACATGCTTTATATTTCCTTATTTCATATTTAGGAAATGTTTGTCATCTTCAAAAAGGGGGAGATTGTTGGATAAATTAGATATTATGATAAATCCCTTTGTTTCGATGATGACAAACATTTTATTCTTATTAATCTAACGAGCTACTTGAGTGTGCAGGACTAAGCAGGATGACAAAGTAGCAAGGGAAAATCCAAGAGCTTACTTAGTTATATTTTCATGCAATGTAATCAATGTTGTAAAACTTGTACAAATATATAATGTACAAGTACTTAGAATTGCATGTAAATCAAGCGTTAGATTTTCCCTAGCCAAACACCATAGTTAGACATGTCATCCCATTTAATTAGGATCACCTTTGCACACTCACACATATAATTAATGCTTAAATTGAAACCTTGAAACAGGATCATTCTCGGTCGACAAACTCCTCGACCGAGACACTCTCGGTCGACAATCTTCTCGACCGAGAAAGATCCAAAGTAGCTGTTAGACACAACAGACAAGTTAGTTGGCAGTTGAAGAAAGACGTTGCAAATCACTTGTTCCAGAGAGCCTGTCGGTCGACAAAAGTTCGACCGAGTAGGTGTCTCGGTCGACCATTTGTCGACCGAGATGGTCTCTGACAGCAACTGCAGAATAAAGTAATTAGCCGTTGTTAAAGCAACAACTTTGTACCTAACGGCTAGTTAAGCACTTAGAAACCCCTAGAAGTTGTCTAGAACGTCCTTAAGCATACTTAGGCCATTCCTATAAATAGGACAAGCCATAGGACACTAGAATTCACTTGTTACACTTGAGAATACACTTGAGCATACTTGAGCAATCTTTTGCAAGCAATTTGAGCACTGTGATCATTGGCCTACATTCTCATTAGCTCAATCTCGTGTCCTATAGGCTAGATTCTCCTACCCACAGCAATCACAAGTTCACATACTTGGCTAGGAGATCTTACGCTTGATCTAGGCATATCAAGCCTCAGGCTTAAAGGATAAGTTGTAATTTCCTTTTTCTTTCTTGTTCCTGTTTATCTTTTGTACTCTCCTTGCTACTCCTAGGGTTGGAGGCTGCGGATTGGAGAGGATTGACTTCTCAGGTGGAGAAGGGGACTTCAAGCTACTTCAAGAAGGTTATCGCAAGAGGAAGCTACTTCAGAAGGCTGGTGCAACGGGAGTTGGTGCATCTACTTCAAGGGAAGGCTGCTTCAAGGTTGGCGATTACTTCTAGGTGAAGGCTGCTTGAAGGGTTTAGGAAAAGAGATTGTATTTTATGTAAATTCCTTGAAGAGGTAATAAAATAAATTTCTTTTCAAATCCCGGTTGGGTAAGCAACCGGGTAGTGGATTGACGGCTATAGTATTTGCTATAGTTGGAACCACTCTAAACCTTGTGTCTCCTTGTCAAATATTTTCATTGTGGTTGTTTGAGTTCAATAATTGTTAAATTATCTATAAAACTCTATTCACCCCCCCTCTAGTAGTTTTCACTTATCACATGTCATAGAATACACGTTAGTGAAAATAGAAGAAGTTGAAGATGGTTTTTTTCTTAAATAATAGACAACGTCATTTTCTTTCCATGGATGATTATATAGTCTGAGATAATAGTCTTTTATCAACTCCAACTATCTTACGTATCTAATATCCCGTCTTGGGTACATAATTTGCTTGGATTTTCAATTGGTCATAACTTGATCAGAAATCATTTTATCTAGTTTTAGTTGGTCAAACAAATTATCTATCCTTGGAGATATATATGTTTTGTTTACCATGACCTTATTCATATTGCAGTAATCTACACTAGTGCATAGATACATCTTTCCTCTTTACAAGCATCACTAGTTCTTTCCATGGAGATGTGTGTGGATGTATAAAGCCTTTGTCTAACAACTCTCATGTCTACGCCTTTAACTTAATCCCTTTTGTTAGTGTTGTGCTATTGACTGTGTATCCAATATCATACAGATTTTTGACGTAGTGGAACATCGGGTACTCCTAGGAAAACACATTGAAGCAACCTAATTCCACTAACTAGAAATGTGAGGAACATATATATTCATTGTTTCTAAAACATTTTAAAATATGGTGTAAATAAGTAGTCTAGTTTCTTTCCCTCAAATTATCATTATCGTAAGATGAAAATTAATTCCATGAGAATGTAATACATATATGTTGTAATTGTTAAGGGGGTCTAGAGAATGAGAAGAATTTAAAGGTCAAGTTTGTGAAACAAAATATATTCCTAGGCTCTGTAGATATACCATTTAAGTTTTTCACTAGCCATATTGCTTAGATATAGTTTACATTTCATGCATATTGCGAAAATCTACCAGAGTAGTAAAAAATGGCATTAATCTAGAAGCTAGATTTAATTTAGAGAGTATTTTGATAGGAGTCAACTCTTTAGGATATGATCATGTATGCTTTCCATCGACCACCATCTCATTCCTTGAGAAGATGATATTTTTTTATTGTCCTTAAAGAATCAAAATTGCATATGGGTAACATGTATATAAAATAAATATCATGTCGTTGATAATTGTAATCTATAGTTTTGAATAACATGAATTTGATCCTCTGATGTTGCCTCATAATATTGGTTTCATTTCTGGAATGCCTAAAGAGATATAGTGTGATTGCGATGACTTCGTTCATTTTGACAAATTATACAAAGTTACTAGATTGAATGAGCTAGACATGCAAAATGTCATGAATGCACCACTTTGTCTCAACTACAAAATTATTTCCCACCATCCTTCTTTGATGTCATGGCTCACTTTAACTATATAGTGAATAATTCAAGTGAATTGAGTTTTGCATGGTCACATGTCCTTTTCTATGGCATAGGAATCATGAGATCTTAATTTCTAGTAGGAAATGAAGGAAAGCATGTTGTGGGAGTCAAAATATTAACCATACCACATGAAAAATGACAACATGCTCACAATAATGGGATTCACAATGAATATGAAGTGAAGCCATATAATTAAGAGTGCAAAGGATATTTTATATATGCCAATCACACTGATACTGATAAGTAGACAATGTAAGAGCACAATAAAATTTGTATACCATGATTTAGAGTATGAATGATGGAATAAATGAAAATTGTTTTGATAGATTATGAAAATAGCCCAAAACTATTCATTTTGGTCAGAATTTGAGGTTTCATCGTATATAAATTCCATATAAATGACTATATTTTTAGACAAAGGAGTGTAACATTGACAATATTATGTCAATAGAAGGGTGAATCTTGAGGCGATAACAACGTAAATATGTTGTGAAGAATCATATTATTGTGACATGATGAAAGCTGAGATTCAATATATTAATGCTTGCATATAAGTGATTTTATAATTAATAAGGTTTATCTTGATGAATATAGATCCACATTAGTTGATCTTTGCAAGCTAACACATACATATGACATGTACATATTTACATAAAAGGAAAATTAAAAATCTATTTCATCATGAATTATCTATCTTATCAGTAGTTGTTTGTTTCTCCATCATATGCAAGCTAATCACTTGCAAACTACCAACTAAAATTTATTTATATACAAGTGTGAATTTCCTTTTTCCCAAATTATAAATGATGGAAAATTTATATACAAGAGACACATGGTGAAGGAATCTAGATTGATGTTGATGCTAGACAATGTCCTTCATAAGATAATCAAAAGTATGAAAAATTCAATAAATATGAAGTGCATTTCCTCAAAAATTTTGTGCCTTAATTTGGAAGTGATATTTTTTACCATTAATTAATTAGATTTCTCATTTGATGATGATATTTTTACATCTAAACTTGAGAAAGAGATGGGATCGTGATTAAAGAAGACAATATGATTATTGAAAACATTTTTGTCAAGATGGACATGTAGTGACCGACTGGGCACCTAGACTGCCTGGGTGAGGGCCTAGGAGTGTGAGCCATTTAGTTTACTTTTGCATATCTTTTGTATCTAACATATAACTATATCACACATATTGAATACTTTATGCATTAGTTTAATGTTTTGCACCCCAAAATGACATATAGTAAAGTAGAAGCCTAAGACAACATACAAACATTTATACATGTCAAATATGATATTACCATGACAACTATTTTAAAAAAATCTATCATAACATATTTTCTAGGCACCTCAAGCATCCATCACATAGTCCTACACACCCACTGAGGCGTCAAATTTCAATATTAACTAGACGTCAACCTAGGAAGACATCCCTTTCATGCTTATCTTCCTAGGCAACGTTTAGGAACCCATCTTAAGAGATCATTAAGAATATAGTTTTAATAGAATTATTGACAAATGATTTATTGATTCATATACATTATTGAAATATCAACCTCATATTAATTTATTTTTAGGAGTTACATGAACCCATTTCTCAATGTATATATTCACTGACAAAAAATACTAAGCATCCCATCCATTTTGAAGGTACTAATAAGTTATTAACAATATGTACGTTTACATAAATACTAAGCTTGTAACTAAACACATCTTTTCCACAAACAATTAGTTTGTAACTGACAAATTTGTAAATAGGTTTCAAAAAACTTGATGAAACTTAGACCTTAATATGCCATAATCCTTCATTGTGGATTTCAACTTACAATGCATCTCTTTTATAATAATGAGTTAGGATACAATATATACAACCTATATTCAACTTCAACGACCTTTGTTTTATAAAGTTGAGGTTCTTGAAAAAATCCCTTTAAAATATACATATTTGTGCCCTTCCAAGAGTAATTCACACACTTTTATTATTTGGGGGTCAAGTTGCATATTTAACTTCATGACACCTCACAAGATATGAAACAAACATTTATCTCAAATCTTAGAGTTTGCATTTAGGTTGTTTCAGCCTGAATTTGAAGAAATTAAAGGAAAATAGATTGAAAATATCCATTTTGTACATTCTTGCAATTAGCGCACATCCACGCCTCTAGCTGGTCTAAGATCTTTATGCCACCTCAAATGTGCTATGACTAATATCCCTACCATATTTAATAGATATCATATGCTTTTTATGTCATTTTAACCCTATTTTAGAGAAATACAAGGGGATTGAAAATAACCATTTAAAGCATTTTTTAATTAGCATGTGCCTATGTGTTTCAATTTTTCTACAATCTTTATGAACACCTGACATGTTCTAGGGGAGCTCTAGGCCAAGCTTGGGAGATTGACATACTTCTTGCCTCGCTTGAACCCCATTTGAAGAAACTCATGGAAATGCGTTGAAAAAGGTGATTTTGGAAACTTTTGCAACTAATCCACTCCAATAAATTTTGTTCGGTGTGCACTATTTTCACCCACCTCACATGTATCGACATGAACCTTTATGCTAAAATTTTGAGTGTGTTCAGTTGCCCCCCCCACACCACCCATTTAGGGCATTGTTTGAGGAAACTTAGTGGGAAGCGAGATATATCCCTTTGAGAGTCGGATTATGCTTGGATATATCCCTTTGAGAACTTTGCAGGGCATAACATAACTAACTAGATGAGAAGAAAATTGATTTTTGTGTTCTAATTTTTAATGGTGAAGTGGTACATGTTGATTAGCTCTATGAAGTTTGGTAAGTGTGGTTTGAGACTTTGGTGGTGAATATCTATGAGAAACTTCAATGTAATATCATGAGATCTTTGAATATAATATGTGATTTTGGGAGCATACATCCATTGATGAGTAATTTTTTTCCTTACGCCCAAAGCAAAGTCAACCTTTTTGCTAGGCTTTTTAGGTTTTCGTACTAAGCAACTTATCAAGGATTTTAATAGGATGTATCTACTCTTACTGAGGTGCCAAGATTCATGTTTCCTTACAACATGTTTTTTGTTGTTGTTGTTTGGGTTGGAAAGGATGTCAATCCATTGTGGGTTCCTTAGTTCATATATCCGCCAACATGTCAATGCTTTCCTTTGGGTGTGTTCCCCCCCCCACACAGATGCACACACACACGTGCAGGCGAGCACACGCACGAACACACACACAAAAAGCTAGAGATAGAGACACAATCTCAACGCGAGCACACACACACACACGTACATGCACATGCACACAAACACGGAAACAGACACAAACGCAAGCGCGTGCGCACAAACACACACACACACACACTAGAAAACATGACTCATAGTTTTGGTCTCCATCTATCTATGTAAATTTATTCAGCCAATAGAGGATACTTGCTTTATACTTCTTAAAAAAAGGCTAATGATGTCATGTGAACTAATCGAGGGTTCATGTTTTTTGTCAATCTAAAGGAAGAATATTGTTTTTGATGGTATATTCCAAAAAAAACATAAACATAATGTGCCACATCCACCCTATGAGTCTGATAGTGAGATTGTTTTTACTATGCATGAGTGTTCACCATAGCTTCATTAATGAAAGGAGAAGGAAAACTAGTTAACCTAATATATGCATCCTGAGGCTTTTAACATTCATCCTTGCATGTTTGTGTGTGCATGCAATCAAAAGGTGGGGCTTCAAATAATGGTTGGGTATGCATTTGAACATTTGATTCTTTTTCTATGGTGGGAGCTTGTAAACAACCATCCATGAGTAGGCATTCATATTTAGAGTGTTTTCTAAAAGACTCACATATATGGTCAACTAATTAATTAATATGGAATATCGATTCAAGGGTATATAACACAAAATATCCTTTGATAAAATATCAATGACAAAAATTTTACCAATGAATTAAGCATCATCTTGCATTTTAATTGGATAAGAATTATGCAGCCAAAGAAGACAGACTCAAATAACATTCACAACTTCCTGCACAATATCAATTTCCCAGATTTGGGGAACTTTGCACGTACAATTTTGAGTATTATCTTCCACCATTAGAGAAATGATTCTTGGAAAAGTACAACCTATAGGAAGGATAATGTCGTACTTTGGTTGGATCTCCAAGTTTGTTCAATTTATCAAGAATCTAGACAAAGCATTGCTCAAGCTTTTCCATATGAGTCAATGGCTAAAAAAACTATTACTAATATATTGGTCTATTGACAACGACTCAAATCTAGCACATATAATCAGAACATGTCAAATAGCACCCAAGTTAGGATCATTTCAACAAAATTAAACCCCAAATAACATTCTATGTCAAGATTTCATTTATACCCCTTCACCTACCTTTCATCCATATTATACTTGATTGGCTTACATATTGGCATAGCACACTAGCACTACATTTAGGTGAGCCTCACACTACCAAAGCATGTTGATGTTGTACTAATGGGTCACACCATGCCGATATTTTATTAACTCAACTAAAATGGCAACATGGAAAAAGGTGGGCTAACATGGTGTGCTGACATATAACCCACCATTTTCCACCTCAACTTGCCATACTTTTTTTAGAAAAAATGGCTATTCTATTCATGCCATCATTGTGGTTTGAATCTGAAATCTCTAGGTAACAAAGCAAGGATGTAACCATGTGGACATCCCATATTGGACACCATACTCATAATTTTGCTACTTAGGTGTCGTGTCGTGTCCATGTTATTGTGTGGTAAAAAGTAAAGCAAAGATGGTAAGAAAGGCAAAGTGGAACAATCTAAAAAATATATACATGCATAGAAACATATTGATAATATAAATATAAAGGAGAATAATGAACGATACCTATCTTGATAAGCCAACCGAAGGTCAATAAAGAACCATCGATACAAAATATGTAACTTATAGAGAAGTAGTAACAAATATATTGTATTGGAAAAGAAATTTAAGACAAACCTAGGAAACATAAATCCATCACATCTATAAATTGTAGACAATAACCGACTCCACTTAAAGTAGATATTTGTCATCAATACATGCACATTGCATAAAAATCACATCGATAATGGAAAAATCATGTACATCAATAACCCTAAAAATCTCATCTAATGCTACATGGATGTTTTCAACAAGTTCTTGACTACTTACCATGGTTTAAATATGACTTTCATTTATTAATGGTACATTCATCTGATATGGATCTGAAAGAGACATCATATCCATGAATTTAAAGAGATTACTATTGATCATGAAACAAAAATCTTGCTCAAATACAGTATGAGGTACCATTATCATTCAAATGGGAACTCAATAAACCAAGCTCAAGTATTTAAATAATTCACATCTTTGAATATAGTCTCGCAAAAAAATACCATAAAAATAAAACTTGCATCCCTTAATGTTGTTTTTAAGTAATATCCACATGAAGTCTATGCTAGCTATGAAAATGTTGCATGTCTCATCACCTCCATCTCAATATAGATTTTCTCTTACAAACCACATTATATAGTTAGTAATAAAACAACGATACTTTAGAATGTCACTATCATTAATATAATCTTTGATCACTTTCTTACAAGATGTTTGATTTAAATCACCATAGTTAGAACATGATCACCATCATCTTAGCTCCTATTTTGATCATATTACCAACATTCACTAGAGACATCAAGTAGCGCCAGTAAAGTAAGCTCTTCACTAATATTTTTCTCTTGAATACAACACAAGCTTGTTGATAATAACATGCACCACGTTCAAATAAATATATTGACAAGGTCAAAATCTTGTCAAAACTACAAATGAGCACATTGTTAAGGATGTCGTAGGATTGTCAAAACTACAAAAGAGCCCATTGTTAAGGATGTTGTAGGAGCGTGCCATTGCAACTAGGGCTGTAAATGGGTACGGGTAGACCCGCAGACCCACAAATTTGGGCCCTTAAAAAACCTGTCATGGGTCTAATTTTTTATACCCGCATACCCTTGGACTCATATACCCTTGGACTGCGGGTCCAATAATGGGTATGCTTGGACCCAGACCCGCTAGACCCGTGTACCCGCTATACATAAGTAACTACTAAAATAATATGTTATATATATCATACGTTACTAGTCTAATTAATATAATTATTGAAATTATATCCTACTCTAAGGTTGAGACTAGTCATATAACTAAGAATTAACTATTCTAGTTACAATAACGAACATCATATATAAACTTAAAATCAAAATGTCTACTAATCTACATTACTTTCTACATAATTTAAATGTTATGATCATGACTACAGATATGTAAACAATTACTCAATTAATTTTATTGTATAGAATATAGCATTGTCTAATATAACTATTACATGTTAATATACTATATGATAACAATATCTTATTGTGTTAAATATATATAACATAGTCATTTCTTTTACATAAACAATATGATGTTTTATAGAACCGCTTATCCGCATACCCGCACCGCATACCCGCTATTATTGCGGGTACGGGTATGGTGCGGGTCTAGGTTTTGTATTATGCGGGTCTAGAACCGGAACCGGACCCGCTAAATTAGATGGGTATGGGTATGAGTATGGCCAGACCCGCACCGTTTACACCCCTAATTGCAACATGTGGAGACAGTATTCGATGTAAGAGGTTGACTACCACAACTACTAGGCCCAATGTTACAACTAAAGACACTATTTTCAAATAGGAAAGAGGAGTTATTCCCAAGATATTGGCTATCCAATATCCAAACTGATGGCAACAACATATGTTTTGGGAGAAGTGCCACCTAGTAAATAAATGTTGGTAGGTTTGTATAAGATTTGGTGATATGGTGGTGGTTATAACCCCAAAGATCAACCAATTTGAGATTAAACACCAACTAATATTATGTTTGACAAAGCAATCAGACAAAAGTGAAAAGTGATGAGCAAACACAGACAACAAGTCTTCACTACTAATCACTTTCCCAAACACACGACAACCAAGCACTCTAGTTTTATTTTTTTGCCCAAAGCAATCGACAAACTCTATGAGATGCTCATTTCTCACCATGAGAAACTGTTAGCATGACCAACATGCAATCTATCAATCGATGATAAAAGCAAGCACTTTCCCAAATGTTGAACAAAAGTAGTGCCAAGATATGACCACAAGTAAAAAAAACCATATCAATGCTACATAATAATGTGACCCATCCCAACAACAGATCCACCCACAACCACCTTGCCCCACACCACCATTAACCCCTTTCTCTTGATCACCCTTTAAACACACATGCTATTGATGTTGCTCTTCATAAGGTAGCGCTGAGCACCTTAGGAGTATTAGACAAGACCTTGGATGGTCCACTTGCGCACAACTAATCCAAGTTGTAAACCACAAGGGGGTTATGTAAGCAACAATTGCAGTTGCATCCCTAGACACAAAAGAAATCAGAAAGGAACCCAAGAGGTAAGGAGGGGATGTCCTACTTGAGAGGTTATACGACAAATGCATAAAAAAGGAAAGAGTCTTGGGGCAAATGTAGAGAGACCCAAATGTGATTGCTAACAAAGTTAGAGAAAGCATGAGTTCTTAGAATTCCTAATACTAATTTTTTGTAGTCAATAATCAATCGTGGAATCATTATTTTTAAACATGCTCGAGTGTGTAATTTGAGAGCATCTTGCCTCACTTTTTTTTATAAAATCGGGAGCAAAATATTGTAGTCATCCCACTCTCCCAAGCAGGACGAACCTCAACAAAAGATGTACAACCAGTGGCTGATCCCCAGACCACTCACCAAGAGCGGACCCAACCTTCACAAAAACCCATCCCATAGCAACACAAAACAATAATATAGGCTACCCACCACCGCCCTCAACAAAAAAGGGAGTGTCCTCCATGTTATTGTACACCTCCGAGACCACCACTAAGCAGGTAGCCATCTAAGTCTAATGTAAGGAATGTGTTTTCCTTCCATTGTCAATAGGCCCCTAACCTGCATAGGTGTCAGAAGCGGATCATGGAAAACCTTATGCCCGACCACTGTGAACCCAAATCCCCAACTCCTTTGGGCCCAAATTAATCTCTTTGTGAACCAAAAAACCATGATATCCTACTCCAACATGCGTTTGATCTCTATGTACATCGGCAGTACCCACCACACTGGCATGATCGTGCCCCAGAGCAACTCCACGATGTAGGGGTCATCCAACTCCAGACATGTGACACTAGAATTTAGGTACTCCATCACAATCAGGGCGACAACCATCGCCTGGAGTCCAACATTCACATGTCGCTCCACCGTCAGCTAGGCTCGGAAGGTCCACACCATCAGGCCCCTCCTGTCACTGACCACTGCAGCCGCCCACCATCTGAGTTTCTGACTTTCAAGCCCTATATCGTTCCCAACAACCAGGTTCAGCTTCAGGCTATTGCAATCGGGGGGCTGCCATCTGGTAAGCTCTATCACTGCAACATTGCCTTGAGTTCCCTCAACCCATTGATTTGGAGCA
The DNA here is from genome assembly GCA_963693085.1 of Alisma plantago-aquatica. Classification (NCBI taxonomy): domain Eukaryota; kingdom Viridiplantae; phylum Streptophyta; class Magnoliopsida; order Alismatales; family Alismataceae; genus Alisma; species Alisma plantago-aquatica. Next base: position 1,287,213,179 of record OY856411.1, read on the forward strand.
AATGAAAAAACGGATGATCAGCAATCGGTTTGAACTGGAGGCTACTACTAATCGCACCAACCACACCCACCATCTCCTCCTATATCTTCCCTGCCTCCGCGCTTCTACCGTCAAACCGCCACCTGCATCTAGCCCGCCAAATCTGCCAAACCAAAAGGTGTACTCAAATGGCCCTTAACTTTAGTCTACAACCATTGCTTAACGTCTTAACGTTAGCATTAACCATCAATGGTAGCCACAATATGAACGTCAAACAACTCAGGTAATTCTAAAAAAATGCAGCAAAATTGAGGAAAGCCAACCATTGAGGACTTTCATTAAAATGGAAAATATATACACAATAAGATTGTGTAATTTACATTTTGATCGCTGCTCGAAGTTTTACAGATTCTTACATTGCAATGTTACACGTGTGGCTAATCCATGAGTTTATACCTTTTCTCTTGAACGCCGGAGACCCCCATCTGGATCTCTATAATAGTATGAAGTGGTACCTGAAAAAGCGTGCAATATAATCAATATTAAGGGGAGAAGTATCACTGGATGAAGCTATCAAACATGCACTCAGTCACCTCGATATAGGGAATTTCTTTTAGTGGTTTATCAGCAAAATATCCATAGAGGGCCCTCAAAACAGCCTAAGAAAATGTGAACACGAGGATATGAAACTAGAAAAATGGTAGTTTATACAAATGTTATCCAGTATCAGAAAGAGACCTGGTGAGATATCACAACAACAGGAGCTCGCTGACGTTCTAACTCGATAATTACAGGTTCTAACCTGCATAAACATATATGGTTATGGTCTCAGTGGTAATGAAGCAATTGTGCAATAAGTTTATCAAACCAAACACAATATATAAACCTTTGAATAACATCAAGATATGATTCTCCACGGGGATAACGGTATCTTAACTTGTCTTTCTTCCGGGACCTGAAATTAAGAAATACACAAAATTACCTAGAGATTAAGAAATACACTTGAGACCTGCGCAAATATAGAATTATGGTCATTTAGAGGTCTGTTCTCTGCAGTGCTCCTACTCCACCATAGATGATTGCATATTTCAAACAATCACTTATTGTTTCAGATTACCTATCATAGCAAGGAAAGTATGTCGTGCAAGAAAAAAAGATGGAAGATGCATTTCCTCAGTTACTTATCTAAGCTGATATAAATGCTAAATTATTTGGCCAAAAACTTGGCATCAATTTTACTGAGCAGGTAGTATGCTTAGAATGATGTATGGTAGCAAGCAACAAAATGCTTACTGATATTCTTCAGGCATGTTTCTTTTGATCTCTTCATAAGTCATACCATCACAAACCCCAGCATTTATTTCATCAAGGGCACGCCATTGTATCTTTGTATGATAACAATCCGCAATTTTATTAATAAAATCCACATTAATTATGTTAACTGAATAACAATCAACACAAGAAGATCTCACCTTGGGAAACCCTACAATGGGACTTGCAGTTAATACCGTTCTCTGTAGAGTACTAGTCCAAATCTGACGCATATAACAAAACTAATAATAAGTTATAGGATATATTCAAGCTATCTTACTACTGCAGATCATCCAAAGTTCAGTGTAGCATTTCATCAAATTAGAATTACTAACAGCCCACGTATATATAATGGAAAAGAGATCAATGGTCATCAACCTTATCTTTCAAGGAAAATGAAATAGATCTGATATATCAACCAGCCTGACAAGGTATTCTCTATCTAAAATCTCAAGTTATATCTGCTAGTTTCAAACGATTCATCCGCTATGCTTAATTGTGACTAGAATTTGTATTCTGGGAGTTGCAATGTATTAGGAACAAATACTATTTAATGATACCTAATACTGAACTGATAAACATCACAAATGACAAATAAGAGACAGCATAAAATGGCAGATAGTCAGTCAATGTCTACCATATAGCACATGAATATTTTGGGAAGAAGGCTATTTATTAGATACATTATATTGCATAGAAGCATATTCAACCGAGCACAACAAATGATTCAAAGAGAAATCGGTCAGTACTTACAGAAGCAGTTCTTTCTGATTTCAGTCGCCTCTCTAGGAAATTGGCCAGCTTTTTCGAATAAAGTTCTCCAGATTCACTGCTCAAATAAATGCATTCTATAAGACAAAACCAATGCAGATATCAAGAGACTTTGACAAACAGAAGACATACCAAGTTACGTCAATGATAAATGAGAAGCATGACTTCTCTACCAAAAGCTAATAGGGAGAGCTCGCAAGTACATGGCGTAGTACTATGAATTTAGATCATATGTATGTGGATACTAAAAGTGATTGACAATATTGCCATCTAACATAATTTAAGAAAATTAAGAATGCGTTCTAGGGATGGAATTCATTATTACTGGCATTTTATCATGTGAACTTTTAAACATTTCTCAAGACACGAGTTAACTCCTCGCCTTCATCGTTGAATCAATTCGGGTTCCCCTAACTCATCTTGTCTTCATGTTCCAGTTATTCTAGAAAAAAATTGCTGGTCAATGCCATGCTATTATGCTATTCTAGAAGCATTGCTGGTACTAAGAAATATTTCTTCAAATATGACAGAACATCACAGGTGGGCATTGATTGGCAATGCTTATAAACTGTCATATATATTTTTTATTATGGGGCATGCTGGATGGAGTAACAGATCTGAACAATCGAAGGAATACAAATTTCATCACGTACATACATACATACATCAAGAACCCCCAAACACAGAAGAGAGTTTCAGACTTCCATTTTCTTGGGAGAATGACACTACAGCCCTAACACAGAATGAGGTGGAAAATGGATGCTTTTTTGGGAATGGATGCAACAATATCCTATATACCATCCGAAATTTTCAAATCGGAATTCGAAATCTGAAATCAGATCCAAATCCAACGGATATCAGATTCTTTTTCAAGATTTCAGACTCGAACGAATGTGCAGATTCCGGATATCCATTACAGCCCTATCTGTCAGTTTGTTATACTATAAATCTGTCCTGTTATACATGAGGCTCTTGTTAAATTATATATTATATTAGGCTGCATTCAACGCTGCCAAAACAAAGTTAGTTGTGGTCAGCTGTTTGTCCAGCATGGCTGAGGTCGTAATGAAGAGACAAAAATGAATTAAGTTTCTCAGGACAGTTAGACTTAGACTGGGGTTACTTTTGTGATTGAGGTGCATTTTTCGAAATAAGAGCCATACTGAAAATACCGGTAACGAATATGTAAGTGTTTGAGATGACTGTCAACCTTTCTAGGGCATCAACATAGATAACAAAGAAATCTCTCCATTTCAAGGGTGAGAATCATTCATATAACAATGTGCAATGTATGAAGGATAAAATATAGCATGCTTTTTTATAAATTAAAAAACACTATATTTGGTTTCATCAGACAACCTCAAAACAGTATCACCCCCAATTCTTCCTCTAACATTATCTCGACTTTCTCCATGACGAGTAAGCAGAATTGGACGAGGTGTCAAATGAGTGTTCACCTGGTAAATATAAAGAAAGACGAGGAAAGTGAAATTTGAAAAGAAAAAAAAAATTATGTAGGGCCTTATACCCGATTAATTAGATGCATAACGCAAAACACGATTAGGGGCAGCAGATACAAAGCCAGTAAATAACAAAATAACAAGATATTGCAGAAGAACATAGTGTAGGAAACATGATTAGGGACAGTAACTAAGTAATTGATAAGATTTTGCAAAAGAACAGAGTGCAGAAAACATGGTTAGGGAAGGGTTATTAACTCCGAAGAGCTTACAATGAGTAAGATTTAAGTTCAAAACTGCATTTGCATTCAAAAAAAAAAAGTTCAAAACTGCATTAACGTCAGAGATGATTAAACAGGGTCCTTTCAGTTGAAAGTAATTATTGATTCTCTGCAGTGCCTTCTTCACGTTTGATACTTCTGTTTCTAACTTTCTATCCTATTCAATTCAAAAGATATGTCCTTCCATCTCAAAAAATGACCAGGTAATCAATATATTAACCATTAACAATGATAATGTTATATATTAGCCACTAACAATAACACGGTGAGCAACCGAAACAACCCCTACAGAGGGTATCTTATTATCTGATGGACACACTAGTTTAGTTTGTTGATATTGAAAACATGACTTCCTATATAGCACAACCTCTGCGTAGCAATAACAACACACCCGTAAGGTCCATATCGGCATGCCTTATTTGTTTTTCAAACAGTTATGTGATGTCTCATTATAGTCATTTGAACAAACTGCTGTCACACTTGATAACTTAGTTTCAAAAAACGAAATAGGAAAGGAGAATTGCTGTATTATACTGAGAAAATCCTACTCCCCTGTATATAAGCAATCGTGACTGGATATAATAACTAGTGGGCCATAGACCAGAGGCTATTGCAAATGACACCCAATAGTTTAGTAAGCATACTCTAGAACATCCCCTCAACCTGCAGCATCTGGAAACTGTGCAACGGGAAGAAGAAATATAATCTGAGGATTTGAATTGGATACACATTATATGCTTATAAAGGAGTTCGTGAAAAAGACTATTACTCTTAATAAGTATTGGGCTGAAATAAACTACACATGGTGCAACACGAAAGTGAACTTTAACATTCCCTTTCAAGATGGAGATTATATATTAATCATGCACAACTTGTCCCATAGAGTAGTGAAAGTCTTCTTTCGCAGAGTTTAATGAACAGATCATCAAATGTGCTCTTCAAATTCGGAGAAAGCAGTGCAGATTTTTTTGACTAAACAGCTCTGACAAAATGGTAGTCATCTACAATATGTTTGGTCCTTTCATGGAAGACGAGATTGTTGGCAATCAAAATAGGAGCAGAATAATAACAAAACATCGGCATAGACATTAAAAGAGTTGGGCCAAGTTCATAAAGAAAGGTCTAGACCCACATCATCTCATTAACTGTCTGAACCATTGCCTGATATTCAGCTTCTATAGCAAGAACAGCTTGCTTCTTACTATGCCAAGTAACAAAATCATCACAAAATATCTACAAATCCCTGAGCTTGACTTCTGATCAACATGGTTGCTTGCATAATCGGAATCAAAGAAACCAATTATCAAAGGTCATGCCTGTCACGTCATAATCCTCTTCCAGGACATGCTTTAAGGTCGGGAAGGATATGACATACAACATTTGAAGGAAAAGCCAAGGTCTGTCAAGATACCTACTCACCATACCAACAGCTCTAATACTAACAGCCACAGCAAGGTTAGGTCGAGAAACAATTTTATATATAAGTTTATAACTGCTCTACAATATGTTGTCAAGCTAGGAAGCATAGACACTTCCCGGAGGCTGCTGTGTCCAACATGGACATACCTTGGACACACCTGAACAAGTGGCAGACATGCCCATAGTGTGTTCACTTTGAATTATTTTTATTATAGTGTCAGACACGGCTTGGACACTCCATGGAGACATCCAAGACATGCCATTCCAACCCACTTAAGCCTAAGTGTATGAAAAAACCTCAAGCCTTCTCCAAATCCCAACTCCCGTCCTCCACTACTCCTTGCCCTACTTACATCAGGTGGTTAAGCTTCAGCTGCTATAGGCAAATCGTCTACGCCTTTCTTTAGCAACTATAGCAGCCATCATTAATGGTATCATCTCCACCAACTGTTGCAGCATTCAAGGACTACCACATCAACCATGAGGAGGAAAGCAGTTCGATTCAACGCCGTCTCTTCCAGAATGTAACTCTTCCTCCTTTGCTCTCCCCTCCTCTTCCTCCTCTTCTTGCTTCTTGTTGTCCCCCTTTTCTGTTTCGACTCTAAAGCCGCAGTAACTACAAAAATGTTCCTTCACCTCCTCTTTTTCCTACCCCGTGTCTACTTCTCCCTTGTCTACTTTTCCTTCTCTCCCTCCTGTTCCTCTTCTCATTCCTGCCCCTCCTCTTTTTCAATATGAATGTGGCAGCAACCTCAACATTACTCCTCCCCATCCCCCTCTTATTTCATGTTGGTCCTCCACGTCTCCTTCTACCTTCTCTTGCCACTCCTCCCCCCCCCCCCCCTATAACATGGAAATTGGCCTATTTCTTAGGATGTGGAAGAAAAAATATTATGTTGACCATGGTGTAGAATTCAACTTCGTGTCGACTTTGCCAGGTGTCGAAGTGGAAGTTTGTGAAAACATCGGGGAAGTTTCAGGAAGTTGAGACGTAAACTTTGATAAACATCGGTAAAACTAGGATACCGTTTTGAAAGAAATGAAGCAATTTCAAAGAGAACATCGAAGGAAAACTTCTAATCATTGATAGAACTTGGAGCTCTACCTTAAACATGTCAATAACAACATAAAATCATGAGTTACGACACCAACACAAGATTCACAAGTCACAAAGTAGATAACAGAAATGTAGAGAGTAGATAAACTGCTTAATAGCAGGCCAACAACTTTCTTCTGTAAATCCAAGCACAAGGGGTGCCTCCTCCAAGCTCCAATACTTTAAAGAGTCAAAACACCAAGTTCCTAGTACAAGCCACTCTTCAATTCACTGAGTGAAGTAGGAGGCCAATTCAACTATTCAAGCATTCCTCTTGCTTAAATAAAACTCAAACACCACACTTGAGTAGGCTGACTGTGAACGTATAAATGCCGGCTTGTTATCGCCAACATTGGGGATTAATTGACAACATCAACGACATTTTGACATAAATGAACTGGTAAAATCCAACATCAATGATGTTGGGGAAATATCGGGTCGACACTGTGACCAAACTCGACTTGTCAAGGCTTCGACTTCGCCATCCGTCGATGTCGACAACATCAGCGAAACACAGCCGATTTTCAGATCCATGACGTTGACTTTGGGATGCAAGTAGCAAATGAGTCCCCTCCCTTTCTGTATTCATTTGGAGGAGCAAAGTGATACATTTGCATTTTATACATGGGTGTCTATGTGTCAAACGGTTGGTGGATAGGAAGAAAGGATGTGATAGAAGATTGACCATAGCTACTATTCTCAAGGTTTTGTCAGTATGTCTAATATTGATGTAATTGCCTCAGTTAAATTATGGTTTTAGCAATATTCTCATTGTACCATTTTACAATCAATTGCAGATCTGTCTTCCCAGAAAAATATTTGCTTAAAATAGAAGAAATCTTTAAGAAACTAGAAACAAATATGAACCACATACCAGAAAGAAAACGATCCTTCCAGGAAGATACCCACTTATGTTATTCACCTGGATAAAGACACAGCCTGGTAACAAATAAAAAGAAATATGGAAGCAAAGAAAGACAGAAAAAGCATACGAAAAGAAATCATAGAGGAAAATAAGAAAAGCCCTCATTGATATCAGATATCAACCAAAAACAAGTATGCAGTAGCAGCTGATGCATAAATGTAGCAACACTGAAACCAAATTTACTGTTGTATGTCGCAGGTCACAGCGCAAGGAAATCAAAGTAGTAAAACTTATGCATTCAAGCAGAGAAAATCCATCAGACATTTGCTATCAAATCATATATAACATCTAAAACTGCATAACCTCTGACTATACAACAAAAGCAAGGGGGTGCTAAAAATACAAGAGTATTCTGCAAAGAAATCTGTCTTTATTGAGATTAGTATGCATATTGGGCTACCAGGAAAGATCCATGTGGTTTTTTTCATATCTCTATATAGAGGGAATTGAGCCTATAATTAAAAGAACTACCCTTGTTCATCCGCTCGACATGAAATTAATTAGAACTTCTGACTGTCTGAAGTTGTAGGTCATCCTTTCAGCTCTCTCTCTGGCACTTCCACTAGTTGAAACTAGGTTCTTTGAAATACAGAATGGAATTTTTTGTATCAACCCACTTCTTGGGAAGTTGAACAACCAAAAATGTATGTCAATGAGGTATAAAAGGATGAGTATGTGTTTTATTTATCCACAGAGGGTCTGCATGTAAATTTGCCATGCGTGTTCTTTATATATACAGACAGATGACTGTCAAAATAATTGAAGGAAACTCCCTAATTGTTCTCTTCATGGTATGAGAGCTTGAGGTATAGCCATAGAGCTGTTGTTATCCTCTCCAAGTGGGAGTAAATCCTAGAGGATGCCATTATCCTCCACTTATCGATACAGTATTATCCCTCATTTTCTAGTCAACTACTATAGTGTCTAATCGAGGCAGCAGTGACTGGAAAGAAGTTGTGTGTGTCCCCTTTGAGTCCTTTCACGCTTTTTGCCCCAAGCGTCCTTGCCTCTCCGTCTCCTTATCCCCAGTGGCCTGCTAGTGGAGGAAGAGTGAGCCCTTGCCCATCTGAACGTTGCTGCCACTCTCCTTTCTGTGGGTGTAGGGACAGCCAAATCTGTCACCTACATAAATAGACACTCCAGCTATTAGGGGAAAGCCTTTTTCCCTAGAAATAGGGTCAGTGTGGAATGGGGCACCCCTACCACCATTACGATGCCCCAGAAGGTCCCCGGGCAACAGATCATCAAGGAGAGAGCAGTCCTTCCCTCTCTTATTGCGGCTGGAAGTACTGTAGCAGCAAGGCCTTTTGGTCCCCGCTTCGGCCTCTAGTGGTCCCAATCAAGATCTTGGTTGATTAATATCATCTTTTGGTTGTTATGGCTGAGAAAAAGGAGACTACTGTGCCTCATCAAATATCTCATATCAATGTCCGGAACCTGCATGTTACAAATCAGAAGTTGAAGAAGAACAACGCGCAATGAAGTTAGCACGTGAAGATCTTTTTCAAAGGACAAGGAAAATACAAGCATGTCACTGATGATTCTCCTGCCTCTACACATGCTTCATTCACACAATGGGAAGAACATGATTCCGACCTCCTATTGATGATATGGAATACCCACGGAACCATAATCGGTTGACATGACAAGTCACTTTGAGACTTGCAAGGAGTTGTGGGATCATATACCACTCCTGTATTCCAATAATATTTCATGAATCTATGATATGCAATTTAAAATGTACGGTATCCGGATGATAAATCCTTAACTCGGTATTTTTTGGAGAACATTGGTGACTTACAAGGTTGACTTCCTCTCACAATCATATTAAACAATGCAGAATTAGAGGAATCTGATTACAGTGATAAACTTTCTTGCAGGTCTAAGACGCAATTACAAGGGCATCTATAGTTCGAGTTTATCTAGACCAGAGCACTCGTTCCTTGCTAAAGCATATTTGAGGTGTCACATGCCTTTCTCGAGAGGGATGCTTTGATCATGAGTCCCTCAATTGGTAATAAGTCTGCCATGTTTTCTCAGGCTAACTCGGGTTTTCCGACACGTGGTCGTGGACATGGTGGAAAGGAATAGAGGTAGAAGAACGTATGATGGTTGTGGTGGTCCATATCAATGTCCAAAGTGCATTCATTGGGGTCGGAAGGGACATACTAAGGTTACTTAGGTTTCCAATTAAATCTTCAAATGTGCCTCTATTGATCAGGACGTACAGGATGCATCTACACACCAAATCCCAATAACTAATGTGTATAACTGGTTAATGCATCTGCATGCTTCACAAAGGCAATTTCTTATCTGGCCTCCATTCAGTGCAACATCTTCTTAGGGTTTTTTTGTTCAACAGCCATTGATCATACTATACGAACATCTAAGATGTTCACAATTATGGCAAACCACTCAGCTTACCTAATGGCATATAGGTCGATCCTACAATTGTCATACATGGCATGGGGGTAGTCTATAGTTATGTCTCTCAGCAGTTCTCATGCCTAAATTGCCTTTTAATTTAGTTTCTATTAGCAACCAATTCTCTTCAAGCTTTTGTCACTTTCTAACCTGATGCTAGTGTCATGCAAGACTTGAAGACACAAAAGATGATTGGTGAAGGGTATGAGCTTACTGGCCCCTTTTAGTTGGGAGAGTCTCTTACAACATGCATTTCGGCGTCACCTTTACATGTCGATAGTCGTCTTGGTCACTTGTCCTTGGAAAAGTTGGGATTTTTTTATTTCATATTTCTGTCCCGGTTAGAGAAGTTAGAGTGAGTCATATCAGTTGAGTAAAATCCAAGGGTCAATTCGTTGGTCTAGGCGGAGTTTGTTTTTAATTTAATTCATTCAAATGTATGGGGTTCCACGTCATGTATCATCTAAATTGGATTGTAAGTACACTTTTATTGATGATCATTCTCGTGTTACATGGCCTTTGTCTGAATTGATTTCTAGTCACCAATCCTTTTGCATGGAAAATGAGACTCAATTCGGAAAACATGTTCATGTTCTCCATTCTAACAATTCCAAAGAGTATTTTAACAAAGTTTCACCCAATTTCTTTCATCTAGGGGGCATTATTCATCAATCTTCCAACCCACATACACACCAACAGAATGAAGTCACAAAGAGGAAAAATCATCATATCGTTGAGATTGCACGCACACTTCTTCTGCATATGTGTTCTAAATGAGTTTTGGGGAGATGTGGTCCTTACCGCAACTTATCTAATTAATCGCGAGCCATAATAAATTTTCCACAATCAAATCCCACTTCATATCCTTCATCCTGAAGAGACGTTGTCTCGTGTTCAACCCAAAGTGTATGATTGTGTATGTTTTATTCATCATTTAGGTGTTCAACTCCAGGAATGAAATGTTGTCGATATCGACAGTATGCTACCACAGATATCAATATTGGTCCCATCAGGTAAAGTACAGATGTCCACGTGCATAGCAATAGCCTCACAAATACTGCAACATTGGTGGATTTAATGCCAATACCGCCAAATATCGAGGGTACCAATACAAAATGCACCAAATACTCACGATACATGGGCGGTAAGACGGTATACCACGTCGGTTGCCGTCATTGGAGAGTGTGAACTTGATGTTGTTGTTTGGAGTGGAAAAACTAGGTGAACTAGGGACGTTTTTCGAGATTGGAGCTCAAATCACCCCAAATCAAGGTAAGTTTACCTAGATTCTTTCATTTCCCACCATTTCCAACTGCCTCCTCTCCATCTATTTTCTTCTATTTTCACCTACAAAGCACCAAATACCCCCAAATCCCTAGATCTACGCCAAGGTACATATGTTTAATGCTACTAATACATAAATCTATGGCTATATTTTTTAGATCTACTATCTTTCACTAGATCAACCTAATTTGTACACTAAGAAAACTATTATCATGTAATTCAACTAAATAATAGTAAAAATACAAGTACGGTTAATAATAAGTTTTAATTTAGGTTTAGTACAAGAAGTTCTACTAAAGACCAACATGAACAATATAAACAAAATAATAGTAAAAAATATGGATATACTTCTTTTTTACTTATTAAATTGTAATAAACAAATAATATCTTTTTGTGTTTCCTATATGTTTGTGCGTTAATGGTATATACTACAAAAATAATATATGGTAGCCTATCACATGCATAGTAAGAAAGTCTCCAAATTTTATGATAACTAGACATTTTTTTGCGATTTTATAGGCTTTTGAATATTCAACATGATTACTACGCCAATCACCGATTTTTCGCGACTCTTTTCACGATTCATCCCGCTTTTTTGCGATTTTTACGATTCTTCATGACTTTTCACTTTTAAGTTGCTTGTTCCTTTTTTCCAAACCATGTATACAAAACTCCTAATATACACTAAACCTCCAACCCCACTCTCTGACAGTTCATTGTTATAGCTCAACTATTGTTTAATTGTTTTCCTACTTTTTCACTCAATACGATTGTATGTCTTGTGAGTTTTGACCTTAATAATTACATGCATCTAATATGCATGTATGTATATACATACATACACATATATACATATGCATGTACATGTATATATATGCATATATATAGCCAACTTATTCTCGACTATATCCGAATAGTTGACCAAAGTTTGGCCAAAACTTAACGATTTTTTCATGATCTTTTCCAAATTCTGATTTTTTCTAGCCAGACAAGATTGCTGAATCTCGAATTTGTCACTATGATCACATGTTCTTTTATACGTAAATACTATACTCAAAATCAAAATAATTTCAGACTTTTATTTGAATTAAAAAAATCATTTTTTCTTCGAAGTAAAAACTAAAAAATATTGTGTTCGGTTTTATAATACATATAAGTATTATACACTTATTTGATACTGTATAATTTCCCTAATATTATTTTGTTCACTAATCGTTTATTTAATTCTTATTAGTATTGTCCATTTGTAGTAATTTTGAATTACTAAATACTAATACAGCATTTTCTTTGCTTGTTTCTTAGCCTTTTTCAAGGTTGATTTTTGAGAAGATGTTTGTCTTCTACTCTCACATGTCCCACAAAAAGGAGGATAATATCCTTTTAGTGTACTCAAGGCCATTGTCCATTCGGAGAATTTTAACGAATGTTGAGAATTGAAAAAAAAACTATTTTATGAAAAGCACAAAAAAGGAAAAAATCTCATAGTGAGTTTTAAGAAGATACAACCATGTTATGGGCGAAAAACTATCTAAAAAGGTAGGAAATATCTAAAACTATCACAACTCGTCCTGAACGAACCACAAACATCATTGTTAAGAGAGGTGCAGCAATGCTGAGTGCAATGCAGCGAGAGGAGAGGCAATGTGCCTTCTCCCTTTTTATTAATAAGAGAAGTTGGAAAATTTACATAGAGGTCCAGCAGGATATATAAATTACAAAATAGAATAAACAGCTGAATATAATGAAATATATTAACACTCCCCCTCAAGCGGGAGCGTGCCCAGCCTGTTGCAAAAACTCTGAAATGTTGCTGGACTCAATGGTTTGTGAGAACATCTGCAAGTTGATCTTCAGATTTGACATGCAGAGTCACAACAGTTCCATTCTTGATCCGATCTCTAATAAAGTGGCAGTCAACCTCTATGTGCTTAGTACGTTCATGGAAGATCGGGTTCTTGGCAATGTAGATAGCAACTTGATTGTCACATCTGAGTTCTATAGGAGACAAAATAGGAATCTTTAATTCAGAAAGTACAGATTGAACCCACTGCAACTCGCAACATGCATGTGTCATTGCTCTATACTCAGCTTCCGTGCTAGATAGATCTTGCCACAACATTTTCCTTTTTGCTTTTCCAGGTAATAAGATGATTTCCTAGAAATGTGCAATATCCAAACGTAGACCTCCTGTCATTCAAACTACCAGCCCAATTTGCATCTGCATAACCAGTAAGAGAAAGTGTGGATACAGGAGTCTTCGGCCTATAATAGGTGATTCCCTTACCAGGTGCACCTTTCAGATATCTCAGAATACGACAGACTGATGTCCAGTGAGACTATTGTGGTGAGCTCATATGCTGACTCACCACTCCTACAACAAAGAAAATGTCAGGGCGAGTGACTGTCAGATATATCAATTTACCCACAATTTTCCTATAATATCCTGGATCTGGATAATCAGTACCCTCAATCATCTACTTCACATGATAGTCAATAAGAATAGACACAAGCTTGGACTCACTCATACTTGCTTCCTGTAGCAAATCCAAGACATATTTTCTCTAAGACAAATTGGTACCTACATGAGATCTGAGTACTTCAATGCCCAGAGAGTATCTAAGTTTTCCCAGATCCTTTTTATGAAAGTGCCCCTACAAGCCTTCTTTCACACGAGATATGCATGTAGAATCACTTGCAGTGATAACTATATCATCAACATACACAGCAATAATAATAGATCCACCGGAAAAACTAGAATAAAATGAGTGATCAGTCACAAAACAAGAAAAGCCCATCTTCAACACAACATCACTGAACTTGTCAAACCAAGCTCTAGGAGATTGTTTCAATCCATAGATGGTTTTCTTCAATCTACACACCTTCTGACACTCCCCCTAAGCAACAAAACCAGGTGGTTGCTCCATGTTTACCTCCTCTTGTAGATCACCATGAAGAAAGGCATTCGTGACATCAAGCTGAAATAGAGGCCAGTCAAAGGTAGTAGCCAGAGAAATAAGAATACGCACAGAATTCAGACGAGCCACTGGTGAAAGTCTCAAAGAAATCAACCCCATATGTCTGAGTGTACCCCTTTGCCACCAGTCTAGCTTTCAATCTCTCCACTGAACCATCTGGATTATGTTTTACTGTAAATGCCCATCTGCATCCCACAACCTTTTTATCTGGAGGTAAGTCAACAAGTTCCCAAGTGTTGTTTTGTAAAAGAGCAGATATTTCAACATTCATCGCATGTTTCCAACCAATATCCTTCATAGCATCAAGATGATTTCTTGGAATGACCACAGAATCAATCCCAAGAGCAAATGAGCGGGCCTGCTGAGATAATTTGGACAAACAACACACATTTGCAATAGGATGTCGAATAGTACAGGAATGGATACCTTTGCGAACATCAATGGAAACATCAAGGTCAAATGGTTCTTCAGGAATCCCTTGAGTAGAGGAAGACGGGGAAGGCTCAGAGACTGGAGTCGCTACCTCCTCTGGATCTTGTCTGCCTCGTCTGCTGTAAACATGTGAATATTGCTGAATTAGAGGACCATTTGCTGGTTGCTCTTCCTGAATTATAGTATAATTAGGAATGATAGGCGACACTCTCTCACTCTGATGTGGTAGTGTCATTCTCTCACTGGTATCTGATGGTGACCCTCTCATTGCTCCCCCTTACTGGGAACACTAGAGAAATATGGAGTGGATTCATGAAATGTCACATCCCTAAACACAAACATACGACGGAGACTTGGACAATAACACTTGTACCCTTTACTAGTGTTGGAGTACCCAAGAAAAAGAGTCCTAATTGACCTAGGAGATAACTTATCAGCCTTAGGATCAAAATTGTAGACAAAGGAAGTACAACCAAACACTCTGAGGGGAACAAGAAAAGGTTGATCTTTGGGATGTAAGACAGAGAATGGGGTACGTCCTTAGAGTATAGAAGATGGTTGCCTGTTGATAAGGAAACAAGCAGTAAGTAAAGCATCAGACTAGAATCCCTTAGGAAAATTAGATTGAAACATGATTGTCCTGGTAATATCAAGAAGATGACGATTTTTCCTCTCTGCTGCCCCATTTTGCTGAGGGGTGTGAGGACAGGATGTACGATGTATCATCCCAACAGAACTACAAAAATCATCCATAGCATTTTGAACATACTCCAAGGCATTGTCAGATTGAAGAACTTTAATATTGCAATCAAATTGAACTTTTATTTCTTGATGAAAATGCTTGACAATGGATAGCACAAACTCGACTTTTCAACAAATAAATCCATGTCATACGCGAAAAATCATCCACAAAGAAAATAAAATAACAAAAACCATTATACCTATGGTCTTTTACAGGACCCCAAACATCAATGTGGACCAACTCAAAGGGACAAGACACCCGTTTATTAACACGACCGGGATAAGACATTCTATGATGTTTCCCCAGTTGACAGGACTGACACTCTAGAGACGACACTTGAGACAACTCCGGTTCTAACTTCCTCAGGCTCTCTAACGAAGGATGTCCATATCTGTAGTGACATAGTAAGGGAGAACCACTCAACAGGACAGCTGGAGCAGGAGCAGATACTTGGCGAGGCAGACTATCACCGTGGAAGATGTAGAGATCACCTTTCCTAGACCCCCCACCAATCGTCCTCATACTCTTGAGATCCTGTAATACAAAACAAGAAGGTCCAAAAGTTACCATACATTTCATAGTATCAATCAATTTAGCAACAGAGAGAAGATTAAAGGAAAATTCAGGCACATAATGTACGGATTTAGGATCAATTTTAGGAGTCAGAGAAACAGATCCGCTGGCTAACACTCTCCTAACTGAACCATCTGCTATTGTTACAGATTTGTGAGGAATATGTGAGTCAACGGAATGAAGTAGTCTCCTCATACCAGTCATATGTTGTGACGCTCCAGAGTCAACGACCCATGATGAAGTAGAACCAGAAGCCAATATAGAGGTAGCCTGATTGCCAGTAGTGGACGCCAAGTTGGCTGAAGACGATGACCCCCAACTTAGATGTTGGGTAGCTAGAATAAATCTATCATATTCCTCCTTGGTGAGTGTGATGCCAAAAGAACCAGAACTCGAAGCAGGAGGCTCAGTAGACTCAGTAGTAATAGCATAGTTTGTTGCTCCCATGGGTGGTGCAGCAGGTCTACCATGCTTCTTCCAGCACTTCTCAACTGTGTGTCCAGGTTTGTCACAGAAAGTGCACTTAGGGCGAGTGCCACGTCCTCGGCCCATACCTATCCGTCCTCCTCTCACTGCAGCAGCTACAGAAGCATGGGAATCTCCAGGAGATGAGACTGATGTAGGCCCATACCTGTCCGTCCTCCTCGCCCGATGTGGCCGCTGTTGGCCGGCAGTTGTTGGTTGCCCTGCGACGCTGGCCGGTGGCTGTCGGCTGCGGCGTTGGTGGCTGCCGACGACGGCTACGTTAGGGTAGGGTTAGAACACCTGCTCGGGTACCATGTTAAGAGAGGTTTCGCAATGTTGCGTGCAATGCAGCGTGAGGAGAGGCAGTGTGCCTTCTCCCTTTTTATTAATAAGAGAAGTTAGAGAATTTACATAGAGGTCCAGCAGGATTTATAAATTACAAAATAGAATAAACAGCTGAATATAATGAAATATATTAACAATCATTATGGATTAAATAAAAACTTCCATAGATTGTTTTGTAGTTCAAGCTGGAAGACAACTCGATGGTGCTTTCCTAATTGACATGCAACACACAACATCGAAGAATAAGATGAAATGGAAGAGTCTAAAAATTCTAGTTTGTCGAGTGATTAGTGACCAAAGAGAAAGTGAAGTTGGAGAGGTGTAGCTGCAACAAGGGGCACTTGGCCAAGACAACAGAGGGGCGGAGAAGTAATATAGATCACCACAACACACTCCCCCCCAATCTCTGCCTAATTATGTCCAGTAGTAGAACGACCATGACCACGACCATAGCTACAGCCGCGACCACGAAAGGAATCTCCTGGGCGAGCAACAAGGGAAACATCTAAGTGGTCAGGTGGCAACAGGGAGACAGATAGTAGTCTTTGAACCCATTTGAGGGTGTCGCACGGAGTAGGTAACAGATCGCTAGATAAGATTTGATTGATGACGCCGACAAAGGAGTGGGGTAAGCCGGCAAGAAATTGCACCAGTTGTAATTCATTGTGCTGACTCTATACCTCGGCAAGATCAACAGAGAGAGGGTGGTAAGCTTCAAACTCGTCCCAGAGAGCAGAACATTCTTCCACAGAATCGGTCGTAGAATACTCCAAGGACAGTTGTTTGAAAATTTCAAACACCTCTGGATTCTGTTGATGAGAGTACACATGTGAGAGCTGGTCCCACATGACTTTGGCAGTCTTCAGGCGAGAAGAGACTGACTAATTTTAGGTTCAGAACTGTTGACCAGCTAAGTCATGAAACCGGAGTCATCCTTTGACCAAAGATCATAGGCTTGTTTGGTTTTAGCTTCAGCTCCTTCAGCAGATATAACCGCCTTCAGAGACGAGATGTGAAAAACGTCCTTGAGATTTGACATAGAGCTCGAAGGTCATAGACCATGTGTGAAAGTTGGAGCCATCCAACTTGACAGTGGTGACACAAGTGTCGAAAGCGGATCGACGGATGCCATCGGAAGAGTATGTCAGAAGGTAGCAAGAAGTAGAATCAGGCAGGAGGACCCCGACGCAGGGCCAGTATTAGCAAGCAGCAGGCAGTAGCAGCATTTAGCAGACAATAGAGAAAGCAATAACCCAACACATGGGCAGCAAAAAACCTAGATCAGCAGTATGCAGAAGTAGCAGATCTGATACATTAGATCGCAGAAGCCCACACTGGGCAGAAGAAGAGATAAATACCTATGCCAACATGGGGAGAGAGTTACTCCATGAGGTGCAGGATGACAACGAACGTAGTCCGATTAGACCGTCAACGTGCGATTGTTAGAAAGTTACTGGAGACAAAGATGGAGAAAAAAAAGAACAAAAGATGGAGTGTGAGGCTAGATGATGGCGTGGAGTTGGGGATGGGCTACTGGGAAAAAGGAGCAGTAGAAGAGGATGAGGAGGGGTGGTGGTGGTGAATTAGGTGATGGTGGTGGTGGCAGCAACACATGATGGAGGGGGGTGGGGACAGCGAGGAAGAAGGGAGGGACGGCAAGGGTAGGGCAGTAGCGGGAAGAAGATGGGGGAGGGTGGCGGCGTGAAGGGAGACGGGGGGTGGGGGTGGCGGTGGGTTGCAGCGGCGGGAGTGGGTGCAACGCATGGCACCGGCGGGGGTGGTAGTGGCGGTCTGATGGGGTGGTTGGTGGTGGCGGCGGCTAGGAGGAGGGAGGGTTGGCAGCGCGGGTAGGGTTATGGGTGGTTGGCGGCTAGGGTGTATGAGGGGATGGGTGACGACTAGGGTTGATGGGGGTTAGTGTGGAATATATAGGCTCTCTGATACCATATAGAAAAAGAAATGCTTATTTGATGTGTTAAACAAAATACAATGGACTCTCTTTTATAGGATAACAGAGTAAGCCAATAGTCAGAGATAGGCAATATGGGATAAAAGAAAAAGGCTAGAGACAAGTCTAGTCTAAAGCCCATAACAAAGGAAAATAAGTAAAACATAAAGCAATAAAGCGCATATATTAATTGTTGTAAATGACAGTAGGCAGAACTAGAGCCTTGTTGTCGCTACAATGATATATAATGATTGCATATTAAAGGCACAGCCTAACAATACAAATGAGAAATACGAGGCATTGTTGATTGTTGTAAATGACAGTAGGAAGAATTAGAACCTTGTTGTATTCCTCATTCGTCAAAAAGACGCGAGAGGAACTTCTAGTGAAGGTTGTAGGAGCGGCATTCACCATAGTGGGCCCCTAGCCAACATAACGGAGTTTGTGCAAACCCATAGTGGGTTAGACACCAATGCTTGGACTAGAAGACTTCTTCAGTGTGAGCCGGTTTGCCATAGTAGGTGCACCTAGGGTGTGGTCCATGCCCCCGTTCACGAATACAAGCTGCAACAAAGGCATCTTGGGCTTTGAAGGACCCACCACAAAAGTGGTGTGAACGACGTATGTACCATAATGAGAGAGTCACATTGCTTAGTAACCTCCACAAAAGTGGTGGGAGAAAAGAAATTGACTTGGTTGGCCAGCACCTCATCGGGTTGTAGTACTTCTCACATGATGGTCACCTTATTGCTCAAGAAGACTATGTACGTCACCATGTAAGGACAGAGGTTCTCTAGTTCTCTTCTTGAGTGTAAAGTTTTTTAATCTCATCCCACATTGTCATGGCATTGCAATGTCACATGTACTTCACAGTGATGTGTGGCTCCATGCACCCCCTGAGCCATGACAAAACCTTATTGTTTCTAGAGACCTACGTGTCGTCAAATCTTTTCAATGTTGCCTCTTTGATGTACTTAGATTTGTTGTGGGATTCAAGAAATGTTGGGATTGCGTTCATCTAGAGCATAAATTTTTCAGCATTCAATTTAATACAGAAACAATCAATGTATCATTATACATAACATCGGGGCGTCACAAGCTTTTTTATCAGCCTACAGGTTATAGTATCAGAATAAAGGTATAGTACATGAAGACAACGAGAGAACACTATTGGTATAGAAGCACGGTTAGAACCAAAAACATAATAAAAGGAAGTGCTACCAGAATACAACGCATGGTACATTATATGGCGATCTGATTTTAAATCATTAAGCCCCTATTGAACATATATGGCACTCAAACAATTCAGTTTACGAGAATACACATGGAGGGAAAAAGTGAATACACCCCTTGTGTTCCTTTTGTTTTTTGAAAGCAATCGTAGGGTCTTTTGATCTCTTATTTTTACAGCACTTCCATATTACAATGAGGGAGAGGGGAAGGGAGACAGAGGATTTATGCCATGCTATGGTGTTGACGGTAGCAACATTGACGAAGGGGGCCTCCTCCCCTATACCAGTTGTGACGACAGCGAGCAGCGGTACCCCTATTGTTGGCATTGCGACCAGTAGCCACTGAAGTCAGTAGTGATGCTACTTGAAGTCGTTAATGTTGGCTGCAACACCACTAGCAATCGTTGTTGGTGGTTATGTTGGTGATATGCTCTGAGAGCCAATCATATGATGATTGTACACATCTCGTAATTGATTTGATTATTAACAAAGGCAATTCCGATATTTACGTTTTGTAAGAAGAAATGAAGGAGGAAGAAGATGGGAACACAAATCACATGTCGGCTGCTAGGTGCAGCAAACGTGAGTAGGGCTTGAGCCTACACACTTGTATTTATATATTAGGGTAAATACATGAGGTACAAAGAGAGAAAAAGCATAAAAACAACATTTCATAAACAAAATAGGTCAGTCGCCGGTTTGCCGTTCCGCCACTGTGCCGGTGTCGATACCATCGACTTGTGTCGATGGTATCGACGGAGTATTCTCTTGCGCCTGAACCAATCTCGATACTATCGACATGTGTGTCGATAGTATCGACCGAGATGCAGTTGGCTTCAACATGAACCTGGACAGATCTCGATACTATCGACAGAGTGTCGATAGTATCGACCGAGATGCAGGTTGCTTCACACTCCCCCTCAAGCTGGAGAGTACACATCGTGGATGCCCAGCTTGCCACAAAGTTTCTGAAAAATTGCTGAACCCAAGGGCTTTGTCAGAATATCTGCTAGTTGATCTTCAGACCTAACATATGGAGTCACAATAGTGTCGTCTTTTATTTGATCACGAATAAAATGGCAATCAACCTCTATGTGTTTTGTACGCTCATGAAAGATAGGATTCTTGGCGATGTGCATGGCAGATTGATTGTCACACTTGAGCTCCATAGAAGGTAGAAGAGAAATTTGTAATTCAGATAAAACAGATTTGACCCATTTTAATTCACAGCATGCATGGGCCATAGCACGATACTCAACTTCAGTGCTAGATCTAGCAACCACATGTTGCTTTTTACTTTTCCATGTGATAAGATGATCACCTAGAAAGGTACAATAGCCTGATGTAGATCTCCTATCAGTATGATCACCAGCCCAGTCAGCATCTGAATATCCTGTGAGAGACAGAGTAGATGGAGGTGCCTTTGGTCTAGAATATGTGATACCTTTACCGGGAGCACTTTTTAGATACCTCAGAATTCTGCAGACTGCTATCCAGTGTGATGGTCGCGGAGAATGCATATATTGGCTGACTACACCCACAGCAAATGAAATATCTGGTCGGGTGACAGTTAGATATATCAACTTACCCACTATTCTCCTATAATATTCTGGATCTGGATACTCAACATCATCAACCACCTCTTTGATGTGATAATCCATTGGAGTATTTACCGGTTTAGATTCATCCATGCCTGTCTCCTGTAATAAATCAAGCACATACTTTCTCTGAGATAAATTGACACCTGCATGAGATCTAAGCACTTCAATGCCTAGAAAGTATCTTAGTTTGCCCAGATCCTTAGTATGGAAATGTTTTTGCAAACCCTCTTTGACACGAGATATTCCCATTGTGTCACTGCCAGTAATCACTATGTCATCAATGTATACCAGAAGAATAATGGATCCACGGGAAGAGCTGGAGTAAAATAAGGAATGATCAGTCTTGGAGCGAGAAAAACCCATCTGAAGAATAACTTCACTGAACTTGTCAAACCAAGCTCTAGGTGACTGTTTCAGCCCATAAATAGCCTTTTTTAATTTGCATACTTTCTGACACTCCCCCTGAGCAACAAACCCAGGAGGTTGCTCCATATATACTTCTTCCTGTAGATCACCATGGAGAAATGCATTCTTTACATCCAGCTGAAATAATGGCCAATCAAAGGTAGCAAGAGAAATAATGATCCGCACAGAATTCAGGCGAGCAACAGGAGAAAATGTTTCAAAAAAGTCAACACCATAGGTTTGGGTGTAGCCCTTTGCAACCAATCGGGCTTTCAACCTTTCAACTGATCCATCCGGATTGTGTTTAATAGTGAAAACCCATCTACAGCCTACTACTTTCTTTCCTGCAGGAAGATCAACCAGATCCCAAGTACCATTATTCAAGAGAGCTGACATTTCAAGTTGCATTGCATGTGTCCAGCCACTGTACTTCATTGCATCAAAATGGTTTCTTGGTATAGACACAGAATCAATCCCAATAGCGAATGCACGGGCCTGCTTAGACAGATGAGACAGGCAACATACATTTGTAATAGGGTGTTTAATAGTACAGGACCTAGTACCTTTCCGAACAGCAATAGGAAGGTTGAGATCAGATGTCTCTGTAGGATTCTCTTGAGTAGAAGGCGATGATGAGGGCTCAGGGACTGGTGCCGCTACTTCTTCTGGATCCTGCCTGCCTCGCCTATGATATACATGTGCGTAATGCTCAATGGTAGGTCTATCTCCTGCTTGTTCATCCGGAATAGAAGTAAAATCCGGAATGATAGGTGGCACTCCCTCACTCTGCACTGATGGTGCCAGTCTCTCATTTTGTATTTTTGGTGGCTCTCCCTCTCTCAAATGCTCCCCCTTGCTAATAGCATTGGAGAAATATGGAGTGGTCTCATGGAAAGTGACGTCCCTAGACACAAACATGCGGCGAAGACTAGGACAGTAACACTTGTATCCTTTGCTCGTAGTAGAGTAACCTAGGAACAGTGTTTTAATGGACCTAGGAGACAGCTTGTCGGTCTTAGGGTCAAAGTTATGGATAAAGGAAGTGCAACCAAACACTCTTAAGAGGAATAGGATAGGGAGAGTCCTTGGGACGCAAAACAGAAAAGGGAGTCTGTCCTTGAAGAACAGAGGAAGGTTGTCTATTGATCAAGAAACAAGCAGTTAAAAGAGCTTCATACCAAAACTTCTTGGGCACATTAGATTGAAACATAATAGATCGAGCAATATCAAGAAGATGGTGATTCTTCCTCTCTGCCACCCCATTTTGCTGAGGGGTGTGAGGACAAGAAGTGCGGTGAAGCATACCAACCGAGCTACAAAAATCAGACATAGCCTTTTGAACATACTCCAAGGCATTATCAGACTGAAGAATTTTTATATTGCAATCAAACTGGACTTTAATTTCAGTATGAAAATGTTTCACAATGGACAACACGGACTCTCTACTTTTAAGAAGGTAGATCCATGTCATGCGTGAGAAATCATCAACAAAAGATATAAAATAACGAAAACCATTATAACTTTGGTCTTTTACAGGACCCCACACATCAGTATGCACTAACTCAAAGGGACAAGAAGCCCGCTTATTGACCCGACTGGGATAGGATAACCTATGGTGCTTTCCCAGTTGACATGACTGACACTCTTAGGAGGATAATTGGGATAACTCTGGTTCCAACTTCCGCAGGTTCTCCAAAGAAGGATGTCCATATCTGCAATGCCATAGTAAGGGGGAACCACTCAACGGGATGGATGGAGCAGGAGCAGGCATTTGGCGAGGTAGACTGTCACCGTTGAAAAGGTAGAGATCACCCTTCCTAGGCCCCCCACCAATCGTCTGCATACTCTTGAGATCCTGTAACATAAAACCAGAAGGTCCAAATATTACCCAACATTTTAAAGTGTCAATCAATTTTGCAACCGAAAGAAGATTAAAAGGAAATTCAGGCACAAAGTGAACTGATTTAAGATCAATCTTGGGTGTTAGGGAGACAGATCCACTAGCTAAAACTCTTTTCATTGAACCATCTGTCAATGTAACAGATTGGTGAGGAATTGATGAGTCAATAGTGTGGAGCAATCTCCTCATACCAGTCATATGCTGTGAGGCGCCAGAGTCAACCACCCAAGATGAGGATGAGCCAGATGCTATGAAAGATGTAGCCTGATTACCAGCTGTAGATGCCAAATTTGCCGATGAAGAAGATGATGATGAACCCATACTCATATGTTGTGTCGCCTGAATGAACCGATCATATTCTTCTTGAGTGAGAGTGATGCCTGTGCTAGAAGATGTACCCACAGCTGTAGAGGATGAGGATCCTGTAGTGGTGGCACAATGTGCTGCCCCCACAGGTGGTGCAGCAGGTCTTCCATGTTTCTTCCAACACTTCTCCACTGTATATGTCCTGGTCTATCACAAAAGGTACATTTCGGACGTGTCCCACGCCCTCTACCCATACCAGGGCGTCCTCCTCGTACTGCAGCGGCAGTGGCAACAGAAGCATGAGATTCTCCAGAAGGTATATCAGGCACAAAGGAAGCAGACTCAAACAGTGATTGCTGGATTCTTGAATAAGCCTCCACAAGACTAGGTAGTTTATAAGTAGCCAAGATAACACTCCGAGCGGAGCTACAAGTCGAGTTAAGCCCAGATAAGAATTTGGCCGTAACAAGATCATCTCTGTCCTTTATCTGTTCTGCAACAGTCACAGGATGATAACAACTTAGCTCTTGAGAAAGAGCCTGAATAGCCCCAAAATACTCCTCAAGAGATCGGTCACCCTGTTTTTCAGCAAACAAACGATCATAAATCATAAACTGACGGAGAGCATTCTTCTCTTCACGGCGTCCCATATTTCCTTGGCCGTAGAGTAGAACATGAACCTTGCGGCGATTGCAGATTCCATACTATTCCACAACCAAGTCTTCACAAGACTATCATGTCGCTTCCACTCAGCATATCCTTCGTCAGTAGATGCCTTGGGACCCGAGTCAACATGCCTTGCTCTGTCACGAGCCTCCAAGACGGTGTGGATGGCGTTCATCCATAGAAGATAATTTTTCCCGTTGAGTTTGATGGAGGCGATAGGTGACACCTCGTTGTAGATCATAGGTGTCTTGATATCCTCCATTGTAGAACGGAATATATGACGGATTGATACACGTCAAAGAGAATGTGGTGACGGAGAGATACACGTCACACACAGACGAAAAGAAAGAAGAAATGCGTTACTGACGCATTCACAACCTCCAAAGAATATTCCTAATCACACATGGAGGAGGTGTGACTAGGATGATGATTGAGATGAAACTAGTCCTCCGGCGGTGTTTTTAGATGATCGTTGGATCACCTGGAGATCCTCAACTGCTCTGTGATAGTGGCTACGGTAGAGTTAGATATCTACCGCAGACCCAGAGTAGCCAACGGTGGTCCTTTGCAGCAGGTGGATTACGCCAAGGAGACGGGTGGGAAGCAGTTGGCCGTCAAGGAAGGAGAGACCTGGAGAGATCCTCCGGAGAGAGAGAGAGAGGAGAAACCCTACATCGATCTCCGCTCTGATACCATGTAAGAAGAAATGAAGGAGGAAGAAGATGGGAACACAAATCACATGTCGGCTGCTAGGTGCAGCAAACGTGAGTAGGGCTTGAGCCTACACACTTGTATTTATATATTAGGGTAAATACATGAGGTACAAAGAGAGAAAAAGCATAAAAACAACATTTCCTAAACAAAATAGGTCAGCCGCCGGTTTGCCGTTCCGCCACTGTGCCGGTGTCGATACCATCGACTTGTGTCGATGGTATCGATGGAGTATTCTCTTGCGCCTGAACCAATCTCGATACTATCGACATGTGTGTCGATAGTATCGACCGAGATGCAGCTGGCTTCAACATGAACCTGGACAGATCTCGATACTATCGACAGAGTGTCGATAGTATCGACCGAGATGCAGGTTGCTTCACACGTTTGTTTCAATATAAAATAATCAATAAATATAATAATATCCTAAAAATGTATGACTCAATAACATGTGAATTCAGGTTGAGGACCTGAACATGAGATCATGTTTGAGTTAAGAGTATTCATTCTTTTCTTTAGTCCATAGTCGGATATAATTGTGGATATTAGGATAACAATAATACATCAAAACTAGTGTGTGTTTTGATTGATGACTACATATCATTAGTTATGATATTGGATATCAACTCAAACACATAGGTACTTACTATGAACAACCGTACTGGATAGACCCACTTCGAATGTGATACATGGAAGCCAATAATGGCGGTCAGAATCACATCTTAGTGTGACAGTGGTGATTGTGGGCTTCAACACTACTCAACGTGACCTTGAATAAGGGTTGATATACAGGTAGTGCTTAGGTGCATTGTCACGTGGATTACTGTGAGTGACATAGATGACATTTGCCCCTCCTATTGGAGTGATATCCTAGCCACTTGATGACTGAGACTATGAAATGTATGGTCATGCTTATGTGAGTCAATATATCATATTGAGCTCGTGTGTAACTCAAGTAGTCTACTCTAGATCAAGAAACAAAGATTGAACATTAAGAGGATGACGCTTCCATGCCTCAAATTCAATCTGGATATCAGAGACAAAGGGATTATACAATCATTGTAACACTGGTCAATGTACTAGGTTAAATTTGTTCTCCAACTTCTCCAATTACTTGGGTGGCAATGAAGTCTTTCTAGATACCAATCATTGCTTGTGAAGTCATAATTTGATTATGAACATCACTACCAACGTAATTTCGAGCCTATATGGTCATACACATCTGATGCATTGGAATAGGAGTATAATTGTAGACATGATTGGAGATGTTCCACATCAAATTGAATACTAAAATGTTTACGTAACCAACTAGAATAATTTTTCAATATAATTAAGATAATTGGTTACAAGGTTTAAGCCAATTGGTTGGATTTAAATTATTGACTTATATGATAAGTCGACCAACTTACCCTGAGCGATTGGTTAGAGTTAGCAGTCGAGGAAAATTAATGAATCGGTTAGTGATTAATTGATTAATTAATTAATGCCATGTCTAGAAGTTGGCAACAAGATTGCTTATTATTGGATGATCTAAAAAGAATACAATGGTCTCTCTTTTATAAGACAAGAGAGTGTACAATATTTAGAGATGAGCAATATGGGATAAAGAGAAGAAGAGAATAAAGAGAAATAAGCAAATACACTAAGTAAAGAAAAGCTGTAAAGTGTATATACTAATACTCCCCCTCAAGCTGGAGCGTAGATGTCAATCATGCCCAGCTTGGATGTCATAGCAGTGAATCTCGTCTTCAGAAGAATCTTGGTGAAGATGTCAGCCACCTGATCAGAAGTATGTATGTAGGGAGTAGATATCTGGCCAGATAAGACAGCTTCGTGAATAAAATGACAGTCAACCTCAACATGTTTTGTTCGCTCATGAAAAGTAGGATTACTGGCGATAAAAGTGGCAACTTTGTTGTCACAGTACATCGGAATAGGAGAAGAGTCAGAAATGCCAAAATCCTTCAGTAGGCTCCGAATCCAGAACAGCTCACAAGTAGTATGCGCCATGGCGCGATATTCTACTTCAGCACTTGAGCGAGCAACCACAGTCTGTCTCTTGCTTTGCCAAGTAACAAGATTTCCTCCTACAAAGGTACAGTAGCCAGAGGTGGAGCGTCGGTCGATTTTACTCCCATCATTGTCAGAGTCAGAATATCCAACAAGCTTCAGTGACCATGTTTTTTATATAGCAAACCTTTCCCAGGAGCACTCTTCAGATATTTGAGAATGTGGCAAACGGCATCCCAGTGACATTGACGGGGTTTATCCAGATATCTACTAACAAGCCCAACAGCAGAAGTAATATCAGCACGAGTAACAGTAAGATAAATGAGCTTGCCAACCATGCTGCGATACTGATGATGATCAGGATAGGCAGGAGAGTTCTCATCGTCCTAGTTAGTATTTGGATCCAGAGGAGTACTAGAAGGTTTAGCACCAAGAAGTCCTGTGTAAGAAAGAAGATTCAGAACATATTTACGTTGAGACAAGCATAAACCAGAAGCAGATCTAGAGACTTCAATCCCAAGAAAGTAACGCAAAGTCCCAAGGTCTTTGGTGACAAAGTGTTTCTCCAGATAACACTTAGTAGCCTGAATACCGTCAAGATCACTCCCTGAGAGAATAATGTTATCAACATATACAATCAGAATAACAATGCCAGTAGTAGTGTTTTTAATGAAAACAGAATGATCGGACTGGGAGCGTCGAAAAAGAAACTTCTGAAGAATGGTACTTAGTTTATCAAACCGAGCACGGGGACTCTGTTTTAAACCATAGATAGCTTTCCGCAACCTGCAGACTTTGGAGGACTCCCCCTGAAGCACAAATCCTCGAGGTTGTTGCATATAGACCTCCTCATGTAAATCCCCATACAAAAACGCATTTTTCACATCCAGCCGGTACAAGGGCCAATCAGAATTAATAGCAACAGAAATAAGAATGCGTACGGAATTCAACCGAGCCA
The DNA here is from genome assembly GCA_963693085.1 of Alisma plantago-aquatica. Lineage (NCBI taxonomy): Eukaryota > Viridiplantae > Streptophyta > Magnoliopsida > Alismatales > Alismataceae > Alisma > Alisma plantago-aquatica. The sequence goes on from OY856411.1 coordinate 1,287,241,398, forward strand.
CCGGTGAAAAAGTCTCAAAGTAGTCGACCCCATAAGTCTGCGTGTAGCCCTTGGCAACAAGTCTAGCCTTGAGGCGCTCAACCGTGCCATCCGGTTGATATTTAACAGTATTCACCCAACGACAGCCAACTGGAGAACAATCAGTAGGAGGATCGACTAACTGCCAAATATTGCGATCAGTAAGAGCTTGCATTTCCGCTTCCATGGCCTGACGCCAAGATGGATGTTTAAGAGCCTGAGAAGCATTTTTAGGAACAGAGACAGCAGAAAGAGCAGCAGTAAAATTTGCAAAATTAGTTCCCAAATGATCAGAAGTACAAAAATTGCCAATAGGATGTTTAGTACAAGCTCTAGTTCCTTTCCTCAAACTGATAGGAACATCTAAGTCAGAGTATACATGTGGTGGTGTTTGATCTGGCACGGAGGACAAGGACTCTGGAGGGGCCATAGAGGGAGTTGATGTCTTCTGTCTTCGTTGATAAACTTTCAGAGGAGAGCTTTCAGCAGGAGGAGCAGTACCATCAGTATCATCAATCATAGGTAGAGGTGTCTCCATTAATAAATCCGATGTAAGGGCAGACCCGGCAGAGGAGTAGAAAGGCATGTGCTCAAAGAAAACAACATCAGCAGATCCAAACCATTTCTTTGACACGGGATCATAACAGCAGTACCCTTTCTGAGTGCGAGAGTACCCTAAAAAGACACTTTATTGCTCTAGGATCAAGTTTGGTGAGACCAGGACGAAGATTTTTGACAAAACAGGTGCTCCCAAAGATACGAGGAACAGAAAAGAGGGGCGCATCTGGGTACAGGATTTGATAAGGGGCTTGATTCCCAAGCACAGAGGACGACATGCGGTTAACAAGGTAACATGCAGTGGAAACAGCTTCAGGCCAAAAACATTGTGGGACATGGAAATGAAATAGTGAAGTGCGAGCAACTTCAAGGAGTTGTCAATTTTTGCGTTCGGCGACTCCATTTTGCTATGGAGTGTAGGCACAAGAAGTTTGGTGTATGGTACCCTGTTTGCGACAAAAGTTGCTGACCGAGGCTTGCACGAATTCAAGGGCATTATCCGTGCGAAAATTTTTGATAGGTTTGGCAAACTGGGTACGGATCTCAGCAAAATAAGCAGTAATGGTATCAAGTATAGTAGATCTGTCCTTGAGCAAGAAAATCCAGGTAGTTCTAGAAAAATCATCAATAAAACTCAAAAAGTAGCGAAATCCATAAATACTGGACACAGAACAAGGACCCCAAACATCAGCATGAATAATATCAAATGGCTGCTTTTAACTAATACATGATTTCTTAGAAAAAGATGCTCGCGTCTGTTTGCCCAATTGGCAAGTCTCACAATGAAAAACAGAATCTGAAACATCAGGAAGTAAATGTTTCAGTTTCGCTGTAGAAGGATGTCCCAGACGGTAGTGCCACTGGATGCCTGTCACAGAGGATGTCAGTATGTTGTGGTCTTTGGAACGTCCAAGTAATATAACCCATCTGGTCCCTCATGGCCCGAACCAAATCGTCGTCCTCATGCGCAGATCCTGAAACACAACACCATTCGGGTCAAAGGTAATAGAGCAACAAAGACTTTTTACAGTTCTATTGACAGATAACAGATTTATAGGAAATTTCGGAACATAAAGAGTAGACCGCAGAGGCAGGCAACCAGGAGTGCAGATATCACCAATGCCAGTAACAGGTGCCTTAGACCCATCAGCCAGTGTAACAGGAGGTATAACAGAAGTATTATGTAAGTTAGAAAATAACACAGGATTTCCAGAGATATGGGATGTCGCACCCGAATCAATCACCCATGAATTTTGACCAGACTGGGTCCGAAGTGCAGCGCTCCCGTCAGTAGAGGCTTCAGTAGAAGAAGCAAGACGAGCCTGAAGAAGTTTCTCGAACTCCGACCGGATCTAATCAGCAAAAGGAGCAGCAGAGGTAGTGGTAGTCTCAGGTTGATCTGTAGTGACTTGGTTTGCCCAGGCTGGCTTGCCATTCTTGATCCAACAGCGATCTTCATTTTGATTCGTGCGCTTGCAGAAAGTACAGAAGCGTGGTTTAATAGTCTCAGTACCAGAGCCACGTCCAAGTGCAGAGCAGCACCCGCGACCACGGCCCCGTCCTCGACCGCAGCCATGAGAAGAGTCACCCGTGCGAACAGCAAGGGCCGCTCCATCAGAAGTGTCAGGCAAAGACGGAGATACAGAAGGTAGACGTTAAACACGTTTCAGAACATCTCCCAATGTAGGCAGAGGATCACTCGAGAGAATCTAATCAACAACTCCGGTGAAGGAGGAGGGTAGACCAGTGAGGAACTGGACAAGCTGAAGTTCGTTCTGTTGACGCTGGATTTCAGTGATGTCGGCAGAAAGCGGATGGTACATCTGAAATTCATCCCAGAGAGAACAACAGTTGTTGTAGTAGTCCTCGATAGAATCAATAGTAGAAAACTCTTGCTTGGCTAGCTGCTTGAAGATCTCAAACACCTTCTTTGGATTTTGCTGGTGAGAGTATATGTGGGAGAGCTGGTACCACATATCCTTTGCAGTCTTCAGACGAAGGAGAGACTGGCTGATCTTCGGTTCAGCGTTGTTGACCATCCAGGTCATAACACCATAGTCCTCCTTGGACCAGAGATCATAGGCCTGCTTGGTCTTGTCATCAGCATCAGCAGTGGGAGCGTCTGGTCCCTTGGTCGATAGATGAGAATAGCGCCCTTGTGCTTTAACATAGAGTTCAAAGGAAGCTACCCAGAGGTGATAGTTGGAGCCATCCAACTTCACAGTAGTAACACACAGAGTACGCGGAAGATCTGGAGTCGCCATCGAAAGGTGCAGTCAGGGGCAGAAGTACAGGCACAGAGAGCAGTAGTAGTCAGCAGTCAGAGGCAGAAGTCCAACACATGGACTAGTAGTAGAAGGTAGAAGATCCACGCATGGATCTTAGAAAAACCCATGTAGGGGCACCAGATGAAAAGAAAAACCTCCGCCAACATGGAGGATCAGTCACTCCACCATGAGGCGCAGGCAAACAAAGAGGATGAAGCCCGTTACTCCGTCAATGTGCCAGAACTGGAAAGTTACCGAGGCTGTCCAGAGATTTCGGAAAGAGAAACGGAGCTAGACGAAGGGGTTTGTGGTGGATTAGGCCACAAGGATGGGAGAAGGGAAGAAGGAGGTTGGTGGAGAGATTGGATGGGAGGGGCGGCGGTAATGTAGCAGTACTGTAGCGGTGGTACTGTAGCAGTACTGTAGCGGCGGGAAAAAATGTGGGGGTGGCGGCGGCTAGGGTTGGTGGAGAAGATGACGGCTAGGGTTGGGGTGAGAGAGGGATTAGGTTTAAGGTGGATCGACATGCTCTGATACCATCTAGAAGTTGGCAACAAGATTGCTTATTATTGGATGATCTAAAAAGAATACAATGGTCTCTCTTTTATAAGACAAGAGAGTGTACAATATTTAGAGAAGAGCAATATGGGATAAAGAGAAGAGAATAAAGAGAAATAAGCAAATACACTAAATAAAGAAAAGCAGTAAAGTGTATATACTAATAACATGATTCTAGAATATGCTAATTGCCTATTTGGTTCCTTGGTAATAATATTCTAGAAAAGCCAGATCATTGGAATTGTGAAAGGAGTTGTTCCTTTTTTTTCTAAATAACGTGCACGATTATTACAATTTTCAAGGAAGTTTTGATGATAACTAGGAGACAAGATGATCTTGACGCTTCAAAATTTAATATTTCCGTTGGGATTTATTGTCTTAGAATGTGTAGAAGTTGTGAAAATAGATATATCCACCCATTTCAATGTCGCATAGTGAGGAATGAACAGAATATAAAGAGATATTTCAAATTTTAATCTTTGCAGAAATTCCATTCCATAGACAAAAAAGAGGTATTTTATTTGTCCAAATCTAATCCCAAAGCTCCAGTACTGTTTGTAAAATATAGTATCTTCTACCCGTATCGGCCAGTTAAAAATGTGAGATAAGAAGAGTAAAGGGCCACATGCCGATCTTCTCACATTAAAAAGTGGGCTACCATGCAAAAATAAAATCCTGGGATATCCACTACCAAAAAAAGAAAATTATGCAACCATTTATTAAAAAGTGTCAGCCTCGTTTCTCTATACATATTTTTTAATATGTAAATGATCATATTTGTTTCCAGTCAAGGGGGGGAGACAACTAGTTATAAGTATGAAAAGAAAGGGTACAGTATCAGGAATGTCAGCTTAAGAAAAATTGCAACTAATTTTCCAGAGTTGCATTCCCTCAGATAATAATTGACAGATCAACTCACCTGTATCTGCCCACCATTCCCGCTAACCATATCAATCATTTTTATGTAAGAACCTTCATTAACAGGCTCATAAACCTGAACAGGAGAGACCAATCAGAGAAATATAACTCGCAAAAGAAATGCTAAGTTTCGCAAAAATAAGCATATCTACAATGATAAATCATAAAATTTGGTAGTAGTACCTTCTCATAATTGGCTAGACGTGTTTTGAAATCTTTTAGTGCAGTCTCAAAATCTGGCCTGTAAAGAACTTCCAATAAATTGTATTTTGAAAAACAGCTTACTGAATGTATCAAAAAAGTTGTATTACAACATTACCCTTCTGCATAATCTGGACTTTGTTGAACTTTGAGAAGGATATTCCTTTCAATTATGCGCTCATCATTGCATAATGTTTCGAGAAATATAATCTGTATCAGATATTTGGCATGGTTATCAGTGTCAAAGGGTTCAATCTGGCATATTGAAATGATATTAAATTAAGATAGAAAGAGGGCACATATTGTGGCATATAAATATTTTCCGAATCAAGCATTTTCCTTATTTAGTGAGCTAATCAAGGTTAAGCCTCTTTTTTGAAAGGATAGACAGCTAATAGAAAAGTGTGTAAATGACTACGGATGATAACCACATAAATACCTTTTTAGGGAGGCCCGTCATTACTAACTATGAGGGTTTTGATGACCTTTTTCCTGTATAAACCCTACCTCGAACAAGATGAACGGCTTTCTATTTTTTACGTGCTTTAAATTGTGAGATATTGAGAAACCAACTTCCCTCATGGATGTAGAATCCCACATCTGGATATTGCCAGACCACACAATTTGGTGTCTCTTCATGTGATTATTTGATTCTTTCTTTTCATCATGGAATCGTACCTCAAACTAATGTTTTTGTCATTGCTGTTCATCTGTGATCCAAAGGAAGGAAATGGAAGTAAGACTAAAACATTAAGCACTTCTACACACCCAGTGTTGCCTCCAGCCAATCTCTCTTCTGTCTGAGGGGTATGATTCCTCTCTAGATTATCTGCCTTAACATCTTATTGGACCAATATCTTCTCTAGATATAGCTGACACCCTTCTCTTGACATATATGTGGCTATATGGTGTATGGATTGGAATTTATTTTAATTTTGTCCAGATTAATGTATCTATGTATGTATACTAATTTATGCATATGTTTTTATGTCTGTGTGTGTAGTAGAAACGATACATAGTAGAAAATAAAAGATGTGCTTCTTCTGTAAATATAGTAGGTTACAGAATTGATAAATGAGTTCTTATTATTAATCCATTTATGATTCATAACACCAAATTCAGCTCAAAATTTTATAAACTGATTGATTTGACTGCAACTTTGATTAGATCTCAGCTCTATGCTGCATTTTCTCAATGATAAGACATAAACGGTAGCTGTATACTCAACATTTGCACTCTTGAAATAGGTCATTGCAGCAGCAGCTTCTGCACTGATGTGTCCAGGAAGTGTCTGGGCTTTATTCCGCTGTGCCCAAACTGCATAAAAAGACCAAAATGAACTGGACACGTCCCAGCCATGTTCAAAACGTTTTGGTCCGTGTCCGGGAAGTGTCTGTGTCCAAAACGTGTTTGACACGGACACGGGGGCTTTTTAGAAGTGCCCATGCTTCCCCGGACTTCATCTATCTGCTCTTCTACCTTCACCCAGTATGACAAATTATGTGGCATATGGCCTAAGATGAATTTCTATCATCCTCTGACGGCAAACATAAAAATTCTCCAACAACAAGACGACAAGATGGAACTTCTTCAAATTCTCTCCCCATTTGCTTCCATATATGAACCTGTTTGACAACAAATCCTTGTGTCTCATTCACCCTCCTCTTCATGAAGTCTATTAGTCAACCCTCCGGTGTCGCCCATGTGATTTCCTTTGTGGCTCCTTTAAATTCCAACCTCTTGGCAGTCCATTCCAGCCGACATGGGTGTGTTTGCACTTCATCAACAGCCGGAGGACGTTCTTCAGCGTTGATATATCAATACACCATAACCATTGTGAAGGCAAATACTGGGAAAAACAGGACAAGCCTGAAAGAGCCAACCAGTTGTCTATTATTGATGTTGAAGCTACTATACCTCCACTTGCCACTTGTGACATGATGATAAGGATGATCTAGAATGTATCCTGCAAACTCGCATTACTTCTGCCACAAAACAAGCGAATATTTCCCCTACTTCTAGGTGATACTCAATGTATGCAAGTCTATTCTGCTCCGGCCAAGTGGATCTTGGATTCTGGTGCTCACATATATATGGAAACACTATTTTTTTCTTCCTTGTGATCTTCTACTCACCCTTTAGTCGTATGGATGATGGGTCATATCTGTTGTTATTGGCATGGAAGATGTTGCCATCAACTTTTTTGAGGCAAAATTCCAATAAATTTAATGTCCATTATCAACCTTACTAGTTATTTAAATTACAGAATTGCATTCCTTTCCCACTCTGTCTATGCAGGACATTTGGACGAACAAGAAGATTAGTGGGGATGTGAAGATGGACTTGGTTTCCACTACCTCCAAAATCAAGACATGTCTCCTGCTATTGCGTTTCTATCCTCCATAATGTTTGCCTCCCATGGGCATTTAATGCCTGGGCCATCGGCATTGTCCGAGTTAAAATCTATGTTTATGCATTTATTTGTATCAACCTTATAGTGTCAACCATGTCGACTTAAAAAAGCATCATAGATCAATGTAATCGTTATGTCAAAACTCTAGGAGCTGAGTCTTTACCCTCTGATTCATTCTAATAAATGAGGGGCATGTCTTGTAACCAATCACAAGGGTGTGCGATATTTTCCAAGCACCATTGATGATTGGACATGCACCTCCTGCGTTATTTATATAAAGGCATTCATAACTGCTTATGGTTTTTATCACCTTTTAAATGAAGTATCCAGTCAAAAGGTCATGTTCAACGATCAGCTTTACCATAACACTTTTTGACTAGACTATGCACCCTTTGTCGTAGTTGATTCACTAATGTTGTTTTTCTATAACTGCGAAAGACAAAAACATGAGTGGGGTGTGACGTCACTTGTCTAGTATGCAACTTCATTGGACAAAATTGATGTGTATCCTTTTCCAAATTCCAACACGAAACTCAAAATGCATACATCTCATGGTGGCTTAATAAGAACCATGTGTTGTGATATTCTAATTTTTTTTTAGCAACTTTATAAATTCTTATAAGAATCATGGTTTTTTAGGAAGCATTTTTTACTATATTTACGACTGTAATTTACAGAATGTCTGCTACTAATATAGTGTCACCAAAACAGACCAACATGAACACTGACTAGGTTGGAAAACCAAGCACTTTGTATAGTTGTAAATGGTATCATTGTCTATTTTATTGGTCCTTATGATTCCTATAAAGAGCTTCAGGAACAAACAAGAAGTATCAAATTAGTCCACAGTTGAAGCAAATTTTCACATGTTCCAAGATCTTATTGCTTTGATAAAAAAAGAATGAATACCATCTCAATCCTTAAACCGTTCTTATTTCTATATTATTAAGTGTCAATGGTTGTGAGACATACACAATATTTGTTCATAATTTCAGAAACCAGACTTCCCAAACATCTAAATGACAATTTAATCAAAATTGTGCATTTGCATCTCAACGGAAGTAGCAAAAAATGTGGAACTATGGAGTATGTGCGGTATGTGGGAGTATGTGGTTTTGGATTTTTTTTATAATTTAATATAAGACCACAAATTAATCATATACAATTGCATGTTTAACTTATATAGTTTTTAATTTGACATTTAAATTATATTAATGTGAGAGTAATCCAATCCGAAGTATGGAATTAGAAGTAATTATGGAATCTAGTTATTTAGTTCATTAAGTTACTGGCAAGGTTATAAAATGTGTGAGGCGTAACATAGCGTTTTGTCTCAGTGAGGCGAGGCGCAAGCCTCGAGGCGTTTGAGGCGTAAGCCACAAAATATGTGTGAGGCGGTCATAAAATATAAATTTATACATGTATTTGCATATATATACACAAATATGTGTTATGTATATGAATGTGTGTATACCAAAAATAGGTATATACAAATAACAATATGAAATAGATATTAATTCTGAAACTTAATAACGATAATAAGACTAAAGAGCCACCACAATACCAAACTAAATATATAAAAAATAACAAGATGTCAATTTTTTCTACTACTAGAATAAAAAATGTCGATAGAACTAAAGCAGATAGAATTTCAAATTAGTAGAAACGAGGAACCAAAATTAGCTAACGATGATATAAAATTCATCGACATAGTGAATAAGAATGTAGAAAACAAAGAGAAATTTAACAATGAAAATTGAAAGATGTCACTCTGAAAACAATGATTAAATGTTTATTAATGAAAAATAACAAATAAATACAAGAACTCTGATTTTTTTGTAAGAAAGTGTTTGTAATAATCTTAAAAGTAGACAATTCGGTGATTAACATAAGACGTTATCATCCAGAATTGAGGCGTGCACCTCAGCTAAGCCTCAGAGCCTCAGTGCTTTGAGGCGGGCCACAGACATTGTGAGGCATAAGCCTCAGTCCATCACACCGAGGCATAATCCCCGAGGCGCATTTGGGATAGCCTCGCCAAGAGGCGTAAGCCTCGAGAGCCTCAAGGCGGGTTTTTTATTACCATGGTTACTGGGTATATTTGTATATGGGCCCAATTGGGTTTTGGCCCAACCTATGGTTTGTCTGGAGTCTGTACGCTTCCCCTTATCTTATTCATAGGAGAGGGGGCTACCCTTCTATCTATAAGAAAAACATACACAAGGGGAGTTCCTCATCATATCGTTTTTCAAATGGCATCTGAATAGGCTTTCCTGCGCCACCAACTAAGCCTGAGAGAGAGAGAGAGAGAGAGAGAGAGCAAAGGAGAGAAGCCTCCCTTGCGGGTGCAGGCGTTGCTTGGTTGCCTGTAGGGATGACCATCACATGCATCTTCTTAGAGCGCCTCCATTGAGCTATCTTCGCCTTCAACAACAAAAATAATCCATCTTGAAGTTGTTGCTATAAATTTACATGGGCCGCCATGCCGCCGCCATTATTGTTTGCCTTTGGAGTCGCTATCTCTACTCTATTTGCCGCCTACGTCTACAATGTTGTTGATGTACATCGCCGTCATATGCTTCCTCTACTCATCATCCTAGATTTGAAATGTGTGTCGCTATCTGCCTGAACCTGTTGGTGCACATTCTACACGGCGTGTCAGAATTTGACACGACGTGTCACTGCCTACTTGAACATGTTGTGCATTCCAGATGGTGTGTCAGACTTTGACACGGCATGTCGCCGCCTCGCTATCACATGTACCTCGGGAACACGTTGTGTCGCCTACAATCTGCCGGTTTCAACTACTACTGCCATTAGTTGTCAAGGTGCCTGCCTAGGCGCCTCAAACTAGGCGCCCAGACTATTAACTGCATTAAGTGGACGTCTTAAGCCTTTTAGACCCTAATTAAGAGATTTAAAGGCTAAATCAGCATGAATCAAGTAGATTTGGTCAAATTAGATCACCTTGAGTCATTTAATAGTTGAAATAGGTCTGATTTAGGCCAAATCAGGTCAAATTTTGGCAAATGAGGTCTGATCTGGAAGAAAACAGGTCCAATTTGGGGGAGTTAGGCCTGATTTGGACCAAATTGGTAAGTCAGCATAGTGTTGTTTGTTAAAAAAATTCTACTTCCTCGTATGTTTGTTGTTCTTGCTTCTTTTTCTTTTCTTTTTTTATGCTTCATTTTGTTCCTAAATCCTACTGCTGCTGCGTTTTTTTTGTGAGTTACCTATATTCCCTCCTACTACTATGTGAGTGTGTGCATATTTCTTAGTTCAGATGTGTCCTATATCTTCTGCTCCCAAATCTACTACTACTATTTGTATATATTTTTTCTGATTTTTCTGATTTCTTCTTCCTAAATTTCCTTTCACATCTTCTGTTGCTTGCATATTTCCATTTATTTTCACTGACCTATTCTTCATTCCTCTATATTTTCTATTCAGCATCTGCTACTGCTGTTAGTTATTTTGTTTTGTTGAATTCTTCCTCCTCTTTCAATCTCCTTTTACCGCCCTTGTGTTTGTCTTATTCTGATTTCCTGCACAACTCCTACCATTTGCATCTTTCTTTTTATCCCGTTCTCTATCCAATTCGTACTTATCTTCCTCATACTGTTGTTTCTTTTTCTTCCTGCTACTTCTCTTGCCCATGATTCTCCTATAGTTATCAATTCAAATCAGACTGATAATAACCTATAATGAATAAAAAATTACATTATCACATATAGTATCATGTGTAAAAACATTTAAATATGTAACGGAAAAAAGTAAAAAAAATGCCCAGAAAACTTTAGGCGCCTTAGGCGTAAACCCACCACCTAGACGCCTTGACAAGTATGCTACTGCCTGACACGATGTGTCCCTTCACTGACACAGCGTGTCTCCTACTCCCTGCATCTACTGATGTGCGACACGACGTGTCTCCTTACTGACACGACATATCACCCGCTACTGTTGCTACATCTTGGTGTGCAACATCATCTATAATTATTCTATAACATGGCAGAGGCGTCTATACCTAGCAAGTCTCTATCTTTATCCTTACCAGCAACATTTATCTTCCCTTTCCAGCAATTTTATATCTCTTCTGTTCTTTAACCCCCTACCCTTTCCAGTTGTACAAAGATATTGCCTACCTCCTCATTGCTTGCATTACCTCCCATATATACACTATACCAACTAACTAATTGGATCCTACACATTGACTCAAATTGTCAGTTACCTCCTCCACATACTTGCCTACATATCCCTTGCCTCTACCATTGTTTCTGACTTTTCACCCCAACCGCTCTCTTCACTCTTTTCATGGTTTGTGTGAGGGGGAGAATAGAGGATTATAAGTAGAGGGAGCATATGAGATGGAGGAGAGAAGAAGAAGATTTTAGTTTTGCTCTATATCTATATGGATCTTCATGCTACTTATGTTGATATGTGGTGTTACTTTTTCTGCAATGTGGATCCTTCTGCTGCTATTAGTGAACTTTCTACCTTATAGAGAGCTTGTAAGGCTTATTCATCATCATCTACCTCGATTGCAGCCATGAAGTTATCTACTTCCTTTATATTTATCGGATGTTACTTCATCTGCGCTTTTGCTATTGATTTTTATGGAAGTGTGACGTCTTTCTATATTTTCAGAAAAGAGCAAACTCGCTCCTACAAATAGGAGGTTGTACAGGAAAGCAAACAGAAAACCCTAATGGCCATGTTTATACAAAGGCCCATGTTACAAGATAAGTAATAATAAGAAACAGGAAATAAAAGTACAGCAATATATCTCAATACTCCTCCTCAACTTGGAGCATATATGTCAATCACGCCCAACTTGCAGCACAGCTCAACAATTCTCTTGCCAGAGAGAGGCTTAGTAAATATATTTGTTGTTTGCTCATGTGAAGGAAGAAAAGGGGTAGCAATCTTCTTATTCTATACTGCATCTCGAAGAAAATGGCAGTCGACTTCAATATGCTTGGTCCTCTCATGGAAAACATGGTTAGTAGCGATGAAGGTAGCAACACGATTATGACAATACATCCGTATAGCATAAGTAAAGAGAATCCAAAGTCTGCAAGAACATATTTAATCCATAACAGTTCATAAGTAGTATGTGCCATTGCACGATACTTAGACTTTGCTCTTAGATCTGGCAACAACATTTTGTTTCTTGCTTCTCCAAGTAATTAGTTTACCTCCTATGAAGGTACAATAACCAAAAGTAGATCTCCTGTCAGACTTACACCCTACATAATCAGCATCAGAATATCTAATGACATCAAGGTGTCCATTTCGTTTGTAAAATAGTTCTTGTCTAGGTGCATTCTTCAAATATTTCAGGACATGACATGCGGCCTCCTAGTGACATTGCCTAGGGCAATCCATAAACTGACTAAGATCCCACAACAAAGCATATATATGGCCTAGTAACAGTGAGATACAAAAGTTTGCCAACCAGCCGCTTGTAGCAATACTTATCTTCTAAGGGTGGAGTGGACTCGGCCTATAAATCATGTGCTTGATCCATAGGTGAAACTACAGGTCGACATCCCAACACTCCAGGTTCAGTCAGTTGTCAAGAGTATACTTCCTTTGTGGTAGAGATACTCCACTTTTGTTGTGTTTTACCTCAATGCTAAGAAAATACCGAAGACGGTCAAGGTCTTTGGTTACAAAGTGTTTCATAAGATAGTTCTTTGTATCAGCAATCCCTGTGTCATCACTACTAAACAAGATGATATCATCCACATAAACAATGAGAATAATAATGCCAGGAGTGGTGGTCTTGATAAAAACAGAATGATCACATTGAGACCGTGTGCAATCAAATTTGTGCAGTATAAGGGAGAATTTGCCAAACCATGCTCGAGGACTCTGCTTGAGACTGTAAATAGCCTTCTTAAGGAGACACTTTCCCAGAATGCTCCCCTTGAGCAGCATAACCTGGAGGTTGGGACATATAAACAGTCTCCTGCAAATCACCATATAGAAAGGCATTCTTGACATCCAGCTAATGCAAATGCCATCCTTGATTGATGGCAACAAAAATAAGAATGCAGACAGAATTAAGACAAGCTACTAGACAAAAGGTTTCAAAGTAATCAATCCCAGATTCTTGTGTGTATCCTTTAGCAACCAGTCCAGCCTTCAGATGTTCAACTGTCCCATGTAGTAGATATTTAACAATATACACCCAACGACACCCAGCAGGATTGCTACTCGTAGGCAGGTCAACAAGTTACCATGTCCCACGAGATCGAAGGGTGTCCATCTCCTCATCCATAGCCTCTGTCCATCCTGGGTGTAGAAGTGCCTCCTGAACATTCTTAGGGTCTGACTGGTTTGGTGTAAATTGTCCTGAAAATACTGGAAGCCATTTTCCCTTTCTGGTTTTACTTGACTGGTTTGGTGAAAGTCTGGAACTTGAGTTCCCCTATTTTCTGTGGACTTCCAGTAATATATATAGACTCCCGTAAAAAATTGGAAAACCAATTTCGCAAGAAACCAACGGGAAAACGAGTTCCGCTCCCTATGGCGTCTGTCCCGCTCCCCGTGTTCGTATAGCCCAGCATCGACTCAACAAGGACCGCCGGAGAAGTCCAACAGTCGTTCGGTTGTAAGTCACCTTGGCATCGTCTTCTTTTCATGTTGCTTTACCGAAAACAATTAGAACCCATCTAAGTGCCTGAATCTGCGGTTGGTAGTTGTATTTGAAGTTTTGTCAGTCCTGAGCTCCAAGTACCAGATTTGTCGCCGGTAGTTGCGTTCTTGTTCTTATCTGTCTTACAACTGGCTACGGTCCAGAGATATTCTGATAGCAGTCAAAGATCATTGTGTATCGGAGGAACTCTAAGCCGGCAATCTGAACAGCAACGCATCTGAAACTCGGCAATCTTTCCAATCACGCCAAAAGGTATCGCTATGTAACTAGTTATTGTCTTATTTTATTCAGATATTACCGGAGGTTTTGAAGTAATAATGACGACTTCTGCTTTTATATAATTGGAAATTTCCATTCACTCTTGATACGAGTGGTTCCCAAATTTATTTTTCTGCTACCTAAAATTGTCCCATAATCTCTATCGAATGCCCTACGTGTCGGCAATGAACAAGACATATAAAATAATTGTTATGGCTATGAAATCCAATTAAATTGTCGCATAAACAAGGTATGTTTGTCCTTTTTCACCGGAAGATATTGTTATTTTGGTGAATGATACATTCAATCACCTTCTTATAATGTTTTATACGACTACTTTGAATCATTAAATCGGATTAGTGTTTGAAATTTTGCAAATTAATGTTACTTGAACTAATGTGTAAGTACTCAAAGAATTGACACTACTGCATCAACATTTTTATTATGACCCCATTCTTAAAAATGATTCTGATGCTGAATTCTTTGTTAAGGGTTTCTCTTTATCGATATTGTTATAAATACTCCATTCTTTGAATATGTTTTGTCTACAATAAAATTATTTTCAAATTTATTTATAATAGTACATCTCTTTTGGGTGTAGATGGTTAATTATGCTGACTTCGATGAAGAACAACAATCATGTATAATCGTCATACTCATGATGATGGTAGTACTCAAAAGAACGTTCTCAAAGTTGTCTTGAACCCAAACGACCATACACACTTAGGAATAAGCCCATGTCTACCATAATGAAGCGGATACTCCTAGGAACAAAACAAAGTTGCCTTCAAGAAACAAGAATGAGGAGAGCAACCTTTTTTAGGTTATGTAGTATTATGAGGGGCCGGTGCCTTTTACGTGATACTATAAATATGTCAGTTGAGGAGCAACTAGCAATGTTTTTAAGCATATTAGGCCAGGGTACACTTCAACGTGGAGTTTCTAATTCTAATGATCGAGCACAGGAGACAGTTAGTCGATATTTCAACAAGTGCTTATATGCCATAGGTTGCCTTTGTGATGATTATATTCGAACTCCACAACCAACAACTCCTCTTGAAATAACATGTCGTCCGAATAAGTTTTGTCCTTATTTCAAGGTAGATATCAAAATTCATTGTGTTTTACTTACGATTAATTTCCTTATTTATATAGAAATATTCTATATGTAGGATTGTATAGGAGCGATTGATGGTACACATATTACAGCTACAGTACCAAATGACATAGTAGCAAGATTTCGTGGTAGAAAGGATCACCCAACCCAAAATGTCATAGTGGCATGCACTTTTAGTTGCAAAATCTGCTATGTTGGGGCTGGCTGGGAAGGATCTGCAAATGATATGACTGTATTGAAAAGTGCATTAGAAGACCCAAACGGACTAAAAGTTCCAGAAGGTAATTCATAAAATTTGAAGAAAAGTAACATTCTAATTTTGTAATCATTAAAATTCAGTATGTTTTCCTATTGTAGGTAAATATTTCCTAGCAAATGCTGGATATACAACTATGCCTGGATTTGTTACTCCATATCGTGGTACACGATATCATTTAAAAGATTTTTCTCGCACCAATGGACCAAGAAATTAAGATGAATTATTTAATCTGTAACGTTCTTCTTTGCGAAATGTAGTGGAACGGACTATTGGTTTGCTTAAGAAAAGATTTAGGTGTTTGAATGTGAGATCGTGTTACCCTTTTGAAACACAAGTTGATATGGTATTGGCTTGTTCAATTTTACATAACTACATAATGGAAGTGCACCCAACTGGGGATGAATTTTTCACAGGAGAATACCAAGATGGAGTAGTATTAGAACAAGATCACACAACAGAGTCAATTGGTGATTCATTTGAAAATTATTCTCAAACATGGACAAATAGAGAGAGAAGAGATAGGAATCAAGCATGGAGGGATAAGAGGGACAATATTGCTGCACTGATGTGGAGTGATTATCAAGATAGAATAAATAATATGTGAAGCTTCCAATTCAGATTATCATCATGTGTTGATTTTATGAACTAATGCATTACTATTTGTAGTTTTTTGAAGAAGCATGACGTGGAATTCTAGTGTTTATGATTTTAAAATTATTGATTAAAGTCAGTTTAATTTTGAATGGTGATTTTGATTTTGATATTTGTTTTGGATAAATGGAACATATGTGGAATGATTATTCAAAATTCTATGCTCACCATGATTGCTTGTTGTTTGATTTTTCACATTATTTTGATGAATCCATATCTATTTGTACATAGATGGAACATGTCGATAACTCTCAATCTTCCACATCGAGAAAAGGAACCCAAAATTTTAGATGGCAAAATCATTGGAGTCAGTTTTCTATTAAATATTTTGCCACCCTTGCTAGTGAAGGTTATAAGGTAGATGAAACATTCAAATCTACCGCATTCCACAAAACAGCAGAAGCAGTCAACAAAGAATTTAACTTGGGTGATGTTTGCAAAGCATCTTTCGTAGAAAATCATCTACGGACTGTGAAGAAGCATTGGGAGGAAATTCAGAAAGTTAAAAACCAAAGTGGCATAGATGATTTTGACCATGTCAATTGCACAATTAACATGGATTTAGAAGTTGCAACAGATTACATTCGTGTAAGTATTTTCTTACAAACAATTGTTATATTAATTTTATATAGTTTATCTAAAGTTTTGTTTCTTGTAGGCACATCCCAAGGCTGAAGAGTACATAAACAAGCCCATTGCATTATACAATGAAATGAGCATTGTTTGTGGAAATGATAAGGCGACAGGACAATTCTTCAAGTCAATCCGAAGGCCTACAGGTGAAATTCCAAGTGGACAAAATTCAAAAGATCATGTTGATTTAACTGAAGATGATGAGCATGAAGACATAAGAATTGAAGATTGTGAGGTAGTCCCTGAAACCCAGAATGTTAATGTGCCAAAGGAAACTCCACCTACAAGTGGCTCAAGGATTAAAAATAAGATTAGAAAAAGAATGCGAGAAGGAGATGATGATATGGTTGAAAAATTTACTAGTAAGATTGATAAGTTGGTTGAGGTTTTCTCCAAACTTAGACCAGAACCAGAATATTTGGATGCAAGTAAGATATCTGAGGAGTTGGATAAAACAAATGAGTCTGGCATATTTGATGATGAAGCCATAATAGCTGCCTTAACACACCTTTGTGGCAATCCTATAGATGCCAAAGTATTCATGAGTTGCAATCCTACCAGGAGGATGACTTGGCTTCGCAAATTTGTTGAAAAGAGACACAAAACCACTACTGAAGAAGAGCTACATGAAAGAAATAATTCATCTACAGCAAATTTTATGGATGGTTGATTTTTACGTTAGTTCATTTGCATTGTCAAGTTGGACATGATTTTCCAGATGTTTATTTTGAAACAAAACTTTGACACTATATATTGACTTCGTGCTATCATTTTGGATTTTCCTAATTAGCTATTTTCATTTTTAAAATATGGTTGTTATCACGATTAGATTTTATATATAGTTCTTATGTAGTTTACAACATCATCTAATTCTAGAGTTTATGCCGATAGTTACAAAAAACCAATTGGATGGAAGTTGAAAATATGATTGTTATCATGTTTAAATTTATGTGCAGTTGTTATGCAATGCAGAACATGTTGTATTTCCAGATTCTGCGCCTACAGTTACAACAAACCAATCAGCTGAAAGTTAAATTTCCAGAAAACTGATATTTTGAACCAATCATTTGGAACTCATTTTCCAGGAACTCAATTTCTGTTCTGGGAAAATGAGTTCCAGGAAAGTTACACATTTACACTAAACCAGTCAGGCCCTTAAGGATAGAAATAGTAGATAAAAAAGCAGTAAATTGAGTCATGGAAGCATTGAGATGGTTTGTAGAAACATGTTGAGAAATACAATATTTGGCACCAGATCGCTGCCCTTTCCATAATGCAATAGGAATGTCCAAATCAGAAACGGGAACAAAGGCAGTAGAATTACCATCATCTTGTGGTGGATCATCAGTCCTAGAAGAGGTCATAGCAAGGGATATCGCAGGTGGAGGCCTTTTGTTTCGCGGCTCATACACTTTCAGAACAAGGGTAGAAGACTCGTTCAAGGAAGGCACACTTAGAAGTGGCACATTAGGAAGTGGCACATCAGGAAGAGACACATGGTTACTAGGCTCAGAGAAGAACGATGTATCTTCAAAGAAAGTGGCATCCGCACCAACATACAATCGGCGTGCAACGGGATCAAAACATTTATACCCCTTTTGTGAATGAGAATAGCCAAGGAAACAACAGAGAAAAGCTCGTGGAGACAATTTATCACGCCCAGGTTGGTGATTGTGAACAAAACATAGACAGCCAAAAACCTTTGGTGGTAGAGCAAATATCGGTTCATGAGGATAGAGGAGTTGGTAGGGTATTTTTTTAAGATAGAAGAAGGCATCCGGTTGATGACGTAATTGGCGAAAAGAATGGCGTCAGCCCAATAAAACTTAGGAACATTCATTTCAATCATAAGAGTACGAGCTACATCAAGAAGATGTTTGTTTTTCCTTTCAGCTACACCATTTTATTGTGGACAGTATGGGCAAGAGGTTTGATGAATAATTCCTTTGGAGATACAAAGTTTTTGAAAACCATGTTGCACATATTCAGAAGCATTATAAGTATGAACAAACTTAGGGATAGCAAAAAATTGAGTCTTTATTTCATTCAAGAATTTGGAGAAAACATCCAAATTTTAGAACGATCTTTTAAAAGATAAAGCCAAGTGGCACGAGACCAATCATCATAAAGGTTACAAAATATCGTAACCCCAGTACGATTACCAATATGACATTGTCCCCAGACAACAGAGTGAATTAAATAAAATAAAGTTTGACTCATGTTATCACGCCGAGGAGAAAACACAAATTGATGATGTTTTCCAAGTTAACAAGACTGACATGTAAAATTTCCAGACGACAAACTAGGAAATAAAGACTCCAACTTCATGGCGGAAGGATGACCAAGCCTCAGATGCCATTGATAAAGAGAGGTAGATTGGGCCACAAGAGCAATAGCAGGCGAAGTTGACAAGGTCTGTAGATAGTACAAACCACCTCCACCTTCATATCCCCCACCAATCGTCTTCTTCGTCCTGAGATCATGCATGGAGATAATGTAAGGAAAGAAGGTTACACTGCATTTTGAAGATTTTGTAATTTTACTGAAAGACATCAAGTTCAAAGGTGGGCACAAACAGAACATATATACCCTGATCCAGTAACCGGAGAAGTAGATCCATCAGCCAGACACAGGATAATGATAGGTGGATTTCTTTAGATAAGTGAAGAGACTTTTATTACACCTGAATCAACAATCCAATCTTCTTTTGTCGAAGAAGAAGATGCTTGAAGACAAGAAGGATCACCTAAGTCTTGAGCAATATTTTCCTGAGGCGTGGGTAGTAACAACAGAAGCGGCTTTGATTAGCTTGTCAAGGTCAGACGAACTTAGTGTTACCATCTGAAAAGTAGCATCACTAGAGGCATATGTAGATTCTCCATCAGCATCAATAGTGGAGACTTGGTTTGCCCATTCTGGCATTCCATGCTTCTTCCAACATTTGTCTTCGGTATCATTAGTCCGTTTACAGAAGTTGTAGTACCGAGACTGAAGAGGAGAGGACCCTCTTCCAGAAGACTGACGAGGCCTTCTTCCACCATTGTTTAGACCTCTGCCCCGTCCACGAGTAGAATTACCACGTCCTCGTCCAGCAACAACTAGAGCAGCAGGCTCTTCTTTGGTAGTAGAAGACACCAAGCGAGATAACTGAAGATAAACATCGTCTAACATGGGAAATGGTTCAGATGCTAGGATTTGTTGACGGACAGCTTCATAGCTGGGAGGCAAGGATGCCAAAAACTGACATAGTTGGACTTCATCTTATTGCTTTTGTAGTTTAGTGAGATCAGTGGACAGGGGATGGTGGAGTTTGAGCTCTCCCAAAATACCTTTGAAGGTATCAAAGTGTGAAGCAAATAATGTAGCTTCATCAAGTCTTAGAGAATGCAGACGTTTATGGAGTTCAAAAACACGGGAGGCATTTCTCTTACTGGAATAAATCTGAGCAATATGATACCAGCCTTCCTTGGCTGTCTGGAAAAAGAAGATTGGTGGATACATGGGATTCACAACTATTTAGAATTCAAGAAAGGACTTGAGAGTCACACTCTACCCATTTCTTATACTCAGCATTTTTTTTGTCAGTCGTATCATCTTTAGGAGGAAGTTTGGTGAGATGCTCAAGCTTACCCGAGGAGTGAGCATGAATTGAAAAGATCGTGTCCATAAAATAGAGTTGGATCTGTTGTACTTGACAGAAACTACACATCTAGCATGTGTCTCAAGTAGACCTGACAAACTGGGTCAAAATCCGCGGGCGCCCATGGGTCGACCTGTTTAAGTTGGGTATGGGTGATGAAATTTGTCACCCACTGAAAATCGCCCAAACCCATACCCACCCATTTATTTAGCGGATTTCACGGGTGACCCACGGGAACCCGCGGGTGACCCAGCTAATTGAACCAAATATATTTATATACATAATATAAGCAGACATTTTCTAAAAGATGTTACTTGTTTCATACAAGTCAAATCGTTAGCTTTACCAACAACAATTGTATGCTATTTATTTTGTGTTTGCAATAGGCAATAACAAGTACTTGTAATATTATAAATGTCTAATGTTACATGATAAAATTATGTGTTGTTTTTGTAATATTTATCTACAAAAACCACATCGGTTTTCCTATTTTGCATAGACATACAGCAACTAGCTGCTATTTTTTGTTTAAGTTTGCATAAACATATGTCGACAACTAATCGAATGGTTTGACATCAAACATAGTAGTTGGTTGCTTCCTTTGCACTATGTTTGACATAAAAACAATAGTACAATATGTTTTACATGTTGTTTTTAGTATTAGGGAAAGCATCTAGCAACTTATTGTTGATTTGATGCATTTTAAATGGGCATCCGCGAGCAACCCGCAACCTGCTGGGTCGGATTTGGGTGTGCTTTTCTTCCACCCATTTAGAAGTGTATCTTTTTGACCCGCACCCGCAACGACCCAACCCAAACCCAACCCACCCACCCGTTTCATAGGTCTAGTTTCAAGGGTCTCAGAAGAAGATGAAGCCATGATTCCAAAGTATAGAACAATAATAGTTGACAGAAGTCGACAGATGCAGGGACATGTTGTGTCTGGAAATCGACACGGCGTATGCACAGTTGATAGAGGTCTTCAGTGGCAAAAACACGGCGTGTCGAGAGACAGAAATAAATGGGGTCTGTGTCATGTGCCAAGTTTGTCTGGCAATAAATACTTTATTCTATTTATTGATGATTTCTCTCGTGCCACCTGGTTGTTTATGTTGAAAAATCGGTCTCAAGTGCTATCTACAATAAAATTCTTTTTTGCTGAAATAAAAACTCAATATTCTATGTCTATTAAAATTCTGAGAACCGATAATGCTTTGGAGTTTGTTCAGAAAGAAGTTGAATTGTTTTGTCGATCTGTGGGTACTATTCATCAGACATCTTGTGCTTATACACCTCAACAAAATGGATTTGCAGAAAGGAAAAATAGGCATTTACTTGAGGTTGCTAGAACTATAATGTTGCATTCTAATGTACCTAGACATTTTTGGCCAGAAGCTATCTCGAGTGCTTGTTTTTTTATTAATAGAATGTCGTCGTCTGTTACTGGCAATAAGATTCCAGTTCAGGTTCTCCAGCCTGATGTAACTCTGTTTTCTGTACCTCCCCGGATATATGGCTCTACTTGTTTTGTACGATTACTTGGACCAAACTATGATAAATTATCTCCTAGAGCAAAAAAATGTATTTTTCTAGATTATTCTCGTACTCAAAAAGGGTACCGGTGCTATAGTCCTATTGGGAAAAAATGGTTCACAAGTAGTGATGTAGTCTTTTTTGAGGATACGACTTTTTATTCTACTAAAGGAGATACACTGGATTCTGATATAATCACAGCTCCACTGCCTGTCACGAGTGATTGTACTTCTGACACTTCACCTGTTGAAACTACTACTCCTCCACTTATTGTGTTTAAACACAGGAACAGGTCCCAAAGTACTCAAGACCCCCCCATGCAGCACCAATCTTCTCCTCAAGAAGGTCCCACTCCTGCTGAGGTACACTCTGACTTAGATCTGCCTATTGCTCTTAGAAAAGGCACTCGTTCATGTACTTCACATAATATTGCTAATCATGTTTCTACTGCACATCTGAGTATTCATGCTAGTAACTTTGTGGCTACTCTATCTGCTATTGTTGTTCATAAGACTGTCCATGATGCCTTACAAAGCTCAGCTTGGATGACTGCCATGAAAGAAGAGATGACTGCTCTTATTGACAGAGGAACTTGGGAGCTGGTGGATCCACCTCCTGAGTGCAAACCTGTTGGCTGCAGATGGGTCTATGCTGTAAAGTGTAAAGTATCAACCTGATGGAACGATGGAATGTCTGAAGGCACGGCTGGTTGCAAAAGGGTATACTCAAACTTATGGAATTGAGTATTTTGAGACGTTTTCGCTTGTTGCCAGACTTAACTCTGTCAGAATTCTTCTTTCTGTTGCTATTAACCTTAATTGGCCTCTTATTCAACTGGATGTTAAAAATGCCTTCCTGTATGGGGATCTTCAAGAAGAGGTTTATATGGAGCAACCTCCTGGGTTTGTTTCTCAGGGGGAGTCACATAAAGTTTGCAGGTTAAAAAAATCTATTTATGGACTCAAACAGAGTCCTCGGGCATGGTTTGATAAGCTGAGTAAAATCCTGACTGCTTTTGGATTTTTGAGGTCACAGGTTGATCATTCTGTCTTTACAAAAAAGACTTCTTCTGGTATTATCATTCTGATTGTTTATGTTGATGATATTGTTCTATCTGGCAGCGATCATTCTGAGATTCAGGCCACTAAAGCACACTTGTGCAAACATTTTGCTACTAAAGATCTGAGAAGGTTACAATATTTTCTGGGCATTGAGGTATCTAGGACTTCTAATGCTCTTGTTTTATCTCAAAGGAAGTATGTTCTAGACCTGTTACAGGAGACTGGGATGCTTGGTGCACATCCTGCAGATACTCCTCTGGATCCCAATATTAATTGGGATGATGATTCTTCTCCTATGTTTCCAAACAATAAAAAATATAGGAGACTGATTGGTAAAATGATTTATCTGACTGTTACTAGAGCCGATATTTCTACTGCAATTGGTCTTCTTAGCAGGTTTCTGGATAAACCTAGACAGTGTCACTGGGATGCTCTCTGTAATATTCTGAGATATCTTAAGAAATCACGTGGCAAAGGCCTCTACTATAGAAAGCATGGACATTGTTCTCTGGAAGGCTACTCTGATTCTGATTATGCTGGAAGTAAGATTGACAGAAAATCTACTTCAGGCTACTGTACTTATGTTAGAGGTAATCTGGTCACTTGGATAAGTAAAAAGCAAAATGTTGTTGCCAGATCTAGTGCTGAAGTTGAATACAAGGCAATGGCCCACACTGCTTGTGAGCTCCTATGGGTACAATCTCTTCTAAAAGACTTCGGGGTTGAATCTTCTACTGCTATCCCTATGCACTGTGACAATAAAGCTGCTATCTTCATTGCTAATAATCTTGTATATCATGAGCGCACAAAGCATATTGAAGTCGATTGTCATTTCATTCGAGAGACTATCTTATATGGCAAGATCTGCACTCCTTTCACTCGCTCAGAAGATCAGGTTGTTGATATGTTTACAAAGTTGCTGGCCAAGAAACATTTCAACTCGCTTGTGGAGAAGTTGGGCATGATTGATATATATGCTCCAACTTGAGGGAGAGTGTTAATATATGTCTTTATTTACTGTCTTGTTATTTTACTTTTCTATTTGGACCTACATGTAATTGTTCCACTAATTTATATATGAGGGTACACACATTGTGTAACCCTACGCTTCCTCAATTTGTTTATTCTCACTATGTATCTTCTTCCTTTTATTAATAAAGAGAATTGAGACAATTACATAGAGGTCCAGCAGTAAATAGAAATTACATAATATAAATAAACTGGATATAAAATAGATTTATTAACAAGATGTACACAAAAGAAGACCATTTTTCAATTTAAACTAATTAGTGAGGTCATTTTCTATGAATTACCTAAATCATATTGAGAATTCGAGACAACTGTGAAGAGGAAAAAATCCATATAAGTTAGTATAGCAAGTGTTCCTACAAGAAGAGGTAGTTAATAGATGTTCATATTTTGCATAGATTTGAGATTTCATATTTCCAGCTGGATCTAGTACCTATTTGGGTAGCGAAAAGGAAAAAAGCTACCAAAACTTGAGTTAGTTACTTGTTAAGGGTAGGAAAAGGCAGCTATTCATTTCCTAAGAGTCTTAGACACAATTTTCCCTACCGTTCCCAGAATCAGCAGCCAACACCCAAACAAAGAATTTGATGTTTAACTCAAGGGTAGGAAAAGGCAGCTATTTCATTTTCTGAGACACCATTGCCACTGCCATCAGGGCATTTCTGTTCCTGGCTGGAAAAAAAAATCCCAGAAAAAGCAGTCAACGGTCATACAAGATTCTGATAGAAATTCAATGTTTCCTTCGGAAAGCTTTTGCTATATGCAAACAGTTCCTCAGAGAAGAAAAAAAACCATAATACTCTCATGTATATCTTAAATTCATTCTTATGGACATTATCGACATGGAACTGATAAATGAAATATATATCAGATAAGATTCCAGTTTCTACTATATATCAGTAGATCCATGAATTTGGTTTCACTTGCTACAAAGATTAGCCGCAATCTGTTTCTTCACTTTGCTTTCGAACTCAAAGGACTCGCATGCTCCCACATATAAACATGATGAGAAGATAAACGCACAGCCAAGAAGCGATAGTTAAGGGTTAGTAGTTCAGCAACACTACTACAATGTAGTAAATATATCATAAATCTTAGTCATGTCTAGAATCAAATTATAGAATTTTGTTTACAAATACATATTAAGTCTAAAAAACATTATAAGGATGATGTTCACTTGTTCAGTTGCATGAAAGATACTATAATAAAATTTTAATCCAAAATATAACTGCTAGCAGTATTTCTATTGGAAATGATAAAAACAAAGTATTTGTATTGGTACATTGGAAGAGGTGACTTAAAACATTAACAAGAATATGACCCAAAACAGACTGAATGGAAAAGAAAGATCCATGTATCCTACCCCAACATCATCTGACATTCAACGACAACAACCAATATTTCTATTATATAAACATTCTTGAACCATAAGCATTATGAAGAAGATATTGAAAATTATCTTGCAATTCTATTATATAAATGCACTCTTGAACCATAAGCATTAGAAAGAAGATGGTCAATCCTACTGGAAAAAGAAAACAAACCAAAATTACTGAACACGACCTTGCATTTTCCTTCAGCCATTTTCATCAGCATGTTTCTTCTTTTCTTACTGCTATTTGTAGCATCAAATACACCAACCTATCCATTTGCAGATTAGCCAATGATTCATAGGCAGCTGAAAAATACAACAAATCGCTTATCCTTTTGCAAATTAACGAATGATTAATACCTGGCCCCCTTCTTGCATCCACAACAGCATATCTTCCATTGCCAACGCAGCAACCTAGCAGAGATTAAAAGTTATTGTTCTTACTGTTTATTGCAGAAAAACAGTACCATAGAAAAGGGAGAACGGATAAAAGAATGTACTATTTTGCTTCTTAGTGCAAAGTAAACACGATAGTAGAGAAAGAGAAAACCAACAAAGAATATCCCACTGAGAATCCATAACCCCACGGAAACCCAACAAACGTGGGTGGGTTAATCAAGGCTATTGCAATCATAAAATATCTGATTCTGATGCCATTTCAATGGCCAATAAATAAGAGTTCACATAAATTTTAGACAAATGCTTTTGCTGATCTTGACGCAGAAATGAAACACATTGTGTTAGATATGACTTATACTTGTTTATGCAACATACATATGTTGGATATGATGAGTGCTCGTGGGAATGGAGCGGCCAAACCGTTTGCTAGCAATTTTGACACGCTAATGAAGGAATTACTCTTGAAGTTCTACAAGCACTAAGTAGGGGCATATATACACTCGCTCTTAAGCAATTATTTCGTATACTGGATATAAAGGGTGGCTTCAAATAAATTTTGGACATGCTTTTGGCAATCTTGACGCAGAAATGAAGCACGCTGTATTAGATATGACTTACACTTATTTGTGCAATATATCATGTGTATGATGAGACCTAACCGTTTCCTAGCAATTTCAACAAGCTAATGAAGGAGTTAACTCTTGAAGTTCTGCAAGCGCTAAGCAGGGGCATATATACACTCACTCTTAAGCAATCATTTCGTATACTGCATACAAAGTGTGGTTTCACATAAATTTTAGACAAATGATTTTGGCGATCTTGACGCAGAAATGAAGCACATTGAATTAGATATATCTTATGTTGGATATGATGAGTGCTCGTGGGAGTGGAGTGACCAAACTGTTTCCTAGCAATTTTGACACGGTAATGAAGGAACTAACTCTTGAAATTTTGCAAGCGCTGAGTAGGGACATATATACACTCGCTCTTAAGCAATCATTTCGTATATTGGATATAAAGGGTGATTTCACATAAATTCTAGACAAATGCTTTTGGCAATCTTGCAGCACATTGTATTAGATATGACTTTAACTTATTTATGCAATATGCAATATATCATTTGTTGGATATGATGAGTGCTCGTGGGAGTGGTGTGACCAAACCGTTTCCTAGCAATTTTGACACTGTAAATAAGGAATTAACTCTTGAATTCTGCAAGCATTAAGTAGGAACATATATACACTCGCTCTTGAGCACTCATTTCGTGTACTGGATATCCATCTTGAAAATAATAGTCTACAATCGAAGTTATAGGACTGCAAGATCTTCTAGTTTTCTTGATTGTTGCAAGCTGCAACTTATGTATGTGCCAATTTATCGAATGAAAGAAAAGATGTAATACCAGCTGCAGCTGTAACTACATCCATAAATTCAAGAAGTACTAACAGATTTAGGAAGATTATTGCAATGAGCAGATTCCAACTCAAATATAGTATAACTTGGTAGAAGAAACTCAAGCTCTAGATCCCAACTTGGGTAGATGTACAACTTATAAGTTGTAAAATAACATTTTTCTTTATTTTTTTGGTCTAGATATTGATAAAAGAGGATAGAGGTAGAAATAGTCTAGGCTTAAAGCTCAGTACCTTAGGTTCGAGCTCGAGACCTCCAGAAGCAGCAAGGATTCCCCAACCAGCTAACAGTAAACACAGTAATCAAGGTACTGGATTTCTTAAATGGGCAAAACTCATCGAATTTGTTATAATTTTGAGAAACGCATGCCTGAAGTCATAGTCACAAATTCGGTATTCGGCAATCATTCGGCGAGGCTGAAAAATTCGGCATTCGGGAATTATGTGGAGTATTCGGATAAAAATCGGCAACCATACGGTAAAAGTTCGGTCAACTATTCGGAAAAAAATCGTGAAATATATATATATATATCACGCATACATAAAGGAACCTTTCCACACGACATTGTTCAAGCTTATATATCACATTTCAACATCAAATTGTTGAAATTAACCAAACAAAATAAAGCCAAACAATTAGATATACAGTATCTAAGAGCAACATGAGAATCATATAGGAGCAAACGGACTATTTGTTAGAAAAGAGCTGTAAATATTATGTATGTGTACAGTGCACACGACAAATTACTGACTACCCAATCTACTTTGACAAAGATAAGCATGTGACAATCTGTAGAGCAAGCTATTACAGTGTGTATTGTGTATTGTGTATGTGTACAGTGCACACTATCAGTTACAAAACACCCAGTCTATTACAAAGATAACCATGAATCATGTCTAAGACAATCCTAATACATGGCCTAATATGGCTGGAGGGAGAACTGGAGAAGTAAATCTAGTATGGTATATTTTCTATACATAATTTAGTTGACGACATTACACATACTATATATGTCAAGGTATAAGCGCAGTTACTTAATTTGAGTCAAACATCTGTATTGCTAAATGCAAAAAAAAGACAGCAGATTGGAGGGGAAGAGTGGAGGCACCGATGAGAGAAGAAAAGAGAAGAGTGAAGAAAGAAAAGAGAGAAGCTTACCTGGGCTAGTTTGCCCTTTTCTGCTTAGTGGTTGTCTCTTGCTGGTTGGGGGCTGCGCTGCCTTGCTGGTAGGGGTCGACACTTGCAGACGACGGCCACGGTTCCTGTCCTTGGTGGTCGGTGGTCTTTTGTAGTGATCGGTGCGCTGGTTTTCGCAGTAGTCGCCGGGGTTGCTACTGTCGGGGTCGGGGTGAGTGGGGAGCGGCGGCGTCTTTTGCTGGTGGTCGTCGGGGTTGTCATATCGGGTGTTTGATTAGGGTCGGGGCTGGGAGAGGATGCTTGGGAGTAAAAAAAATCGCAGCATCACATGGGCCCGAATTTTTAAATAAAAACCGGGAATTATTCGGTTGTTAGCGTTAGATACGGGTTTTATTCACGAATACCGAATAATTCGCGAATAATTTGTACAATTCGGTAACCATTCGGGAATCTTGCGAAATTCGAGTGTAGCAAGAGTCTAGGGATTTATTCGTGAATTATACGCGAATTTTTGAAAAATTCGGCGAATTATGTGACTGTGCCTAAAGTGGTAGAACATATACAAATTGAACTACGTTTTTTGGGAAATACCTAACCAAGTCATAGAATACCGGACTCCATTGATATAATTTAAGAAAAAACAATAATTTCACCCAAATTTCTACCTTGAGTGCAATGCACAAGGCACAAACTGCAGCACTAACTAGAATATCCCACAGTAATTTAACTTGCTAACATTTTGACCTTATCATCATCATCATCATCATCATCTAAGCCTCAGTTCCAACTATGTTGGGGTTGGCTACATGGATCCTTCATTTCCATTCAGCTCTATCATGGGCCATATTCTGGTTGAGATGTAGAGATTCAAAATCTTTCTTTATAAGCTCATCCCATGTTAATTTAGGTCTTCCTCTTCTACTTTTATTGTGCTTGACTCAATAGCATTGCTTCGTATAGGCGCATTTGTCGGTTTGCATTGCACATGTCCGTACCATTTGAGTCGGCCCTCGCGCAACTTGTCCTCAATGCTCGCCACCCCCACTTTATTCCTAATATAATCATTTCTCAAGCGATCTTTTCTTGTCTTCCCACACATCCATCTCAGCATACGCATTTCAGCCACGTTCATCTTGTTGAGACCTTGTTTCTTCACCGCCCAACATTCACTCCCATAGAGCATGGCTGGCTGTATAGTTGTTCTATAAAACTTACTTTTTTAACCTGAAAGGGATCTTCGATCACATAAAACTCCAGTTGCACTCCTCCATTTCAACCATCCTGCAGTGATCCTGTGACAAACGTCATTTTGGATATCCCCATCTACTTGAATAATAGAACCCAAGTAACGAAATTTATCACATTTTGGTATATCTACTCCGTCCAACTTGGTTCCATTATTCACACTGCGGGATTAGCTGAAATTGAAATTGAAATGCATATAATCATCAATTCATTTGATTCCAATGCCTCTCTCCAACGTTCAACTTTATTATTTAATCCATCTTTCGTTTCGTCAATCAAAACAATATCATCAGCAAATAACATACACCAAGGAATATCATCTTGAACATTCTTGTCAGCTCATCCATAATAAGAACAAACAGATATGGGATGAGTGTGGATCCTTGGTGTACCCCAACTATGATAGGAAAAGTTGGTGTCTCTCCTCCAGGAGTCTTCACACTTGCAGTAGAGCTATCATACATGTCTTTGATCAAGTCAATGTATTGGATTGGCACACCCTTTTTCTTCAAAAGCATCCACAACACTTCTCTGGGTACTCGATCATAAGCCTTTTCCAAATCAATAAACACCATATGGAGATCTCTTTTTCTTTCTCTATACTTTTCCATAAGCCTCCTTATTAGAAAAATAGCATATGTTGTTGATCTTCCAAGCATGAAACCAATTTGGTTGTTTAATATATGCATCATAGATCTTAGCCTCTGCTCAATAATCCTCTCCCAAAGCTTCATTGTATGACTCATTAACTTGATACCTCTGTAGTTTGTGCAGCTCTGAACATCACCTTTGTTCTTATAGATGGGGACTATAGTACTATTTCTCCACTCATCCGGCATCTTCTTGGTTTTCATGATCTTGTTAAAGAGCTTTGTAAACTACATAACTCCTTCATCCCCCATATTCTTCCATACATCAATGGGAATATCATCTGGTTCGCATGCCTTTCTCAATTTCATCTTCTTCAAAGCACTCTTGACCTCAAATGGTGAAACTCGTCGTGTGTAAATGATATCTCTTGTATTCATGTCAGACGAGTCTCTAACATTATTTGCAGTATCTCCATTGAAAAGCTTATAGAAGTTATTTCTCCACTGGTTCTTGATATCATCGTCCTTCACCAACACCCTGCCATCTTCATTCTTGATGCATTTCACTTGACTCAAGTCTCTTCCTTTCCTTTCTCTTATACGAGCCATTTTATATATATCTTTTTCCCCTCCTCTTGTGTCCAAGTTCTTATAAATATCATCAAAGTATCTAGACCTTGCCTCCTGAACAACCTTTTTAGCTTCTTTCTTTGCTTGCTTTTATCTTTGGAACGTTGCATCATCTCAAGATTTGGGCAAGCTCCTATAGATCTCCCTTTTCAGTTTAATAGCCTTTTGTACTTCATCATTCCACCACCAAGTCTCTTTCTGTGGAGGCTCACAACCTTTGGACTCCTTTAAAACCTCTTTGGAAATTTTTGTTATGCAGGAGCTCATGTTATGCCACATAGTGTTAAAATCAGACTCCAAGTTCCAAGTTCCCTCCTTGCTGAGTTTATCATGAAAAGCCGATTTCTTTTCTCCTTTAAGATTCCACTACTTGATCCTTCTATCTTGGTTTTTGTTTTGCTTGCCTTTATTGATCTTCGTGTTAATATCCAAAACCACCAACCGATGTAGGGTCGTGAGTTCTTCGCCAGGAATCACTTTACAATCCTTG
The DNA here is from genome assembly GCA_963693085.1 of Alisma plantago-aquatica. Taxonomy (NCBI): domain Eukaryota; kingdom Viridiplantae; phylum Streptophyta; class Magnoliopsida; order Alismatales; family Alismataceae; genus Alisma; species Alisma plantago-aquatica. The sequence continues at coordinate 1,287,272,449 of OY856411.1, forward strand.
CATATATTGCGATCCACCCGCCTCGTAAGAAGATAATCAATTTGGCTACAATTGTGCCCACTCTTGAAAGTAATCTTATGAGATTCTCTTTTCTTGAAATTGGTGTTTGCCAAAATCATATCATATGCAATGACAAAATCTAAAATTCTCTCTCCTCCATTTCTGCTGCCATATTTAAAACCGCCATGAACTCTCTCGTATCCAGCATTGCTACTCCCCACATGGCCATTTAAATCACTCCCAATAATAATCTTCTCCTCTGTCAGTATTCCATGCATCAATTCATCCATGTCATCCCAAAAATCCTTCTTAGCCTCCTCGCTAAGGCCAACTTGGGAGGCATAAGCGCTAATAATGTTAGAAATATTTCCCCCAAGAACAACCTTGATAGCTATGATTCTATCGCCCATCCTTGTGATGTTTATAACATCATCCTTCCAAATCTTATCAACAATAATACCTACGTCATTTCTATGTTTATCAATACCTGATACCAGATTTTGTAACTTGTGTCTCCAATCTCTCTCAGCGTTCCCCTGTCCACTTGGTTTCTAGCAATCAAGCTATATTGACTTTTCTTCTCATCATGGTATCCACTATCTCCAAAGATTTTCCTGTCAGAGAGCCAATATTCCAAGATCCAACTCTAATCCTTTTTTATTGAACTTACTTCTTTGCCTGCCTTCTTTAGAAATGTTGCCCTTGCAAATTTTTCACTACATCGGGCAATGATGTGGCGAGACTAGCTTCTTTACCCACACCCGTCCAAGATCTGGGGACCCTTGGACATTTTTTGCTACATCCGGGCAATGATGCAGCAGGACTAGCTTCTTTACCCACACCCGTCCAAAATGTGGAAACCCTTGTCTGTCCTTCAACACAATCGGGCGTCGTTGTGTCGAAACCCCTTGCATATTTATCACTGTACCCGGGTGCCGATGCAGCGCGTCGCTAGGTAGGAACGCTCCAACAAAAATTTTGTAAGGATCCATGTCATAGAAAGAGTGACAAAATTTTTATGGCTGGCTGTCAACCTACCACCAACCCTCCTCCTTTACCCGGGCTTAAGACCAGTTATATTTGCACAAAATGTACGAAAACATAGGTGGAGTTTTAACATTTTGACCTAGCAAGAAGATTAATGAGACCTTTAATCCAAGACCAAGGTTTGAATCCTGCAATTCAGAAGGATTAGAAGAAGAGGCGTCCTATCTTACTTCTCGTGTAATATATATACATGAGCATACATCAGCAATTTACAACCAATTTACATGACTACACAAAAGTCATGTCATGGAACAGACTATCGACTTCAACAGGTGTAGATATGGAAGTTTGCGGAAACATCGAGGACACTGAGAGGATTTTTAAAACTAAACTTTGACGCAACTTCGACAAAACTTGAGCTAAAAAATATCATTTTGTGATGGAAATCGATAAAATTCATCAAATCTAGCTAAAAAAGCACAACATATGTTTACATATAGCCATCCATATAGGTCTACATATGTAGAAAAATACATGATTACATACAATCGTCTCCGGACTACAAAGCATGGAACTAAACTTAGACGAAGTTGGGCGAAATTTTGCCGAAACTCTGAACTTCGACCAGATGGGCAATGTCGAATCCCCAATACTTCTACCTTGTCCAAACTTCGAAGCGAAGTTTAACAGATGTCGACGAAGTTGACTTTTAATGTGTATTTTCGGCCCAACATCTCTGAAGTTGTCGTTGTTTCCTCAAAGTTGTCAAAGTTGGGTAGAAGTTGAGATGACCCCGAAAGTAGACTCTTTCTATAATTTTCCCATTCTCATTAATATAAGTATAGGAGAAGATCTACATTCGATCATGCTCTTCGGGTTTCCCTACAACTTTCTGAAAAAACTGTCTTTAGGGCATAAGATTGTAGAAAAGACGATAGGCTATGATGCTAATAGATCATTTTGTTGGAGAAGAGGACTAGATTAGAAGGAAGGTAGACGCCCTCTAGACTTAATTAGCAAAGGTGGCAGTGGTTAGAGGAGATGATGGCAACAACGGTGGAGAGCAACGATAGTGACGGTTTTCCAAGGAGACAGCGGCAGCGACGCATCCTGCTCCAATACCATGTCAAAGGTGGTCGTCTTGTAATATTGCTAAAGAACATACCCCTCTTCTTTATTTAGGAGGAGATACAAAGAAGCAGACAATACCCTACTAGGGCTAATACACTTAGCCCATATTACATGAGACTAACAAGATAAGAAAATAGTAAAGAAATATATAAAGGAAAATAATAAAAGTCACATACATCTCAATAAACTCAAAACCAATTGGCAATAAGTGAAGGGACCAGGCTTATACGCCGAAGGAGGTGTGGATTCAAGGTACAAGCTAGATCCACGGTGCCTACTAGCTAGTTTGAAGTTGAAGCCCCCCCCTAGATAGAGAAACCTATGAAACTTACGTCAAGTGTGTATCCTTCTTTAGGTGTGTGTGTATGGGATTAAGAGAGGCATTCTCTCCCCCTCTCCCATGCCTGTGACGGAGGTCGAATGCCCGGGAGGGTGGTAAATCAAGGCGGAAATTGAGATTCGAACCCGGGTCCCTTTGTGTGTGTGTGTGTCTCTACATATATATATATATATATATATATATATATATTGTTACAATATATGTTTTCTGTATTCTGTTATTCTTTTTGTTATTTGTTTATTCTGTATGGACCTCTCTGTAATTGTCTCAGTATTATATATATGAGGGTGCACACTTTGTGCAACCCTATGCTCTCTGCAACCCTGATTCTCTACATGGTATCAGAGCAGGTCGAGACCTAGGGTCTCTCCCTCCCTCTCTCCCTCTCCGGCGCCGCCCCCCCCCCCCCGCGCGAGCCGCCGCCGCTACCGCCGGGGCAGCAGCCCGCCGCCGCCGCCGCCGCCGCCGGGGCAAGTCCAGCCCGCCGGCCGGCTGCCACTGCTGGCCTAGCCAGTCGTCTCCCGCCGGTTCCCGGTCCATCTATTCTCCTGGCGCGGTGCTCCGCTAGTGCTTGAGCAACCGTTTGTGTTGTTCGCACAGCAGGTGCGCTGCCGGGTTGGTAGATCTGGCCTAGTTCAGTCTTCCGGGGGAGATCGGTCCGTTGTTCGGCTAGAGCCTTCGTCGGTTCGTGTTTGTTTGTGCCTGCCTGCCCGTGTAGGCTTCGGCCTCCGGGTCTTCTACTACACTTTGGTGTAGTCTGTATGTGAGAGGTCCCGTATGATCTTCTGCCTGCCTGTCTTGCCTGCCTGCTGTGCCTACCTTCCTGATGGCGTCCTCGACTGATGATCTGCGTCGTCAAGTTACTACGGTAAAACTTGACGGGCGCAACTACCAGCTGTGGGTTTGTTCCTTTGTGATATATGCTAAATCACAAGGGAAGTATTCCCATCTCACTCGTGCCGGTCCGCCACAGCCTGCTGAAGATGCTGACTTGAAGGACGTCAAAGCATACGATGATTGGGTCCGTGACGACTCAACAGTGATGACTTGGATTCTCAACAGCTCGGTTGAGAAGATTAGTGTGACCCTTCTCCGGTTACCTACTGCAAAGCAAATGTGGGATGAGCTTGCTGGCACTTTCTCACACAGCCAGAATCCGAAGAAAGTGTTTGATATCAACAAACAGCTTAGTCGTCTCACCTTTACTGGCACTGATATCTCCGATTACTTCTCTACGTTCACCGGTTTGTGGGGTGAACTGGAGACGTATCATCCCTTGTCCACGGATCTGGCGACTATGCGCAAACAGCGCGATGAGCTACAGCTGATACAGTTTTTGAGTGGCTTGCCTGACTCCTATGCTGGAGTTGTGGATCAGATTCTGGCCGGTGATCCACTGCCATCTCTTCGGAGTGCCTACCAACGACTTATGCGCCTTTCCTCCCCGACACCAGATGTTGGCGACTCTACTGCCTTAGCTGCCTGGGGTGGCCGTGGCCGTGGTCGCGGTCGTGGTCGTGGCCGCACTTCTGATGGACGTCCTCCCCTTGGTGCAGGGAGAGGTCGTTCCCCTACTGCTGGGCGTGGGGCCCCTCCTGCTGCTACTACTACTGGTGCGCGTCCTTCGCCCGGATCACGTTTGTGTTCCTACTGTGGTCGTACGAACCACATTGAAGAAAAGTGTTGGGAGAAATATGGCAAACCAGAATGGGCGAACACTGCTGCTGATTCCTCCGCCGCTGCATCTGAGGGTGCTGCACATCCTACTACACCAGATACTGCGGACACTACTACTGCTGACTATATCAGGGCTGAAGTCGAACGTCTTCTTCTGGAGCGTGCTGGTTCCTCTTCTGACGCATCCACGAGTGGAGCTCATGCTGCCCATACTGGTTATGATACTGCCTTTCTGAGTTCACATTTGCCACCTCCATCTGGTAATAATAAATGGGTGATCGACTCTGGTGCATCCTCCCATATTTCTGGCAATAGGGCTTTGTTTAAGTCCATCTCTAAACCTGCTCATAAATCTACAGTTATGGTTGCTGATGGATCTCGATCTTCTGTTTCTAGCATTGGGGACATTATTTCTCAGTTTATTATCAAATCTGCCTTATACGTGCCTAACTTTCCTATGAATTTATTATCTGTGAGCAAACTTGTAAGGAATTTGAATTGTAGCCTGACATTTCTTCCTGGCTCTTGCATTTTTCAGGACCTTCTCACGAGGATGAAGATTGGTGGGGGGTATGAAGGTGCTGATGGTCTCTACTACTTGGACGAGATGCCAAAGTCTGCCAAAGTTTCAGCTTTATCTGCATCAGTTTCTACTTTACAGTGGCATTACAGGCTGGGACATCCTTCTTCTGACAAACTACGCCATTTACTTCCAGATATGAGTAGTTGTAGTTTCCAGTGTGAGTCTTGTCAACTGGGTAAACAAACTAGATCGGTATATCCGTGGCGTAGTTCTATGAGCAGCAGGCATATTTTTGATGTAGTACATTCTGATGTGTGGGGACCATGTAATGTACCAAGTGTGTCTGGTTATCGATACTTTATTTTGTTCATTGATGATTTTTCACGGACTACTTGGCTTTTTCTGTTGAAAAGTAGATCCGAAGTGCTATCCACAATAAAGTTCTTTTTTGCTGAAATTAAAACTCAGTTTGGTGTGCCTATTAAAACTTTTCGAACTGATAATGCTTTGGAGTTTGTTCAGAAAGATGTGGAACTTTTTTGTAAATCTGTTGGAACTTTACATCAAACCTCTTGTGCCTATACACCACAACAGAATGGTGTTGCGGAAAGAAAGAATCGTCATTTATTAGAAGTGGCTCGCACCATCATGTTACATTCACATGTACCTCGTTCTTATTGGCCAGAAGCGGTTATGACTGCCTGTTTTCTTATTAATCGTATGCCATCATCGGTTATTGGTAACAAAATCCCGTTCCAAGTTTTACATCCGGAGGCGCCCTTGTTTTCTGTTCCTCCACGGATTTTTGGTTGCACGTGTTTTGTCCGCCTTCTTGGCCCTGCCTCTGATAAACTGTCGCCTCGTGCAACTAAATGTATTTTCTTGGGATATTCAAGGACTCAGAAAGGCTATCGCTGTTATAATCCTGCTACGCGGAAGTGGATGACTAGTAGTGATGTGGTATTTTTTGAAGATACTCCTTATTATTCATCTGTGGGAGAAAAATTGCAACCAGATCTCATTGCACCACCCTTGCCTATTCTGTCTGACTGCATACCTGAGACGGATGATACTGTGATACCGGATCGTCCTCAGCTTCGTGTTTATCAGCGCAGGAACAAAGCACCTTCTCCTCATGTACCCCCCCCCCAGTCGACCAATCTTCACCTCCAGAAGGTTCTGCTTCACCTGAGGTACAGTCTGATTTACATATTCCTATTGCTCTTCGCAAAGGGACTCGTTCCTGCACGTCTCATCGTATTGCTCATTTTGTATCTACTGATCATCTCACTGCTCAGGCGCGTGCTTTTGTATATGCCTTATCTGCTGTTACTGTTCCTAAGACTATTCAGGATGCCCTGCGGAGTACAGCATGGACTTCTGCTATGCAGGATGAGATGTCCGCTCTGACTGATAGAGGCACTTGGGAGCTGGTGGATCCCCCTCCTAAGTGCAAGCCTGTGGGTTGTCGCTGGGTGTACACTGTCAAATATCAACCGGATGGTACAGTTGAACGGTTGAAAGCTCGATTAGTTGCCAAAGGATATACTCAGACCTACGGCATTGACTATTTTGAGACGTTTTCTCCTGTTGCTCGCTTGAATTCTGTTAGAATATTGTTATCTGTAGCTGTCAACTCTGACTGGCCTCTTCTACAGCTTGATGTGAAGAACGCCTTCTTATATGGTGATCTGCAGGAAGAGGTTTACATGGAGCAACCTCCTGGGTTTGTTGCTCAGGGGGAGTCTCACAAAGTCTGTCGGCTTAAAAAATCTATTTATGGGCTTAAGCAGAGTCCACGTGCCTGGTTCGATAAATTAAGCAGGATTCTTTCTGATTTTGGCTTTCTACGGTCTCAAGTGGATCATTCTGTCTTCACGAAGAAAACTTCTGCAGGGATTATTATTCTGATTGTCTATGTAGATGATATCATTATTTCAGGCAGTGATTCTGCAGGGATTCAGGCCACAAAAACCCATTTGGGTAAACATTTTGCTACCAAAGACTTAGGCAGATTACGATACTTTCTGGGTATAGAGGTTTCCAGGAACTCTAGTGCTCTTGTGTTGTCCCAGAGGATATATGTACTTGATATCCTGCAAGAAACCGGTATGATGGGAGCAAGACCTGCAGATACTCCTATGGATCCCAATGTTGATTGGGACGATGATACTTCACCTATGTTTTCTGAGCCAAAGAAATACAGGAGACTTATTGGGAAATTGATTTATCTGACTGTTACTCGTCCTGATATTACTACTGCTGTGGGTCTTCTGAGCAGGTACTTGGACAAGCCTAGACAGTGTCACTGGGACGCTGTCTGTCACATTCTGAGATACTTAAAAAGGGCACCTGGCAAAGGTTTGCATTACAAGAAAACTGGACATTGTAAACTTGAGGGCTATTCTGATTCAGATTATGCGGGCAGCAGAATTGACAGGAAATCCACCTCTGGCTACTGTACCTACGTAGGAGGTAACTTGGTGACTTGGAGGAGCAAGAAACAGAATGTTGTTGCTCGCTCCAGTGCTGAAGCTGAATACAGGGCTATGGCCCATACTGCTTGTGAACTTCTCTGGGTGCGCTCTCTTTTGCATGAACTTGGGATTGAATCTTCTTATGCGATTCCAATGCACTGCGACAACCGAGCTGCTATTTTCATTGCCAATAATCCTGTTTATCATGAGCGCACCAAGCATATTGAGGTGGATTGCCACTTTATTCGAGAATCTGTTCTGGCTGGTAAAATTTGCACTCCTTTTACGAGATCTGAAGATCAAGTTGCGGATGTCTTCACAAAACTTCTGGCTAAGAAGCACTTCTGCACACTGGTGGACAAGTTGGGCATGATTGATATCTATGCTCCAACTTGAGGGGGAGTGTTACAATATATGTTTTCTGTATTCTGTTATTCTTTTTGTTATTTGTTTATTCTGTATGGACCTCTCTGTAATTGTCTCAGTATTATATATATGAGGGTGCACACTTTGTGCAACCCTATGCTCTCTGCAACCCTGATTCTCTACATATATATATATATATATATATATATATATATATATATATATATATATATATATATATATATATATATATATATTTTCCATGTTCGCACACACAATGTACTTTAAAGTTTTAACTAAGGTAGGCATGCAACCAAGTATATATCTCATGTAATGTCATGCAATTTTGTATTATATAGGTAAGCAAGCGGGTAGCGCATGTAGGTATGTAATGTGGTAGGAAGCTAGGGATCTACGTATGTATGCAAAAAAACACCAAATATTTGACCACCTTTTCTAAATTGTTGACCTAACTTCAACAGAAGAATATTTCCCAAAATTTTCAACATAATCCCAAATTCCACGTGCTATGGAAAAATTGAAGAAAACGAATTTAGTCATTGTGCTTGCTAGCATACTGCTTCAAAAACTTGTTAGAAACTGCCTCAATGGATATAACACGTAAGCTTCATGTCAAATTATCAATTTTGTTTTTAAAAATAATCTCTTAACATAAAGGTCAGAAGTGTCCAAATGCACAATGAAAAAGGCAGCTAAATGTCATCCAAGATTAATTATAAATCTGATTGGTAATGTGTGTTTTCATATTGTTACATTATATATTTCCTGTTTTACATAACATGTTATTTGTTTTGTTATTTCTCCTTTATATGTGGACCTCTCTGTAATTCTCTCAGTATTATATATATGAGGGTGCACACATTGTGCAACCCTGAGCTTTCTGAAATTCCTGACTCTGTCACATGGTACCAGAGCAGGTTCAACCCTAGCCGTCTTTGCCTCCCTCCCTCCCTCCCTTCTCCCCCCCCCCCCCGCCGTCCGCCCTCCGGCTGCCGCCTGTGGTCTGCCGCCAGCGCCCTGCGCTGCCCGCGCGCCGGCCTGCAGCAGCCGCCGCTGGCGTAGCCGGGGTAGTCGCAGCACCGGCAGGCCTCCCCGCAAGGACGCCGTCTGCCTAGCCGCGCCGGCAGGAGCAAAAGCTCCCTCCACAGCTCCGGCGCTGATCCCCGTCAATCTCCGTGGTCCCGTCTCGCCTCCTGGCTCGGTGCGTCGCTAGTGCTTGAGCGACACCACCCTCGTTGGTTGTTGTTCGCACAGCAGGCGCACTGTCGGGTGGCCGTTTTCTACGAGACCACTGAGCCGCCTGTAGATCTGGACTAGTTTCATCTTCAGGGGGAGATCGGGGCGTTGTTCGTCTAAGGGACAGTTGTCAGTTCGTGTTCGTCTGTGCCTGTCTGCCCGTGTAGGCTTCGGCCTCCGGGTTTCCTACTACGCTTAGGCGTAGTTCGTATGTGAGAGGTCCGTGGTGATTTTGTGCCTTCTTCTACGTGCCTGACGGTGTAGTCCGTCTCCTGCCTGTGCCTGCTTGCCTGTCCTCATGGCGTCTTCTGGGGATGACTTCGGGAGAGACTCGTGCCGTCAAGTGACCACTGTTAAACTTGACGGGCCCAACTACCAGCTTTGGGTATCCTCCTTTGTGATATATACCAAATCACAAGGGAAATATTCTCATCTGATCCGCACTGGTCCGCCTTAGCCTGCAGAGAACGCGGATGAAAAGGACGTCAAAGTTTTTGATGATTGGGTCTGTGAAGACTCGACTGTGATGACATGGATTCTCAACAGCGTCGTTGAGAAGATCAGTGTTACTTTACTTTGGCTACCTACAGCGAAGCAGATGTGGGATCAGCTCGCCAGTACCTAATCTCATAGTCAGAATCCCAAGAAGGTCTTTGACATAACCAAGCAACTGGGGCGACTCCAATTCACGGGATCTGACATCTCCGACTACTTCTCCACCTTCACCGGCCTGTGGGGTGAGTTGGAGACTTACCACCCGCTGTCTACTGATCTGGTGACTATGCAGAAACAGCGGGCGGAACTACAGCTGATCCAGTTTCTGAGTGGCTTGCCAGAGTCCTATGCTAGCGTTGTGGATCAGATCTTGGCAAGTGATCTGCTTCCTACCTTGCAGAGTGCCTACAAACGCCTCCAGCACCTTCCGTCATCGACACCGCCTCCTCCTACTGAGTCTGGAGATTCTACTGCCCTGGCTGCTTGGGTCGGGCGTGGTCGTGGTCGTGGTCGTTCCACTGATGGTCGTCCTCCCATGGGTGCAGGACGGGGACGTGGACCTGGTGTTGGACGAGGAGCCCCTCCTGCTGCCCCACCTCCTGCTGTTGCGCGTCCTCAGCAAGGACAGCGCGTGTGTACCTTCTGTGGCCGGTCTAACCATATTAAAGAAAAGTGTTGGGAAAAGTATGGTAAACTGGCTTGGGCCAATGCTGCTGCAGATTCATCTTCTACTGCTTCTGAGGGTGTTACTCTGACGCCTGAGCCAGAGACTGCGGGAGCGACCGCAGACTACATTCGTGCTGAGGTGGAATGTCTCCTTCTTGAGCGTGCTAGCTCTTCGACTGCTGCTTCTACTAGTGGAGCACATGTTGTATACTCTGGTTATGATACTGCATTCCTGAGTTCCTCCTCACCTTCTACTTCTGGTAATACAAAATGGGTGATAGATTCTGGTGCCTCTGCACATATCTCTGGCAATAGATCTTTGTTTAAATCTTTATCTAAACCTACCCGTAACTCATCTGTTATGCTTGCTGATGGCTCAAAGTCTTCGGTTTTTGGAGTCGGCGACATTGTCTCAGTTTTGGCTCAAGTCTGCCTTATATGTGCCTAGATTTCCTTAGAACTTATTATCAGTCAGCAAAATTTTACGAAGTTTAAAATGTAGCCTGACATTTGTTCCTGGTTCATGTGTCTTTCAGGACCTTCGCACTAGGACGAAGATTGGTGGGGGTATGAAGGTGCTGATGTGCTATATTACTTGGACCAGTTACCGAGATCAGAGAAAGCTGTTGTGGTATCTACTTTATCGACTTCTGTTTTTCACTGCAGTGGCACTACAGGTTGGGACATCCATCGTCAGAGAAGCTGCGTCATTTAATTTCTAATATTAGCAGTTTTAATTTTCAGTGTGAATCTTGTCAGCTGGGAAAACAATCTCATACTATGTTTCCTAGACGTAGTACTGTGAGCAGTAAAAACATTTTTTATTTAGTTCACTCTGATGTATGGGGCCCATGCCATGTACCAAGTTTGTCTGGTTACAAGTATTTCATTCTATTTATTGATGATTTTTCTAGGACTACTTGGTTGTTTCTATTAAAAAGTAGGTCCGAAGTGCTGTCTACTATCAAGTTTTTTTTTGCTGAAATAAAAACGCAGTTTGGTTTGCCTGTTAAAGTTTTCCGCACCGATAATGCTTTAGAATTTGTTAAGCAAGAAGTGGCGGTTTTCTGTAAATTTGTTGGTACGCTACACCAGACTTCCTGTGCCTATACCCCACAACAAAATGGTGTCGCTGAGCGGAAAAATAGACACTTATTAGAAGTTTCCAGGACGATCATGATGCATTCTCATGTGCCTCGCTCCTATTGGCCTGAGGCTATTTTAACTGCGTGTTTTCTAATTAATAGAATGCCATCGTCTATTATTGAAAATAAGATTCATATACAGGTTCTGCACCCTGAAACTTCTTTGTTTGCTGTGCCTCCTAGAATTTTTGGTTGTACCTGCTTTGTCAGACTACTTGGACCTACTTCTGACAAGTTGTCTCCTCAAGCTGCTAAATGCATTTTTATGGGATATTCTAGAACTCAAAAGGGTTACAGGTGTTATAATCCCAGTATAAGGAAATGGTTCACTAGTAGTGATGTTGTCTTTTTTGAAGATACACCGTATTATTCTTCAGCAGGAGACAGCTTGCAAACAGACATTCTTGCCCCTCCTTTACCTGTTATTTCTGATTGTGTACCTGACATTACTGACATTGTGAATACTGAAAATCTAGATCCTCTTATTGTTTATCAGCACAGGATTAGAGCACCTTCTACACAAGTACCCCCCCCAAACAACCAATCTTCTCCTCCAGAAGGTTCTGCTGCACCTGAGGTACATTCTGACCTTGACATACCTATTGCGCTCAGAAAGGGTACTCGTTCCTGCACTTCTCATAGCATTGCTCAGTTTGTGTCTATTGCTCATCTGAATACTCAATCTAGCAATTTTATATATGCTTTATCTGTTGTGGTTGTACCTAAGAATGTTCAGGATGCATTGAAAAGTACTGCTTGGACATCTGCTATGAAAGAAGAAATGATTTCTCTTACTGACAGAGACACTTGGGAGCTAGTGGATCCACCTCCTCAGTGTAAGCATGTGGGTTGCAGGTGGGTATATGCCGTAAAATATCAACCTGATGGTATGGTTGAGAGGTTGAAAGCACGGTTGGTTGCTAAGGGCTATACTCAGACATATGGCATTGATTATTTTGAGACCTTTTCTCCTGTTGCTCGCCTTAACTCTGTCAGGATTCTCCTATCTGTTGCTGTGAATCTGAACTGGCCTCTTCTGCAGCTTGATGTGAAAAATGCTTTTATGTATGGTGACTTGCAGGAAGAGGTGTATATGGAGCAACCTCCTGGGTTTGTTGCTCAGGGGGAGTCTCACAAAGTATGCAGGCTTAAGAAGTCTATCTATGGGCTCAAGCAGAGTCCTCGTGCCTGGTTTGATAAGCTGAGCAGGATCATGATGGATTTTGGTTTTCTGAGGTCACAGGTTGACCACTCTGTGTTTACAAAAAAGACTTCAGTAGGTATTACTGTTCTGATTGTATATGTTGATGACATTATTATTTCTGGCAGCGACTCTCTTAGTATTCAGGCTACCAAAGATCATCTGGGCAAGCACTTTGCTATAAAAGATTTGGGCAGACTTCGGTATTTTCTTGGCATAGAGGTCTCTAGAAACTCTAATGCCCTAGTGCTTTCTCAGAGAAAGTATGTTCTTGATATTCTGCAGGAGACTGGTATGCTTGGAGCAAGACCTGCGGATACTCCTCTAGATCCCAATGTGAATTGGGATGATGATTCCTCTTCTGTGTTTGCTGATCATAAAAAATTCAGGAGGTTGATTGGTAAATTGATTTATTTGACAGTTACTCGTCCTGATATTGCTACTGCAGTGGGTCTTCTTAGCAGGTACCTTGACAAACCCAGACAGTGTCACTGGGATGTTGTATGTCACATTCTGAGATACTTGAAAAAGTCGCCTGGCAAGGGACTTCATTATAAAAAGAATGGGCACTGTGTTCTTGAAGGGTATTCTGATTTTGATTATGCAGGCAGCAAAGTTGATAGAAAATCTACCTTCGGTTACTGTACGTTTGTAGGAGGCAATCTTGTTACCTGGAGGAGCAAGAAACAGAATGTTGTTGCCAGATCTAGTGCTAAAGTTGAGTACAGGGCTATGGCCCATACTGCATGTGAGTTATTGTGGGTGCGTTCTCTTCTGAAAGAGTTTGGGATTGAGTCTCCTTCAGCCATTCCTATGCACTGTGATAACAGAGCTGCCATCTTCATTGCAAATAATCCTATCTATCATGAGCGCACCAAACACATTGAAGTTGACTGCCACTTCATTAGAGAATCTATTCTTGCTGGCAAGATATGCACTCCATTCACGAGATCAGAAGATCAAGTTGTTGATATCTTCACCAAGCTGCTGGCGAAGAAACAGTTCTGCACACTGATGGACAAGTTGGGCATGATTGACATCTATGCTCCAACTTGAGGGGGAGTGTTACATTATATATTTCCTGTTTTACATAAAATGTTATTTGTTTTGTTATTTCTCCTTTATATGTGGACCTCTCTGTAATTCTCTCAGTATTATATATATGAGGGTGCACACATTGTGCAACCCTGAGCTTTCTGAAATTCCTTACTCTGTCACACATATAAACACACATCAACGTATTTTTGAATTAACGGAATATTAAATGAAGTGTGTCATATCACTTATCAATAAAATGATAAGTATTGATATACAGTTAAGGAGCTTTCCTTAATTTCAAACCCAACAAGTGGAATCAGTTCAACCCATATGAGTACCATATTATAATTTCTTCATCCCATCATCTAGATTAAATACATTGACAAGCATTGTTTATTTTCTTGATACATGTTGAAACGATCATGGAAGTTGAAAAATATATTTATTTGGAAATTGTTTGAGCATATTAGTATTTAGCCTATTGGGTCTATTCTAATATGACCCCAAGTGTGTCTTTGGCCCATTCGGGTTGTCCAAGTCTGTATGCTTCCACTTCTCAGTATATAGGAGAGGAGTTTACCATCTATCAATAAAAAATACACAAGGGATATGCTCATTATCGTGTTTTTTGACATGATATCAAAGCAGTCATGTTGCACCCTTGTCCCTAAAAGAGAAAAGGTGAGCGAGTCCCCGCTTGTGGGCAGTCATCGCCCCTTCTTGGTGCTTGGTTGCCTACAGGGATGCCCACCCCCTGCTTCATCTTAGAGACTCCCTTGAATGTCTCCATCACAAAAATAACTTCTCTATGATGTTTCTCTATTTGTTACGAACCTCCCCTGTATCTATGTCTAGTGTTATTGTCGTTTCCATGGAGTTCTTTATTGACGTTGTTGCCACCCAGCCATGAAGACGTCGCCCCCTTGGAGCAACTGATGTTTTTCCCTGAAGGTGTTGTCGCTATGTGTGTTGTTGTTGCCATCTACATCGCTGCCACCGCCATCTATGCAGCTGCCATCATATACCGTTTCCACCATCTATGACGTTGCCATCAAGATCCGTTACCGTCGGTCACTAGCTACAAGTTGTCTTTTACCATGGCAAACGATCTTTTTATCTACTACTATTGGGGACAATTCATCCCTATATTGATATGGTGACATTATGTAAGGATTTCCCACCCTATTCCAACTTTTTTGTGGTCTTTCATGTTGTTGTGCCGTATCGCGTATCCCTATCTGACACGAGCTGTAAGCGGCAGTATTCTAAAGAGGGGTAATCGGTATATGGATAGATAGTGTATCGAAGAGTATATAAAGCATGAGGGGTTGTTAGTAGGAGTGCGGCGGGTGGAGGGGGAGGTGGGGGAGGGCAGCGGAGGCGGCTGGACTGGAACGGGGGGGGGGGGCGAGGGCCGGGGGGGCTTCAGGACATTGGGGCAGGGAGGGGAGAAAAAACGGGAACCGGGCCTGCTCTTGATACCATATAGAGAACTGAGGCTTGTTTATTGAGTGAATAAAACAGTGTACAATGCAGTCTCTTATATAACAGAAGAGAATAGAGACTAAAGCAGAGGTGAGCAATATGGGACTAAACTACAGAAGTGAATAGCATAAGTGAGGCACATGCTATGCACATGACACTCAACAAAACATAACAGAAAACAACATATCTCTAGAAGTATAATCAGTTTTAATCGGTTTTGATTTTTTTAAATAATAATTATAAATGTATAAGATTATATATTAATCATATACAGGCTTTATACTATAACCCATATATTATAATTGTACAACTTAAATTGAGTAGAATCTTATTTTAATGTGAGATTAATCATGTCCTAAAGGTAGGAGTTACATCATTTGGATTGTAACTAAGCATATATACAAACAAAACGAACTATATATATAAGTAATCAATATAAAGAATATGCATGTAAATCAATATTCAATATGAAGGAGCTAATTATAACAATTGGTCATAGACTAATATTCCAGTGAATAAGCATGAATATGCATGTAAATCAATATTCAATATGGAGGAGCTAATTATAACAATTGGTCATAGACTAATATTGCAGTGAATAAGTAATCAGAAACATTGATGATATTGGAGAAGATAACATCAAAAGAATCAATTTAGTAAGTATCAATCCAATAAACATTAAATTGTGCACTTATCGAGAAAACATGGGGAGAAAACCAAATATATGAAGAGGGGGAAGGGAATGTAATTGTAATGACCAATAGTTAGTTTAGAAAAAGTTGTAAAAAAAAATATTGCAGCCACGGAATTCCAAAAAGTGCCAATTAATTGGTCGATTATACCTCCCTAGCGGCTAATTAATCGGCTCTGGACTGATTATACGTCTGATTTGGCATATTCGGAGCGGTACACCTGCCCAACCGATTATTCGGCCAATTTTCTAAATATTGGTAAGCATAGATCAGTTGGTTAGCAGTCGTGACGGCGTGTGACTGACTTACACGATGTGCTTCTTGGAAAGCTTGTAGACTTCTTGTACTGCTACTTGCTTCATGGATTCTCTAGGGTTGTTGCTACTATAGATCGTGAAGTTCGTTTAGAGTCTGCTGATTTGCGCAAGAGGTTGTTCAAACTGACTGTTTCGTCTCTACTATACTAGTACACGTCGAATATCTTGATTGTGTTCCAGCACTCTCTGGCTTGTCTGTGCTTTTCTGCACATGTTAACGGCTTACTTCATGACCCAATGCTCTGTGGACTATTCGACGAGACCAACAACTAAGATGATGCCACTTGCTCCTACTTGTTATGTATTGTTGCTCCAAATGCATTTTGTTTTTCTATT
The DNA here is from genome assembly GCA_963693085.1 of Alisma plantago-aquatica. Classification (NCBI taxonomy): domain Eukaryota; kingdom Viridiplantae; phylum Streptophyta; class Magnoliopsida; order Alismatales; family Alismataceae; genus Alisma; species Alisma plantago-aquatica. Next base: position 1,287,288,582 of record OY856411.1, read on the forward strand.
TTGCCTGCCTTGTTAGTCTTGAAGTTGTTTGCTTAAGGGGGGGTGCATGTTGACACTATATTCTATACTTTCTCCCTCACTAGAGTTATAACCCATACTTCATCACTATCTGCCTAAAGATCGACTGAAGACCTGTTGATTATTGATGTTGATATTATTTGCTTAAGGGGTTGGAGTGTTTGAGTGCTTGATTTAAGATTGAGGGGGAGTTATATATTTGTATGGGCTTCATTTTATCTCTCTACTTTGTTTCCGTAGTTTTGTTTTTACGTTTGTAAGTCAACTTGGGATTCTCCCAAGCTCCAACTTGAGGGGGAACGTTGGGAGTATATTAGTATTTAGTCTGTTGGGTTTAATTTATAATATGGGCCCAAGTCTGTCTTGGCTCATTAGGTTTTCATCTAAGACTGTATGCTTCCCCTTCTATATATAGGAGAGGAGTTTTCCCATCTATCAAATAAAAACACTAGATAAGAAACACACAAGGGAATTTGTCCATTGTCTCATTTTTTGGTTGAATCCTAGTCAGTATGTCATTGTTACATCGATATGAAACTTGAATGTAATATTAAGCAACCGCTTTGAGGACAACGATTCCAGCATCCTACGATATGATTATACAACTATCTATGTCCCAACTGCAACTATGCCGGAGTCAAAACATCCTAATGACTGAGCTGTAATATTATTTTGAGCAGAAGAAAAGGCTAACCTCATTACGAGCTTCAATGCCTTCAGGGTTATCAGCGCGGAAGAAGTCAGCGGACTAGAAATATTATGCAGAATAGACCATTAGATCTATAAGTCATGTAAACAATGATGAAGACAGGACAGCATCAGCAAACCTGATTAGCACCATGCTTAAGGCGACGGTACTGTTCCAGTTCCAGAAAAAAAAACAGACACAAAAATAGTCAATAAAAAGACTGCTTCCTTTTTCAGTTCGAGGACTGTCTTGTGGAGTAGACGTTACCTTTCCAACATTAAAATGTTTAGTTTCATGGCCCAACCATCGAAGGTACCTTGTGAGCTTTGCTGCGGTAAAAGTCTTTCCTCGAGCTGGCAAACCAACCTTCAAAGAACACAAACTACATTTATCAGAGACAAGTATTTTGATTAAAAAAAGGAAAATAAATCTTCAAAAAAATCATAAATGAATTTGAAAATCAAAGATATATCAGAAACCATATTTAAAATAATTATATTTATCATGTTATGCTGATTGCATACATCATCTTCTCAGTCATGTTTATTAGCCTAATGTTTCATGCTCAGATGAGTCAATTCGTTAAACAACTTCTAAATGTTTCCCAAGGAGATCCTCCAATCAAATATCACAGAAGTTCTCTTTGTGCAATTAAGATCTCACTCACAGCCAGGGTTTTCAAAACTGAGAGCCGGTTGACTAGCCATTTGGGAATCAGGCAAATATTAGATCTATAAGAAACTGATTCTTTTGTGGCATAAGTTGATTTTCCACTAAGAGGAAGTGAAGACTGTGAAATTAAGTACCAAATTTAGGGTACACAGTCAGTAACGATGGCAGCTTCTGAACAAGTTCCAGCCTGTCTGTAACAGAAAGCTATTCCAACCCTGGCAAACTGCAGCACTGAACCAGTTAATGTTTAGAACCACTTAGGTTTTTAAATGTCTGCCTTCTACCTTTACAATTAAAATTCAAACTTGTAAGTTGTAAACAAACAAAACTAAACACAATAAACAAGCCCACAAAAACCGACAGGGAAGGTAAAAGTAGACACCTAAATCTAATAAACCTTATTGTGAGCGTGGAAGAAAGAGGACAGACATGAGCAATCTACAAGAACTGTGAGAACCTGAATAGTTCCCAGACAACCATATATAGGCAAAGGCCTTAATGATGCAAACATTGCATTTAGTAGTTCCTCTCAAGCTCCTCAAGAAATATTGGGAGTAAATGAATAGAGGGTTTCCATTCCTCAATCCATAGTTTGAGGTTAACAAACTTAGCATCCTAGGCATCCAAATTTGAAAGAGAGGGCTAATTCAAGTGCGTCCATTCACATGGTGGTCAACAAAGAGAGAAGGATCAAGTGGGCTGTTTGATTGGATTACACAAATCCGAAGATCATAACCTCACGGAACCGCACAATTTCAGCAAGTTGGATGGACCCAAATGCTCTGAGTGAAGTTGCCTCTGCTCCTCCACCCACCACCAACATCAGAAATATTTCAGTTTTTCTTTTCCTCTACTAATTTTCTTCTCTCTTCATCTTTCATATACTTCTTATTCTGATTTTAATTTGTTCCCCTTCATATGCAGCCTGGTTCATGTGGTGGCCCTAGCAACTATACACATATAACTTGTCCTATGTAGTATTTACATATTTCTCAAGTTATAAACTGTAAAATCTAGTTTGCACTGTGTAGTAAATATGTAGTTGTCTAAATCGATGCATTTAATTGTTTCATCAAAATAATTTCGTAATTAGAAATTTATATTCATATGATGGAAGACGTAATTGTGATTCTCATTTGTTTTATTATATTTTTTAGTTTTTTTTTCAAATTGCTTAGTCTTTAAATGCTTGCTTTAAGTATCAATTCCAATGGAAATAGCAGTTTACTTTTTCTTATACATTTATATATAATTATACATATTCAACAAAGTCATTGGAGATACAACACGGAAAAAATGTACTAAAAGGAATGAGGAAAATACCAAAGTGCAAAGGTGATTATAATGCATTTCAACTAGGAAAACTTAGTGAAGCCGCTACAGTTTTGGAAAGTGTGCCTCAAAGCAAAGCATGGTTGTACATGCGCCCACTTGGGCACCCTGGGTGCCCCTCCCCAACCCCCCAAACCCTGATGTTGAGCCTTGATAGGTACCTAGGCAGTCTAAACAGCCCACCTAGGCGCTTAATGGGCCTACTTTGATGGGATAAAAAGACAAAAATAGTAACTTAAACATCAAGTTACTCCCATGTCCTTGTTTCCCCTCCCGACTTCCTCTTGCAGTTGACACCTAGTCTCTCCTCACTGATGACGAAGCACACAGGTACTCCCCCTCCTCTTGTTTTCTCCTTCTCCCCCTCCTCTTCCTTCTCTTTCTTCCCTCGCCATCTTCCTTTTTCTTCCTCCTCTCTCAAGTTGTTGGCTTGCTGCCACCTTCTTGGACGCGTGGACAGCAACAGATGTCAAAGGGAGAAGCGTTGATGCATGTGTGAAGCATGTATGTTTTTTTACTCTCCCTGCCTCCTCTTCGTCCTCTTTCACTGCCACCTCCCCTCGTCTTCCTCTTCCTCTTCTTTTAGCTTTTTCCATCCACCACCCCAACCTCCTCTTCCTCTCCATGCCTCCTCTTCCTCTTCCATTTCCTCTTCCTGTCTTGTCTTCCTCTTCCCATCTCCTCTTCCCTTCTTGTCTCCTCTTCCTCTTCCTCTTCCTCTTCCTCTTCCTATCTACTCTTCCTCTTCTTTTCTCTCCCCCCCTACTCTTCCTCCTCTCCCTTCTTCCTCTTTATCATCTTCTTTTTTCCCTTTTTTTACTATTGTTGACCTCCCCTGCCTCCTCTTACTCCTCTTCCTCTTTTTTCCTCCTCCCGTCTCCTCTTCCCCTTTCCTCCTCTTCCTCTTTCTCTTCATCCTGCCTCTTCCCCTTCTTCCTTTTTTCTGTCATCCCCCTCCCCTGCCTCCTCTTCACCCTTACCAACCTCTTCATGTCTCTTCTATCGTCCCCTTCCATGCCTATCTTCCTCCCCTTCATTACCCTTCTTCCTTTTTACTGTTGTCCTCTTCTTTTCATCTTTTTTGTCTCCATCAAGCAAATTTATTTCCTTTTGCGTTCAAATTCAGTTACTCTTTTCTATACCAAAATAAGTTACTCCATCAAATAAGTTAATTTCCTTCTTCTTATTGTTTTCGAATTAGGATCCTTTATTATTGTGAGATGAATTGCCCAACTGCTGCTTCCGTTCTTGCTTTCTTGGTGATTGCTCACTGATTGGAGATTACACCACACCCTACAAGTTTAATCATTAAGTCATTTTGTTAGTGTTATTTATGAATTTAATATTGTATTGTGTATGTTTGTCAATAAAACACATTCATGTATCGCAAGCAACATGAAGTGGGGGTGGTAGTGGCAACCAAGATAGTAACATCCTGACTGGTAGTAGTAGCATCGGGGAGAATCACTACTCGATTTTGGTGAAGGATCCAAAATAGAAGGCAGAATCCATCGATCATGGGTAGAAGTACTCTTTCTAGCATTGCTCAGTTATAAGAACATGGTATAATGTGGCTTGTGTGGCCATATTTGCAATTAAGGGATCAAGAGGGTGAAGGATCATCTTACGAGCAAGGGTTCCAATGTAGTCAACTGCAACAACATTACAGTTGATATCAGAAAAGAGATACTTGACTACATGAAGAATACTAGGAAGAAGTCTCAAACCGTAACTGCGGATATGCATTTGCTTCCTTCTAGCAGTGACCGAGATAGTGATGAGGTCAATGTTGGCATTGCTTCATAGCAGGCGAGTACTTCTAGGCCTCCATTATTTGGTAAGAATTCAGGGGTTATTGATTGAGGCCCATGTATGCACACATGTCACCTCTTCCGTGTGAGGAAGGTAGGGCAAGAGCCTAAGTACACTGAAACTGCCTACAAGAAGAAGCACAAGCTAGAGTTGATGAGGAGATAGCATTATGGTTCTATCAAGCAAGTCTTCCATTCAATGTTGTCGACTACAGTTAGTATGAGGCTACATTTGACGTTGATGCACACATGTCACCCTAACATCAGTGGTAGACCTCCATTGTTTGGTAAGAATTCAGTGGTTATCGATCGCGGCCCCATGGATGTGCACATGTCACCTCTTCCGTGTGAGGTGATTTCTCTTAGGAAGGCAAGGAAAGAGCCTAAGTAAATTGACATTGCATGCAAGAAAGAAGCACAAGCTAGAGTTGATGAGGTATCTTGTGGTTCTATCAGGCAAATCTTCCATTGAATGTTGTCGACGATAGTTAGTATGAGGTTACTGTGAAGAATAAGATTATATTGAATGCAACGGGAATAGATACAAGACTGGACGCCCTCTCCTTTATATAGGAGAGGGGAGACACCCTAAGACTTAAGACGCAAGTAATCTAAACGGGCTGAGATACAAAAAGCCCACTAACTAATTAACCTATTAACTAAATAGGCTAATATAGACTCTCTAACACTCCCCCTCAAGATGGAGCATGGGTGAAACACATGTCCAAAGCTTGGAGGTTACAAGACTCGATAAAATGATAAAAGGAATGATAAATGAAAGATAAAAGATAAATATCACTCCCCATACAAAAATTGATACTCCCCCTTAATTAATACTTCCCCTGAATCATACGATGGTGACAATGCCTCTCTTCTTTGAACTTGTATTCTGCAGGATGGAGATCCTCGAGCTTTGATGAATGTCTTTTGGAGTGCATCTGGAACGAAGAACATCTGAAGAATGGAACCTGATACTACAGCAGTAATTCGCCACTTGGAGCAGACGATCCTCAACACCATCACTATGTCATCTTCATTGGATTACGTACTTAACGCGGCACGAACGCGGATCTCCAATGATGATGTAGCAGTAGTGGTGTCTTCAAAGCGTCTGAGAAGACGTGCACGTGGCACGAACACAAACGGACGATATGTTGGTTATACGATGCAGTTATCATAACTCTGTCGCATGAACCTTGGGGGCTTGACGGGAAAGGAGATATCATCCATCAAGGAAGTCCCAAGAAGATCAGCTGAAAACGATGCTAATACAACAGATGCAGCTCGGAGAAGACGTGATGAAGAAGCTCGGTGAAGATAAATTGGATGAATCAACCTTACAGAAGTAGATTGGCAGGCTTGCTAAGCTTCTGAAAATCTGAAGAAGCACCCTCTGTCTCATGTGAATGCAGCTGAAGTACACCATCAACACCTGACATACATAACGCGGTACGAACGTGGATAGCTCGGTGTTGAATGAAGATCCTTCAATATTGTCTAGGAGTAGAGAACGGATGTGTCTGAAGAAGCTCCATGAAGATAATATCATGGAAGATATATAGCCTGAATACATATATCATCTCTTCTCATACTCTCTCTCTCTCATACATATTCTCTCACTCTCTCTCTCTCTTCTCATCTCTTCCTCTCCTCTCTATCCCCCCCGCACACCAAATACGACGAGAGTGAGTGTTTGGTGTGGAGAAATGGATATATGACCCCCCCCCGCACTGTGGAAAGGGATACACACATGATATGGGTGGGTGGGAAAGGAATTGGTGGGTTTGAGAGAATTTAGTGTATATGGAGATGTGTAATATGTGAAGAATGAAACCGATAACCGGAGAGAATATGCTAAAATGGTCAATGACAATGTAAGATCCGGATAGGAAAAATCCGATTAGGCTTAAAATTGGATCCGATTAGCAAAAGATAGTACCGATTAAGGATCTGAATAGAGACAGGGATAATGCATATGGGGGCAGTAAACATGGTTGTTTGGTAGCGGTAGAGAGTGATGGGTGACCGCTCACAGTAGACAGCAACAATTGACCTGGGGGCCAGGATGATGAGACGCCGGTTGAAGAGTGCGATCGTCGGTTGGCGATATGGTTGCTGGATGAAGAGGCAGCAACTCTGAAGCAGACGGAAACGGCGGCGGCGATAATGATTGTGATGGTTTCGGCGGGGATGTCTGTTGATAGGCGGTTGTTGTGCAACAACTAATATTGCCACTGCGGCAGATGGCGGCTGCTGGAGACAGCCGACAGAAGAGGGTCAGCGGCGCCTGGACTGGTTGGTTGTGGCTACAGCAGCGGCGGGTGGTTGCGGCTAGGCCGACAATAGCGTCGGTTGTTGCTGTTGCCCACGGCGGTGATGGTTTCTAGAGGTCGGCGGCTGGGGGCAGCAGCTATTGTTGCTGCATACGACGGCGGGTTGTTGTGGATGGTGGCTGACGATGGCACTGCTCTTTACGGATGGGCGGCGCAGATGTTGACGATAGCGTTGTTGTTTGCTGGTGGTAGCGCGGATAGCTACGGCTGCCTTGGGTCGGCGGCGGCTGCTGGCCGACGACAACAGCTATTGTCGTTGGTTGCAGCGGTTGGCGGCAGATGGAGGAGGTGATGGTGGCGTTAGATATTACCGCCAGATATGGCGGCTAGAGAGTAGCTATGAAAGGGAAGAAAGAGCCATGTAGGCCGAATTTGCCTAGCGGGCAGCCGGCCTAAGCCATGGCGACGGCGGCGGCCGCCCACAGGCAGGGAGAGCCCGCGGTTGCTCTCTCTCGAAGAAAGGCGGCAGCGGCTCTAGGGTTGCGTTGTGCGTCGGGAAAGAGAGAGAGAAGGGAGGACGGCTGCTAGGTTTTCCTCAGGAGCGAACGTGCTCTGATACCATGTGAAGAATAAGATTATATTGAATGCAATGGGATTAGATACAAGACTGGACGCCCTCCCCTTTATATAGGAAAGGGGAGACGCCCTAAGACTTAAGACGCAAGTAATCTAAACGGGTTGAGATACAAAAGTCCACTAACTAATTAACCTATTAACTAAATAGGCTAATATAGACTCTCTAACAGTTACTTTTGAGGTTGATGTTCATGTTGGGAGAGGTTTCAAACCTCCCAACTAACAAGCTTTAAGGACACGTTTGTTAGAGGCAAGGTTGTAAAATGTGTGAGGTGTAACGAGGCATTTTTGTCTCAGTGAGGCTAGGTGTAAGCCTCAAGGCGTTTGAGGCGAAAGCCTCAAAATATGTGTGAGGCGGTCATAAAAAATAAATTTATACATATATATATATATATATATATATATATATTTGTATGTGTTATGATATGAATGTGTGTATAACAAAAATAGGTATATACAAGCATAACAATATGAACTAGAAATTATTTCTAAAACTTCATAATGTTAATAGAGACTAAAGACCCACCACAATACTGAAATAAATATGTAAAAAATAATGAGATATAAATTCTTTATACTACTAGAAAAAAAGATGTTAATAGAACAACTAAAGGAGATAAAATTTCAAATTAGTAAGAACAAGGAACCAAAATTAGTTAACAATGATATCAAATTCACCGACATAGTGAATAAGAAGGTAGCAAAGAAAGAGAAATTTAACTATGAAGATTGAAAGATGTCACCCTTAAAATGATGATTAAATGTTTATTAATGAAAATTAACAATTAACTACAAGAACTCTGATTTTTTTTAAGAAAGTGTTTGTATAAATCTTAAAAGTCCACAAATTGGTGGTTAACATAAGATGTTATCATCCAAAATTGAGGTGTGCGCCTCAGCTAAGCCTCAAAGCCTCAGTGCTTTGAGACGGGCCTCAGACATTGTGAGGTGTAAGCCTCAGTCCAAGACACCGAGGCGTAAGCCTCCGCCCTTCGTCGAGCCTTTCTGTCAGGGGGGAAGCATGGTATGAACTTTTCCGGGGTGATTGTCGAAGTAGGGGAAATCGAGGCGCATTTGGGATAGCCTCGCTAAGAGGCGTAAGCCATGAGAGCCTCAAGGCGGGTTTTTTATTACCACGGTTAGAGGCCCAACATGAAAGACTGGGGACTGTGGGAGGGGCAACTGGGCGTGGAAGAAGTATGGTTGCACACTTTTGTCAAATGGATGGTCAAATACGCGAGGAAGAAGTCTACTAAATTTCCTTGTAAATTCACCTCGTGGTACATATTACATGTACTCTAGTGATGTATCTGCACATAAGAATACAGGCGTGTAAGAAGAAATGAAGGAGGAAGAAGACGGAAACACCGATCACATGTCGGCTGCAAGATGCAGCAAACGTGAGTAGGGCTTGAGCCTACACACTTGTATATATGTATTAGGGTAAGTACATGAGGTACAAAGAGAGAAAAACAATAAAAAATAAATTCCATAAGTAAAATAAATCTGCCGCTGGTTTGCCGTTCCGCCACTGTGTCGGTGTCGATACCATCGACTTGAGTGTCGATGGTATCGACGGAATATTGTCTTGCGCCTGAACCAATCTCGATACTATCGACATGTGTGTCGATAGTATCGACCGGGATGCAGCTTGCTTCAACTTGAACCTGAACTGATCTCGATACTATCGACAGAATGTCGATAGTATCGACCGGGATGCAAGTTGCTTCACACTCCCCCTCAAGCTGGAGAGTACACATCGTGTATGCCCAGCTTGCCGCAAAGTCTCTGAAAGATTGCTGAACCCAAAGGCTTCGTCAGAATATCTGCTAGTTGATCTTCAGATCTGACATATGGAGTCACAATAGTGTCGTCTTTTATTTGATCACGAATAAAATGGCAATCAACCTCTATGTGTTTTGTACGCTCATGAAAGATAGGATTTCTGGCAATGTGCATAGCAGATTGATTGTCACACTTGAGCTCCATAGAAGGTAGAAGAGAAATTTGCAATTCAGATAAAACAGATTTTACCCATTTCAATTCACAGCATGCATGAGCCATAGCACGGTATTCAGCCTCAGTGCTAGATCTAGCAACCACATGTTGCTTCTTACTTTTCCATGTGATAAGATGATCACCTAGAAAGGTACAATAACCTGACGTAGATCTCCTATCAGTATGATCACCAGCCCAGTCAGCATCTAAATATCCTGTGAGAGACAGGATAGATGGAGGTGCCTTTGGTCTAGAATATGTGATACCTTTACCGGGAGCATTTTTCATATACCTCAGAATTCTGCAGACCGCTGTCCAGTGTGATAGTCGCGGAGAATGCATATATTGGCTGACCACGCCCACAGCAAATGAAATATCAGGTCGGGTGACTGTTAGATATATTAACTTGCCCACTATTCTCCTGTAATATTCTGGATCTTTATACTCAGCATCATCAACCACCTCTTTGATGTGATAATCCATTGGTGTAGATACCGGTTTAGATTCAGCCATGCCTGTCTCCTGTAACAAATCAAGCACATATTTTCTCTGAGATAAATTGACACCTGCATGAGATCTAAGCACTTCAATGCCTAGAAAGTATCTTAGTTTGCCCAGATCCTTTGTATGGAAGTGTTTTTGCAAACCCTCTTTGACACGAGATATTCCCATGGTGTCACTGCCAGTAATCACTATGTCATCAACATAGACAAGAAGGATAATGGATCCACGAGAGGAGCTGGAGTAAAATAAGGAATGATCAGTCATGGAGCGAGAAAAACCCATCTGAAGAATAACTTCACTGAACTTGTCAAACCAAGCTCTAGGTGACTGTTTCAGCCCATAAATAGCCTTTTTTAATTTGCATACTTTCTGACACTCCCCCTGAGCAACAAACCCAGGAGGTTGCTCCATATAAACTTCTTCCTGTAGATCACCATGGAGAAAAGCATTCTTTACATCCAGCTGAAATAGTGGCCAATCAAAGGTAGTAGCAAGAGAAATAATGATCCGCACAGAATTCAGGCGAGCAACAGGAGAAAATGTTTCAAAGAAGTCAACACCATAGGTTTGGGTGTAGCCCTTTGCAACCAATCGGGCTTTCAACCTTTCAACAGATCCATCCGGATTGTGTTTAATAGTGAAAACCCATCTACAGCCTACTACTTTCTTTCCTGCAGGAAGATCTACCAGATCCCAAGTACCATTGTTTAAGAGAGCTGACATTTCACATTGCATAGCCTGTGTCCAGCCACTGTTCTTCATAGCATCATAATGATTTCTTGGTATAGTCACAGAATCAATCCCAATAGCGAATGCACGAGCCTGCTTAGACAAATGAGACAGGCAACATACATTTGTAATAGGATGTTTAATAGTACATGACCTAGTACCTTTCCGGACAGCTATAGGAAGGTTGAGATCTGATGTCTCTGTAGGATTCTCTTTAGCAGAAGGCGATGGTGAGGGCTCAGGGACTGGTGCCGCTACTTTTTCTGGATCTTGCCTGCCTCGCCTATGGTATACATGTGTATAATGCTCAATGGCGGGTCTATCTCCTGCTTGTTCATCCGGAATAGAAGTAAAATCCGAAATGATAGGTGGCACTCCCTCACTCGGCACTGATGGTGCCAGTCTCTCATTTTGTATTTTTGGTGGCTCTCCCTCTCTCAACTGCTCCCCCTTGCTCATAGCATTGGAGAAATATGGAGTGGTCTCATGGAAAGTGACATCCCTAGACACAAACATGCAGCGAAGACTAGGACAGTAACACTTGTATCCTTTGCTCGTAGTAGAGTAACCCAGGAACAGTGTTTTAATGGACCTAGGAGACAGCTTGTCGGTCTTAGGATCGAAGTTATGGACAAAGGAAGTGCAACCAAAAACTTTAAGAGGAATAGGATAGGGAGAGTCCTTGGGACGCAAAACAGAAAAAGGAGTCTGTCTGTGAAGAACAGAGGAAGGTTGCCTATTAATCAAGAAACAAGCAGTTAAAAGAGCTTCATACCAAAACTTCTTGGGCACATTAGATTGAAACATAATAGATCGAGCAATATCAAGAAGATGGCGATTCTTCCTCTCTGCCACCCCATTTTGCTGAGGGGTGTGAGGACAAGATGTGCGGTGAATCATACCAACCGAGCTACAAAAATCAGACATAGCCTTTTGAACATACTCCAAAGCATTATCACACTGAAGAATGTTTATATTGCAATCAAACTGGACTTTAATTTCAGTATGAAAATGTTTCACAATAGACAACACGGACTCTCTACTTTTAAGAAGGTAGATCCATGTCATGCGTGAGAAAGCATCGACAAAGGAGATAAAATAACGAAAACCATTATAACTCTGGTCTTTTACAGGACCCCACACATCATTATGCACTAACTCAAAGGGACAAGAAGCCCGCTTATTGACTCGACTGGGATAGGATAACCTATGGTGCTTTCCCAGTTGACATGACTGACACTCTAAGGAAGATAATTGGGACAATTCTGGTTCCAACTTCCGCACGTTCTCCAAAGAAGGATGTCCATATCTGCAATGCCATAGTAAGGGGGAACCACTCAACAGGATAGATGGAGCAGGAGCAGGCATTTGGCGAGGTAGACTGTCACCGTTGAAAAGGTAGAGATCACCTTTCCTAGGCCCCCCACCAATCGTCTTCATACTCTTGAGATCCTGTAAAATAAAACAAGAAGGTCCAAATGTTACCCAACATTTTAGAGTGTCAATCAGTTTTGCAACAGAAAGAAGATTAAAAGGAAATTCAGGCACAAAGTGAACTGATTTAAGATCAATCTTGGGTGTTAGGGAGACAGATCCACTAGCTAAAACTCTTTTCACTGAACCATCTGCCACTGTAACAGATTGGTGAGGAATAGACGAGTCAATAGTGTGGAGCAATCTCCTCATACCAGTCATATGCTGAGAGGCGCCAGAATCAACCACCCAAGATGAGGATGAGCCAGATGCTATGAGAGATGTTGCCTGATTACCAGTTGTAGATGCCAGATTTACCGATGAAGAAGATGATGATGACCCCATACTCATGTGTTGTGTCGCCTGAATGAACGGATCATATTCTTCTTGAGTGAGAGTGATGCCGGTGCCAGAGGTAGTACCCACAGTTGTAGAGGATGAGGATCCTGTAGTGGTGGCACAATGTGCTGCCCCCACAGGTGGTGCAGCAGGTCTTCCATGTTTCTTCCAACACTTCTCCACTGTATGTCCCGGTTTGTCACAAAAGGTACATTTCGAACGTGTCCCACGCCCTCTACCCATACCGGGGCGTCCTCCTCGTACCGCAGCAGCAACGGACGCATGAGATTCTCCAGAAGGTATATCAGGAACAAAGGAAACAGACTCAAACAGAGATTGTTGGATCCTTGAATAAGCCTCCACAAGGCTGGGTAGTTTATCAGTAGCCAAGATAACGCTCCGAGCGGAGCTACAAGTCGAGTTAAGCCCAGATAAGAATTTGGCTGTAACTAGATCATCTCTATCCTTTATCTATTCTGCAACAGTCACAGGTTGATAATAACTTAGCTCCTGAGCAAGAGCCTGAATCGCCCCAAAATATTCCTCAAGAGATCGGTCACCCTGTTTTTCAGCAAATAAACGGTCATAGATCATAAACTGGCGGAGAGCATTCTTCTCCTGAGAGTAATGTTGCTTCAATGCGTCCCATATTTCCTTGGTCGTAGAGTAGAACATGAACCGTGCGGCGATTGCGGATTCCATACTATTCCACAGCCAAGTCTTCACAAGACTGTCATGTCGCTTCCATTCAGCATACCCTTCGTCAGTAGATGCCTTGGGACCCGAGTCAACATGCCTTGCTCTGTCACGAGCCTCCAAGACGGTGTGGATGGCGTTCATCCATAGAAGATAATTTTTCCCGTTGAGTTTGATAGAGGCGATAGGTGAAACCTCGTTGTAGATCATAGGTGTCTTGATATCCTCCATTGTAGAACGGAATATATGACGGATTGATACACGTCAAGGAAGATGTGGTGACGGAGAGATACACGTCACACACAGAAGAAAACAAAGAGAAATGCGTTACTGACGCATTCACAGCCTCCAAATGATATTCCTAATCACACATGGAGGTGTGACTAGGATGATGATTGAGACGAAGCTAGTCCTCCGGTGGTGTTTTTAGATGATCGTTGGATCACCTGGAGATTCTCAACTGCTTTGTGATAGCGGCTACGGTAGAATTAGATATCTACCGCAGACCCAGATTAGCTAACGGTGGTTCTCCTCAGTCGGAGGATTATGCCAAGCCGACGGGTGGGAAGCAGCCGGCCGTCAAGGAGAGAGAGACCTGGAGAGATTCTCCGAAGAGAGAAGGAAGAAGCCCTAGATCGATCTCCGCTCTGATACCATGTAAGAAGAAATGAAGGAGGAAGAAGACGGAAACACCGATCACATGTCGGCTGCAAGATGCAGCAAACGTGAGTAGGGCTTGAGCCTACACACTTGTATATATGTATTAGGGTAAGTACATGAGGTACAAAGAGAGAAAAACAATAAAAAATAAATTCCATAAGTAAAATAGATTTGCCGCTGGTTTGTCGTTCCGCCACTGTGTCGGTGTCAATACCATCGACTTGAGTGTCGATGGTATCGACGGAATATTGTCTTGCGCCTGAACCAATCTCGATACTATCGACATGTGTGTCGATAGTATCGACCGGGATGCAGCTTGCTTCAACTTGAACCTGAACTGATCTCGATACTATCGACAGAATGTCGATAGTATCGACCGGGATGCAAGTTGCTTCACAAGGCAAATTTCTTTTATGACTTCTAGATGAGGCCATTGAGAAGGTTGGCCCAGAATATGTTACTCAGTGGTACCTGATATTGATAATGCCACCAACTTTGTTCTTATTGGGAAGTTGTTACAGGAAAGAGGTCGAGGTTATTCTAGACACCATGCACCGCGCATTGCATTGACCTCAAATGTTGGAAGAAATTTCAAATTTTCCCTAATATGCAGCTATAAGGTAAAAGGCAAGGAAGCAGACATTCTTCATTTACATGCATACACTTCTACACAATGCATTTTGTAGTATTCAGAAGGGAAGGAGCTATGAGATGTTCAATCACTCGATTTGCAACAGCTTTTCTTACTTTTTAGAGTTTACATATGCTAGGAATGCTTTAGGTACATTGTTTCTTTTTTACTTGTGGACAAGAAGAAAATGGGCTAATCAAATGCTGGGGATAAGATTGTCAATATTGTGTCGTTTCATAAGTTCTACAAGGCATTGGATAGTTGAGGGCACAATGCCTATTGTGCAGCTTTTGAGACTAGTTGATTCGGATTCTAAGCCCTGTAGGGGATACATCACTGCGGCAATCACCAAAGCAGTTGACAAGATCAAGTATATTTTGTCGGTGATGAGACATTATGGTCCAGTTGCGGCCATTGTCCAGGAACACTACAAAGATCAGATGTCTACTATACTGCATGATGTTGATTTCTTCCTCAACCCCGAAGTGTATTATACTGCTTCATCTACAGGTACGCTCTCATGGATCGAAAGGTTTGATCGCCTCTATGGAGATATTCAGCTAGAGCAGCTCTCATAGGTTGTTTCTTGAAAATGGATGATCTATCCTTGGCTGATAAAGTAGCTAAGGATGTAGATGTTTAGAAAAATTGTCGTCGATTTTTTTTGGAATCCAATAGCTATCTGCCACAGGAGCACATTGTCACCATGTAAGCCACTATAATTCTTTTTCTTATAGCTTCCATGTCCTTTTAAAGCATGTACTAGATAATTGCTTATAACACCTTTATAGTAGCTTGGTGGGAGCTAAATGGTGTAGGGAATCCTGCCCTAAAGAAGTTGGCTTTGCAATTTTTGAGTCTTTGTTGCGCCTCCTCTAGTTGTGAATGTAATTGGGGCACATTTGAGTTTGTGCATGTTCTCCTAATCAACATGTTAACTAGTTTATGATATATTGATATTGAAGTAATATGTGGAATTATGTAAAAGATAATAAATCACAATCACTTGTCTTGTAGATACACTCAAAGTGAAGGAACCGCTTGTTGAGTAAGCAGTTGGATATATACAACCGCAGATTGGAGGAGAGATCTCAAAAAACCAGGGAAAGGAATGATGAAAGTGACTTTGATCCACTGCAATTGACGAGTTGTACTGGAGAAGTGAGTTGAGGACGAGGATTCAGGATGATGCTATAGTTCCATATCATGATGGTCTCACTAGTCACTAGGAGACTTGTAGATGTGGCAACAGAATCATCCAAAGAGGTGGTTAAGTCTGATCATCATCAGAAGCCTCAATCCCAACAATGTTGGGGTCGGCTACATGGATCCTTCTTTTCCAATCAGCTTTGTTATGGGCCATACTCTGATCAAGATGTAAAAATTTAAAATCTATTTATAAGCTCTTCCCAACTTAATTTCGGTCTACCTCTGCTTCTTTTAATTGTGGTTGACTCAATAACCTTACTTCGAATAGGTGAACTTGTCGGTCTACGTTTTACATGTCCATGCCATCTTAGATGCCCTTCACGCAACTTATCCTCGATGCTCACCACCCCCACATTGTTCCTGATATAGTCATTCCTCAAATGATTTTTTCTTGTCTTTCCACACATCCATCTCCACATGCATTTCAGCCACATTCATCTTATTGAGACCTTGTTTCTTCACTGCCCTACATTCACTCCCATTTAGCATGGTTGGTCGTATAGCTGTTCTATAAATCTTATTTTTTAATCTGAAGAGGTGGTTGAGCCTAAGAGGGAAAAAAACGATAAGTACATGTAAGGTTGTTGACAAGGGAATAGGAAAAACTAACACCTATTCTCATAAGAGAAAAGCTCCAAAGTCCCCTAAAACCAAATCACCACAGGCAAAGACATCATCAACAATAAAGGGTGTTGTAATGAGAAAAAAGTTCATATAGTTGATGATCCACTTGATGAATCTGATAAGTTTAACGAAGAGGACACAAAGGAGGAAAAGGAAAAGGAAAAGGAAGAGGAAGAGGTTGAGATAGAGGATGACAACAACGATGATTATGATGCAGCAAATCTCAGTGATGATGAGTGATTGAGTGATGATTTTGATGCATCATGAGCATATGTGGCACATAGCTGCCATTCTTTTTTCTCTTCCTAATGATTGATGCCATGCTCTCTCATTTTTTGCTAAAAACATTATCCCCATTTCTTTCGATTACATTTTGTGGTTTGTAGTCTGTTAAAGAGTATATATTAGCCTATTTAGTTAATTGGTAAATTAGTTAATGGGCCTTTAGTGTCTCGGCCTGTTTAGATTACTTGGGACACAAGTCTCGGGGTTTCTCCCTTGCTCCCATATATAGGACAAAGGATGTACCTCTTTTATTCATCTAATCTAATCGAATCGTTTCAATACAATATTCTTTCACATGGTATCAGAGCGCGTTCGCTCCTAAGGGAACCCTAGCTGCCTATGCTTCCCTCTCTCCTAGCCGCCTAAGAACACAACCCCAGGCCGGCCGCCGCCTCTCTCCAAGAGAAAACAACACGGGGAGACCCGCTTGCGGGCGGCTGTCGTCGTCGCCATGGCTTAGGCCGGTTGCCCGCTAGGCACTTTCGGCCTCCATGGCTCTTTTTCACCCACTTTCACATAGATCTGTATGTCGGCGCTAATTCCCGACAGGCAATCTATGTTTTCCAAATCCAAAGCTGACTGTCGGTGATCAACTTTCCGGCCATCATGTATCTGACGCCATCGTCACCTCCGCCATTCATCGGCCAGCAGTCAGCAGTCTGCCGGCCAACATCACCTATCTTCTTTCTCGAAGAGTCTTTGCATCCCGCCCAAGTGTTCTCGTATCCAACAGTAATGTCGCCGCTCCCCAGCACCATCATTATCCATCCAGCCGGCTCTGTCTTCCGCAATAGCCGCCACCGTCGTAGCAATTTGTGCCGCCCATCAGCAATGGCCGCCGGACAGCAGCAGATAACACCGCCGCAAATCACAGTGGCCATCGCCTCTACCGCTGTATCGCGCTGACATCCTCAGCATCAGCCTTCGTTGTCGCTCATGGAGAGGCTCCGCCCTTGACTCTGCATGCGGCCTCATGGCCTGCAATATCTCCGGAGTCGTGCAAGAGACCTTTATCATCTCCTCCGTTGCGGTCAAGTGCTACATCAACTGAGCGACACAATCCAACCATCTACTGCTCGTCATCTCGCTGCTACAGCCACGGTTGGCACTAGCCATCAGCCAATCCGATCAGCCACTACTCTAAGCCAAATTGTTGTTGCCATCCATTATCTATGCCCATTAAGCTGCTGACTACCGCTGGCAATCACCCACTCTCCACCGCTACCAAACAACCTCAATATTTTACTGCCCCCCTATACAATATGCCTGAAGCCATTTGAATCCTTAACCAATCCTATTTTTGCTAATCGGATCCAATTTTAAGCCAAACAAATCCCTTTTCCGGGTCGAGATTAGATCCATTTAATTTTCTACCCGGATCTCACATTGAGCCATTTAGCATATTCTCTTCGGTTATCGATTTCATTCTCCACATATTACACATCTCCATATCACAAATTCCTCTCAAATCCACCAATTCCTTTCCCACCCACCCACCATGTGTGTATCCCTTTTTTCCACGTGTGGGGGGTCATATATCCATTTCTCCACACCAAACACTCACTCTTGGCGTATTTGGTGTATGGGGGGGATAGAGAGGAGAGAAAGATATGAGAAGAGAGAGAGTGTGAGAGAATATGTTGAAATAGAGAGTATGAGAAGAGATGATGTATGAATTCAGGCTACTTATTCCAGGCTACTATGGAGCTTTGTATTGTTCAACACATTTATTCTCCACTTCCAGACAACATTGAAGGATCTCCACTGCAGCGTTGACACCGAGCTTCTCGCATTCGTACCGCATTATGTACGTCAGGACAAGAGTTTGCTACGCATATTTCAGCCCTCTTGGTTCCTCTTCCTTGTGGTGTTAATGGTGGTTCAGTTGATCACTCTTGATGCATTCTTGAAAGACATATGGGTGCTTTTTCAGACTTGTCAGAAGCTCAGTAATTTCAAGCCTGCCAAGTCTACATCTGCAAGGTTGATTCATCCAGTTTTATCGTCATTGAGCTATTTTTATCACGTCTTCTTCGAGTTGCACTTGCCGTATTAGCATTGCCTACTGCTGATCTTCTTGGGACTTTCCTTGATGGATGATATCTCCTTTCCTGTCAAGCCCCCAAGGTTCATGCAATAGAGTTATGGTACCTGCATCGTATCACAAGCATATCGTTCGTTTGAGTTCGTGCCACGTTATGCACGTCTTCCCAAACAATTTAAAGATTCTACTACTGCTACATCGACACTGTGTGTTCGCGTTTGTGTCGCGTTAAGTACGTATTCCGGTGAAGTTTCCGTAGTCGTAGTATTGATGATCGTCTGCTCCAAGTGGCGAATTACTATTGCAGTATTCAGGTTCCATTTCAAATGTTCTTCATTCCAGATGCACTCCAAAACATAGTTAAAATGTACTCTGATTTTTTGAAAAAGTTGTGTTTCAAACACAAACTTTTGCCTAGACGTTTGAAACTCCCAAATAAATCCCAATTCCCGAATATTACGTATTAGTATCGTATTTTTCGCGAATTAATCACATTTAATTTTTTTCCCGTTCTATACGTTTTTTTCCCGTATTATACCGATTAAGAATATAACTTAATTTGAGTGTATATATGTGTCTGTGTATGTACATGAATATATGTGGGTGTATGTATTTAATATAGGTATACATATATGTAAGTAATAGTTATAGATATACGTATGCAATATATATGTGCAAAACATATATATACATACATCTGTATGCAATATATGTATATATCCTCTGATTTTTTCCCGACTTTTTCACGAATAGTTGACCGTACTTTACCATACATTGACCTTTTTTACCCGATTTTCCCGCATAATTGCCGAATTTTGAACTTTTCAACTCAACCGAACGTATCCCGAGTACCGAATTTGTGTCTATGCTCCAAAAGACCTTCATCAGAGCTCGAGGATCTCCAGCCTGCAGAATACAATTTCAAAGAAAAGAGGCGTCATCGTATGATTCAGGGGGAGTATTGTTTAAGGTGGAGTATCAATCTTTTGTATGGGGAGTGATATTTATCTTTTATCATTTCTATCTTTTCTATTATTGAGTCCTGTAACTCCAAGCTTGGACATGTGTTTCACCCATGATCCAGCTTGAAGGGGAGTGTTAAAGAGTATATATTAGCCTATTTAGTTAATAGGTTAATTAGTTAGTGGGCCTTTAGTGTCTCGGCCCGTTTAGATAACTTGGGACACAAGTCTCAGGGTTTCTCCCTTGCTCCTATATATAGGACAGGGTTGTACCTCTTTTATTCATCTAATCTAATCGAATCAGTTCAATACAACATTCTTTCACAATATCTTTTATAGATGTTCAGCTTTTGATTTCTATACCACTTTCATCTACTTGTACTTATTACTTCCATTCATATATAACTTTTTTGTTGCTTTTGTCTGCATAATGCTAGTTCCATGCTTCAATATCTATAATTGTATATCTATATATGTCGGCATCATATTGATTCATAATGTACAAATGTTTTACATAATATACAAAAAATGAAAGAAAAAATTGCCTAGAAACACCTAGGCCTTCGCCTAGGCACCTAGCCTGTCTAGGCATCCTCAGGCAACCAACAGTTGCCTGGTAACTAACAAAGCACCAAAATGGCAAAAATATCTAATTAACGTTGATTGAACGCTCATGTGAGCTTCTATCCTACATCAACTCCCTTTGTCTTCGAATGAACCTCTAAAGAGTCTTGCAGGCAATCAAGTACTCGAGTCCATGTATTGCAGGGGCACGACTGACACATTGACACAATATGCAAGAGTCATGACACCACCATATGAGGCATTGTATGGGAGACGTTGCAGGTCTATGTTGTGTTGGAATGAGACGGGAGAGTACCGGCTTTTTGGTCATGAGCTTGTGCAGCAAACGACAGAAAAGATCAAAGTGATCCAGCATAAGTTGAAGGTAACACAAGATAGACAGAAGTTGTATGCAGATAACCGTCGTAAACCCTTATAGTTCCAAGTGGGAGACAGAGTGTACCTCAAGGTCTCTCTTTGGAAAGGTGTTCTGAGGTTTGGGAAGAAGGGTAAGTTGGCTCCCAGATTTATGGGACCTTACCTGGTGGTGGCACATGTTAGAAGGTGGGCTATAGGTTGGAGTTGCCACCTGAGTTGCACAGGTTGCATCCAGTGTTTCACATGAGTATGTTGAGGAAGTGCCATCCGGATACAAAGTTAGTGTTGCAGCCTGTGAAAAAAGGGAGGATTCCCGGGTTTCACTAGATAATCTCATAAGTCAGAAAGAACGTTTTCACTAATTCGAGAGAAAATCACCCACTTTAAGAGCCGGTATGACGGATTGATGTGTCATCAAGGTCACTCAAATATGAAGTTTCTTCTGATAAGTTAGTTATGGATAACAATAGTTGGAGAGGATATTTTCCAAAGATATAGGAGATCAAAAGGAAACTTGTATCAGAAGCCATTACTGTCTTTTGAGTTCTGAAAGCCGAAAGTACACTTTACATGTATTTGCAAGAATTGAGTTACTAACCGACAGAGGTTATCATCTTCAAGTGTAAGAAAATGCTCAACAACAAACCAAATACACTGTTAGAAAATAGTTTCTTC
Organism: Alisma plantago-aquatica; assembly: GCA_963693085.1. Taxonomy (NCBI): domain Eukaryota; kingdom Viridiplantae; phylum Streptophyta; class Magnoliopsida; order Alismatales; family Alismataceae; genus Alisma; species Alisma plantago-aquatica. The sequence continues at coordinate 1,287,309,783 of OY856411.1, forward strand.
ATTTATGTACCTCTTTCCTATTTCCTTTTTCATGTTGGGTCTATTATGTAAATGTTCTCACCTTAAAATAAAGGAGAACCCGCTCTAGCCAGGTATCACTTGGACCCAAATACTTTCATATGGTATAAGAGCACATTTTGTTGCTGTAACCCTAGCCGTCGGCCTCCCTCTCTTTCTCTCTCTCTCTCTCTCCGTTAGCGCCTCCCTTCACCGCCGCCGCAGCCACTGGTCTTGGTTCTCGTTGGGCCGGTCTTCCTCCGTCTCCACCAAAGCATGGTGGCTGCTTGAGGAGAGGAGGAGAAAACCCTCGTCCTATCCCATAAAGAGGAGCAACTCCCTTCTCGCCTTCTTTCCTCTCCACATAGTCCCTGTATGTGGATGAGTACCTAAGTCATTTAGGGGTTGTTGATGGGTCAGAGACGCATCATCAATTGATAAGTGATTGTGCTAATTCACGTCACCCCTGATGCGTCTTCCCGAGGTTATCTTCCTCCCCGACGCGTCTTCCTGGGATCCTTTTATCACTTTGACTTGGCGTGTTCTCCAAGCAACATGGCGTATTGCAACCCAGAATCATTTTGATGGCGCATATCTTCACTCTGATCGCACATTACACGACATGTTCTTGAGTGACACGGCATGTTGACAACTACTAGAGTTTACGCCTGTGACAGGTACACGGCGTGTCCAATCTGTGACACGGTGTATGGAAGAGATTCAGAAAGTTTGTCTTCTGTCTTCACCAACTGACACGGCCTATCAAGTCTTCTACACAGCGTGTCGAAGATATTTAGAAAGTCCATCTTCTGTCTTTTCCGGGTGACATGGCGTGTCCAGTGTTCAAAACGATGTGTTGTTGCCATACATGTTGTGTCAAGTCTTCGACACTGCATGTAGTTTGCCATATCTGTTTTTGTTATCTTGATCCAATCTCAATATGGGAAACGAAAAGCCAGCTACTTTCGCTACAATCGATTACAACGATCAATCTCAGATAAATTCTATGAAACTTAACTCACAGAATTATCTCCTCTTAATAAATGATATATACACTTTCCTTGAATCTCGAGAGGTGTATATTATTGAGTCAGAACCTCCTGATGAAAGTAGCAAAGACTACCCTACTTGGCGAAAAACAATTGGCTGGTGAAGTCCTGGTTATGGAATACCATGGAGCCCAGATAGCTTCTAGATTTATGTTTCTACTCTACAGTTAAACAAATTTGGGAAGCAGTAAAGAAACACTTCTCTCACGAGAAGCATGCTCTCTGTCTAAAACTGTTTATGACTGTCTCTTTGCAGAAAGACCAAGGTTGAAAAAGGCGTGAGGCGTAACGAGGCGTTTTTGTCTTGGCGAGGCGAGGCGTAAGCCTCGAGGCGGTCGAGGCGTAAGCCTCAGAATGTACCGAGGCGTTCATATTTTTTATACATATATATGTTATATATGTATATATGTTATATATGTATATATGTATATATGTATATATATATATGTATATATGTATATATATGTATATATATATGTATATATATATGTATATATATATATATATATGTATATATATATATATATGTATATATATATGTATATATATATATATATATATATGTATATATACACACACACATATATATATGCATATTAGCATATAGATATATATACATGTAACTCCATCACATATACACATAAACATATGCAAGTACATTCAATATACAAAAGAATACAAAATATCAACATATATACATGTAAATTTGTACACATCTTACAATTATATACATATACACATATACATGCACAAATATATACATGTAAATGTATATGATGCGTGACATTACATGTACATGCGTATACATTATAGATACATACACAAATACATAAATATATAGACACAAATATACATGTTTAGATACATATGTATGTATATATACACACATATATAGATTATACACACAAATATACAAGTTTAGATACATATATATGTATATTTACACATATATATAGATTATACATGTGCATATGAGGCTTAAATTGGGGTCTGGACTGAGGCTTACGCCTCGGAAACGCCTCACCGCCTCAACGCCTTTTTACGCCTCTCTAAAAATGAGGCGCACGCCTCTCACCTGGACAGTGAGGCGCACGCCTCAGGGCGCATTGGGCTACGCCTCGCCTCAAGGCGTACGCCTTTGAAGCCTCGAGGCGCGCCTTTTTTTCCATGAGAAAGACAAAATAGTAGCTCTCTAGAGGATTATTTTGGTACTATACAATCCATTTCTTAGGAACTTAGTTTCTACCAATTGTTGAAGACTGGTGATTAGATGAAAGATAGAGATGATCTAGTAACAATAAGGTTTTTATCCGGCATAAATCATGCCTATGCTTCAGTCAGGAGCGTTATTCTTGCCACAGACAAACTACCAAGCCTTGAAGAAACTTTGTGAGGATTCAACAGTCTTCATTTGAGTCTATCTTTGCTATTCTAGGAGAACAACACTTTGAGAATCATGTCTCCTTGTTGCTGCCAAAGGAACTTGATGAGGTGTTAGTTGAGGATGAGGCAATCGTCATAGAAAAATGTACATTCTATGGAAAACTTGGACATATAGAAGAAAAATGTTATTCAAAGCATGGTCACTCCCCTGTTGGTATTGCGCATTATATGGCTACTTCGTCAGGAGCATCTGCATATGGATCCTCTAAACAAGTGCAATCAGATGTTACAATCTCCAAGAAGTATGACCATCTTCTTCAGGCTACCCAGCAAGCTTCCCTTGGCTCCTCTGTCAATTTGGTTTTAGATACAGGTAACCAGGGGACTCCCTTTGTTGCCTCTCATCCATCTTCTACACGGGTGGTGGATTATGGGACCTCTCAGCATATGACGGGAATACAATATATGCTTCTCTCTTCTGACTCGTATATCCTGCATTCTTCTGTGACACTTGTTAATGGTTCTATGAGGCGAGTCAAGGTGTTTGGCACTGTACAAGCATCATCTGATTTGACTTTACAGTATGTGCATTATGTATTAGACTTTCTGTTTAACTTAATGTATGTTGCTAAGCTGGTTGATTCTTTGAAATGCTTGGTAATGTTTGGAGAGTCTTTCTTTGTGTTACAAGATCCCAGGAGTTGGAAGACGATTGGTAGGGGATTTAAGAAAGGCGACCTCTACTTCTTTGAAGGTTGTGCCCAGCTCGCCAGATTCCATCTACCACATCTACCGTTTTCAGCTACTCTCCCTTACAATGGCATTGTCGCTATGGGTATCCGTCTTTGCAGAGTCTTCAAAAGATTGTTCTAGGGACAGCATCAATAAAGTCGTTAGTGTCAATCATGTCGACTAGGCAAGCCTCATTGCATTTCATTTCCGAGTCACACTGTGAAACGCCCTAAGCGTCTTTTTGATCTTATTCATAGTGATGTTTGGGGTCTTGTTAAAGAGTCAAGTTGTTATAATGGCTTTCGATATTGTCTGTCTTTCATTGATGGTTTCTCCCACATGACTTGGGATTACTCAAGTCCCGGGATGAAATTTTGTCTGTCATTCAAACTTTTCATCAGTTGATAAAAATTCAGTTTGATGCTCATATCGAGATTCTTTGTACTGATAATGCCCTAGAATACGATCAAAAGGTTGTTTCCAACTTTCGTAATTTAGTTGGCATGATTCTCCAAATTACTTGTCCTCATAAACCTCAACAAAATGGGGTTGTTGAACACAAAAATCACCATTTACTTGATGTAGCATGTATGCTACTTTTTCAGATATCTATGCCAAAGATTTATTGCTCTAATGCTCTTCTTGTTGCATTTTTTTATCAACCGCCAGCCATCTTCTGTCTTACATGGGGCTACCCCCTTGTCTGTTTACAACCTGACAAGCAACCTTTTTCGTCCCGCTTTGTGTGTTTGGTTGCACTACGTTTGTTCATGTCTTTGATCCATGTGCTGACAAGTTGTCTCCTCGCGTTGTTTGCGCCGCCTTTGTGGGATACTCTCACACACAGAAGGGATACAGATGTTATTGCCCTTGTCTGTCGTCTTTTTGTGTCGGGTGACGTTACTTTTCATGAGTCTACTCCGTTCTTTAGTGATTGTTCAATGTGAGGGGGAGCACAATCCTGAGAGTGACTACATATTTGAGCGTGAGAGAGAGCCACCACTTCATGTGCCATGTGATTAGAGTGTTCTACATACCACCCACACTTTACCACCACCATCACCTACGTCTACAGCCATTCAACCTTTTCCAGTGGATTACACAAGGCGAGAAGGGCATCACCTAGAAGATTGAGCGTCACCAATTCAGCAAATTGCCTCATCATTAGACACTCCTGAGGTAACCGTTCCTACTGTGAGTTCTCTTGATGCTTCCATTTCAGACTTACACCTTTCAATTGCAACTCGTGAAGATGTTTGCTCTTGCACTATACGTCATCCACTGTCAAGTGTTCTTGCTTTACTCATCTGTCACCAACAGCCCGCACATTTGCTCTTCTACTTGATTCTACGGTTGTTCCTCACTCCTATACGCCAGCAGCATGACATGATAGATGGATCCAAGCTATGGATAGTGAGATGGCAGCTCTTCATGAGAACTCCACCTAGGACTTAGTGGATCTTCCTCCTGGAAAGTCCATTGTAGGCTGCCATTGGGTTTATACTATGAAACAGAAACCAGATTGTTCCATTGGTCGCTTGAAGGCTTGTTTGGTGGCAAAGGGGTACACTCAAACACATGGCATAGACTTTACAGAGATATGTTTATGTTTCACTGAGTGACATGTGCCTAGCATGTGCCTCACTTATTTTTTTTAGGCACATGTCACTCCGTGAAACATAAACATATCTCTATAGACTTCTTTGAGACTTTCTCCCCAGTTGCTCGGCTCAATTCTGTGTGGATCCTTATCTCTGTTGCTACTCATTCTGACTGGCCCCTTCTTCAGTTGGACATTGAAAATGCAAAGGGGTACACTCAGACACATGGCATAGACTTCTTTGAGACTTTCTCCCCAGTTGCTTGGCTCAATTCTGTGTGGATCCTTATCTCTGTAGCTACTCATTCTGACTGGCCCCTTCAGTTTGACGTCAAAAATGTTTTTCTTCATGGTGATCTTCTCGAGGAGGTATACATGGAGCAACCTCTTAGGAATGTTGCTCGAGGAGTCTCAGAAGCTATGCAAGTTGAAGAAAATCATGTATGGTCTGAAGCAGTCATCACGGGCATGGTTTGATAAATTTAGTGTTGCACTTATACAGTTTGGGTTCACTCGGTCCTCTACTGATCATTCTTTATTTGTATATAAGTCTTCAAGTGGCACTATTATTCTGGTTGTCTATGTCGATGGTATTGTCATCACAAGTGATGACTCTACTGGCATTTTACAGCTCAAGAAGTGGTTGCAAACACGATTTCAGACAAAAGATCTTGGGTAATCTCCGCTATTTTCTTAGAATAGAAGCTCTACATTCTAAGAAGGGCACAAACCTCTCTCAACCAAAATGTGTTCTAGACCTCCTTGCAGGGACAGGCATGGAACAGTGTGAACCAGTCTCCATGCCTATGGATTATCATACCAAGGCTTGTATTTCTGATGACAGTGACTTTTTTGATCCAATAAAGTATAGAAGGTTTGTAGGGAAACTGATATCTCATATGATGTGGGAGTTGTTAGCCAAATCATGAGTGTGCCCAAGATGAGCCACCGGATGGCAATCACCCGAATTCTACATTGCGTTAAAGGATCGCCAGGGAAGGGCCTTACTAATGGAGAACCTAATGAATAAAATCTAAATTAGCTATCAAAATCTAGGCTAATTGATAAAACTACAATAATATTCATCAAAAGATTTCAATCATCAAGTCTGTTTTTCTGAGAGCATTACAAAGATTGTATATAGGTGTTTAAACCCAACTCACTAGACAACTAGCCAATATGGGACTAAAACCACATGCTTTACAAGACAAACTGGGAAAATATCAAATAACGCCTAAAATACAAGGAAATTGATAAAACATTAAAAACTACTAAAAAGACTATTTAAAAGGCTATGTTCGTCTTACATCACTTACTTTGCAGGGAAAGATCTCGCACACACATCCTTGAAGCTCATTGTATTCATTGATGTTGATTGGGCAAGTGATGTTGGAGATAGACGATCTACTTGTGGCTATTGTGTGTTCCTTGGGTCACACTTGGTGACTTGGAGGAAGAAACAAAATGTGGTAGAACGGTCTAGCACAGAGGCTGAATATCGAGCAATAGCACATGCTTGTTGTGATATAGAGTGGGTTATGTTTATATTGTCTGAAATGGGAGTGTATGTTGAGACACAATCTCTCTCATGTGTGATAGCCAGGAAGACATTCATATTGCCAGCAATCCGGTGTTCCATGAGTACACCAAGCATCACTTGTTCGTGATTTAGTACTCTCCAAGAAGCTTCAAACTCTTCATGTTTGGACTGGACAACAAGTGGCAGATATCTTCACGAAGTCACTTCCATCTCCGGCTTTCAAATATATGAATTCCAAGTTGGGCATGCATGATGTGTATGCTCCAGCTTGAGGGGGAGTGTTAGGAAATTGTTTCTTTATTTATGTACCTCTTTCATGTTTTCTTTTCATGTTGGGTCTATTATGTAAATGTTCTCACCTTATATTATAAAGGAGAACCCACTCTAGCCGGGTTTCTCTTTAACCCAAATACTTTCACATCACTTTGTACAATATAATGTGATGCTTGTTTTGGATTTCAGTGTCACCATATTTTCCATAATAGGGCTCATAGGCTAGGAGAAGTGCCTCGAAATCCACATTGGTTTTGGTGGCATAAGCAATGATAGTCATCATCTAATAGGCTCTCTGCAGTATGCTCAGGTTTTACTATGTCATTATTGGCATGGTCAAGGAAGAAACTAGATGCAGCATGGTTTGGTTAGCGTAACATGTAAAAGACATTGATTATCACCTAGAAATGACCTCAACTAGAGGACCATGAAGTTCCGGAAGTATGAGAGGCCCACTTCAGACACGCAATGTGGCAGGTTCCATTTAGCCAGGAGAAAAATGAAGTCATGTATCTCCCATGATGTTGACCAAAACTCCAGGCCTTTCTTATTTGGAATAGTGACATGATCATCAGTGATTCAGTGTTTTTATGTTATCGTTGTAATCATCATTGTGCACCATGATTGAAGTTTCTCAAAGTGACATGGGTGAGTGATCAGCCAAGTCTCCCAGTGACAAAAATCAGACGGGGGCAGTGCTTATAGATTCCACCCTGAACGGAAGGATTGTTACAAGAGGGTCTACAGCCACACATTTGTCTCTTGGGTTACGTGGACTGTGGGACAGCCTGTGTAGATGGAGCTAGCCTAGAACATCTTGTACGTTGCAACTGATTTTAGGTTCCCTGATTGCATGGAGAGAAAGGAAGTCGTTTGGCATGGAGAAGTGACAGAATTGCAGGACCACAGTGAAGAAGTTGGTCACTAGAAATAGGCATGGTGTTGAAGCCGCTTGGGCAGCTGCAAGGAATCTAAGCACTAGAGGCCCTATGTACACGAGGACCTGACTTGTACTCTTGGATGGGGTGAGATCAACCAGTCGGAGCAAGAACTACTACAAGCTTAAATCAACGGAGAAGAAGGTGACACTGGTAGGACGACAACTCCATAGTGATTGTGAGATTTTGAGGCCTCAACATCAGGCGGCAGAGAGTCGGCACCTTCATGTTGTGGTTGGTCACAACTCAAAAGTCACAACAGCTAGTTGGCCACTTGGTATGGCTACTGTTGAGCAAGGGTGGAACCTAAGGCAGGTCACTGCAAAAATATTCTAAGGCTTGTGTCTCACAAGTTGTTGATGTTAGCCATATGTGAGGACGACATCCCTAGAGGCGGTCACAACAGCTAGTTGGCCACTTGATACGGATACTATTGAGCAAGGGCGGAGCCTAAGGTAGGTCACCTCTAGGGCTTGTGCCAAGTTGTTCAAGTTAGCCATATGTGAGGACGACAGCCCTAGTAGTAGGGCAACGTCTTGTACCCATAGTGGCCTACAACAGCTCTGTGCAGGAGAAAAGATCTAAAAAGAGAGGAGGTCATCATATGTGGCCACATTGTACCTGATGAGGAAAGAGGGAAGGCGGTGGATGGAGTAGGGATTGCAAAGGAGTAAGAACATCAGAGGGAGAAGGGATTAAAGGTGGAGACATGGAGGAGGGATCAAAGACGATGTACCGGTGGGGTTGGCAATACGTATTCTTTTTTTTGGTTGTGTATCTTCTGGCCTATGGTTTAGATCATGATGGATGGTGGAGATGGCTCCTAGATCTAGCGTTTAGGATTTTTTCTCAGTAACTACTGATGGGGGAGCAATTCCCGGATAAACAAATTCAATAATCAAAACTTTGCTTGATAGATACCCAAAGGCTGGTATATATATATATATATATTTATATATATATATATAGAGAGAGAGAGAGAGTCAGGCTAGAATACACTTGAGTGTACGGATCGCACGAATACACTCAAGTGTGTTTGTATATCAAGACTATTTTTTGCAAAATGTAAACCGTTGATCTTCACCGTCATACTATAACTAGGCTACATACAAATTTTGAGCCCATTTGGATGAGTGTAAGTCATTCATCCAAGGGCAACAAAATCGACGCGCAAAACTAATTTGAAATGCATAATTTTTGCGGTCTTCATAACATGAGCTATACATATCAAAATGTGCTCAAATTTTGCGTATGAGTTGGTCACGAGATGTTTAATAAGATCAACGGATTAGATTTTCAAAAAATATATTGCATCATGGAAAACTACTTGAGTGTATTCCGCTCCGGATACACTCGAGTGTATTCTAGCTTGACTCATATATATATATATATATATATATATATATATATATATATATATATATATATATATATATATATATATAACAAAATGACTTAAACCCTGCATGACGCAATAATTGCGACCTATCGCCTAGTTTATAACCAAGTTAAATATAAAATTCAAAATAAAGATGCAAATCGGAAGTTTACACATTAGTCCCTTGAATGACAATTAAGTCCATAAGCATAACGAAGAAGTTATTGTAATTAGTTAAACACCAAACAGTTAAAACTAACTAATAAACCGTAATGGGGCTGTTGCGAGAGCTTCTATCCTACATCAACTCTGTCAGTAGATGGAGCCATCCTTATTTTCACCATTTAGAAGAAAAGAAATGGCTTTCGAAAACAGAAAATGTTGTAATAATCACAACCCAAGCAGGATAGAAAAAGAAAAGCATTACAGATTTATGTAAATAAAAAGCACGAAATGTATTTCCATCAAAATCTACCAACACAATTGCCAATGGGCGACCCTCCTTTGGTCCAAGCATTCGATCAGCAACAGCTGCTGCTGCAACTGCACCGGCAGCAGCAGGCATAGATTTCTGGTAAATTCAAATTTACTACAGCATCAGAGACATGTAGAGAAGATAGTAAAGCACTTATGCAGGAAAAGATAAGACAATATATGGCAAACATCTACACAAGAAACTGTGATAAATGCATATCTCAACGAGTCAAATGTTCAAAATGCTAAGGGGTAAAAGAATATCATTAAAGACTGAAACAAACTGACTAAAATTCAGATTCCAACCACTCTAGTGATACACACACGCGCGGATACATATATATTACATTAATGATGTATATACATCTTGCAAACACCTATAAAAAGCAAGAATAAACAAAAGCCAACGACAGCATACCTTTGATTCAGAATCCAACTTGAGAATGCTTGTTATTGTACTTGCACTTGCTGACCTGGCAAGATTGGGAGAGCCCACACCCCTATCAACATATAAGCCCCTTTGACCATCTTGCTTTTGCAATGAAAATGTCCCAACTGATTTTGAAACAGACATTCCTGGATTGGAAACATTCTTTGAAGAATCGCAATCATTTTTTTCCACAACCTGTGACATTTAAAGCCATCAAGCTTTGATAACGAGCACATGAAATCTAAAACAAAAGAGTATGTCAACTGATTGCAGATATGTTTTGCTGGACAGCTATAGTCACTTTCATCATACATCGAGATAAATGACATAGACATGTCCTCACGCATGAGTGCTAAAACACCCTTATCCCCCACCCCGTTTTACACATCTTTCGTGTGTGTCTTTGTGCGCACTCACCGAGCACGCCCATGAACACAACTGATGCACTAGTAAGATAAGAGATGAGCACAAAAAAAATATGAAAACATACATGCATACATATTCGTATCTGAAAAGATAGATTCCTGCATGTGTGTGTGTGCACCGTGTGCGTGAGCGTGTGATATGTGTGTGTGTATGTGTCTGTGTGTGCGCACCTATGTCTGTGTCCCCGGATTAAATTTTTGGTGTTCTGAGTTATGCTAACAATTAAGCTTAAGGTCAGGTGGTCATCCTGCGTATCAAAGCGTTAGAATGTCAAGATGTAAACATGTTTGGAAAAGGAAAAAAGCACCGAAGTTTTCATGTATTTACAGAAAATTGAAGTATTGAGAGATTCAAGATCAATATGTTAGAATGTGTATAGTTAATCTGTCAAATGCATTAGGCCCACAGACCTCAAACATTGTAGCGCGACTCAAATCTGCAGACATCACCATTTTTTTGTTGCTTATTTTAATGATGTCGATAATGCTATTTTATATAGTGATTTGTCGGAGGAGATTATATGGAGTATTCCTCAAGGTGTTGCCCAGGAAGTTTGTAAACTAAAAGCAAGCAATCTAGAGTCTCACGCAATCTCCCAATCTCCACATACATTGTCCAACAAGTTGCCAAGGTTATTCTTGTCTTCTCTCACAGACACAGATTGCCATCTAGTAACTAGTCCCTATCTCAGACTTCCTAGACTTGTTTTATTGTTTATCTAAGTGGATGATATGATTGTGATAGTAAAAGTATGACGGGTTTTGAAACAGTGTTTGCGGACCATTTAAACATTGTGCTACAGGGAGATTGCAGTATTATTATCCCTATGAATCTCAGAGTCATTCAACTAAATTAAAAGTATAAAGGATCCTATATATAGCGGAGGACCGAGATAACAACTCTAACAATCTCAAACAAAGGTGTTCACTGATAACGGTTATAGAATAGGAAAAGAGTTTATTATTAGATGATTTAACAAAATACAGAGGACTCCTTTTTATAGGACAAGAGAGTAAGCCTAATATCAGAGATAGGCAAAATGGGATAAAAGAAAAGGCTAGAGACAAGTCCAGTCTAAAGCCCATAACAAAGAAAATAACAATAAACATAAAGCAATATAATAAAGCACATATACTCCCCCTCAAACTGGAGCATAGATATCGATCATGTCCAGCTTGTCAACCATGCTATGGAATCTGGCCTTGGGAAGAGACTTGGTGAAGATGTCAGCCACTTGATCAGACGTATGAGTGTACGGAGTGGAGATAGCACCAGACAAAACCGCATCTCTGACAAAATGACAATCCACCTCAATGTGCTTAATCCTCTCTTGAAAGGTTGGATTGCTAGCAATAAAGATAGCAGCCTTATTAACACAATGCCTAGAAATAGGAGTAGAGTCAGACATACCAAATTCTTTCAGAAGATCGCGGACCCATAAAAGTTCACATGCAGTATGAGCCATAGTTCTATACTCAGCTTCAGCACTAGATCGGGTGACAACAGTTTGTTTTTTACTGCGCCAGGTAACAAGGTTACCACCTCCAAAGGTGCAGTAACCAGAAGTAGATTTGTAGTCTAAGCGGCTGCCTGCATAGTCAGAATCAGAATACCCTATGATCTTACAATGCCCATGATTTCTATACAATAAGCCTTTGCCTGGAGAATTTTTCAGATATTTGAAAATGTGACACCACAACATCCCCGTGGTACTGTCTACACTTATCCAGCTATCGACTAACTAAGCCGACCACAGAAGTGATATCTCATGTGACACTGTGAAATATATAAGTCTATCAACTAGCCGGCGATATTGATGATGGTCAGGGTATGGAGGAGAAGTATCATTGTCCCAGTTTGTATTGGGGTCTAAAGGAGTAGCAGTGGGTTTTGCACCAAGAAGTCTTGTGTCTAACAACAGATCCAGAACATAATTCCGCTGAGATAAGCAAACACTTGAGGAAGACCGGGAAACTAAAATATCCAAAAAATATCTTAATTTACCCAGATCTTTAGTGACAAAGTGTTTTGCCAAATATTCCTTAGTGGTCTGAATGCCTGTTTGATCACTCCCAGGTAGAATAATATCATCAACACACACAATTAAGACGACGAGTCCAAAGACAGTTTTCTTCATGAACACAGAGTGATCAGAATGAGAATGACGAAAGTTGAACTACTGAAGGATATTAGTGATTTATCAAACCATGCATCGGGACTCTGTTTCAGTCCGTAGATGGGTTTACGCAGCCGGGACACTTTGGAACTCTCCCCCTAAGTGACAAAACCATGTGGTTGTTCCATGTATACCACCTCATGTAAATCCCCATACAGAAAAGCATATTTTAACATCTAGCTGAAACAGAGGCCAATCACAATTAATTGTTACAGATACAAGAACATGAACAGGATTGAGACGTGCGACAGGAAAAAATGCCTCAAATTGTCAAAGTCATAAGTTTGAGTATATTCTTTGGCAACAAGACGAGCTTTCAGACATTCAACAGTGCCATCCGGTTGGTATTTGACAGTAAAGACACAACAACAGCCAACATGAGAACAAGAGGCAGGTGCATCAACTAAGTCCCATGTATGACAGTCAGTAAGTGCCTGCATTTCAATCTCCATAGCTTGGCACCATGCAGGATGTTGTAGAGGCTGAGCAACATTCTTGAGAATAGATAAAGCAGAGGTAAAATTTGCAAAATTCATTCCCAGATTAGCAATAGAACAAACATTACCAATAGGATGTTGAATACTAGACCTGGTACCTTTTCTTAGGCTAATAGGGATTTCTAAATCAAAAAATACCTGAGGTGGGGTCAGATCTGCAGAAGGGGATTGAGGAGCCGAAGATGGAGAGGCCATCGAGGGAGTTGGATTTCTCAGGCGTTGTGGATACACCTCTGTTACAACCCCAATTTTTGGGTTCATATGGTGGGAAATGCAATTTTCCCAATAAATGTATGATTATGGGAATTGTATGAATTATATGTATTGAATGGATTTCCTTGCAATATTTCCGTTGTGCATGTGATTTCGTGGACCCTAGTATGTTATCAAATCCAAGATGATAAAAAGAGAAATAAAATTGAAGGAAAACAAATAATGCATAAATAAGAAAAGAAATTGAGAAAATAATGAAAGTATGAGAAATATGTGGAAAGATGTGTGATTGACTCATCATGGATGAGATTTCGAATCCACAAGGTTTCTATTGGTAAAAGGAATCCAAACAACAAATATAAAAGAACAAGAGAGAAAATATGTATAAATATGCCTTAATAAGTGATAACTTGCATGCGAAGAAAAGACGGTCATACTTTCGTATTTGAATCCCAAACTTGGCACACAAGTAGTTTAAGTATGGACTTTCCCTTGAAATTTCGTATTAATTGGACGTGTGGTTTGGGAAATATGATTTTTGGAAGATTTCCTAAAGTGAAGAGGATTTATTTAAATGTCACATATTAATTCGATTTAGTAAAGGATTTTGAGCGCGCAAGGTGAGCCATTGATCTGGCATCCGACGGCGCATAAAGATTGCGCAAATCCAGTTCCAGTCGGACTAGAGGAAGATGACGACCGACTTTTGACTTTGATTTTGGCGAAGCACAATACATGTGCGCGAAAGGAAACACCACAGTTGGGTTCAGGTGGTGATTCCGGACCTAAACGGCCTAGGTTTTGTAGCCGTTTTAGGAAACTCCCAAATCCCATTGGTACTAGGCTTGGCGGCGAGGTTGGAGAGTCAACCCTAGACCCCCAAACCTATATATAATACCCTCCTTGGCTTCGGCCTTGCATCTCGGATGCGAACGACACGTTTTGGCCCCTGTTTTTCCCCCCACTTCCCCAATTTCTAGTACTCCGACGAGGTTCCGCCGCAGCGTTGTCGCTGCTTGCACATAGGAACGAAGAAGAAAAGAAAGGGGGAAAAGACTTCGCTACCCCCGGCTCCATCGAAGTTGCGGAGGGGTTGGATAGTCTTTCCACCCAGCAACCGAGCGTGCGGCTCGCGTGCACCTGCGGACGTGTGGCGAGCGATGATTGGCGGAGGTGGACAGTATGGAAAGGAAATAAAAGACGCCAAATATGACGTGGCGCTCTGCGATTGGCCAAGAGGTAATTATCCGCGAAATCTGTATCTAACAATTGGTAACTCCGATAAAGTCATGTTATATATGAATTTTGATCAGAAAAATGTGTAGTCCAATAAAAATATGATCAGGATCAAAATATGCTCCGGGTTTGAAAAGAGTATGAAGTTATCATCTTTAATGGTTTAATTTATAAAAAACCCTAAGAATTGATGATAATTGGATCTAATGATGTTCTTTAAACGTTTTGAGCAAACATTAACATGTTGTTAGTAAAAGGAATAATTAGATTTAAAAAGATGATCTTTATGCATAATTGGCTTAATTTAGCATTCCATGTACATGAATATGCATAAATGGGCTTAGAAACCCTAATTTAGGTGATGATGACCTTCAATGGTTTTAATTGTGCGAATCCATGAATAAGACAAAGATATGTTGTCACAAAGCCAATTTAAGTATAAAAGATCCTCAATGTGGATAATTTGAGTAATTAGGATTTTTATGAGTAGAAAAGCTATTTTAGGGTTTGTTGACCTAAAAAGGATAAAGTTTGAGAAATTGATCTAAGAAACCCTAATGAATCCTAATGAGACTTAGAAATCCTAGAAAGGTATCCCAAGTCAATAAAGAGTTGTTTGGGATGAGATGGTAACAACTAGGTGTTATACATGTTTTCAGGATCAATGTTTGCTTGATTGATTGATTGGACATCTTGTTGGATTTGGATATATTGCTTCTTTGAGATCTCCAAGACAGGTATGTGGTTATGCTTATGGTTAAACCGCTTTAGTTTCACGGTGATTTCTGAAGTGTTATCGGTTGCTTAGAAATAATTTCTTGAGTGACTTTTATTTCATGTAACTATAAAGTGACTATGACTATCACCATAAGTATACGTACATGACTAGCTCAGGACCTGGTCCTCCTCTGTAGCTTTGATGATGATGAGATAAATGACCTAGTACATGGTCTACCCGCGAGGTAGGATCATTAGGTTATCATGAGTCGATGTGTTGGTCTACCCTTGGGTAGGACCATACGACTCCACGACCCTATGTATTGATCTACCTGTAAGGTAGGATCATGGGGGTTAGTTGAGATCTACCATATGAGAGGTAGTATCCATGTCCACTGCAGGGACAGCACAGAGGCTAGGGTATGTAAGGATTGAGTAGTTATGTTTAAAACGTAAAGTTTGTTTTGTTAAATCATAATTGCTTGCAATATGTTCTAACAATTAAATGCAAGATTTTTGGTTCCCCAACATACCTGTATAATTAATTATACTGACCGGCTTTTGTTTGTCGGCGTTTTAGGTTTATCAGAAAATGGATATTCCTCTAAAGTGACATTGATGGAATAAAGCTTAATAAAGAATTGGAGGATTGTAGAAGATAGATCTTTTGGGGTGAAATCCCTCAATTCCTATATTTTGCAAGGTAAGTGAAAAGAATTTTTTTAAAATTTTAGTTGTTGTTGATTAATTATTGTTGATTATTTGCAAAACCACTGATTCTGTTTTGGGATAACGCCTCTGACCTCTTGGTCTCCCTTAATTGGGGGTTACCGGGAAGCGGGGTTGTTACTCTAGAAGTTGGCAACGAGATTGCTTATTATTGGATGATCGAAAAGAATACAATGGTCTCTCTTTTATAAGACAGGAGAGTGTACAATATTTAGAGATGAGCAATATGGGATGAAGAGAAGAAGAGAATAAAGAGAAATAAGCAAATACACTAAGTAAAGAAAAGCACTAAAGTGTATATACTAATACTCCCCCTCAAGCTGGAGCGTAGATGTCAATCATGCCCAGCTTGGATGTCATAGCAGTGAATCTCATCTTCGGAAGAATCTTGGTGAAGATGCCAGCCACGTGATCAGAAGTATGTATGTAGGGAGTAGATATCTGCCCATGATAAGACAGCTTCGCGAACAAAATGACAGTCAACCTCAACATCTTTTGTTCGCTCATGAAAAGTAGGATTATTGGCAATAAAAGTGGCAGCTTTGTTGTCACAGTACATCGGAATAGGAGAAGAGTCAGAAATGCCAAAATCCTTCAGTAGGCTCTGAATCCATAAGAGCTCACAAGTAGCATGTGCCATGGCGCGATATTCTGCTTCAGCACTTGAGCGAGCAACCACAGTTTGTTTCTTGCTTCGCCAAGTAACAAGATTTCCTCCTACAAAGGTACAGTAGCCAGAGGTGGAGCGTCGATCAATTTTACTCCCGGCATAGTCAGAGTCAGAATATCCAACAAGCTTACAGTGACCATGTTTTTTATATAGCAAGCCTTTCCCAGGAGCACTCTTCAGATATTTGAGAATGTGGCAAGCGACATCCCAGTGACATTGACGGGGTTTATCCAGATATCTACTAACAAGCCCAACAGCAGAAGTAATATCAGCACGAGTAACAGTAAGATAAATGAGCTTGCCAACCATGCGGCGATACTGATGATGATCAGGATAGGCAGGAGAGTTCTCATCGTCCCAGTTAGTATTTGGATCCAGAGGAGTACTAGCAAGTTTAGCACCAAGAAGTCCTGTGTCAGAAAGAAGATCCAGAACATATTTACGTTGAGACAAGCCTAAACCAGAAGCAGATTTAGAGACTTCAATCCTAAGAAAGTAACGCAAAGTCCCAAGGTCTTTAGTGACTAAGTGTTTCTCCAGATAACACTTAGTAGCCTGAATAACGTCAAGATCACTCCCTGACAGAATAATGTCATCAACATATACAATCAGAATAACAAGGCCAGCAGTAGTGTTTTTAATGAAGACAGAATGATCGGACTGGGAGCGTCGAAAAAGAAACTTTTGAAGAATGGTACTTAGTTTATCACACCAAGCACGGGGACTCTATTTTAAACCATAGATAGCTTTCCGCAACCTGTAGACTTTGGAGGACTCCCCCTGAAGCACAAATCCTGGAGGTTTTTGCATATAGACCTCCTCATGTAAATCCCCATACAGAAACGCATTTTTCACATCCAGCTGGTACAAGGGCGAATCAGAATTAATAGCAACAGAAATAAGAATGCGTACGGAATTCAACCGAGCCACCGGTGAAAAAGTCTCAAAGTAGTCAACCCCATAAGTCTGCGTGTAGCCCTTAGCAACAAGTCTAGCCTTGAGGCGCTCAACCGTGCCATCCTGTTGATATTTAACAGTAAACACCCAACCACAGCCAACTGGAGAACAATCTGTAGGAGGATCGACTAACTGCCAAGTATTGCGATCAGTAAGAGCTTGCATTTCCGCTTCCATGGCCTGACGCCAAGCTGGATGTTTAAGAGCCTGAGAAGCATTTTCAGGAACAGAGACAACAGAAAGAGTAGCAGTAAAATTTGCAAAATTAGTTCCCAAATGATCAGAAGTACAGAAATTGCCAATAGGATGTTTAGTACAAGCTCTAGTTCCTTTCCTCAAACTGATAGGAACATCTAAGTCAGAGTATACCTGTGGTGGTGTTTGATCTGGTACGGAGGACAAGGACTCTGGAGGGGCCATAGAGAGAGTTGTTGTCTTCTGTCTTCGTTGATAAACTTTCAGAGGACTTTCAGCAGGAGGAGCAGTATCATCAGTATCATCAATCATAGGTAGAGGTGTCTCCATTAATAAATCCGATGTAAGGGCAGACCCGGGAGAGGAGTAGAAAGGCATGTGCTCAAAGAAAACAACATCAGCAGATACAAACCATTTCTTTGACACGGGATCATAACAGCGGTACCCTTTCTGAGTGTGAGAGTACCCTAAAAAGACACTTTGTTGCTCTAGGATCAAGTTTGGTGAGACCAGGACGAAGATTTTTGACAAAACAGGTGCCCCAAAGATACGAGGAACAGAAAAGAGGGGCACATCCGGGTACAGGATTTGATAAGGGACTTGATTCCCAAGCACAGAGGACGGCATGCGGTTAATAAGGTAACATGCAGTGGAAACAGCTTCAGGCCAAAAACATTGTGCGACATGGTAATGAAACAGTAAAGTGCAAGCAACTTCAAGGAGGTGTCAATTTTTGCGTTCGGCGACTCCATTTTGCTGTGGAGTGTAGGCACAAGAAGTTTGGTGTATGGTACCCTGTTTGCGACAAAAGTTGCTGATCGAGGCTTGCACGAATTCAAGGGCATTATCAGTGCGAAAAATTTTGATAGGTTTGGCAAACTGGGTACAGATCTCAGCAAAATAAGCAGTAATGGTATCAAGTATAGTAGATCTGTCCTTGAGCAAGAAAATCCAGGTAGTTCTAGAAAAATCATCAATAAAACTCAAAAGTAGCGAAATCCAGAAATACTGGACACAGAACAAGGACCCCAAACATCAGCATGAATAATATTAAAGGGCTGCTTTGAACTAATGCACGATTTCTTAGAAAAAGATGCTCGTGTCTGTTTTCCCAATTGGCAAGTCTCACAATGAAAAACAGAATCCAAAACATCAGGAAGTAAATTATTCAATTTTGCTGTAGAAGGATGTCCCACACGGTAGTGCCACTGGATGTCTGTCACAGAGGATGTCAGATATGCTGCGGTCTTTGGAACGTCCAAGTAATATAGCCCATCTGGTCCCTCATGGCCCGAACCAATCGTCGTCCTCATGTGCAGATCCTGAAACACAACACCATCCGGGTCAAAGGTAATAGAGCAACGAAGACTTTTTACAGTTCTATTGACAGATAACAGATTTATAGAAAATTTCGGAACATAAAGAGTAGACCGCAGAGGCAGGCAACCAGGAGTGCAGATATCACCAATGCCAGTAACAGGTGTCTTAGACCCATCAGCCAGTGTAACAGGAGGTATAATAGAAGTATTATGTAAGTTAGAAAATAACGCAGGATTTCCAGAGATATGGGATGACACACCCGAATCAATCACCCATGAATTTTTACCAGACTGGGTCAGAAGTGCAGCACTCCCGTCAGTAGAGGCTTCAGCAGAAGAAGCAAGACGAGCCTGAAGAAGTTTCTCGAACTCCGACCGGATCCGATCAGCAGAAGGAGCGGCAGAGGTATGGGTAGTCTCAGGTTGATCTGTAGTGACTTGGTTTGCCCAGGCTGGCTTGCCATGCTTGATCCAACAGCGATCTTCATTGTGATTCGTGCGCTTGCAGAAAGTACAGAAGCATGGTTCAGTAGTCTCAGTACCAGAGCCACGTCCAGGTACAAAGGAGCGCCCGCGACCACGGCCCCGTCCTCGACCGCGGCCACGAGAGGAGTCACCTGTGCGAACAGCAAGGGCCGCTCCATCAGAAGTGTCAGGCAAAGACTGAGATACATAAGGTAGACATTGAACACGTTTCAAAACATCTCGCAGTGTAGGAAGAGGATCACTCGAGAGAATCTGATCAACAACTCCGGCGAAGGAGGAGGGTAGACCAATGAGGAACTGGACAAGCTGAAGTTCGTTCCGTTGACGCTGGATTTCAGTGATGTCGGCAGAAAGCGGATGGTACACCTGAAATTCATCCCAGAAAGCACAACAGTTGTTGTAGTAGTCCTCGATAGAATCAATAGTAGAAAACTCTTGCTTGGCCAGCTGATTGAAGATCTCAAACACCTTCTTTGGATTTTGCTGGTGAGAGTATACGTGGGAGAGTTGGTCCCACATATCCTTTGCAGTCTTCAGACGAAGGAGAGACTAGCTGATCTTCGGTTCGACCCTGTTGACCATCCAGGTCATAAGACCATAGTCCTCCTTGGACTAGAGATCATAGGCCTGCTTGGTCTTGTCATCAGCATCAGCAGTGGGAGCGTCCGGTCCCTTGGTCGATAGATGAGAATAGTGCCCTTGTGCTTTAACATAGATTTCAAAGGAAGCTGCCCAGAGGTGATAGTTGGAGCCATCCAACTTCACAGTAGTAACACACAGAGTACGCGGAAGATCCGGAGTCGCCATCAGAAGGTGCAGTCAGGGGCAGAAGCACAGGCGCAGAGAGCAGTAATAGTCAGCAGTTAGAGGCAGAAGTCCAACACAAGTACTAGTAGTAGAAGGTAGAAGATCCACGCATGGATCTTAGAAAAACCCACGTAGGGGCAGTAGATGAAAAGAAAAACCTACGCCAACATGGAGGATCAGTCACTCCACCATGAGGCGCAGGCAAACAGAGAGGATGAAGCTCGTTACTCCGTCAACGTGCCAGAATTGGAAAGTTACCGAAGCTGTCCGGAGATTTCGGAAAGAGAAACATAGCTAGACAGAGGGGCCTGTGTTGGATTAGGCCACAAGGATGGGAGAAGGGAAGGAGGTTGGTGGAGAGATTGGATGGGAGGGCGGCGGTACTGTAGCAATACTGTAGCGACGGAAAAAAAAGAGGTGGGGGTGGCGGCGGCTAGGGTTGGTGGAGAAGATAGCGGCTAGGGTTGGGGTGAGAGAGGGATTCGGTTTAAGGTGGATCGGCCCGCTCTGATACCATCTAGAAGTTGGCAACGAGATTGCTTATTATTGGATGATCTAAAAAGAATACAATGGTCTCTCTTTTATAAGACAAGAGAGTGTACAATATTTAGAGATGAGCAATATGGGATAAAGAGAAGAAGAGAATAAAGATAAATAAGCAAATACACTAAGTAAAGAAAAGCAGTAAAGTGTATATACTAATAGTTAAATTTGGTATCAGAGCCGTGGTTTTCCATTTAATCTCTAATAATTATTAAATTTGACAAACTCTTTAGAGCCCAAGGGAGTTATTAGAGGATTTTCCAATGATGGAGGTGTCTGGAAAAGGATCACGATCCGGGCTCTGGCAAGATTTTCCTCCGCCCCGCTAGTCGGTCTACGAGGACTCCCGGATTCTGTGTGACTGTCTGGCGAAAATCAGATGATTTGACTCGAAATAAGATACATCTAGGTCTTCTCTCATCTGTCTTCGTCCTTTCTCAACCCCGTTCATTGTATAACTTTATGAGATTAGGGTTTTTCTCTCTCTCCACCACCCTCTTGAGTTTTGGGATTAAGAATGATAAAGATTAAGGAATCCTCCACCAAATAATAAAAAGTATGTAAGAAAGATGTCATGAGTATGAGTTTTGATAATTAGAAACTCAGACTGAGTTTAGTTACATGTTTAGGTTGCATGGCCTATGTTGTTGTGCTCTTGGTTACCCCTCAGGAGAACGATGAGGTTAAACCATCTTGTAGGAAGAGGAGAGAGTTAGCCTTGGAGGAAGAAGCCTCCAGGAAGAGGAAGAGACATGATGCATCCTTTAAGGACGATTATAACCAAAGCCCTAAGCGGTGGATAGAGAAAGAGAAGACACGATGAGTTGGATATCATAGTTGACCATGTATGCACGTACGTGGGTTAGACATGCATGTTGTACAGAGGTTTTGAGTATCCATAAGAAGCATGAACTATGTGTAGTTGTTTGACCCTAGTGCCTTGTGGCGACCCGACCTTGGGTGGGTCGTACCTGTTAGGGGTGAGGGATAGCTCCCTCATTGAGAAGGATAGTGATGACCATATAGGAACCCTAACGGGCATATATGAGAAGAAAGAGGTATGCACCTACATAGAAGAGAGTGGCATTAAGGCTGGCATCAAGTTTTAGACCTAAGCCAGAAGGGTTATGCTTGATAGTTTATGAGATGAGCATGTAAAGCTTTGGATGATCTTGGCTGGACATAGGTCTTGATAGTATGTTTCACCCAAGTAAGGATAAACGGGTATCCTTAAGAGCTTGACCCACCTTCTAGGAGAGAACCTCCAATGGAAGGACCAGTTGTAGGGTTAGCTCTAGAGAAAGGGCGAGACCCGATGAAGGAGGTTGGAGACCTTGACTCTAAGACTTGAGGAATCATGAGAAGTTGGGTACAGTATGACTTGGGTTAGACAACCTTGACTAAATAGATGTGGTTGCCTCATGCATGATCCTTGGAGGCTTTTTGTACCTTGGATGTTTTTAGAGGAACAAAACCCTAGAAAGGGGATAGAAGGAACGTACATGCGATATGAGTACCTACCTTTTAGGAGCATGAAGAAGAGTTTCTTAGACCCTGAAAAAGTATGGTAACAAGTTGTGAGGCATCGTACCCAGTTGACTCTAAAAGGTTATACATGTGGAAGAGTGTTGTGATGGGTATGCTCTACCTAGCATAGGTTCGGTTCATGGTAGAACGACTGAGCATGCAGTTAGATTGATGATGCATATGAAGTGAACCTGGGGTTCCTGGACCAAAGAGGGGAAGTACTAGTACCCAGTGCACATGATGCTTACAAGGCTGATTTAGTTCATAGTATTTGAATATGTCACCCCCCTCATGTTTTAGTGGAAAAGGAAACCCCACATGAACAAAGATATATGTTTGATGAACCACTGTCATAGATTGGTGAGACATACATGTATGATATTGGTTCGACCTTGAGGAATGATGGATATGTATGACATACCAAGGAACTTAGCATGGTTTAGTAGGTTGTCTTCTTGCTAGATACATGCATAAGTAAAATGTTAGGAGATAAGCATATACATGATGATGTAAACCTTGGAGGTACGAACATTTTATGACCTTTGTTACTATCAAGTGATACTTTTATCCCATCCTGGGAAGGGACCTTTCCGTAGGGTGAGTACCAGCTTTTGGTTTAGGTTCGTGATAACCTAAAGAGGTCACTTATAAGAGCTTGATGAGCTAAGTGTTAGAGCACATCGTGTGAGCATGAATCTTGGACCCATATGTGACCATCTCTAAGGGGCATGAGGATTTGCTGCCATAGAGGTAACTTGTATGGGGTCAGACCAAGATAGGTAGGTTGTCATAATTCCCATGAAGGAATATAAGTTTTACCACGAGTGCCCAGAGAGATGATGAAGATCCGGGTGAGGATTTAGGTATGAGATGTGATATGATGGAATCCTAAGTCAATACTAAGGTCAGGAAGGGATAAGACCGATGGGAGTGGGAGTTATTTGTTCCCTAAATGCACAAGACCATAGGGTCGGGAGGTAACAGCTACCTTTGCCCGAGGCTCATGGGTTATGAGGCTGGCCACCTTCATGAGTTCATGGGGCCTAAGGGGTAAATGTGAGAGGCACTCCCTAGATGCATAAGGGTCAGATCACCCCAAAAGTGTCGGCACCCTAAAGACCTTGAGGTAATGACTAAGGATTGTACATAAAAGAGAGATGTTTAAGACCCAAGAGTGTTTGGGAACAACCCTTTCATGGACGTAAACATAGATTGGAGAGGTTTATGATGTAGAGATGAGATGTATGTTTCAACTTAGTTTGGAAAGTGTAATGGCGTTGTGTGATGCACCATCTCTACTCTTGGAACAGGATGAACTATGTATTTGGACTGCAGCCAAATGCTTATTTCATCTTGTTATGGGTGTGAGAGACTGGGCAAAATGCATGCCATATATTAAGGATGGAAGTGATATGAGTTGAAACCCTTCTACGATGATTGAGGATAGAGGAAGTACCACACCTTATGAGAGTACGTTGGAAAGACGGTTTGAAAACATAAGGAGAACAAAGGTGATATGAAGAACGTACCTTCCTGGAAGTAGTTGGAATCTATGAGTCAGTTAGAACTAAACCTGAGATGATGAGCTCAAAGTTTTCTTGACTCAGTTAGAACTAAACCCGAGATGAGGATGATGAGTGAAGTATATGAGGGCTTATGTCTTCACCATCACCTAGCATGTAAGGATGCTTATGTGGTAACAAGATGTTCTCAGCAGAATACAACTCAAGTGTACATCTGTCTTGCATAGCCAGTAGAGAGACTGGAAAAGGTTGTTAGGTGAACCCTACGATCGTTAGAAGATGAGACTTATGTGGATTACACTCAGATATAACCTGACCCGTTGGTCAAATTAGTGATTACTCAATTAACCAGCCCATAGCTTGATGAGATAAAAGGATAGTTGTGAGAACCTCAGGTACACTTCTCAAGAAAAGAAGGTGGTGAAATCCGCTACTAGAGTGTTTTAGGGTTTCTGAGGAGTCACCCTTGAGGAATCATGTCATGCCAGAAGCTCATGATTTTAAGTTCACCGTACACTGTGGTATTACCAAGATAGTTAAGGTTTGTATGTGGTCCTTGAGGACCTGGGATGAAGAAGGATATAGTGTTACATGTGCCCAGTTGTCGTACATGCCAGAGGGTGAAGGCCGAACACCAGTAACCCAGTGAGTTGCTACAGATAACGAGATGTCCCTGAGAGGGAATGGGAGTGGATCACCATGGACAGTGTGGTGGGCCTCCTCTGGACCAAGAGAGGTCATGATGCAATATGGGTTATGATAGATCGCCTTACCTTGCCTAATAGAGAGCACGGTCAGTATGACAGTTTTGGTTGAACTATATATATGAGAGAGAGATAATTCAACTACACCGTGATCCGAGTTCAATATCTTGAGCATGACCTCAAGTTCACTTCCATGTTGTGGGAGTAGGTGTAAGAAGAATTTGATGCTAGATTGAAGTTGACTACAGAATATCACCCCTGACTGGTGGACAGTCAAGAGAGTATGAGCCAGACTCTAGAAGGTCTGATGAGAGCAGGTGTGCTCGTTCAGGGTGATACATGGGAGCAGTTCCTGCCCCTAGCAGAGTTTGCTCGTTATGATAGCCACCATAGTCAGTAATCGGGATGTATGAAGCTCTGTAAGGGAGGATGTGTCGGTCACCACTTCACTTGGATGAGGTCGGTTAGAGGACCTTGTGAAGGTCAGAGAGACCACAGTGTATGCAGATGAAGATGCTTTGATCAGCAATGGCTGAGAAATCCCAGGAACGCCATGAGTTGTGAGCTGATGCAAAGCAGACTGACATGCAGTTCACTATGGGTAAACATGTGTTATGAAAAACCCGAGCCCTCTGAGCTATAGCTGAGAAAGCTGAGTCCCCGATACATGGGTCCATTTGAGATGGATTGGTGGAGTTGTTTATGTTTAGCCTTACCCCTCAGGATAATATGATATACGATGTGTTCCATGTGTCCGATCTAGAGCCTTATGTGAGGTATGCTGAGCAGTGAACCTAGTGAGCTCCCAAGGGAGGCTAAAATGTCCGGAGTCACCCGTGAGGATTCCAGATACCAAGGTGAAAGAACTCAGATGTAAGGATATAAGATGATGAAGGTTCTTTGGAAGCACCATGTAAAGGATGAAGCCACATGGGAGCCAATGATGGACATGGAAAAGTCTTATCCTGAATTGTTTGTATGTTTTGTGGAATTTTGGGGGCAAAATTCTTATAAGAGGGGAAGGATGTTACAACCCTAATTTTTGGGTTCATATGGTGGGAAATGCAATTTTCCCAATAAATGTATGATTATGGGAATTGTATGAATTATATGTATTGAATGGATTTCCTTGCAATATTTCCTTTGTGCATGTGATTTCGTGGACCCTAGTATGTTATCAAGTCCAAGATGATAAAAAGAGAAATAAAATTGAAGGAAAACAAATAATGCATAAATAAGAAAAGAAATTGAGAAAATAATGAAAGTATGAGAAATATGTGGAAAGATGTGTGATTGACTCATCATGGATGAGATTTTGAATCCACAAGGTTTCTATTGGTAAAAAGAATCCAAAC
The DNA here is from genome assembly GCA_963693085.1 of Alisma plantago-aquatica. Lineage (NCBI taxonomy): Eukaryota > Viridiplantae > Streptophyta > Magnoliopsida > Alismatales > Alismataceae > Alisma > Alisma plantago-aquatica. Next base: position 1,287,335,657 of record OY856411.1, read on the forward strand.
AACAAATATAAAAGAATAAGAGAGAAAATATGTATAAAATATGCCTTGATAAGTGATAACTTGCATGCGAAGAAAAGACACTCATACTTTCGTATTTTAATCCCAAACTTGGCACACAAGTAGTTTAAGTCAATATGGACTTTTCCTTAAAATTTGGTATTAATTGGACGTGTGGTTTGGGAAATATGATTTTTGGAAGATTTCCTAAAGTGAAGACGATTTATTTAAATGTCACATATTAATTCGATTTAGTAAAGGATTTTGAGCGCGCAAGGTGAGCCATTGATCTGGCATCCGACAGTGCATAAAGATCGCGCAGATCCAGTTCCAGTCGGACTAGAGGAAGATGACGACCGACTTTTGACTTTGATTTTGGCAAAGCACAATACATGTGCGCGAAAGGAAACACCACAGTTGGGTTCAGGAGGTGATTCCGGACCTAAACGACCTAGGTTTCGCTAGGTTTTGTAGCCGTTTTAGGAAACGCCCAAATCCCATTGGGACTAGGCTTGGCGATGAGGTTGGGGAGTCAACCCTAGACCCCCAAACCTATATATAATACCCTCATTGGCTTTGGCCTTGCATCTCGGATGTGAACGACAGGTTTTGGCCCCTGTTTTTCCCCCCACTTTCCTTCTAGTACTCCGGCGAGGTTCCGCCGCATCGCTGTTGCTACTCACGTACAGGAACAAAGAAGAAAAGAAAGGGGGAAAAGACTTCGCTACCCCCGGCTCCAGTGGAGGTGCGGAGGGGCTGGATAGTCTTTCCACCCGGCGACCGAGCGCGCGGCTCGCGTGCACCTACGGACGCGTGGCGAGCGATGATTGGCAGAGGCGGACAGTATGGAAAGGAAAAAAGACGCCAAATATGACGTGGCTCTCTGCGATTAGCCAAGAGGTAATTATCTCACGAAATTCGTATCTAATAATTGGTAACTCCGATAAAGTCATGTTATATATGAATTTTTATCAGAAAAATGTGTAGAGTCCGATAAAAATATGATCAGGATCAAAATATGCTCCGGGTTTGAAAAGAGTATAGAGTTATCATCTTTAATGGTTTAATTTATGAAAAACCCTAAGAATTTATTATAATTGGATCTAATGATGTTAGTCAACGCTCGCTTCACTCTCTCTCTAGGGTTTCGGTCCCCCTTCTCTCTAGTCACCCCCGGCGGCTGCCGCTGGGGGGAGGGGCGCTTCTTCGGCGTTTCCTCCCCCTGGCCTTCAACAAATGCAGTGCGGTTGCTGTGATGGGGAGCAAAGGGGCGTTTCTCTGGAGACGAGAGCTGGTCGGGGTTGCTGGCGCCTAATCGGAAGTCTGGGGTGAAGAGGTGTGATGCCCCGCGAGAGTTGGGATCTGGGCCAGAGTTGGCGATTCGACCTGTCGAACTCTGCTCCGTTCAAGTGTAACGGGTGGAGAGAGGCCGCTCTCAGTTGATCCGAGATCGTGTGCTGCTCTACCGCGCTAGGGTCGGGATGGGGCTCCTCTCTTCTTCGTAGGTGGATCGTGTGCTGCTCTACCGCGCTAGGGTCGGGATGGGGCTCCTCTCTTCTTCGTAGGTGGAGTAAGGGGGTTCCCCGATTTCCCTCTCTAAGCCTGTCCCCTTCTTCCTGAGCTAGGCTCTGGCTTCATCCACAGCAACGGCGGCGCTGCGACTTCAGCTTCACTATGTTGTCAGCGGCGCACCCTTCTTGGCGGTGCGGGAAGCTGGCCTTGGGGCCCCCAGATGGTTGTTCGAGTTTCCTCAGTCCGCGGCGGTTTAGCTGGAGACGTTGATTGGGTCCCCCAATCGCCTTCTGCCCTTTGCTCTGTCTCAGGGCGAAGGTGATCGGGCCCTTACACTCATCCGCTCCTTTGTTCTGTCGGAAGATGGCCTATGGCCACAGCGTGGTGGTCTACCTCGCGACACAGCAAGCTGACGAGTGGTGGTGGACGCCTGCTAGCTGCTGCTCACCGGCGTCCACGACAGTGAAATCCTTGCCTGCGGGAGCTCTGCTAGTTCGCTGGCGCAGTGGTTCTCTACGGCCAGTTGATCCCAGGAGCTGCTCTGCAGGCGTGGCTGTTGTCTGTTGCTGTGAGGGTGGCGCCCTCAAGGTGTTCGACAATTGTACTCCGGGTATGCTCCTAATCAAGACTACAGCAAGGTGTTGCTGGGGTCGCTTCCTATGTCCCCCTTCCTTGCTGTGTGTAGGAACACCCCTGGGGTGTTTTTGGTTGTTGTTCCTATTGCAGGACATCAACAGATTGGTGCCCGGTTCGGATGCTAGTTGAACCCCAAATTGTTGGCATAGGACCACACATTGTGGGTGCTTCCATTAGACAGCTGGCACCGTGCCAACAAGGAAAGGTTGTTTCGAACATCTTAGCCTTGCACTTCTCTGTTGATAGATCGTGATGGGTCTGGCGATTTGGGAAGATCTGAAGCTAGTGATGTTGTTCCAGGCAGGGCTTGCTGGTGGTTGTTTGTTGCAATCTGTAGTTACTATTTGTGGGTGGGCTTATTGTATGTATCTACATGTTGTAATTAATCGCTCTCCTGGTAGGAATGTCTGGTTTTAGTCTTGTTAGTTTGATGTTCTTCTCGGTTCCTGTTATCTTTAGGTTTAGTGTAATACCCCCTGCGTGGGGTATATGTTCCGTGGTCGAGCTCTTTAGCTCCTGTTCATGTAAGGGGGTACTCAGTGCCCAAAGTTTTGGATTATAGTAACACGCGTTTTGACTGACCAAAAAATAAAATTTAACCTGTTGTTAGTAAAAGAAAGAATTAGATCTAAAAAGATGATCTTTATGCATAATTGGCTTAATTTAGCGTTCCATGTACATGAATATGCATAAATGGGCTTAGAAACCCTAATTTAGGTGATGATGACTTTTAATGGTTTTAATTGTGCGAATCCATGAATAAGACAAAGATATGTTGTCACAAAGCCAATTTGAGTATAAAAGATCCTCAATGTGGATAATTTGAGTAATTAGGATTTTTATGAGTAGAAAAGCTATTTTAGGGTTTGTTGACCTAAAAAGGATAAAGTTTGAGAAATTGATCTAAGAAACCCTAATGAATCTTAATGAGACTTAAAAATCCTAGAAAGGTATCCCAAGTCAATAAAGAGTTGTTTGGGATGAGATGGTAACAACTAGGTGTAATACATGTTTTCAGGATCAATGTTTGCTTGATTGATTGATTGGCTTGCTTGATTGGACATCTTGTTGGATTTAGATATATTGCTTCTTTGAGATCTCCAAGACAGGTATGGTTACGCTTATGGTTAAACCGTTTTAGTTTCACGGTGATTTCCGAAGTGTTATCGGTTGCTTAGAAATAATTGCTTGAGTGACTTTTATTTCATGCAACTATAAAGTGACTATGACTATCACCATAAGTATACGTACATGACTAGCTCAGATCCTGGTCCTCCTCTGTAGCTTTGATGATGATGAGATAGATGACCTAGTACATGGTCTACCCGCGAGGTAGGATCATCAGGTTATCATGAGTCGATGTGTTGGTCTACCCTTGGGTAGGACCATACGACTCCACGACCCTATGTATTGATCTACCTGTAAGGTAGGATCATGGGGGTTAGTTGAGATCTACCATATGAGAGGTAGTATCCATGTCCACTGCAGGGACAGCACAGAGGCTAGGGTATGTAAGGATTGAGTAGTTATGTTTAAAACGTAAAGTTTGTTTTGTTAAATCATAATTGCTTGCAATATGTTCTGACAATTAAATGCAAGATTTTTGGTTCCCCAACATACCAGTATAATTCATTATACTTACCGGTTTTTGTTTGTCGGCGTTTTAGGTTTATCAGAAAATGGATATTCCTTTAAAGTGACATTGATGGAATAAAGCTTAATAAAGAATTGGAGGATTGTAGATAGATAGATCTTTTGGGATAAAATCCCTCAATTCCTATATTTTGCGAGAGAAAAGATTTTTTTAAAAGCTTAGTTGTTGTAGAATTTATTAATTATTGTTGATTATTTGCAAAACCACTGATCCTGTTTTGGGATAACGCCTCTGAACTCTTGGTCCCTCTTAATTGGGGGTTACCGGGAAGCGGGGTTGTTACACCTTCAGAGGCACGGAGGGCGCCACATCCGGAGAGGACAAGTCTTCCTCAATCGTCACAGGTAGAGGTGTATCAAGTAACAGATCAGATGTCAAGGTTGAACCTGCTGGAGAATAGTAAGGAGACTCCTCAGAAAATACCACATTAGCACTAACAAAATATTTCTTTGCAGTAGGACCATAGCATTTATAACCTTTCTAAGTCTGAGAATATCCCAAGAACACAGATTTGGTAGACTGAGGGTCTAGTTTAGTCAAACCAAGATGAAGAGTTTTTGACAAAACAGGTGCTACCAAAAATCCGAGGAGGCACATGAAATAGAGGAGCATCGGGATACAGAATTTGATAAGGGATTTGATGTCCAAGAACAGACGAGGGAATGCGATTAATCAGACAGCGGGCAGTGAAGAGAGGGTGATCCACCACAAACTCATCCCAGAGAGCATAACATTGATTATAATAATCCTCCAGAGAATGGGTCGTAGAATACTCCTTGGTCAGTTGTTTGAAGATTTCAAACACCTTCGGATTCTGCTGATTAGAATAAACATGCGAGAGTAGGTCGCACATCGCTTCAGCAGTCTTCAGGCGAAGAAGAGACTGCAAATTTTAGGTTCAAAGTGAAAAACCACAAGAGGGGGGTGAATAGGGTTTTCTGGATATTTCTATAAATAATTCAACTCAAACAACCACAATTGAGATAATAAGGAGACAAGGTGTTTAGAGTGGTTCCAACCTTAGCAAATACTAAGGCAGTCAATCCACTACTCAGTTGCTTACCCAACCGGGATTTTGAAAGTATTTAATTTTATTACCTCGCAAGGATGTTACATAAAATTACAACACTTTCAACACCCTTTGGACAGCCTTCACCTTGAAGTAGTCTCACCAACCTTGAAGCAGCCTTCCTTGAAGTAACTTCAAGCTCCCCCTTGAAGTAGCCTTCCTCTTGAAGTAGCTTCCCGTTGAGACAGCCTTCTTGAAGTAGTCCAAAGACCTCCTTCACCAAGAAGATCAAACCCTCTCCAATCCGCAGCCTCCAACCCTAGGAGTAGCAAGGAGAGTACAAGTAATAAGAAAGAACAAGAAGGGAAACAGAAATTACAATTACCACTTGTAGCACAAGGCTTGATTTCCTATATCAAGCGTTTTGATCTCCTAACCAATGAGTATGGAAGTGTAAGTTTAGTGGGTAGGAGATGCTAGCCTATAGGTCACGAACTTGGAGCAAGTACTAGAGTTGCTCAATTGCTCAAAACAGATTGCCAATTGGAAGTATGTAAGCTCAAGTATTGCACAAGTGTGTTTTGGGTGTCCTAAGGCTTGTCCTATTTATAGGAATGGCCTATGAATGCATAAGGACATTCTAGACACTTTCTAGGAGGTTCTAAGTGCTCAACTAGCCGTTAAGTATCCATTAGTTGCTTTAACAATGGCTAGTTAATTAATTCTGAAAAGTGCCGACAGAGACATTCTCGGTCGAGGAATTGTCGACCGAGATCCCAGTCGGTCGAGGTTTTTGTCGACCGAGAATGACTCTGTTTCAATATTTAAACTAAGTATTGTGTGTATGAGTGTGCAGTTGTGACACTATTGTAGGGGATGACCTATCTAAGTGTTGTGATTGGCTAGGGAAGATCTAAACGCTTGATTTACATGATATCTAAGTACTTGTACTTGTACAAGTTTTTATATTTGATTACAATCATGAAATAACAACAATTCAAACATATAGATCTCCCAAATCTTTGTCATCTACCTTGTTCCTGCAATACTCAAGTAGCACGTTAGATCCACAAGAATGAAATGTTTGTCATCATCAAAACAAAGGGATTATAATAATGTCCAATTTAGCCAACATAAAGTTGTTGACTAGCCAAGTCATGACACCAGAGTCATCCTTCGACCGGAGATCATATATGTTGGCTAAATTGACATTAGCATAATCCCTATGTTTCGATGATGACAAACATTTCATTCTTGTCGATCTAATGTACTACTTGAGTGTTGCAGGAATAAGGTGAATGACAAAGTACTAGGAATCTATATGCTTGAATGATTGTAAATGTCATGAAATGTAATCAATTGTAAACTTGTACAAATATATAATGTACAAGTACTTAGACTTCATGTAAATCAAGCGTTAGATCTTCCCTAGCTAAACACCACATTTAGATAGGTCATTCCCTTCAAATAGTGTCACATATGCACACTCATACACACACTTAATGTCTTTATTTGAAACATTGAAACAGGGTCAATCTCGGTCGACAAACTCCTCGACCGAGACACTCTCGGTCGACAAACTTCTCGACCGAGAATGACCCAAGTAGTCGTTAGACACAGCTGAGAAAGTAGTTGGCAGTTGGAGATGAACGTTGCTAAACACTTGATCCAGAGAGCCTGTCGGTCGACAAAACTTCGACCGAGTAGGTGTCTCGGTCGAAAATTCCTCGACCGAGATGGACTCTGACAGCAACTGCAGAATTAATTAACTAGTCGTTGCTAAAGCAACTAACTTGTACCTAACGGCTAGTTAAGCACTTAGAACCCCCTAGAAAGTGTCTAGAACGTCCTTAAGCACTTGTAGGTCATTCCTATAAATAGGACATGCCTTAGGACACTAAAATATACCTAAGTTACACTTGTGTTATACTTGAGCTTGAATACTCATTGGCAATCTGTTTTGAGCAATAGAGCAATTCCAACATTGGCTATTCATTCCCATTGCTCTAATTTCGTGTCCTATAGGCTAGCATCTCCTTTCCACAGCACTTACACTTCTACACTCATTGCTTAGGAGATCAATACGCTTGATATAGGCAAATCAAGCCTTGTGCTTAAAAGGATAAGTTGTAATTTCTGTTTTCCTTCTTGTTCCTTTTATTCTTTGTATTCTCCTTGCTACTCCTAGGGTTGGAGGCTGCAGATTGGAGAAGGTTTTTCTCAGAGGAGAAGGTGGACTTCAAGCTACTTCAAGAAGGCTATCGCAACGGGAAGCTACTTCAAGAAGGCTATTGCAACGGGAAGCTACTTCAGGAGGAAGGCTGCTTCAAGGTTGGTGCAATTACTTCTAGGTGAAGGCTGCTTCAAGGTTGGTGCGATTACTTCTAGGTGAAGGCTGCTTGAAGGGTTTAGGGAGAGAATTGTAATTTTATGTAAAGTCCTTGCGAGGTAATAAAATTAAATTCTTTCCAAATCCCGGTTGGGTAAGCAACCGGGTAGTGGACTGACAACTTTAGTATTTGCTAAAGTTGGAACCACTCTAAATCCTTGTCCCCTTGTCCAATATTCTTGTGGTTGATTGTTTGACTTAAATAATTGTTAAAATTATTTTAAAAACTCTATTCACCCCCCCTCTAGTGTTTTTCAATTGGTATCAGAGCAGGCTTCAAGGAACCCTAACAAGGTCTTGAAGAATGGGGGACGGGGTGCTCAACAACCTTAACCTTGAAGGGACATTTGTTGCTAGGCTTCCGGTGTTTGATGGAACAAACTACACATATTGGAAGAGAAGGATGCAGTTCTACTTCCAAGGCATCAGTTGGGACTTATGGAGGATGGTGTCAACCCCATACGAGCTTCCTCAAATGCAATATGCAGAGTGGGATGCAAACACGGTAAAATCGGCTCAAATGAATGCAAAGGCTGTAAGTATTCTTTATTGTTCAATTTCAGTAGGAGAATTTAATAGAATATCAAATTGTGAAACAGCCTATGAAATATGGCATAGATTGTCCATAACTTATGAAGGTACAGTTCAAGTTAAGAATTCTAAGATTAGTATGCTTAAACAGAAGTTTGAACACTTTCGTATGGATCCGAATGAATCCATTAGTGAAATGTTTGAAAAATTCTCTTCTATTGTTAATGGTTTGAATGCCTTAGGAAAAACCATTCTTGAAGAAGACCAGGTATCAAAGGTACTTCGATCACTTCCTCCCAAATACAAGCCCAAGGTGACAGCCATTGAAGAAGCTAATGATCTTACTAAACTGAAAATGGAGCAACTCATTGGCAATCTAGAAGCTCATGAGGCAACTTTAGAAGAGGAAGAAAGAAGAGAACGTGAACGTCAACAAGGGAAAAAGAAGGACATTGCATTCAAAGCATCAACCAAGGACACTCATGACACAAGTGAAGATGATAGTGAAGAAGAAACTCTCATTGTAAATGGTAAGCAATATAAAAGTTTTAAAACTAATAAAACTTCTAGTGTTTCTTCTTCCAGGTGCTTTGAATGTGGCAAAAAGGGACACATGAAAGGTGATTGTCCAAAACTCAAGAAAGGGAAGAAATCATCTCACAAAAAGAAAGAAAGAGCATATAAAGCTACATGGGATGATTCAAGTGATGATAGTGATGATGGAAAAGAAGAAGTAGAATGCCTCATTGCTACAACAAATGAAGACGAAGAAGAGGTAAGTCTTTATGATCTACCAAAAGAAGATCTAATTGCTAGTCTTCAAGATACTCATGAGAAATATATTGAGTGCAAGAAGAAACTTAGGAAATCAAATAAAGTAAATGATGATTTAAATGTTAAACTTCTTGCTCTTGTATCCGAAAATGAAAATCTCAAAAAGGAAAATGAAGATTATGATCTTAAGTTAAAATCGGTAGAAGCTAATTGCAATCTTCTTTCCTTAGAAAAGTTAAACTTGCAAACTCAAGTGAATGATCTCCAGAAACAACCTATTCTATGTTCACATTTAGATTATGATGAGGTTGTCAAAGAAAGAAACTCTCTAGTATCTGATTTAGATCAATCAAAGAAAGATACAAACAAGAAGATGGATGATATTGCTAAGTTACAAAGAAATGTAAATGAGTTAAGAGGAAATGACATGCTTGAAAATATTCTGAAAATTTCCTCTAGTTATAATGGAAGAAAAGGATTAGGATATGATCCAAGGAGAAAACCCAAAAGAGTTAAAGCATCCAAGACTAAGATTATGTTTGTACCTAGGAACACAATTCCTAGAAAGAGAAATAAAGTTGACTCTATTAGTTGTCATTATTGCATGCGTCTTGGACATTATTCATTTTCATGCCCATATAAGAAAAGGAATGATGATTTAGCTTGGATTCCTAAAACTTAGTAGCTTAAAATTAACTAGCTGAGATTTGACCTAAACTGATTCTTGATATACAAATGTCATATCTCAACACAATCGAGCTCTAACTTGCATAATCTTATTTTGCTTGGAATAAATTAACAGTTCTGAAAATATTCCAGAAACTTTGTCGGTCGAGAATTTGTCGACCGAGTGAACCTCGGTCGAGAAATTGTCGACCGAGCATGTCACTGATTTCCAGTCTGCTGTAAAATTACTGAATTCTTTTTGAAATTGATCAAATTGCTATCTATTTGTGATTAATGACTGTATATATTTTGGAAATCATCCCTGAAAACTTATATGAGATTAATTTGGTTTGATTAAAACTGAAATTATGCTTAGTTTAATAAAAAGGAAATTTCTATTTTATCATTATTCACATGATTTTTCCTAAAGTATTTTTTGGTATACCCATATAGAAATCATGTGATTACAATCATGGAATTATCATTTTCATCATGATGATGTTGTGTTAGCACGAATAGATAATGATAATTGTATGCATGGATCCTTGATGATACATAGGCAAGCAAAAAAATTCAATGATGATATGTCTCTTAGAATTGCTTGCAACACATAAGATAAAAAAAATTTCTCAATTGGCATCTTTAAACGACTTGAGATATTAATCGTGCTTTCATTTTTAAGAGGATGTTTTTATATTGAGTATCACTAAACATGCTTCAAAATTGATATCTAATCAAGTACTTCAAATATGAGTGCTTAAATTGGAAATCTGAAATTTTTTTTGCCTCTTGGTTGAAATAAAATTTGACCAAGGGGCGCTATGGTCGTAGTCAAGGACGACCTAAAATAAGCTTTGACAAAATGCTTATTTGGACATCATTTTATTGAACTTAACCTTAGTATCTTGATTCAAAATGTGTTCATCATATTGCAAATCACAAAGCTCTAATAAAAGGTCAAAATCTTAAGAATCATTTGTGACCTTAGAATCCCTAAATTATCTTAATTATAAAATTAAGGGGGAGCTCACAAAAACTATTTTTTATTATAAGATCAAGAAACTTACAAAACTTTGCAAACATAAACTCGAAGCTGGTTATGACCTTAGTATTTTTAAGATAAAAATAAACCATGAATGAGATATGTATTCTTAATGGAACTCTCTAAACAAATCTGGGCTTAACATCCCGTGCATTTGGTTAGAAATACTTTTTCATATAATCTACTATAAGCTTAAAAGGATTCTCACATCATTTTCAGGGCTTAACATCCCTTGTAAAATGGATGAGAAATCAATACACAAATGCCATGAACCTAAAAGGAACTCATATCATTTCAAGGCTTAACATCCTTTGCAAATGAGTGAGAAATAAATTGTGGCTAAATTTAACAATAATTGCTTTGCTTTAATTGAATATCTCTTTAAGGGGGAGCATAGCATAAAATTAAGGGGGAGAAATAAAATCTATTATATTGGATATCTTTTTGAAATGACAAAGGGGGAGAAATAATATAAAACATAAAATATGAGTTTCATAATATCTCGGCCAGCATCCACTTGCAAAACAAGAATGGCTACAAAAGGTAATCTTCAGGTATGAAACTCACATGATTTATATTTCCTTATTTTATATTTAGGAAATGTTTGTCATCTTCAAAAAGGGGGAGATTGTTGGCTAAATTGACATTAGCATAATCCCTATGTTTCGATGATGACAAACATTTCATTCTTGTCGATCTAACGTACTACTTGAGTGTTGCAGGAATAAGGTGAATGACAAAGTACTAGGAATCTATATGCTTGAATGATTGTAAATGTCATGAAATGTAATCAATTGTAAACTTGTACAAATATATAATGTACAAGTACTTAGACTTCATGTAAATCAAGCGTTAGATCTTCCCTAGCTAAACACCACATTTAGATAGGTCATTCCCTTCAAATAGTGTCACATATGCACACTCATACACACACTTAATGTCTTTATTTGAAACATTGAAACAGGGTCAATCTCGGTCGACAAACTCCTCGACCGAGACACTCTCGGTCGACAAACTTCTCGACCGAGAATGACCCAAGTAGCCGTTAGACACAGCTGAGAAAGTAGTTGGCAGTTGGAGATGAACGTTGCTAAACACTTGATCCAGAGAGCCTGCCGGTCGACAAAACTTCGACCGAGTAGGTGTCTCGGTCGAAAATTCCTCGACCGAGATGGACTCTGACAGCAACTGCAGAATTAATTAACTAGTCGTTGCTAAAGCAACTAACTTGTACCTAACGGCTAGTTAAGCACTTAGAACCCCCTAGAAAGTGTCTAGAACGTCCTTAAGCACTTGTAGGTCATTCCTATAAATAGGACATGCCTTAGGACACTAAAATATACCTAAGCTACACTTGTGCTATACTTGAGCTTGAATACTCATTGGCAATCTGTTTTGAGCAATAAAGCAATTCCAACATTGGCTATTCATTCCCATTGCTCTAATTTCGTGTCCTATAGGCTAGCATCTCCTTTCCACAGCACTTACACTTCTACACTCATTGGTTAGGAGATCAATACGCTTGATATAGGCAAATCAAGCCTTGTGCTTAAAAGGATAAGTTGTAATTTCTGTTTTCCTTCTTGTTCCTTTTATTCTTTGTATTCTCCTTGCTACTCCTAGGGTTGGAGGCTGCAGATTGGAGAAGGTTCTTCTCAGAGGAGAAGGTGGACTTCAAGCTACTTCAAGAAGGCTATCGCAACGGGAAGCTACTTCAAGAAGGCTATTGCAACGGGAAGCTACTTCAGGAGGAAGGCTGCTTCAAGGTTGGTGCAATTACTTCTAGGTGAAGGCTGCTTCAAGGTTGGTGCGATTACTTCTAGGTGAAGGCTGCTTGAAGGGTTTAGGGAGAGAATTGTAATTTTATGTAAAGTCCTTGCGAGGTAATAAAATTAAATTCTTTCCAAATCCCGGTTGGGTAAGCAACCGGGTAGTGGACTGACAACTTTAGTATTTGCTAAAGTTGGAACCACTCTAAATCCTTGTCCCCTTGTCCAATATTCTTGTGGTTGATTGTTTGACTTAAATAATTGTTAAAATTATTTTAAAAACTCTATTCACCCCCCCTCTAGTGTTTTTCAATATACCTACTTGGTTTTAGCGCCAGCGCCTTCAGCAGGTATAGTCAGTCTTTCGGAGATAAGATGTGAATAATTGCCTTGAGCTTTGACATTGAGCTCGAAGGCCGCAGACCATGTATGAAAGTTGGAGCCATCCAACTTGACAGCAGTGACACAAAGTGTCTGAAATGGATCGGCGGACGCCATCAGAAGTGTATGTCAAAAGATAGTAGGAAGCAGAATAAGACAGGAGGAACCCGATGTAGGGGCAGCACCAGCAAGCAGCAGGTGGTAGCAGCAGAAACCCAACATATGGGCAATAGAAATCCTTGATTTAGCTAACACAACAGAGACTAGTACGAGGGCAGCAAGCAGCAATAGGGGATCTAGAGCATCAGATCCAGAAAACCCGTAGAGGGGCAATAGAGAGTAGAGAAAAATTTACGCCACCATGGAGAGAAAATTACTCAACCATGAGGCGCAGGCAGATAGCAAACATAGAGCGTTTTAAAACGTCAACGTGCTATTTTAGAAAGTTCTCGTAGACGTAGATGAAGAAGAAAGGGAGAAAGGAAGACGGATGTGGAGACTAGATGATGGTGAGAATGGTGGTGGATGAGTGGGAGAAGAAGAGGACAGCAATAGGATGGGAAGGGTGGATTGAGGTGGCGGCAGAGAGGGGTGGTGAGAGTGGGCAGTGGCGGCAGCAAGGTCGGGGGAAGGGACAGCGGCGGCGCTAGGGGGTGGAGGGCAGTAGGGTAGGGTGGGGTAGGGAAGGAAGGACAAAAGGCGGGATGGGGAGAGGTGGAGAAGAGGGAAAAGAAGGAAGGGAGAGAGTGGTGGGGCGGGACGGCTAGGGGAGGAAGGAGGATAGGCGGCGGCGGGAGGGAGGGTTGGAGACGACAGATAGAAGAGAGTGGGTCGGGGTGGCAACTAGGGTTGAGAAAGGGATGGGTGGTGGCTAGGGTTAATGGAGATAGGCTTGGGGTGGATCATAGTGCTTTGATACCATATAGAATAGGAAAAGAGTTTATTATTAGATGATTTAACAAAATACAGAGGACTCTCCTTTATAGGACAAGAGAGTAAGCCTAATATCAGAGATAGGCAATATGGGATAAAAGAAAAGGCTAAAGACAAGTCAAGTCTGAAGCCCATTACAAAAAAAATAACAATAAACACAAAGAAATAAAGCAATACTAACAACGGTATTATTGGAGCAATGCCAATGAAAACCGCCATGAATCATTGTGAGGGGTGCACTACTCATTTACTTGTATATAATTTGGTCAGATGTGTCCTATGCAGTTGGAGTTGTCAACCAATTTATGAGCTCGCTAGAACAAGCTTAGTAGCCAAAGTTATATCACATTTTGATATGTCTGAATCAAAATCAAGACTTGCTATCCTTGTGAAAGTATGTAAAGTGAGGAACTTAAATACATGGGCTCTTGGGCAAGTAATATGATTTATCATACCTATATTTTTGGTTAGTGTGTGCTCCTATGCAGTTATCCAGTTACCTGGGAAAGTAATAAGGAATCTATGTAGCCAAGTAACAGCCAAATACATGGAAAGCAATAAGCAATTATGCAGTACCAAAGCAAAAGTATAAGACTACAGCTTATGTGTGTTGTGAGCTGCAATGGGTGCGATCTATTATATATATTAGCCATTCTCACATTCTATCTTGTGGCAATGACGCATGGTTATCGGGTTATTATTCATACTGATGTTGATTCAATTTTTAAGAGCACACCAAGAATTGTGAGGTGAGAAGGATTGTCATTAAATAACATACCATGACATAAGTAACTAGACCATTCTCAGAATGGAGACTACACTCAAGAAATTTCACCAAGCTATCACCCTAATAATTTATGATTATGAGCTCAAAACTAAGTGAAAGATGCAGGGGGAAAACTATCCCGGGGGGGGGGGGGGGGGGGGGGCTACCGGAGCTCTAGCCCCCCTCCCTCCTAAAATATCTAGATATTTATTTATTTATGTAAAATGAAACTAAATATATATACATATGAATAGTGTTAGGCGGATTGGCGCTATACTCATTACTCTTGGTTGTTGGCTCGGGTTCAAATCATCTTTGCAACATATTTTTATCTCAGACCCACATGTTGTCTAATAAAATTGAATTTATATAAATACTTTGATGTCAAAGCTCTATACAAATATAATAATTGAATGGATTTGCAAACCTTCCCTTGCGATTTTTTGGATCCACCTCCTGCTTAATGGGAGTGTTCAAAGTTGAAAGTAAGTATTTGTGTTCTCTTATTTTCGCAGTGTTGGGAGTCTTGGTCATTTCTACATCGAATATCAATTCAAAGCTCAAAGGAGCTAACTCCACTAGCCACACACCCAGATTTGTGCGTCTCATTATACCTGAACAAGGACATCATTGGTAGTGAATTAGGGTAAGAAAGAACAACTTTGGTGCGAAAGAGGTACATTCATCCTCATTGGTCACTCATATACTTGGCAGCACATCTATCTCATAATCAATCGGCATCCCTCCTCCATCTCCTACATTTTCACCTTTTTCTTGAGCTTTTTTTAACTATGCTTCCTCTGCATGCCCCTGCCAACATCCTCTTATGTTTTGCCGGCATTGAACCAGGTGACCTACTATTTTGTAAGCAGCTCTTCACTCATTATCAATAAGTATTCTTCCTCGAGCACTTATTCATTATGCTTTATCTACTTCCTCCTATCGTCTCCTAATCCTTTTATGCCCCTTGCAACATCTCATCTTTTATGCCTCCACTAAACCAAGTGATCTAGCAAGTTGAATAAATGATATCCGACCTACCATCTTAGTCAATAACTCATAGTCACAACATTTAAAAACTTTTTCAAAAATGTGTATTAACTATTAAGTACAAATTTTCCTTCATTGCGTGTTCACAGTCGTGTATGCCTTATCATTCTCCCACCAGTCTCTCTCTCTCTTTGAGGAGAGACAGCCTGTGGTACACTTGAGTTACTGGTGATGCTATACACTACGCGAGTCATATTTCGCCATGCAACTGTTATTTTGAAATTTCAAACTGTAGATATTCTTAGATATCATATGTATAAACCACATAAAAAATTGAACCCATTTGGACACTTCTAGGTCATACATCTAAAGGGAGCAAAATGATGCACTTAGAAAAACATATGTACATCGGTATTGTTGTCCATGGATGAGTGACATGCAAGCATCCAAATCAGCTCAATTTTGTACGTAGATTATAGTTTTCATAATAATGAAGATTTAGAGTTTTATAAAAAATGGCCATAATATGTAAACCATGAGAATCATTCATGAGATGACAATGTCATCAACATAAACAGCAAGTAAAATGTGATCCTTTGATATCGTGGTCCATTGCCAATCTTTGATGGCAAGTTTCTTTAATATTGTGTTCAATTTATTAAGCCATGTGCGAGGTGAATGTTTCCATTGATAGATCTCCTCAATATACACACACACACATACATATCTGAGTTTTTTTTTTTTTGCAAGAAAACGATACAAAGGAAATCCGTGATAGGCTAGTTGTTTGTCTTTCATAAGAGTCATCTTCTGGACATGTCTGTGATTGAAATTTGTCTCCTGGAATTTTGAGAAACCATTTGGCCAGTTGTCCGCCAATCTATTCGCCTCCCTCTTCACTTTAAGGAAGGTGATTGAGTGAAATCCAGCTCTGATGAGGCTTATTCTTTGCACTATAGACATGTATTTTGGTGGGCAGCGTTGGACATTCTCCAGGAAGTCAACTGACAGTTGTGAGTCAGTGCATACCTCACAATTTCTCCACAGACCTTTATTTGCAGCTTGGATGCCTTTAAGGATTGCAAGGAGCTCACCTTCAAGCGGATCTTGACCATGGTGCTTCACTGACCGCCCTCTACCCAGTTCCCCAAGTCATTCCTCAGAATGAAGCTTGTGCTATGCAGATTAAGAGTGGTGTTGATTGCTGTATCGACACATATTTGTATCGTAGCCGCTTGTGGCACTTTCCCTCCAAATTCTGCCATGGATGTATTCATACTGCTCTGTGCTTGATGATGACTGAATGCCTTTGTGATATCTCTTTCGGTTCTGCGGATATCTCGAACCATATGTCTTGCAGGGATGCTAGCATTATTAAAAATGATCAGATTTCTAGAATTCCATGTTTTCCAGGAGGCGATCAAGAACGTAATGTTCCAGTGGTTCTGGCTAGTTCTTCGATGTCAGTTCCATTTAACCAATCTCTAATGTTCAGGGGACTAAAGAAGTCATCATTGAGTCCTGGGTTGAGGAGAGTCTACATATCTGCGTTTAGATCTATGTCTAACTCATTAATACACACACACATAACATATATCTGCATTTAGATCTATGTTTAACTCATTAACATTAAAAATATTTGCATTTGTGTCTTGTCAATTCAATAGATTGTTTAGTTTTATCCAAATTCGTAATACCAGGGCTGGGCACAAAACCAAACCAAACCAAACCATTAAACTCAACCAAACTAAACTAAACCAACCAGTTCGGTTTGGTTTGGTTCTAGAAAATTTTGAACCATTAAATAATGGTTCGATTTAGTTTGAGGGTGTAGTTTTACCAAACCAAACCGAACATCCCAATAGGGGACGACCATATTTGTTCAATTTATCTCTTTCAACTTGGATACCGTGAGGTGGACCTTGGAAAGTTTTGGAATAAGCAGGAGGAATTTGCAAATCCTCCAAACGTAGAGCTCGTAGAGCTTTATTCAATGCTAGGCATAATGAGTATAAGGGCCTCAAAATAACCTCTTTTCGTCCTATGAACTTTAAGGTGTATAAGTCTCATATTTGACTCTTGTAGTGGAGCGATAGAGACTATATTTAATTTATTAACTTAGTTTAATCTAGGCCGAAAGCAGACCTACGTCATATATATATATATATATATATATATATATATATATATATATATATATATATATATATATATAAACGCATAGTTTTGAAACCCGACCCGGCCCGACCGGTTGAACCTCCATCCGACAAGTTTTGCGGGTCGGGTGGGGCTAAAACCCGATCTTGGCCAAGACCCGGAGTTGACGCGATGACTCGAGCAGTTCAACCGCCGATCCGGTAACCCAGCCCTCAGGTCAAAGACCCGGCCGGGTTTTGTTGGTTTTAACTTTTCTTCCCTAAATGACCATTTGACTTGTTTTAATGTCCTTTCACACAGCCCCAACTATTCCATGCACAAATATATTCACTTATCAAGTATCTTATCACTTGTTTTAAGTATTGTAAGACGATTTATATGCTCCTTTGTGAATAGATACTTGATTTTATATGTTTGTTGTTTCATAATTCATAATCTCATGGTTACATACAGTAGACTGTGCGTATATACTTATATAATTATATATATACACATACATATTATTGTAACATACATGTATATGCATGTATGTATATGGTGTAATGCTGACATCACCAGGTCAACCCAGCGGTTGAACCAGAGACCCGCGACCGGGAAACTTTGTCGGGTCGACCTCCAGGTCGGGTCTGAAAATCTTGTGTCAACGAGTACAACAAATGCTAAATAAATTAAATTACTTTATAAAACTTTAGATTATGTGGTATAAGGCATATTTATTTGAAGTTAGTTTGACACTTTTAATTATAGTTTATATACGTATTCTTATATTATCTATTTCTAAACAGTGATTTTTTAATAGGAAGTTTGTTTATCATGCTGAATGCCTTTATTAAGATGATGCAAAAATGGTTAATTTGTTCATTAAAAGCATAGTACACAGCTTTATTGTTTCTCATATAACAGTTTGAAACTGAACTAAACCAAACCAAACCACAAATCAATAGTTCAGTTTGATTTGGTTTTGGAATAGTTTACAGTTTGGTTTGGTCTGAAAAATTCGCAAACCGATATTATATCTGGTTCGGTTTGTAGTTTTAGTGGTAAATCGAACCAAATCGAGCGATGCCCACCCCTACGTAATAGTATAGCTTATTCAACACATATATCAATAGATGACTAACCATAGTTGATTAGGCGTCAACTGAAGCGCTGAAGGAAGGTCCCAAATTTGGGTGCCCGGTAAAGCAATAAGGAGGGTCCAAAATCTGGGTGCTCAGCTCTTTCAGTTACCTACATGGGCGCCTAGGGTCTTTTAGGCCCTATTTAAGTCAGCTTAAGGGTGAAGTAACTTTTCTTAGGTCTGAATTAGATCACAGATCATTGTAATTTATTTTAGGGTTATCCAATTTAGGTCAATTTGGTCAAATTACATCTAATTTAGGACTGATTGGGTCAAAGTAAGTCTAATTCTGCTCCATTAAGGCCTGGTTTGGCCAAACTTGGTCTGTATTTGCTCAATTCAGGTCATTTACGGGAAAAGCAGAGCAAATTAACACTAATTATGTCTTATTTCGATTAGATAAGAGATGCTATGTCGAATTTTAGTCTAAGTTAGGTCTCCCAAGTTCCAACCAAGTAACAAAGTCCGGGGAAGGCTCCCTGGATTTTTCACTCAGCGAAAGTCAATCAAATTGGCAAGTTTCCATGCATTTTTTTCTCTTTTTATTGTCTACAGTTATGGCAGGTTGGGTCTAATATAAGGTCAAGTTAGGTGTGCTTTTGGTTGATTGCGGATTGAATTGATGAAAAACTCCTGGGCCGCCTAAGCCCTGGCCTTGGAGGGCACTACCTAGCCACTTAAGCAACTTCGTGAGTAAAACACGCACAAACACAAAAATATAGACACAACACACAGATGGATGAGTGTATATAAATGAATTATGTCCTTATCATTATGAGTATTGACCACACTTCTACCAAACTCCAGAAGTTTTCAGCTTGGTCAAATGAATCAAAAATCATGTACTTTATGACTGTAAATCAATCAGGCAGCCAAGCAGTTCATGACTATAAGCCTTGAAATTGTCATACTTAGTGACAATTGAAAAATCAACTACAAACATAAATTGAAATGTAACAACTAGAACTACAATATTAACATTTTGTCACTAAACAAATCAACTACAAACATAAATTCAAATGTAACAACTGGAACTGCAATATTATCATTTCGTCACTGAACAGATCAATCTGACACTATGGCAGATATGTGCTCATAAGAATAGACATCTCACATTTCTAACAGATGAAAAAAGTGGCTTGCCTTGTCGGTGGTGTCTCCTTCAACAGAAGTGATAGCATCACCATCATTACCAGGGAGCTCGAGTAGCCTAGGATTTTCAGCCAAATTAGCTTCGTAAGCTGAAAAGGAGGTGGCAGAAAGGGGGGCAGGGATCTCATAGTGTTCTAAATCGAGTTCTAAACTAGCCGTAGGGCCATTCTGCAGATAAAAATCAAAATAGGAAATGAATTATGTCACCAAATAAATTTCAACCGGAGCAATAGAAAGCATGAGAACATCTATTGTACAGAGCATACATGCAAAACCATAGCGATCAGTTCAAAATGTTATATTCTTAGAATCAAAGTTGGCACATATTTGCATGGTAAATACAGAATCTATGAATACAGAACTGAAACCTGATCGCTAATGATATTACAAAGCAATTTATGATTTAATCTAGAGAATCAACTACTATGAGAAGACAAATTCAGATTCCTTGTCTAATAAACTTAAGAGTACTGACATGCAGATATTACAAACCAAATAATATTTTTTATGGATTACTAACTAATGACCATATTTTAACTGGTTTTCCTCTGAGTTCTGAATGCTGAAAAAGTGGTCTCACAGTATCTAATTCTTTCTACTAATAGGAACCATCATCATTAGATGGACTTGAACAGAGTCTAACGTCTTGGCTTGATAAATTGTCTCAGACCCTTTGGTTTACTCGATCCCATTGTGAGTTTGTGACCACTCTATCTTTACAAATAATACTTCTGCTGGAGTTGTAATTCTAATTGTACATGTAGATTATATAATCATCTCAGGAAGTGATATTGTCAGGATTGACTAGAGTAAACAACACTTACTACATCGATTTGTCACCAAGGATCCAGGAAAAATTCAGTATCTCCTTAGATTGAAGGTATCCCATTACAATAAAGGGTTGTCCTTGTCTCAACATAAATACACACTATATCTCTTAGAAGAAACAAGTATGCTTGGGTGTCGACCTATTGTCTCATCAATGGACTACGGAGAGCAATTAATGGACTGAAACAAAGCTCAAGAGCATGGTTTGATAAATTAAGTAAGATTCTTGTTAAGTTTGACTTTAAAAGCTCTCATTCAGATTCATATCATTTAGTGTTTGTGAAAATAACTAATGTTGGGCTAGTAATTATGATTGTATATGTGGATGATATCATCCTTTCTGGCAGTGATCATCAGGTTATTCAAGCAACCAAGGAATATTTGAGTAAACACTTAAGACTTCTAAACATCTCGACCCAAAATCGGCTAAATATGATCCGATTATCAACCCTAATTTTTTGGGAATTGAAGTATCACATTCCTTCTCTGGAAGTTGTCTATCTCAACGCAAGTATATTCTTGATTTACTGCAAGAAATTGGCATGTTGGGCGCCAAGCCAGTGAGCACTCCTCTTGATACCAACGCTAATTAGGATGATGATTCTTCTCCTTCATATCCTGATAGCAAACAATATAGAAGACTAGTTGGTAGGCTCATTTACTTAATTGTTACACGAGCCCATCTACATATATTGTTGGACTTGTCAGTAGGTATCTAGACAAACCTCGACAATGTATTGGGATGTTGCTCGTTACATTCTCAAATACTTCATAAGCTCCTCTTAAAAAGGTTTTCTATACAAGAAAAATGGGCATTGCAAGATTATAGGGTATTCTGACTCTGACTATGTTTGTTGCAGGGTTGATCGTAAATCTACCTCAAGCTACTACACCTTTGTAGGTGGTAAACTTGTCACTTGGAGAAGTAAAAAGCAAATTATTCTGGCTAGATCTAGTGTTGAAACTGAGCATCGAGCCATAGCTCATACTACCTATGAGTTGAAGTGGATTCAAGACATGTTGAAAGAATTTGGAATATGTGATTCTGAGCCCATACCTATGTACATGGATAACAGAACCTCCATCTTCATTGCAAGCAATTTCACATTCCATGAATGCACCAAGCATATTGAAGTGGACAGTCACTTTGTCAGGGAGTCTATTATGTTCAAACACATATCCACTGCATACATCAGGACCGAGGATCAGCTTGCTGACATTTTTACGAGTCCACTGCGAAAGACAAGATTCATCTTGTAGTGGACAAGCTGGGCATGCATGATATCTATTCTATGGTCCAACTTGAAGGGAGTGTTAATATATTTAGTATTTTTTATTTACTTTGTGTTTTGTTATCTTGTCTTTTATCCCATATTGGTAAGCTTTGTACTATATAACTGACCTCTACTATGTTATATAAGGAAATGGTCTATGCTTTCTTTTATCAAATACTAAATACCCTATTAGTTTCACAATAAACATGACGAGGATGTATGTGTGCAAAAAGAGAGTATAAGTGGTCAATAAAACTTAGGAACTGAAATTCTATAATTGGTTCTACATAACTGGTTTCTTTGTCAAGTTTTCCATAATTGGTTTCATGCAAGTCGTGAACATGAGTCCTTGGGACTTCCATGGAGTTCCAAGAGTATATATAAAAAGGTTCATGAGTTCCCTCGTAGGCAAAGAAAAAAACTAGTTCCAAGCTATTAATAATCGGTCTCATCATATTCTGTATTGTTTAAAAATAAATATAAAGCATTTATGACTTTTTTTCGTAAAACAACATAAAAATTGAGATTTTGTATGAATTTTTTCATCAATACCTACGACCCTAGACCAAAACAATCACATAAAATTCTTTTTCTTTTAGCGAGGGAACTCCTCCCAAGTAGAGCCACCTGGGCCCCTTCATTGAAGAAGCCCACCTGTTCTACTCTCGCTGGCAACAGCATGTAATTCAACAGAACTCAAGTTCAAAACGGAATAAAAAGTTCCCCGCAAGTGAGTTTCACATAATGTACCGCTGGTTGTATTTTCATATCAAATGCTTTAAAAATATATACAAACCTCGAAGGCGACCTCTGGGTGGTTGCTTATGCTGACATCTGGGATCCCTCGGACAGTAGATGGTTGAAGGTTCTCTCGGTAGGCCCTCCAGCTGGCCGCAAGGTCAAAAGGTGATATCACATCCGCCTTGATGAAGACCTTGTACTCCACCTTAGAACACTCGGCTCCACCCTCTCCTCCAACAAGAAAGAGCGCAATCCGAGCGCCCTGGCCCAGTCGGCCCCCTTGCAGCAGACGAGGTGGACCTTCCTCAACCACGCATGGTGCATTGCCGTTCTTGTGCTTCAAGAGGAACTTGAAGTCCAGGGATTCTATTGCAAAGCAAACAAAATAGGTAAACAGAGGTTTATAGGATGCATTGCATGGCGGAGGAAACAAGCAGAGTATGTGGAAATAGCAAACCATGATTGGCAGGGACAATAAAGCTCAGCTCCCACGTCGACGACGACTCCCGTTCCATCGGCAGCTGTAGAAAACCGCAACCAACCGCCAAACACAAGAAACAGGTAGGTGGTTCAGCGACAGAATCAAGGAGATGGAGGACTTTTGGTTGGGTAAAAAAGCATCGGTTTGGCTTACGGCCTTGGTGGGCTCCCAGGAGCCGACGATGGACGCGGACCCAAAGACGTGAGGAACAAGCTCGCCCTTAGTAGCGTTGATGCTCTCCATCTTGAGCGACACGTATAGTTGCCCCTCGCTCACACCGCGGCTGCTACCGCTGCCGCTGCCGTTGGAGGAGTCCTCCGAAGCGGAGGGGATCTTCGAGCTGCCGACACCCATTGCGGCCGGGATCAAGGCTTAAGATTCTTCCACTCTATTCCGGCGACAGCATAGAGGTAGGACTAGGAGGAAGCAGTTGGGGTGGTGGCGGTCTGTTTTCCAAGATGGGGGTGTCTGCGTGGATACTCGGCGAGCAACTGCCTTGGGTTCGATTCGCGGCTACGGTCTATCGGGCGAAGTCGTGGCTAGACGGGGCGCCTCGGGCAGGGAAGGGGTGTATGCTGTGTGTGGGCAGAGAGAGAACGAGTCGATACTGGATAGAGCAGTGAGTGGCCCACTGCTGGGTCGCAACTTCGATGGTTATTGTTTTCTTAAGTCCGCGTTTCCAGATGGACGTCATGAATCTGAACGACCGGATAAGCATAAATTGCTGAAAGGAAAATGCTATGGACAAATTCTTGAGATTCAAAATGGTAATACATTTTGTCCTTTTACACAAAATAAGAAACACAATAAACAAAATATTATTTTATTTGTTTGCTCCTAGTTGAAAGTGACATATATATCTAAAATGAATATGCATAGCAGCCCCTGCATAGGCGCTATTTTGAGTACACCATATATCTTAAAATTAGACTCGTAAACGGATCGAATACAAGTGGATACTCTGAACTCAGATCAAGAGTTTGATCTAATACTTGTTCTGACTTAGGATGGATATTGTACAGTAACATCGCAATTCGATCTGAACAGATAATATTAGCATTCAGATAAATATTTAATCTAAAATAAAAATCATAACTTTAATGTAAAGATATTATATGTGTATATATAATATTGGTATAACATTAGATATATATATATATATGATAAAGTTTTATATTTTTATATTTCTATATGTTAAATGATACATGTATATATATGTTGAATTTGAATTTTTGGAGCGCATACAGCAATATTTGATTTTCGATTCAAATTTCTAAAACCGGAATTCGACATCCCAAATCTGTTCAAATCTGACGAATATATGATTTTTTTTCAATATATTGAACTCAAATATGGATCAAATGTGCAAATTATGGATATCCATATACATGCCTACCAATTACAAATGTTTATTCATAGTTGCACTTTTTTTATCTTTATTCACATTGACATATTTTTCATCAGTGTTTCTTTGCATTTGTATGTCAACTATTTTGTAGTGATTGACTACTATTCTCATAGTGAATGAAATATGTGTGCTTAACCACTATTTGAGATATTTCTAAACTATTTTTGAGGATTTTCCCTAGCATTTTTCTGTTGTATTTTTGTTTGGATGAAATTTTATATGTAAAGGTGACTCATCTATGACCGAAATTGGCCTTTTGTTACCCTAATATCAAAAACAACATACTTTTGCATCATTTATATGTGTAAAATAAAATTTTGGATGTTGTTTTTATTTTGTTTCATACATCTGTTTGAAAAAATCCATGTGTATATGACATTTAGACAAGGATTTATCCATGTTTGGGCATAATGGTGGTTCGGGACTTAATGTACATTAGTTTGGTGTCTTGATCCTTAGTATAGACAATGATTGCTAGGCACACCACGTTTGAGTAACTTGGACCTATTTTGAAAGTTTATATCTTATAAAGTTTGTAATGCTCACTTAATTTTATATTCACATGTATGTGTTTATAACTTGATTCATGTAGTCAAAAATGAGTAATTTGATTCGTCAATCAAGTGTAACCCTAATCTTGTGTAGTGCCATGTAACCATAGATTTAACTTGGTGTAGAACTTGTTGGATAGTGCAACTAGTTTCCTTAAAGCGAGCTTGAACTGTGAGAAGGGGCTCGGGGTCGTGTATTGTTAATTATATGTCATTGTGGGGAGGGTTTTCTCCATCATCCTCATTTTAAGGTTCTTAAGAAGCGAATAATATTTTGACTTGGTTTATATGTGATAGAGAGAACCTTAGTTTATAACTCAGTTTAGGACTGTATACCTTCTCCATCATCCTCATTTTAAGGTTCTTAAGAAGTGAATATATTTTGACTTGGTTTATATGTGATAGAGAGCACCTTAGTTTGTAACTCAGTTTAGGATTGTATACCTTAGTTTTTTGTGTCATGCCTTCTGTACCCGGGACATATAAGGTTTTCTGGGATGCCCCTACTTGTAGATTTGTTCGATCTTCCACTACAATTTTCACTCAAACTGGTCGAGGGGAAGAGATCTTTACAAGTTCAATTACCTTAAGATCTCATATAGAGCTAGTTGAAACTTTACAGTTGTTAACTAGTAGTTTGATGGGTATACCTCAAACTACCCATGGTGTAATCAACATGTAAGTTGGTCATGTAGCATAACCCTTCTTGGGGTTATTGGTGAATCACGTTACATGCTTTTATTTCTCTCTTATACCTACAAGTATAATTGTGATCCATATTCTATATATGTTATCGAATATACCTCGTGTAGAGAATTTCTACTTGTGGATTACTCTGGTTTAATGATCCCTTTTATGTACTTATTCCTAAGTAGTACATGTTTTTAGTTGTTCTATCATATTATTGGGACATGGATCTCACCTTCTTATTATCCACTTATTTTAGGTGACCGGTGATGAAGTCCTTAATTGGGTATTCATCTTGTGTCATATTGCCCATTATTTATGTAATGAGTGGGATCCCAGAGGGGATCCACTCCCTACTAAAATTAAAAGGTATCATCCCATATAACCAAACATCAACATAATATTTTTACAAAAGGGATGATAACCAATTCATTCAACATGTAAGTATCATAACACCAAAAGTAGCAACGGAATTTAAAGATGTATCGAACCATTACAAAGCTTGTTATCATCACTATCTTTCACCACGTAGGGTGAGATAAAAGAAAAACCAACTAAATATAGAACTAGATGAGGATCACCTAACAACTTCAAGAAAGTCTCCCACAAAGGTTTCTATTTAAACTTGATGAGGTCCTTATCCAAATTGGTTGTCACCTCCTTGACCTATACCTGGGGTTGGAAGCGTATAACAACAAAAGGATAAAAATAGATGACATCAGTAAAAAGTTGGTATGTGCATACTAAAATACAATTGAGCAATCTATGGAGTAAAGGGACATCAAGTAAATAATGCTTCCCATAGAAAAGATAAGGACTACCCAATCGGGAATAAAAGAAATGATTTGCAAACTAGAGATAACAAAGGAATTACTTGCCATAAATAAAACAATAAGGTTGTACCACATAGGCACATATCATGAAATTAGGGAACACAACTCATCAATAATAATAATCATCATGCATGTATGTAGAATAATATAAAGATAATGGTAGCCAAGCCTCATAAACTTGAAACGTGATAGAGAATGAATGGCGCATAACCAAACTCCTCAATATATAAAATGTGGGCCAAGCCTTATAAACTTGAAACCCAGGTATGGGGCACACAACCTCCATCCCAAAAATACAATAAGGGCACATAACCCAAAAACCAATGCAATTACACTACTCTAGGGCTAATGAGTCACATAAAATTCTTAATAGAGAGGCAAGTAAAAAGTATAGTCGGATTAAATAAGATTTTTCACCACATAAATGACATTATAAGCAACCACCACAAAAGTGGGCAAAAAGAGCATGCATCACCAAGTAAAGTTCCACCTTGAAACAATATATAGGATAGAGTCCAAAAGAATGTCCATAACAATACATTAATGGCAAGATCGGAGACAAATAATGTATCCTGCAAGAAATATGTTCTCAAAAGATAAAGGAATATTATGTAGGTTGATTGTCCATAGGACCAAGAGAAAGATGAAAATAGGTTATTGCTCAAAAAGAATAATAGGGGATGCAAACATACTGCACTTTAGAGTCTAAAGAAGTCCAAAGTCAGTCCTAGATCCAAGCTTAGGTCTCCAAAGCACCTCTTAACCATATATGTAGAATTAGGGTTAGGTTTACATTAATTATATAAACCCTAAAAATAGCCTTTTTATTATATGTGAATTAGATAAAACTATGTCATGTTGTAGGTTATATTTTTCTGAGTTCATATCATATTTTACTTTATTTTTTTGACTTATAAATTATTAGTTATGAATATTAGAAAACTATACCAATTAAGAAAATCCATAAAATCACTTATTTATTAGATTGGAATTTGCCGATGAAACTGGTACCACTAGGTAGATTATAATTTTTTTATTCCAAATCATATTTTGTTATAATTTTTTGATATATAGTAATTTAATACGAATTTTGCAAAAACTGACCAATTAGAAAATACGAATATCCACATTAGTAAAGAAAATTCACTCAGTTGTCAAACTAGCTGAGTTAGGCCAACCACGCTCGGTCAACTCAATGTTCACTCAACGCAAAGCTCAGTGCAGAAAAGAAGAAAACTAAAGGGTGAAATGACGATTTTACCCCTATCGAAAAACAAAAACGAGATAGGAACAAGAGGGGCAAACAAGGGAATAACCAGAGGGGATCCATCCCATTTCCCTACTCTCGCACCATGGTTTCTATGTAGCACCAGGATGAGTAACCAGTGAGTGAATATGTGCCTTCCTTGAGCCATGGAGTTGTCCCAAATATCTACGCGAAGACCCGACGCAGACGACGAGCTAAGGCTCAAGATCCCCGACCACCGGAGACAAAGAGGGACACTGTCTAAGGTAAAAAGTAGTAAGAACATATAAGAGGATGTAAGCAGTCGTTTGGCGAGAATTCGAGTTGAAAAAGTAAGAGGGACGAGCCACACAAAGGAAATCCCGCTCAAAATTTGTCGCTAGAAGTTAGAGATGCCCCAGAAACTGTCGGCGTCAACTCACAAACAAGGAAGCACTAGTGACTAGTCAACAGAGAAGAAGGCTCAACCACGCAAGAAAACAAAATGGCAAAAAGCAAAAGAGGGTCCCCAAGAAACTTACCACGCCTTCAATTGCATGATAAGCACTGTCAAATGTTGGGACTAAACCAAATTCGTTGGTTCTGCAAACTAGATCGATGACAAAGACTCAAGGCAAAGTAGATCGAATTGGAAGAGAAGGAGCAACCCGTAGGGTCTCTCGGTGCTTTTGGCACCCCTACATGTAGGTGTGAAGCCGAAAGCGATCCCCTGATGTGACCCCCTTTGTCACACAAAGTGAGATTACTCAAAACTTAAACCACGATCAACTATAAACAGTGGATTACCAAAATCACACGAAATTAAAATCGTTTTGCAACTAGCACCAAGAGTCAAGAATTGTTACACAAGAACCAATATTTGCATTTCATAATTTATGTTCAAGGTGCTACATCATCACATTCCAAACATCCTATTACATAAGATAACATATCCACATGTATATACATATCACCAGAGGCACACAAGCCATAAATCACATATTCGATCATCATGTCTACAAAACACGTCGAGTACACCCCCAAGGACCTGAGTGTACATGGATGATTTGTAAGACTCTATTATTAGACACTTTCCATATACCATATTTCACCAGGTGTAGTTTTCTTCTCGTATTATCTTCAACTGCATGATCTTTAACTCAGCATGCACGTCCACTTAAAAAGTTATTTAACCAATGGGGTGAGACACATAGTCCCAATGAGAGATATAACTCTCCGCCAACTTTATTATTATCACATATAACTAAGCAGGTAAATTAACATATTGAGCAGATTAAATCAGTAATTAACCAAATGGCATATATCTCATGGGTGGAGTAACTAGAGCAGTAACATGCACTTGCCAATGAACAATAGAACAATTAATAATTTGAAAGGAATATGAAGAATGTGTATGACTGTTACAAACTAAACAATATAAGAGCAAGGCAAAGTTTCATCCAATGTTTTCGTGTTTGATCCTATACATGCATACTACACGGTTATTTATGTATTCATTATGCCCTGAGGATTTGAGTCATACCACCCAATCCAACTGACCATTACTAAGTCAAAATCGGTGCCATACAAGGTCAATGGAAGAGCCGGAATCCACGGCCTTCCCACACCTCGTGGTCAGTACACGAGAACACTGCAGAGACATATTAGTCAACTTCTAAAGTGACATATAGTCACATTGAAGGGGTTGGCTCACGCATGGCCACCCATATAATATCTAGCCCACCTTAGTACATGTAACGAAGCTAGGAGAACAGGCTCACGCATGGCTGTTCTTAAAGGGAGGACTGGCTCATGCATGGCCATCCTTGTAACATCGAGACCGGCTCACACATGGTCATTTCAAACAAGCTGATATTAAGGATGCAAGGGAATACTTGACTTGCACCTTGCATATTCAAAAATATGCGCTCCGAATTAAACTTGTTTCATCATACAACAATAAAACTAACACTAGAATGGATCTATAGCACATGGCAAGCTACTAGATTAAGTTCTACTTGATTAGTTAGGCCATTAAGTATCTTTTAGCATCAATCAAGTTACAATGTACAAACCACAAACAGATCCTTCAAAAGGGAAGGGGTGTAGTATTACAATAGCAGTTATCATTGTTTAAACAATAATTGATCCCCATCATCTCATGCATTGTATCACTGCCAGCCACAAGGCTATTGTATCACTGCCAGCCATAAGGTTGTTATATCACTACTAGCCATAAGGATATCATCATCATCTCATCCTGGGATATCAATCCCTCATTCCAGTACTAGAGGTTATCACATCAACCAAGCACTAAGCCTTCACTAGGTCCTAAGACCCATCACATCACAGTTGTGACTCATGATTATCTCATCATGCCTCATTGGTATATAAGTATTACTCATGTCACATCACTTATGCCACAACACATGTACTTACCATAGAAACAATTAGCCATTATTTTCAGAGAGAGGATATGTTAAACATATTAAACACCTTTAGTTAAGGCAGGCAAAGCATTATATGATCTCTAATCTAAGATTAGGCTTCATGCTGGTTTCACATAAAGTCCCCAAACATCATTCTACTTCACATCTCTGACATGCACTTCCTCCCCTAACTGGAGAGGATAAGACTAAGAATTAATTAGTGTAACCAAGTACACACATTCACATATTTATACTTCATGTGTTCCCTTTCCAAGGTTCATAGCTAAAGCTTGTTATTATTTAACCATCTTCATAATGTCCATAAATCATAACACCCAATTAACCCATTAGGTTATAATCATGCATTTAAGAGAGAAAGATACCATTCTTTCTATTATACTCACTTAACATTATGACATGCCTTTCGAGTTAGGGTCAATGCTCTTCACATAGAGCCGATTAGGGTTATACTTCATGGTTACACCACCAAACCCTAAACACACCAAAACCCATTTTTCTGATCCAATTAGGTTTGGACAACATTAGTTAGATATGAATTTCTTATCGTACCATCAGTACCATCTATCTCACATTATAAATGCATGTGTGTATCATATTCATCAAGTTATGTGTGGTTTATAATAGTACATAATAGTAACATATTGACCATTGCACTAGTGAGACATTTCATCATTAGGTAACACACATATTACCACTTCTTACAAATTATTAACCACATATCATACCAAGGAGAGTCGAACCATAAGTTACAAAATTAGAGGGTATCACTTCAAGCTATCCATAAGGCGCATATAAAGGCTTTAGACTTGTTATACAATTTCTAAACCAAGGTTGCCATCATGTATTTCAACAAGACTTATCACCACCCTCATGTGTATACACATAATTGTATCATTATCCTTACTCCAAAAGTTAATATTATATGAAAATGAAATATAGAAGACACTTGCCATGGATTATAACCTTTCCTTAAGATCAACACATGAGTCATATTATTCCATGATTAAGGTTATTATATGAATATGCCACCATTAAACCCCTCATTCATTAATCCTCACATAGATGGAGAGTTTAGGGATAAACTCTTTAATTGAGGATGAACCACTCATAGTAACATCATTTCATGGTGTACTAACTTTAGGAGAGAAATCAACATTACTAATACATTATCCAAATAACAGTCTTCTATATTATATATTGCTCATATGTGTGCATCATTGAGTAACCAAGCATACCCTTCAATCCTCATCATGTGATCTCGGTCTCACCTTACCAACCCAAGGTATCGGTTTAGACTCTCTTTTGGTGTATCGGTTTGGACCACCATGATGGGTATCAGTTTAGGGTATCTTGTCCAATCATGTCGGGTTCACCATTCATAAGGGGTGATGTTTTAGCTACACTTGAGATGCCAAATTATCCATACAAGGGTTGTATCAGTTTAGGGTTGGCTAGGCTTCACAGTTCAAGAGGAATCAGGCAACATTGTCCTAGAGGTGTATTGGTCACTACCCAGACGGGGCATCACGGTTAGTCTCCAACTCCTCGAGATGCTTCCATAGCCATGACAGGCTATCACAACAACAATGCATGTCGGGCAACAACACCTAACGAAAGCATCTATTAGCAACATGTCTCAATCTACATCGTGTCTCAGTTTAGGGCACTTCTAGTTCATGACGAGTTAACCTAATAAAGGCTTGACGACTAACACCCTACAAAGCATATTGATTTAGCAACTGCATAGCATTTCGACTTAGGTCTCTCCAATCCATAATGGCTACCCACTCTAACGTGTCGACCTAGGCCTTGCCAAGGTCATGACAGCCTGTCACATGGTGTGACAGTCAGTGGCATCACAGGTCATGACGGCCACCCATATCATATTGGCTTATTATGCCTATCGACCTCATCATCTTCAACCTAGGAACACTTGTGCAAACAAGGAAAGAAAGAGCAATGCCAGGGCCAAATCTAAGCAAGATTTCTTTCTTCAAAACAACACGTAAAACCACTAAGAAGGAAGTACTAGCATACACGTGATAACAGACCAAAGATAAATAACAAGGTAGTAAGTAAGGGGTGATAATAACAACGAGGGTTTAGAGTTATATAACCTGCCTCAAGGATCACCACCAAGCTCCAAGCCTTACGATCTCAAGGTAGAAGAAAACCTTCCAAGCTTGATCACCACAACACCTCCAATAGATAATACAGAGCCATAGTTAAGAGAACATGAGAAAAAAAGAAGTAATCAAGGTCCATGGATGAGAAGAAGAAAGAAGGATAGAAAGGAAGCTAAGGATCATGGCTTACCAAGGTAGAGGATGAAGAGAGCACCACAAGCATGTGACTCATCCTCCAAGCTCCAAGGGAGAGGATCCTCTATCTCAAGGTTGTCCACTAAAGAGAGTTTTTAGGGGTAACCAAAAGGATTCTCTTGCATGGGGAGAAAGAGATATATATACAAGAGGGATGAATGAGAGAACAAGGGAAAGGTGTCACCACCAAAGAACCCTAGATAACACATGTCCACGAAGAAAGGCCACATGCAACACCATGAAATAAGGTGATAAGGACCATGCCTTGCCCACTAGGTCACCTTCCTAGGTCATGGTCGATACACACACCCACTCCCTTCACAAACCAATGGGGATGAAACCCTAGAGCCACAAACCGATATGGTGCATCACTAGTCACCAAAAAATGATAGGAGGTTTCCTCAAGACATCTACAAACCGATACAAGGCCCCCTCAAGGCTCTCAAGCCCGAAACAACACTCCTAGGTGCAAGACACCCCCCAAACATGAGTGCAAAACATCACCAAGGATGTCACCACTCAACTAAGGATCAACCAGGGTGCCCATATCTCTCTTACTCCTCTAGATGATGACAAGAGAGAGAAGGAACACTCTAGAGGTGGCAAACTTGCACATCAACCCCTATCCTAGGTAAATTGCAATTTGCACCAAACCTCTCCACAAAACACAGGCATCAAGCTCAAACAAGGAACTCAAGCCTCCAACATGCCCTAATTACATCTCAGATAATTAGAGCAAGGAGCTAAGCAACATTCTTAACCATAACAAACAAGATTAGCCCAAAACCCAAGTCAGGGTCTTTACACCTGCGATGACATGGCGGTAAGGGGGGTGGCGCATGATTTGGGGGTTTCCAAAATATTGAGACCTAGGGTTCCAATTAGGGCTCATTAGGATTGGAAACAAAAAAGGAAACATGTGATGAAGAAATCATAAAAAAATCATCCAAAAATGAGAGAGATATGGGCGAGAGAAAATCGAAAGTATTGTACCCGACAGGACTCTCTCCTACTCGAGGTAGGAGATGGTGTCTGTATCATTAGATCTAAAATTGGACGATATTGAGAAGCCATGAAATTGGAAACTGCGTGACACATTTAAAAGATCAAAATCATATCCAATTCGAAATCCAACTAAAATGGGGTTAAATAATTATGTACTTTCTTTCCAAATCAAATTGGGGGTTCAAACAAAGTCTAGATTAAATGAAAATTGATACCTAGCCTAATTAGGATGTCTAAAATCCAATTTTGGTATTAGTTTTCACTTTTGAGGACTCTAAGTATTTTATTTTATTTTTTAAAGTAAACCATATTTTCTCTTTTCTTTTGATTTAGACACATCTAGAAACCACCAATTAATGTGAATCTTTATCCACAAGCAAACTTAAGCATATTGGACAAGAATTTGCCCTTACTTTTGTCCCTTGGAAATATTTAACACATTATTTAATATTTTGGACTTTATTTTCACTTTATCTCTCCTAAGCACATTAGAACATTAAAGATTGTCCTAATTAGTTGAAAATTCACATATAGGTTTGTTTTGGCATGTAGATTTCGAATCTAAGATTAGTTTTCTCTTTTGGAGTCACTAAATGTCTTATTTTATATTTTGGAGGAAAACACCCTTTTATTTTTTAAATAAAATAATAATTATTATCATCCCAAAATTGTGAAACTTGACCTCCAAACCAAAACATATCCAAAGAAAATGAATCTGAAGTTATTCTTATCCAATTAGTCTTACTTTTATGAGTTTTATATAATTAACATTGTGGCTCATTATTATTTTAGTTAACATATTATTTTATCATTATTATTTTCATTCTTCAATTTTGTCCCATATCATCACGTTACCACCAAAAAGGATTATTTTTTTTTGCATGAAACTATTTATGTTTATCATTTAACTCATTAAATTCATCAATTTATTATTTATTTGAATTATGTATCAATATTCTCGATTATGGACACTTAATCCTTCTATGCACATTACTTCTCTTAGCCTCATGCCTTAATCAACATTTTCTTATGTGACATATTTAATGTATCCTTTATTGGTCTAAAGATTAATATGAGAGCACTATGTCATATTTTTTTTCATGCATATATGATAGGGTGATCTATTCATGCATTATCGTATTAGGTTTACAATTAACTACTATTAGGTATATCTTTATCCTTGTTTGGCTAAGCTCAAAGACTAAGGTTTCTAACCTCTTAACCTTGGAATAGGATAAGGTTCTATATTTCAGTATGTTACATTTTACATTTCATGCTCGATAATGTAAGTATTTCCTTGATAATTGTTATTTTTGTCAAATACCCTTATGGACATTCCTTAAATATTTTTGGAGGCTACTTTATGGATGGAGGAGGGAGAGATGACCTCTAGGATTCCTACATACTTGGAGGAGACCAAGAAACCATTGAATCCAAGTCCATCCTAACCCAAGTCTCCAAGGAGTCAATAGAGAAGGAAATTCCACAATCCAAAAAAAACCCATCCAAGTGCAATAATGCCCCCAAATGATTGAGTTACAATAAGAGAAGCAAATTAAAGATAAATAAATTTCCAAAAAATCCTTTGATTCCCTCCAAATTCGAAAGTCCACCTTCAAATTCCACTAAAAATACTAGTTCACCTCACCTAGAACCTAGAATGGTCGTTCTGGTCACAAACTAGCTATACTAGAATGGGTATTTTCACAAATGTTATATCCGCTCCATCCATTTCCACGAATAATTCATTCTTCATCCTAGTCAGTTGTTCCAACCAGAATGGTTGTGGCACTTCATATCCGGAGAAGTCGTTTTACTCAAAAGGGTCATGCCATAGCCAAAGAAATGGTCAGTCGGCCTTAGAATGGGATTTCCACCCCATCCATGCATTCTGGTGGCAAGGTTAAAGGATGGGACCCGAGAGGGGATCCACTTCTCACTAAAAATAGAAATAAAACATCTTATCCCAATATAATGGAAAGGAGAAATTCATCCAATCTCAAATGGTGTACATATTTGAGCAAGATAATAAGTAAGTAGTGGAAAGTAAACTATTAGATAGTTACATGATGATCCATCTACAATTTGTCCTCACCATAAAAATGTTGTATAGAAAAGTAAAATGGTTTATAACTAATAAATCTATCAACACACAAGACTAGTTGCATAGAGCAACCCCGCCATTTCAAGTTATCCTTGGATCCATCTCATGTATATGATCTTCTTGAGTCCTTGTCCTCTAATTTACCTACACTTAGGTGGAAGGGGGACATCACCCAGAAAATAGGAAACAAAGGCATGTATTAGTAAACATCAAGTATGTGCATGTAAATAATATTTGAGAACTATATCGAGTTAAAAGTATAGAAGGATGTTCCCATGAAGAAAGGGCCATACGAAAGTGAAAAAGTTCAACAAGAGTCAAATCAATAAGTTGAGGCATAATATTTAACAAGAGTAGTATTTGAGATAAAAGAAACATCTTGCCATAACAAATATACACAATTTCCCCAATAAACAATATTTTTGCATGCATTGATAATGTATACTAAATATACCTAAAACATGGTCATTACATCCATAAGATCATGGCCTAAAAATTATAGGTGGAAATGCACACCCGGGAAGAGTATGCACGCCCTATATAAATGGATAGTTGTACATAAGTATCACTATGCTAGATATTATAGTCAAACATGTGATAAATAGAGCGACAAGACTAGCATTCTGTTCATAATTCACATCTTAAAAGCATAGCAAGAGGGATCAAAGGACCCCACAACAAAAGGATAGCTAAATATTCAGAATATTTCAAGTGACATCAATTCATTAAGGTAGAACTTTGATTCATAAATAAAAAGGAGCAATGTTCAATAATGTGCCTCAATATAGAAATTAGGCATTATTGTCAAATTAAATTCCCAAACATAAATAGATATTTTCACATACCTGATATTCACAACTAACCCTATGTCTAGGGGTGGAATTCACCATTCAATAATCTATAATGATTTGTGATAAAAGAGCTACAAAGTAGAATAATACTTGTTACTATTTGGATTGAAATCAAAAGTTGTTCAGTTAGGGTTATTTAGGATTAGGTTTTTCATCTAGGTTTGTTAGCCCATATTTTCTCATCATTATAGTTCCTTAAATTTCCAAATAGGTCATATATTATAAATGTTACATATCCAGTTCGATGATAATTTTATAAATCTTATATATCGAAATGTTATTCTATATCTGACATAGGATAGTTCCATTTAGGCTATATTGTAAGATACATATATTAAACACCAAAGTAACCTTATTAGGAACAACTAGGGCTTAAAAATATTTCCATATATGTATTAATAATACTCATATAATGATAAGTATATATCAATTGTGTATATACATGCAAGTATGTATTTACTATTTGTTTATATGTATTAAGTGAAACAACTTCACACATAGTTGGAATATGGTGTAACCTTAAGTCATATTTGAAATTTTGATTCATTCACATTTTTATTCGTAAAGTTGTAACATACTAGATCATGGACCCTACCCTGGATGTTGACATTTTGGACTTAGCCAAACAAGGTTGAAGGTTAGACCTAAATAAATGTTGAGTATAACCCCAATGAGCTAATGCATATATATCACCTTAATGTAACCTAATGTTCTAAAATTAATCTTAGGTTTATAATAGATACATAAAATATGCCACATAACTCATTTTGGTGGTAATATGAAGATAAGAAACTTAATTGGATGAATAATTTAGATAATGGTCCGTTAATGGGCCATATGACATATCTCATAAAAAAAGAGTCAAAAGTAGAAACAAACTTCAAATTCGAAATCTACATATCAAAATTAGCCTACATGTCAAATTTCATCTAATTTGGACAACCTTGAAATATTAAGATAAGTTTAGGAGAGTGAAAATGAGTAAAAGGCATAAGTAATTAATAATGTGATTATTTAACTTCAAAATATGTAAATAATGTCACATTCATATTCAATACATCAAATATAACTTGTGGATGAAGTTTGGTCTTATTTGGCTGTTGTTTGTGCAAGTTATGCAATTTTAGGTACATTCCAGACTTTTCTATAATTTACCCAATTGGGGGGTCTTTGCAAATTGTCACATGAATTATAATCCTTATATATTCCCTTACCATTCTCAAGTTTTTAACCATAGGGTGCCTAGTTGGACCTTGGTTTGAAGGTACATGTTTCTTTCCAAGGGCATTTTAGGGATTACTCTCTTTATAAATGAGCTCATCTTTAGAAGCTAACAACCAATGGGGTTATTTCTTTGATTGGAGGTCGGTTGGGATGATCTATAAGTGTACATGAACTGACACTTGATATTCAATAAGACTCCATGATCTGTCCTCTTGCATGGCCATGAAATCCCTAGGATAAGTACACATGGAAAGCTCCATGGACACCTCATGCTTGACTTCTTCCTTATCCATAAAGGTTTGCATGTCCATAGGCACCCTTAGCATTGGACACATGGAAAGTAACTTGACACATCATGCTTGAATTCTTTATTATCTATAAAGGCTTGCATGTCCATGGACACCCTTATACATAACACATGGAAAGTCTCATAGACACCTCATACTTGACCTCTTTCTTTATATATCTATATCTACCCCTTCCCAACTCCCATTCAACAATTCTTGCTGTCCTTTATTCCCTATAGCTTAGAGCATCATTCCTATTCTGTTTTTCCATGAAGGCTCTATCCCAAGGTAAAAGGATGTGCCTACCTTGGTGAAGAAGGCTCCTAGGGTTCCAAATTTCTCTATTTAGGATTCCTTAAGCTCCTCCTTGGTGATTTTGACCAAAACTAGTAAGTATCCTCCTTTACTTTCCTATTTTCATGTTGTTTGTCTTCCTTCCACCTTCCTCCAAGTCGTAACTGTGGCCTTCCATGGTGAAACCCCACCTAGAACCCTTAAACACCCCATCTCCATGTTCTTTTGTTAGGGTTTTTCACCCTCTAAAGTGCAGAAGGTGTTTCTTGCTCGAGATAGGAGCTTTGTTGGAGAAACCAACCTCTCTAAGCTTGGGAACCTTACTTATTGGACCTGTACACCTTCCCTAGAGGTTCTTTGGAGGCCTAGGATTGGATCTAGGACTGACTTGGACTGTTTGGACTCTGAAATTGAGGTATAATGTATATCATATTCTTCTATGTTGAGCAATTATTACAACCCTGGTTTTGGGTTCATTTGGTGAGAAATGTAATTTCTCATATTAAAGATATTTGAACAAATGATGATATAATTTGTTTTGAATACATGGATTTTGTTTACAATAGCCTTGATGTTTCTGTTGTGGGCTTTATTGGCTATTGGGCCCAAATAACAAGAAAATTCAATTAGTGAATGAATAATTGAATTTTTGAGAAAAGAATGATGTGGAAACCTCTAGAAGGCAAATCCAAATAGGGATTTCGTGCCTATTGGGTTCCAAGGAGTCCAAAGTTGCATAAAGAGTGCAATAAGAAAAGAAAAGATCGATTAAGTATTTCTTTATTAAGAAATAAATTAAAAATAATGATAAAATGTGGAAAACAAGTGAAAAGAGGTATAATTGAGTTATCCTTTGTGGAATTTCGTGTCCCAAGGATTCCTAATGATAAAAGGAATACCAATGAGGAAAATAAAAGATAAATAAAGAGAAATCTTAAAAAGGAAATATTTTAATAAGAATAAAACAAGATAATGAAGAATAATGCATTTAGATGCATCTAGAAGGATAAAGAGTATCCAATAAAAAGGATTTTGAAATAATAGAGTTTCTTGGGGTCCAAGGAGCCCCAATAAAGAGGAAAGAAAGAGAAAATACCTAAATTGCAAAATAAAAGGATAATGTGAAACACTATTAATGAATTTTGTGATATTGCTAAAAAGAAGTATTGTTTCTATTAAAAGAAAATAGAAATTTCGTGGCTAATGGATTAAAAGCTAAGAATAAAGATAATAATGAGAGGGATTTTTGTATTCCTAAATATCCAAGTAATAGGAAATATCAAAAGGAGAGAGAGAGAGAGAAGAATTGCTTCTCTTTGAAGGAAAATGATTCATTTTGGAAAGGGACTCATTGAGTCGTGTTTAAGCCAACCTATGGCTTCGTTTCCCACCCCAATATAAGGGGAACAGTCTTGGTTAGAAGGGAAGAGAGAACCCCACGTTCTTCTGCCTTCTTTTCTTCTTCTTCTTCCAAGTTTTCATCCAAACCCTAATCTTTGAAGAATGACCCTATCTATAGAGCAGCGAGGAGCAATGGAGTCCTCAATTGAAGGGGGATGTCATACGATGTCACAAGGTGCACATCTAGCATCCTTGGGCTCCGACGCAAGCGCAACGGCTGCAGCACAGTTGCGTGCTGGCCACGGATTACAGACCCAACCAACCTATATTAGTAGTGTTGGCTGTGAACGGAGGGAACCTTTGGATGCGTGGGGATACAACGGAAGTAGGGCGA
This sequence comes from Alisma plantago-aquatica, assembly GCA_963693085.1. Taxonomy (NCBI): domain Eukaryota; kingdom Viridiplantae; phylum Streptophyta; class Magnoliopsida; order Alismatales; family Alismataceae; genus Alisma; species Alisma plantago-aquatica. The sequence goes on from OY856411.1 coordinate 1,287,375,434, forward strand.
AGTTTCCCGAGGAGGTTCGTGCCTTGGAAGGGTGGAAAGGGCTCCCGCGATCTACGGCAGCACGACAGCATCGTGGCAGAGAGTTGCAGTCGATATGGGCTTGAACACGGACGTTACGACCACGTCTTCAAGGTGTTTGGTGTGTGCCAGGGTACGGCGAGGGAAGCAACACCCTCCTTGGTGGCAATCGAGGTTAAGGGAGGCAAGGAGGAGCCGCGCCCTTGGCGGCTAGGGCGACGCAGCGCACCATCACAAGGAGGAAGACGACCCATGGGTCATTGGACTGTCTTGCCCCTCCGCGGGATGAAGGCGCGTTCACTTAACCAGGGGCAAAATGGACATTATGTTATGTTTTCAACAAAGCTGAGCAATGTTGCATGGAGGAAGCTACGTGGCGGCTTCCGATTGGCCAAGTAAGTAAAATCTTGCTAAATTCATAATTAAAGATTGGTAACTCCGATTAGGACAAATAATATATGAATTTTGTTTAGAAAAACGAGAGGAATTCAATAAAAATATAGTTAGAAGCTAATTCCTCTTGCTATTCGAAAAGTAGTGTAAATTATCATCTTTAATGAATTAAAGATTAAGAAACCCTATTTTGAAATGAATAAAGTGTTTAATAGGGTTTAATGGATCATTAAAGTTGATAATAACCTGCTAAATGTAAAAATGTACTTTAAGATAAAAAAGGATGATCTTTGCACGTAATGAGTTTAATTTATAAATTATGTGCATAAATATGCTTGAAATTTGAAAAGTACATAAAGCTATCATCTTTAATGATTTAATTAATGAAAAACCCTTAGATTTGATGATAGATGGATTTAATGTTGTTCAATGGATAATTCAAGCCAATATTAACATGTTGTTGATAAATGTGAAGATAGAATCTAAAAAGATGATCTTTTTATATAATTGTCTTAATTTAGGGTTTCGTGCATGAATATGCATTAATGAGCTTGAAAACCCTAATTTAGGTGAATATGTCTTTTAATTGTTTTAATTGTTCAAATCTATGAATAAATAGGGATACAATGATCCTAAGTCAATTTGGGTATAAAAGACTATTAAAATGGATAGTTGAGCAATTAAGGTTCATATAAGTAGAAAAGAGTATTTTAGGGTTTGTTGACCTAAAAGGGAAAAAGTTTGAGAAATTGATCTAAGAAACCCTAATGAACATTAGTGAAACCTTAATGCGGATTAGAAACCCTAGAAAGTGAATCCAAGTCAATAAAGTAGATTCTTGATAAAGTGTGTAATAAATACAGTACATATTCTTTTCAGGAATTATGTGATTGTTGAATTGCTTGCTTGGATTGCATTCTTGGTTTGATTTGCTTAATGCTTGTGAAATCATCAAATCAGGTATGTGGTTACGCTTATGATTATCCCGACTAGTTTTCTGAGGATTTTATCGACATTTCCCTCATGGCTTGAAATAACTGTTGGATGCTTTTATTTCCTGCAACTATAGAGTGACTATGACTATCACTATGAATATACATGTATAACTGGCTAGATCTGGGTCCACCTCTGTGGCTTTAAAGGCTAAAAAGGGGTAACCTAGAGTAAGGACTAGGTTATCATGGGTTAGAAATTGGGCTACCAAGTGTAGTGCCATGAGATCTATTAGCATGCCATGAGTTAAGGAGTGGGCTACTTACGAGTAGTGCCATGTGACTCAACACTAGAAACTGGTTCATCTATAGGTGGGACCATGAGGGGTTTAATGGGGATCTACCATAAGGAAGGTAGTATCCAGGTCCACTGTAGGGATAGCACAGAGGATAGGGTACTCATGGATCGTGGAGTTATATTTAAAATGTAATCTTGGATGTTAAATGATTAATTGAATGATTACATTGTCATCATAGTTGCACATTTATTATTTCCCCCACATACCAGCTTCGGCTGACCGACGTTTTGTTTGTCAGCATTTTAGGTACAAGCCAAAAGGACAAACAGTAAATCGTCATATTGTGAAATATATGAAGTAAAATACAAGGAGGATTAGTTAGAATAGAATCCATAAGTGGATAGAAGTTTAGAGATCCAAGTTTTCAAAAAGGTATGTAAAAGTTTATTTTCTTACAATTTTTCTAGTTTAGTATGTTAAAATTTAATAATTGTTCTTGGTTAATTACCGAACCTTTGATCCGGAAGTTATGGGTGCGGCTTCGACCTCTCGGTCTACCTTAATTGGGGGTTATCGGGAGGTGGGGTCGTAACATTTGGTATCAGAGCGTAGGTTCCTCACTTAACCATTAATAATTATTAAATTTTACAAACTCCATAGAACCCAAGGGAGTTATTAGAGGATTATCCAAAAGACGGAGGTGTCTAGAAAAGGATCACGACCGGGGGCTGGCAATATTTTCCTCCGCACCGCTAGTCGGAATACGAGGACTCCCAGATCAGTGTGACTGCCTGGCCAAAGTCTTAGGGTATGAATCGAAATAAGATACCTTTAGGACTTTCTCATCTTATTCATCCATTCTCATCACAAATTCTGTTAAGGACCTTAAGGATTAGGATTTTCTCTCTTCTCCTCAACCTCTTGAGGTATGGGTAAGGTTAACAAGGTCTAAGGAATCCTCCACCAAATTAATGAAAAAGTATGTAAATAATATGTCATGGACATAAGCTTAATAGATTAAGCGTAAAGGAATAGATACATGCTTAGGTCGTATGACATAAGTTGTCATGCCCTCAGGAGAGATATGAGGCTAGACCTTCTTGTCAGGAGGATAAGGAAATAAAATTAGTCTTGGAGATAGAGATCTCCGTTGCAAGTAGAGACCTGGCACATCCTCTGAGGATGATGTTAACCCTAACCTTAAGTGAAAGGGAGAGACAACATGATGAGTTAGATGTCATGATAGACCAGGTGTTTGGATAGACATGCCTTGGATGCCATATGAGCCATTGGATGACCTAGTACCTCTGGAAACCCAACCCTGGGAAGGGTCGAGTAGGTTAGAGTGAAGGATAGCTCCTCCATGGATAAAACTAGAGAAAAACCTATAGAACCCTATGGGCTTGTGCAAGTAGAGTATGGCTTGCACCCAGGGCACATCAGTAGTAGGATGAAACCCTGGTTAAGGAATCATGATGGACGGCTTATGAAATAAGCATAAAGGGCTATGGATGATCTTGAGTAAACATAAGTTCGAGCCTAGGCTTCACCTATGTAGAGGATGCTTTTGAGGTTGATCCTTCATGAAGAGAGGACCTCTAATGGTGAGGTTGGTTGTAGGGTTAGCTCTAGAGAGAGAAGGAAACCAAGCAAGAAGGTTGGAATCCTAGACTTTGAGATATGAGGAAAAGTAGGGAGTTGAGGATGATGCGACCTAAGTGGATGATATTGGTCGCCACATGCTTGACCCTTAGAGGTTGATGATGTCTTGGTGGCCATGAGAGGAACCAAAACCTAGAGAGAGGATGAGTCTGTTGGTACCTCTGGACCTATGGTATAGATGAGAAGAAGAGTTTCGTGGACCTAAAAAGGTTTAGTAACAGGTTGTGAGGCCTTGTACCTTGTTGTTTTTCCTTGAGGAGGATCCAACTCTAAGTGTTGCTCAAGTCGAAGGATGACAGGAAGTGCATGTCATGCCTTTTTCAAGCTTGATTCATGGTTAAGAGATAGAGCATGCAGTTGGACACCTAAAAGTGAACCTAGGGTTCCTAGGCCTAAGAGGGGAAGTGGTATACCTAATGCTCATGACGAGAATTAAGTTGTTATAGTTTCGAGCATGGTACTCCTCATGTATTGAGGAAAAGGGAAGTCCCTTAAGTTTAAGATATGTTTTATGAACCCCTCACAGCTAGGTTGATGATAAAGGAAGGTATGATCTTGTCCAGCTTTGAGGAAAGAGGACAAGTATGACCTAGCATGGTTCAGTAGGTGATCTGCTTGTGCCTTAATAGCTTGCTAGGGTTGAGTAGGCTCATGTGGATGTAAACCCTAGACCTAAGAGCTTTTGTGACCTTGTTGTCAAGAGATAGTTTTCCTCCCATCCTGGGAGAGGGACCCCTTTGGTAGGGTGTATATCAATTTTGTTGGTTTAAGGTAACCTAAAGAGGTCTCATAGGATCTTGAGAAGCTAAGTGAAAAGTACATGGTATGAGAATGAACCTGTAGACCCATAGATATCCATCTCTATGTGCATGTGGATGTGTTACCATGGAGGTAATCGGTAAGGGGTCTGTCCAAGGTAGGCAGGTCGCCATGACCCCTATGAAAGGATGGATGTCAGCCCATGTATACAAAGAGAGATGATGAAGGCTTGGGTAAGGTTCTAAGTTGGACATGTACTATAAATGGAGAATCCTAAGTCTATCCTAGGGTCGAGTGGGGATAAGACCGATGGAATTAGGAGTTGCATAATTCCCTAAGTTGCACATGACCATAGGGTTGGGAGGTAACATCTATCATTGTCTGGGGGCCATGGGTTAGGAGATTGATCACCTTCATGAATTCATGGGACCCAAAGGGCAGATGAGTAGGGCACTATCTGGATGAATGCGGGAAGAGGGATGACCCCAAAAGTATCGACACCCTATAGACCTAGAGGAGACGACCAAGGAATGTGTATGGACCCAAGTAGGTTTGAGACCAATTTTCCATGGAAGGAACTTTGATATCATGATGTTTGTAATGAAGTGACATATGTGGCACGTTTCAACTTAGATTTAAAGGTGTACTGGCAAGGTGGGATGTACCATCTGTACTCTTAGAATAGGAAGAACTTTGTATTTGGATTGCAGCCAAATGCTTATTTCCTCTTGTTATGGGAGTGAGAGATAGGACAATACGCATGCCATACACCAAGGTTAAAAGATGATGTGAGTTGGAATGTTGCTATGAGGTATGAGGATAGAGAGGATAACATACCCTGGTAGAGTGAATGATACACAGATGGTTTACTAACACTAAGAGATATGAGGTAGTCATCTTTTAAGGATTTTTAAAACGAGCTATGTGGAATTTGCAAGTGGTACAAGGTTGAATTCAAAAACCAAGAGGTGAGTCTTACAAGGTTGAGTTTGATCACCATGATGATGTGATCAGAGAGTGTACTTGATGAATACAGACTTAGAGTCGAGATGAGATGATAAGTGGAATATCTGAAGGTGTATGTCATCAACATTACCTACTACATAAGAAGGTGAAGTAGTAATGGATGCCCTGGTTGAGATATATCTTCCTAGTTTGGTTAGAAGAGGTTGTTAGACTAACCCTAAGTTTAGAAAATAAGATATGTTTGGCTAACACTCTGATGTAACGAGATCAGTTAATGGTTGTTTGGTTAGCCAACCTAGTCCTTAATGTAATGAAAGGATGGTGATAGAACGTCAGATACACCTCTTTGGATAGGAAGGTGATGAAATCCTGATGAGAGTAGTTTAGGGTTTCCAAGGAATCGATCTTAAGGAATCATGAAAATATAAGAGATCATGGTTTAAGATTACCATATACCATGGTACTACCAAGATAATAAGTGACAGTAGGACTTTGGATGCTTAAGATGAAGTTGTTGGTGGCATGAGGCCATGCAAGCCAGGAGGTAAAGGACGAACCCCAGTAACCTAGTGTATTGATATAGAGGATAAAAGAATTCCCAAAAGTGAAAGGGAGTTAATCACTATGGATGTTTTACGTCTTCCCTGGACCAAGGAAGGTCAAGATGCAATGTGGGTTATGGTGGATTGCCTTACCTAGATGACATGAGAAAGAAAAGTTCTGTCAAGGAACATATTTGGTTGAACTATCCATGAGAGAGATGGTTCAACTACACCATGAAGTGAGTTCAAAGGTTCTTGAGTTTGACCTAAAGGTTCCCTTCCAAAAGGTGGAAGAAGGTACATGAAGAACTCGATGTTAGCACAGTTTTTCACCCCTAACTAATGATTAGTATAATCCAGACTAAAGGGTCTGATGAGAGCATGTGTGCTCATTCAGGGTGATATCTAGAGACAGTTCTTGTCCTATGAAAAATGTGATGATAACCACCATCTCCAGTATCAGGAGTTAAAGAAGCTCTATAAGAGAGGTTGTGTCGGTCACCACTTCAGTAAGGTGATGTTGGTGAAAGGACCACGTGATGGTTAGAAAAGGGCCACGATGTGTGTAGATGAAGTCGCTTTGATCGTGCAATGGCTGAAAGGAGCCTAGAGACGATGAGAGTCATGAGCAAATGCAAAGTAGACTGACACACAGTTCACTGTGGGAGAATATGTGACATGAAAATCTGACCCCTCTAAGTTATGGCTAAGAGAGCTGAGTCCCCGATGCATGGGTTCTTTTGACATGGTTTGGTGGAGTAGGTTAAGTTTGACCTTACCCCTCAGGATAAAGTAATGTGTGATGAGTTCCATGTGTCCAATTTAGAATACTATGTGAGGTACCCCGACCATGTGCTGAGCAATGAACCTAGTGAGCCCCAAAGGAGGCTGAAATGGCCTGAGTCCACCTGTGCAGTTTATAGACGCCATGATGAAAGAACTCAGAGGAAAGAATATGTGATGATAAATGTTCTTTGGAAGCGCCATGAGTACGGTAAAGCCACATAGGGGCCAATGATGGACATGGAAAAGTCTTATCCTGAATTGTTTGTTTGCTTGATAGAATTTTGAGGACAAAATTCCTATAAGAGGGGAAGGATGTTACAATCCTGATTTTGGGTTCATTTGGTGAGAAATGTAATTTCTCATATTAAAGATATTTGAACAAATAATGATATAATTTGTTTTGAATACATGGATTTTGTTTACAATAGCCTTGATGTTTCTGTTGTGGGCTTTATTGGCTATTGGGCCCAAATAACAAGAAAATTCAATTAGTGAATGAATAATTGAATTTTTGAGAAAAGAATGATGTGGAAACCTCTAGAAGGCAAATCCAAAGAGGGATTGTGTGCCTCTTGGGTTCCTTGGGTTCCAAGGAGTCCAAAGTTGCATAAAGAGTGCAATTAGAAAAGAAAAGATCAATTAAGTATTTCTTTATTAAGAAAGAGATTAAAAATAATGATAAAATGTGGAAAATAAGTGAAAAGAGGTATAATTGAGTTATCCTTTGTGGAATTTTGTGTCCCAGGGATTCCTAATGATAAAAGGAATACCAATGAGGAAAATAAAAGAGAAATAAAGAGAAATCCTCAAAAGGAAATATTTTAATAATAATAAAACAAGGTAATGAAGAATAATGCATTTAGATGCATCTAGAAGGATAAAGAGTATCCAATAAAAACGATTTCAAAATAATAGAGTTTCTTGGGGTCCAAGGAGCCCCAATAAAGAGTAAAGAAAGAGAAAATACCTAAATTTCAAAATAAAAGGATAATGTGAAACACTATTAATGAATTTTGTGATATTGCTAAAAAGAAGTATTGTTTCTATTAAAAGAAAATAGAAATTTCGTGGCTAATGGATTAAAAGCTAAGAATAAAGATAATAATGAGAGGGATTTTTGAATTCCTAAATATGCAAGTAATAGGAAATATCAAAAGGAGAGAGAGAGAGAATAATTGCTTCTCTTTGAAGGAAAATGATTCCTTTTGGAAAGGGACTCATTGAGTCATGTTTAAGACAACCTATGGCTTCGTTTCCCACCCCAATATAAGGGGAAGAGTCTTGGTTATAAGGGAAGAGAGAACCCCACGTTCTTCTACCTTCTTCTTCTTCTTCTTCTTCTTCCAAGTTTTCATCGAAACCCTAATCTTTGAAGAATGACCCTATCTATAGAGCAGCGAGGAGCAATGGAGTCCTCAATTGAAGGGGGATGTCATACGATGTCAGAAGGCTACACAGCTAGCATCCTTGGGTTCCGACGCAAGCACAACGGCTGCAGCACGGCTGCGTGCCGACCAAGGGTTATAGACCCGACCAACCTGTATTAGTAGTGTTGGCCGCGAACGGAGGGAACCTTTGGATGCGAGGGGATATAGCAGAAGCAGGGCGAAGTTTCCCGAGGACGTTCGTGCCTTGGAAGGGTGGAAAGGGGTCCCGCGATCTACTGCAACATGGTTGCATCGTGGCAGAGAGTTGCGGTCGATATGGGCTTGAACACGGACGTTACGACCACGTCTTCAAGGTGTTTGGTGTGCGCCAGGGAACGGCAGGGGCAACAACACCCTCCTTGGTGGCAATCGAGGTTAAGGGAGGCAAGGAGGAGCCCCACCCTTGACGGCTAGGGTGACGCAGCGTGCCATCGCAAGGAGGAAGACGACCCACGGGTCGTTGGACCGTCTTGCCCCTCCGCGGGCTGAAGGCGTGGTCACTTAACCAGGGGCAAAACGGACATTACGTTATGTTTTCAACAAAGCTGAGCAACGTTGCATGGAGGAAGCTACGTGGCGGCTTCCGATTGGCCAAGTAAGTAAAATCTTACTAAATTCATAATTAAAGATTGGTAACTCCGATTAGGACAAATAATATACGAATTTTGCTCAGAAAAATGAGAGGAATTCAATAAAAATATAGTTAGAAGATAATTCCACTTGCTATTCGAAAAGTAGTGTAAATTATCATCTTTAATGAATTAAAGATTAAGAAACCCTATTTTGAAATGAATAAAGTGTTTAATAGGGTTTAATGGATCATTAAAGTTGATAATAACCTGTTAAATGTAAAAAGATACTTTAAGATAAAAAGGATGATCTTTGCACATAATGAGTTTAATTTAGAGATTATGTGCATAAATATGCTTGAACTTTGAAAAGTACATAAATCTATCATCTTTAATGATTTAGTTAATAAAAAACCCTTAGATTTGATGATAGATGGATTTAATGTTGTTCAATGGATAATTCAAGCCAATATTAACTTGTTGTTGATAAATGTGAAGATAGAATCTAAAAAGATGATCTTTTTATATAATTGGATTAATTTAGGGTTTCGTGCATGAATATGCCTTAATGAGCTTGAAAATCCTAATTTAGGTGAATATGTCTTTTAATTGTTTTAATTTTTCAAATCCATGAATAAATAGGGATACAATGATCCTAAGTCAATTTGGGTATAAAAGACTATTAAAATGGATAGTTGAGCAATTAAGGTTCATATAAGTAGAAAAGAGTATTTTAGGGTTTGTTGACCTAAAAGGGAAAAAGTTTGAGAAATTGATCTAAGAAACCCTAATGAACATTAATGAAACCTTAATGCAGATTAGAAACCCTAGAAAGTGAATCCAAGTCAATAAAGTAGATTCTTGATAAAGTGCGTAATAAATAGGGTATATATTCTTTTCAGGAATTATGTGGTTGTTGAATTGGTTGCTTGTATTGCATTCTTGGTTGGATTTGCTTAATGCTTGTGAAATCATCAAATCAGGTATGTGGTTACGCTTATGATTATCCTGACTATCTTTCCGAGGATTTTATCAACGTTTCCCTCATGACTTGAAATAACTATTGGATGCTTTTATTTCATGCAACTATAGAGTGACTATGACTATCACTATGAATATACATGTATAACTGGCTAGATCTGGGTCCACCTCTGTGGCTTGTAAAGGCTAAAAAGGGGTAACCTAGAGTAAGGACTAGGTTATCATGGGTTAGAAATTGGGCTACCAAGTGTAGTGCCATGAGATCTATTAGCATGCCATGAGTTAAGGAGTGGGCTACTTACGAGTAGTGCCATGTGACTCAACACTAGAAACTGGTTCATCTATAGGTGGGACCATGAGGGGTTTAATGGGGATCTACCATAAGGAAGGTAGTATCCAGGTCCACTGTAGGGATAGCACAGAGGATAGGGTACTCATGGATCGTGGAGTTATATTTAAAATGTAATCTTGGTTGTTAAATGATTAATTGAATGATTACGTTGTTATCATAGTTGCACATTTATTATTTCCCCCACATACCAGCTTCGGCTGACCGACATTTTGTTTATCGGCGTTTTAGGTACAAGCCAAAAGGACAAACATTAAATCATCATATTGTGAAATACATGAAGTAAAATACAAGGAGGATTAGTTAGAATAGAATCCATAAGTGGATAGAAGTTTAGAGATCCAAGTTTTCAAAAAGGTATGCAAAAGTTTATTTTCTTACAATTTTTCCAGTTTCGTCTGTTAAAATTTAATAATTGTTCTTGGTTAATTGTCAAACCTTTGATCTGGAAGTTATGGGTGCGGCTTCGACCTCTCGGTCTCCCTTAATTGGGGGTTATTGGGAGGTGGTGTCGTAACATTTGGTATCAGAGCGTAGGTTCCTCACTTAACCATTAATAATTGTTAAATTTTACAAACTCCATAGAATCCAAGGGAGTTATTAGAGGATTATCCAAAAGACGGAGGTGTCTAGAAAAGGATCACAATCGGGGGATGGCAATATTTTCCTCCGCACCGCTAGTCAGAATACGAGGACTCCCGGATCAGTGTGACTGCCTGGCCAAAGTCTTAGGGTATGAATTGAAATAAGATACCTTTAGGACTTTCTCATCTTATTCATCCCTTCTCATCACAAATTTTGTTAAGGACCTTAAGGATTAGGGTTTTCTCTCTTCTCCTCACCCTCTTGAGGTATGGGTAAGGTTAACAAGGTCTAAGGAATCCTCCACCAAATTAATGAAAAAGTATGTAAATAATATGTCATGGACATAAGCTTAATAGATTAAGCGTAAAGGAATAGATACATGCTTAGGTCATATGACATAAGTTGTCATGACCTTAGGAGAGATATGAGGCTAGACCTTCTTGTCAGGAGGATAAGGAAATAAAATTAGTCTTGGAGATAGATATCTCCATTGCAAGTAGAGACCTGGCACATCCTCTGAGGATGATGTCAACCCTAACCCTAAGTGAAAGGGAGAGACAACATGATGAGTTAGATGTCATGATAGACCAGGTGTTTGGATAGACATGCCTTGGATGCCATATGAGCCATTGGATGACCTAGTACTTCTGGCAACCCAACCCTGGGAAGGGTCAAGCATGTTAGAGTGAAGGATAGCTCCTCCATGGATAAAGCTAGAGAAAAACCTATAGAACCCTATGGGCTTGTGCAAGTAGGGTATGGCTTGCACCCAGGGCACGTCAGTAGTAGGATGAAACCCTGGTTAAGGAATCATGATGGATAGCTTATGAAATAAGCATAAAGGGCTATGGATGATCTTGAGAAAACATAAGTTCGGGCCTAGGCTTCACCTATGTAGAGGATGTTTTGAGGTTGATCCTTCATGAAGAGAGGACCTCTAATGGTGAGGTTAGTTGTAGGGTTAGCTCTATAGAGAGCAGGAAACCAAGCAAGAAGGTTGGAATCCTAGACTCTGAGATATGAGGAAAAGTAGGGAGTTGAGGATGATGCGACCTAAGTGGATGATATTGGTCGCCACATGCTTGACCCTTAGAGGTTGATGATGTCTTGGTGGCCATGAGAGGAACCAAACCCTAGAGAGAGGATGAGTCTATTGGTACCTCTGTACCTATGGTATAGATGAGAAGAAGAGTTTCGTGGACCTAAAAAGGTTTAGTAATAGGTTGTGAGGCCTTGTACCTTGTTGTTTGTCCTTGAGGAGGATCCAACTCTAAGTGTTGCTCGAGTCGAAGGATGATAGGAAGTGCATGTCATGCCTTTTTCAAGCTTGATTCATGGTTAAGAGATAGAGCATGCAGTTGGACACCTAAAAGTGAACCTAGGGTTCCTAGGCCTAAGAGGGGAAGTGGTATACTTAATGCTCATGACGAGAATTAAGTTTCTATAGTTTCGAGCATGGCACTCCTCATGTATAGAGGAAAAGGGAAGTCCCTTAAGTTTAAGATATGTTTGATGAACCCCTCAGAGCTAGGTTGATGATAAAGGAAGGTATGATCTTGATCCAGCTTTGAGGAAAGAGGACAAGTATGACCTAGCATGGTTCAGTAGGTGATCTGCTTGTGCCTTAATAGCTTGCTAGGGTTGAGTAGGCTCATGTGGATGTAAACCCTAGACCTAAGAGCTTTTGTGACCTTGTTGTCAAGAGATAGTTTTCCTCCCATCCTGGGAGAGGGACCCCTTCGGTAGGGTGTATATCCGTTTTGTCTGTTTAAGGTAACCTAAAGAGGTTTCGTAGGATCTTGAGAAGCTAAGTGAAAAGTACATGGTATGAGAATGAACCTGTAGACCAATAGATATCCATCTCTAAGTGAATGTGGATGTGTTACCATGGAGGTAACCGGTAAGGGGTCTGACCAAGGTAGGCAGGTCGCCATGACCCCTATGAAAGGATGGATGTCAACCCATGTATACAAAGAGAGATGATGAAGGCTTGGGTAAGGTTCTAAGTTGTACATGTACTATAATTGGAGAATGCTAAGTCTATCCTAGGGTCAGGTGGGGAGACGACTCATGGAAGTAGGAGTTGCCTAATTCCCTAAGTTGCACATGACCATAGGGTCGGGAGGTAACAACTATCATTGTCTAAGGGCCATGGGTTAGGAGATTGATCACCTTCATGAACTCATGGGACCCAAAGGGCAGATGAGTAGGGCACTCTCTGGATGCATGAGGGAAGAGGGATGACCCCAAAAGTATCGGCACCCTATAGACCTAGAGGAGATGGCCAAGGAATGTGTATGGACCCAAGTAGGTTCGAGACCAATTTTCCATGGAAGGAGCTTTGATATCATGATGTTTGTAATGAAGTGACATATGTGGCACGTTTCAACATAGATTTAAAGGTGTAATGGCAAGGTGGGATGTACCATCTGTACTCTTAGAACAGGAAGAACTTTGTATTTGGACTGCAGTCAAATGCTTATTTCCTCTTGTTATGGGAGTGAGAGATAGGACAATATGCATGCCATACACCAAGGTTAAAAGATGATGTGAGTTGGAATGTTGCTATGAGGTATGAGGATAGAGAGGATAACATACCCTAGTAGAGTGAATGATACACATATGGTTTACTAATACTAAGAGATATGAGGTAGTCATCTTTTAAGGATGTTTTAACACAAGCTATGTGGAATTTGCAAGTGGTACAAGGTTGAATTCAAAAACTAAGATGTGAGTCTTACTAGGTTGAGTTTGATCACCATGATGATGTGATCAGAGAGTGTACTTGATGAATACATACTTAGAGTCGAGATGAGATGATAAGTGGAATACTTGAAGGTGTATGTCATCAAAATTACCTACTACATAAGAAGGTGAAGTAGTAATGGATGCCCTGGTTGAGATATATCTTCCTAGTTTGGTTAGAAGAGGTTGTTAGACTAACCCTATGACAAAGTGAGTTTTTATAGTATATTTTCTCTCTCTTAAAAGTTTATTATCAAATTTATGGACCAAAATACCCTCGTATACTTCCCTCACTTAATTGGACAAATATGTGTCACCAATTTCAAATATATGCAAACCCTAATATGCTATGATGATAAAATACATATGTTAATGTATTTAGAGAATGAACATATCAAACCTTCGAATTTGGATCTCAAAATTTTATCATAGTAGCATAGTGGCTTTATGAAACTACTCCAAAAATTTGGTTACATTTGGACCACCCAATTAGGAGATATAAGTATTTGAAAATCAAGTGTATAATTCAATCTAATAACCCTAGGACTTAGGTTTTTCGTTTTATTTGACAAATTATATGTCACACGGCCTATGTTTAGGCTGGGCGCGGACCTTTATGATGGAGGGCCAACCCTCAGCTGTCCGATCTGATGGCCATGGATCTAGGCCATGATCCAAGGGTCAAGGACCCGTCACCTACCTCCCGCCTTTCCCGGCCTTGACCCCAACAGAACCCTGGACCATCGACGATCTCGGGCGCTTGACTCCTGCGTCGCCCACCTGAGATTTTTTGAGGAAACGATCCTCTCACCGAAACGAACTCAACAAACCCCCACACGTCACCCAAGACCCCTGGATTTGGGAGAATGAACTTCCCTTTTCTCATTGCTCCCACTCCGGCGGCGGCTGCAACACCCAGGACCCCCAATCTACCCTAAACCTACCCCGATAGCCTATAAAACCACCCCTCGATGTCGCCCCCGCCTTCCTTTGCCTTTAACCCTATTCTTTCTGACCCTGGTTGCCATCGAGATCTCCACTCGACCTCCTGAAGCCTTGTGGCGCCGCCACCCTGACCTTGGGCCCGATCACCCCCGCCTCGCTCTCTTCCTCCACACTCTTGCCTCCCCTGTTATCGCGAGGTCACGAGGACCTTGGGCGGCATCTTTTCCGCCTTTGGGAGAGCCTGCTGACCCTTCTCCGACTCAGCTCCGGTGAGCTCTTCCCCTTGCTGCGGCAGCGCACCAATCCACAGGGAGCCACGATCAGTGGCTTGGCTGTCTGTGTTCGGAACGAGCACGCGAAGGCACTCTCCACTTCACCTGCCCTCCAGCGACACTCAGGAGTGAACATGACCTCGCTGGAGATCCTCCTCCTCTGCTGGAGCGAGCTGCAGGCCTACGGGCTAGGCCGAGCCGTCCGATCGTGTGAAGACCAATCCCGACCGTCAGATCAGGTGCAGACCGATCCTGAGCGCCCGATCAACTTGATCGATTTGAGCCATGATCCAGTCGGATCCGGCCGTCGATCAGGGGTAATTTCCTTTTCTTTTATTTTTGTTAATCTTTGAGTACTCAAGAAAATACATTTTCTTAGAAAAATCATAATAAATGCTAGGATTATCAGAATATAGCAAACCAATATACTATTTTTATCAAAAAAATATGCTCTATCCATATAAAATATTATCAATACCTGAATCCGTTCCCTATTTCAAAAAATAACAGTCTAAGGCCTAAAGGATATCCTTAATCATAATTAATTATTAAAAATGGCTTTCTTGATGATATATGACTTCTAAAATGTTTGTAACCATTAGATGAAACCCTGATTTCAGAATAACTCAAAATACTATACCAAGTTGATAAGTGATCAAAGGATTAGAAGAAACCCTAATTTTAGCTTCCTCTTTCTACATGAATTTAAAGATATATTTCTTATGTCAAAATTAATATCATTAGATGACAATTAGTTTTTATTAATTGGTCTGAATCTTTAAAACGAACCATGATGTTATGAATGGTTAACATGTTAAGGATTACCCTCCCTTTTTCTTTAACCATCCTAGAAACCCTAATTTTGGGAAATCTTCTAATTAATCCATTAAATACTATCTTTAATCCAAATAGTTTATAATGGATCAGACCTGATAATATTTGTGAACCAAATTAGAATATGGGGAAATCCCTGATCTAAATTAAGATAACATAAAAAGGAATGATAACTAAGAACATATCTTAGTCCTGGTCACTTGGACCAATAGTAATGTTGTACCCTTGCTTTCTTTGCAGGGTGACTAAATTCCTGATTGAATCTAGAATCTGTGGACTTTTGATTGAATAAGCAGGTACGTGGTCATATAAGTATATGACTAGATTTCTAGTTTCCTATGATATGTATACCTTGAATGCTCATATTTGAATATTATTGCTTGGTTGACTAGTATGAGATATATTTTGCCAAACATAATGAAACATAAATGGTTATGATGGGTTGTAGCTACTAGAGCACATGGCCTGGTGTGGATGTATGTTGCCTAACATGGATGTATGTTTTCCTTGGCCCATGTTAGATGTATGATGATATTATGTTGCCCACACTAGAGATAAGTGCAATGAGTGTAGTACAACCGCATCAAAATGATTGTAATAAAAAGGATGTTTACCTGATTTTCTCCTTAAGAAATGGTTTTGGTTTTCCTTTCTTCTTGTTCAAATACTTTCCTTTATGCAACCTTATTAAATGTAACTTTTACCACGTACTAGTTTTGCTGATGTTTTGTTTCTCGGATTTTCTCGGTGCAAGGAACATTTGACTACAAAATGAAATGCATGCTCAAAGTACCTGAAGGCACAAATAATAAACTTGGAGGATGTAATAGATAGATTCTTTTCCTCTTACCTCATTTCTTGCTAGATGTTAGTTTATTTCTTTCCTTATTGATCTTGAGGATGATTTAAATCCTATGTAATAAGTTAACTTTCTTTAGAACCATATTTTCTCTCCATATGTAATGACTTTATTATCCTTATGAATGAATGTTTGTGTGGCTTTATCCGATGATGTGAACTAGATCTTGGCTTAATCTCTATCTTAGTTGACTACCTTAATCTCTTATATTTTCCCTTTTGACATCTATAGATATGAGTGCACGCATATCTAGGAATGTCACTATGGAAAGTATATAGAAATTGGGGGACGTCACAGTTGGTATCAGAGCCAATGTTCACACATCAAGTCACATGATCTTCATTCACCCTATTTTGAGTCTAGGGTTGTCCTTGAGTTAGGGATATGAAGGGTGGAGGTGTCTAGGATAGCATCTACCATGGGTCTGACTAAAGTCTCCGAGCCACTTAGCTTGGCAATCACGAGGCTACCTTTATGGCAGTATAAGTCTACCTGGCCGATATCCTAAGTGTCCCCTATTCTTGGGCGTACCTTAATTTAGGAACCTTCTCATCTATAGATTCTCCCTCTTATCTCTTCTGTAGGAAAAATTTCTCCCTCTCATCTATGTTTTAA
Source organism: Alisma plantago-aquatica (assembly GCA_963693085.1). Classification (NCBI taxonomy): domain Eukaryota; kingdom Viridiplantae; phylum Streptophyta; class Magnoliopsida; order Alismatales; family Alismataceae; genus Alisma; species Alisma plantago-aquatica. Next base: position 1,287,391,972 of record OY856411.1, read on the forward strand.
AATAAATTAAATTTTTTTCCCACTTACCTCTGTTATAAGGTTAGGAAGGAGTCTCTCTCTATTTAGAAAGTCCTAAGGATCGACTGATAAGGATTCTAGGATATCCTCCTTAAATCATAACATTAAGAACATTAATCATTGATAAAGGAGAATAATGAAATATCATGTGATAATAACAATGATAATGATGAGAATACGTGTTGAAGTAATAAATCTAATATGTTGAAATTAATTACAGGATGCCTCCTAAGACTCGCAGCTCAGGGGAATCATCCTCTAAGAAAAGAAAAGAACCTGAAACCTCTAAAGTACCTGATCCTGATGCTGAGGCCATGGAAAGATGGGAGGAACAGAAGAAAATCCTTCTAGACTTTATGGAAACCCTCGCCACCAAAGGAACCCCTGAATCTAGCTCCTCTAAGAAAAAGGAAGTGACAGTGATAGACTTTATTAAGCTCAACCCCGATAGCTTTTGGGGGGAAGACCAACCCGAAGTCATGGACAAGGCTGAGGCCTGGGTCCTTTCCATATAGAATGCTTTCCGTACCCTAGAAGTACCCGAAGAAAAGAAGGTTAAATTTGCCACCCATTTGCTTAAGGGAGGGGCGAAGATCTGGTGGGAGAATTATGGTGGGAATTGGGGAGAGGAAGTAGACAACTTGGGATGGGAAGCCTTCAAGACCCTCTTCACCGACCGTTTCATGCCCATAGCTAAGAGGAAGAGGAAAGAGAAGATGTACATGGAGCTTAGGCAGGGTAGTCTCTCAGTGGCCGATTATACTCAGAAGTTTAGGCTTCTGGAACGCTATGCTCCTATTCGGACTGAGGACCGCCTCACTGAGCACTATGTAGACTGTCTCTCCGCACACCTTAAAACCCTAGTTATAGACTCTCGTCCCCAAAGCATTGATGAAGCCCTAGACATGGCCCTTAAGCAGGAAAGGGAGTAGGGATTGCAGAAGCCTTCTACCATGAGATATTTAGGGTTGACCACCACAGAGGAAGAAAAGTTCAAGAAGTTCCACCCCGGCCATAACAAAGGATCAGGGAAAGGAGGTTCAGGGAAGAAAGGACCAAAGAATAGCAAGCTGATGGATTACCGCAGCAAATGCAAGACTTGTGGACGAGGACATGACGGGCCTTGTCGCTACACCAAGCCGGTCTACTACAACTGCAAGAAGGAGGGACATTTCCTTGCCAAATGCCCCAATGCATCTATCCTCGGCAAACCTCCAGTGGGTGCTCCACCCCCTCAGGGACACCGCAATGCCAGGGTGTTTGCAGTAACCACAGAAGAGGCTAAGGCAAATCCGAACCAGCTTGTCGAAGGTAACCTTAAATATTTTTCATATATCTAATATCTTGTTCAATGCCTTCAATTATTTAAAATGTAATTATCATTGTAGGCATTGTTTTCTTGAATGGACATCCTGTTAAAGCATTATTTGATTCTGGATCTACAAATACGTTTGTGTCTCGAAATCTGGCCTCAATGTTGCACTTACATATAAGGGACTTGGGATACATTCTGGATGTGTCAACTATGGAAGACTTTGATGTTATTCTTGGCATGGATTGGCTGTACACATATCATGCTTATATTGACTGTAGAAACAAGATGGTAGTTCTCTCTCAACCTCATTCCTCTCCTATAGTGATCCCTCAGGGAAGCAGATTATGTAATAATATAATAATTTCCTCTCTTAAAGCTAAAAAGCTCATATCTAAAGGATGTAAAGTCTTCCTCGCATTCGTCTCAGAGACCAGTCCTGACAATGGGCCTGTAGAAAGACTGGAGGTGGTACGTGATTTCCTTGACGTATTTCCGGAGGAGCTTCCTGGGCTGCCTCCAAACAGAGACATTGAGTTCTCCATAGATCTTCTTCCTGGAACCACTCTGATTTCTAGGGCACCGTATAGGATGGCACCTGCTGAGCTTATGGAGATGAAGAAACAATTACAAGAACTACTTGATAAGGTTTTTATCCGACCTAGCGTTTCCCCTTGGGGTGCACCTGTCCTTTTTGTTAAAAAGAAAGATGGTTCGATGTGGATGTGTATTGACTATCGCATGTTGAACCAAGCTACCATTAAACACAAGTATCCTCTCCCTCGTATTGACGACCTCTTTGATCAACTTCGTACTGCTAAAGTTTTCTCAAAAATTGATCTTCGTTCTGGCTACCACCAACTTAAGGTCAAAGATTCTGATATATCTAAGACTACTTTTCGAACTCGTTACAGGCACTACGAGTTTCTGGTAATGCTGTTTGGGTTGACAACACATCTGGCGTATTCATGAACTTGATGAAAAAAGTCTTCCAACCTTATCTTGATGAGTTTGCGGTCGTCTTCATTGATGATATTCTGATCTATTCTGATTCTATGGAGAAGCATCAGGAGCATTTGAAGTCCGTCCTTGAGATTCTTCGAGCCCAGAAATTCTATGGCAAGCTTTCTAAATGCGAATTTTGGATTGACAAAGTTATGTTTCTTGGTCATGTCATTTCTGGGGGTAACATATCTGTTGATCCCACTAAAGTGTCTGCTGTACTTGATTGGCAACCTCCTCGTAATCCTTCTGAAATCCGGAGTTTCTTAGGTCTGGATGGATATTATCGTCGTTTTATTCCGAATTTCTCCAAAGTGGCACTCCCTCTCACTAAGCTTACTCAGAAGGACGAGCATTTCATCTGGTCAGCTGCTTGTGAGTCTAACTTCCAAGAGCTCAAACAGAAGTTGACGTCAGCACTTGTCCTTGTTCTACCCTCTGGTAATGAAGGATTTGTGATATTCACTGATGCTTCCCGGCATGGTCTAGGTTGTGTCCTGCAGCAGAATGGAAAAGTAGTGGCCTTCACTTCTAGACAGCTGAAACCCAATGAGTTGAATTACCCTACACATGATTTGGAGTTGGCTACTATAATCCATGCTCTAAAAATCTGGAGGCACTACTTGTACGGGGCAATGTTCGATATCTTCACTGATCATAAAAGCCTCAAGTACATTCTGACGCAGAAAGATTTGAATCTTCGACAACGACGGTGGATTGAGTACTTGAAGGACTATGACTTCACCATTGGCTACCATCCAGGTAAGGCCAATGTGGTTGCAGACACCCTTAGTAGGAAATGAGCTGTTTGTGCATCCCTGTCTGTACCCGAATGGAGGAACATGGAGGACCTAGCAAGCTGGAGACCACAATTCCTGGCTGATCGTATGCATGTCAATAACATCTCTATCACATCCAACTTGCATTCTGAACTTCTAGAGGCACAGAAAGTTAGTCCTGAGCTTGCAGAGCTCTCCTCTCTCCTGGCTAAACCTCATACACATCTGTCAGTGGGTCTTGATGGTGGTCTTCGATACAAGAACTGTATGTGGATCCCTAAGCAGTCAGCTGTAAAGACAACCATTCTTAGTGAGGCACATGGGTCCAAGTACACAGTTCATCCTGGCACGACGAAGATGTACAAAGACTTACAACGTCAGTTCTGGTGGAGAGACATGAAGCACGACATTGCAGATTTTGTATCCAGATGTCTGACATGCCAGAAAATCAAGGCCGAGCATCAAAGACCAGGCGGTCTACTACAAACCCTCGAGATCCCAGAATGGAAATGGGAACATATCACTATGGACTTCGTAGTGGGATTACCCAGGACCAGGAAGGGGTACGACGCTGCATGGGTCATCGTGGATCGTCTCACCTAGTCAGCTCATTTTCTACCGGTGAAAACTACTGCGAAAGTTTCTGAGTTGGCCGACATTTATATACGGGAGATTGTACGTCTGCATGGAGTTCCAGCGTCCATTGTCTCAGACTGGGACCCGAAGTTCACCTCAAAGTTGTGGAAGCAGGTTCAAGAGGAATTGGGCACCAAACTGAATTTCAGTACAGCATACCATCCGCAGATAGATGGATAGTCAGAGCGAACAGTGCAGATTCTGGAAGATCTTCTACAAGCTTGTGTGCTCGACTGGGAAGGCTCGTGGGACCATTACCTACCTTTAGCTGAGTTTTCCTATAATAATAGCTATCAGGTGAGTATTGGGATGCCACCATACGAAGCTCTCTATGGCCGACCGTGCAGATCTCCATTACATTGGGATGCCGTCGGAGAACACACCTTAATGAAATCTGAGGAGATGCAGCTGTATACAGATAAAGTTGCACTGATCAGGCAGAGAATGAAGCGAGCACATGATAGGCAGAAATCATATGCAGATGCTTATCGGCTGGAACGTCAGTTCAAGGAAGGTGATCATGTCTTTCTAAAGATCCGACCGATTCGAGCTTTAGCCAAGAATAAGGGAAAGCTCAGTCCTCGTTATGTGGGACCCTTCGAGATCCTTGATAGGGTTGGAGAATGTGCCTATCATCTTGCTTTGCCACCTCAGTATAGTGCCATGCATAATGTCTTTCATGTATCTAATTTGAATCCTTATGTAAAGGACCCCAGTCACATCCTGAATCATGAGCCACTTGAGCTGAAAGATGATCTGTCTTATGATGAGTCACCAGTCAAAATTCTCGATTTAAAGACAAAGGAGCTTCGCAACAATCGACGTATAGATATGGTGAAAGTTCTCTGGAGCCACCATGATCAAACCAATGCTACATGGGAGCTCAAGTCTGAAGTCGAGCAAATATCCACATCTCTTTCAGGCTGCTGAATTTTGAGGGCAAAATTCTTAAAAAGGAGGGAAGAATGTGACAAAGTGAGTTTTTATAGTATATTTTCTCTCTATTAAAAGTTTATTATCAAATTTATGGACCAAAATACCCTCGTATACTTCCCTCACTTAATTGGACAAATATGTGTCACCAATTTCAAATATATGCAAACCCTAATATGCTATGATGATAAAATACATATGTTAATGTATTTAGAGAATGAACATATCAAGCCTTCGAATTTGGATCTCAAATTTTTATCATAGTAGCATAGTGGCTTTATGAAACTACTCCAAAATTTTGGTTACATTTGGACCACCCAATTAGGAGATATAAGTATTTGAAAATCAAGTGTATAATTCAATCTAATAACCCTAAGACTTAGGATTTTCGTTTTATTTGACAAATGATATGTCACGCGGCCTATGTTTAGGATGGGCGCGGACCTTTGTGATGGAGGGCCAACCCTCAGCTGTCCGATCTGATGGCCACGAATCTAGGCCATGGTCCAAGGGTCAAGGACCCGTCACCTACCTCCCGCCTTTCCCGGCCTTGACCCCAACAAAACCCTGGACCATCGACGATCTCGGGCGCTTGACTCCTGCGTCGCCCACCTGAGATTTTTGGAGGAAACGATCCTCTCACCGAAACAAACTCAACAAACCCCCACACGTCACCCAAGACCCCCGGATTTGGGAGAACGAACTCCCCTTTTCTCGTTGCTCCCACTCCGGCGGCGGGTGCAACACCCAGGACCCCCAATCTACCCTAAACCTACCCCGATAGCCTATAAAACCACCCCTCGATGTCGCCCCCACCTTCCTTTGCCTTTAACCCTATTCTTTCTGACCCGGGTTGCCACCGAGATCTCCACTCGACCTCCTGAAGCCTTGCGGCGCTGCCACCCTGACCTTGGGCCCGATCACCCCCGCCTCGCTCTCTTCCTCCACACTCTTGCCTCCCCTGTTATCGCGAGGTCACGAGGACCTTGGGCGACATCTTTTCCGCCTTTGGGAGAGCCTGCTGACCCTTCTACGACTCAGCTCTGGTGAGCTCTTCCCCCTGCTGCGGCGGCGCACCAATCCACAGGGAGCCACGATCAGTGGCTTGGCTGTCTGCGTTCGGAACGAGCACGCGAAGGCACTCTCCACTTCACCTGCCCTCCAGTGACACTCAGGAGTGAACGAGACCTCACCGGAGATCCTCCTCCTCCTCTACTGGAGCGAGCTGCAGGCCTACGGGCTAGGCCGAGCCGTCCGATCGTGTGAAGACCAATCCCGACCGTCAGATCAGGTGCAGACCGATCCTGAGCACCCGATCAACTTGATCGATTTGAGCCGTGATCCAGTCGGATCCGGCCGTCGATCGGGGGTAATTTCCTTTTCTTTTATTTTTGTTAATCTTTGAGTACTTAAGAAAATACATTTTCTTAGAAAAATCATAATAAATTCTAGGATTATCAGAATATAGCAAAACAATATACTATTTTTATCAGAAAAATATGCTCTATCCATATAAAATATTATCAATACCTGAATCCGTTCCCTATTTCAAAAAATAACTGTCTAAGGCCTAAAGGACATCCTTAATCATAATTAATTATTAAAAATGGCTTTCTTGATGATATATGACTTCTAAAATGTTTGTAACCATTAGATGAAACCCTGATTTCAGAATAACTCGAAATACTATACTAAGTTGATAAGTGATCAAAGGATTAGAAGAAACCCTAATTTTAGCTTCCTCTTTCTACATGAATATAAAGATATATTTCTTATGTCAAAATTAATATCATTAGATGACAATTAGTTTTTATTAATTGGTCTGAATCTTTAAAACGAACCATGATGTTATGAATGGTTAACATGTTAAGGATTACCCTCCCTTTTTCTTTAACCATCCTAGAAACCCTAATCTTGGGAAATCTTCTAATTAATCCATTAAATACTATCTTTAATCCAAATAGTTTATAATGGATCAGACCTGATAATATTTGTGAACCAAATTAGAATATGGGGAAATCCCTGATCTAAATTAAGATAACATAAAAAGGAATGATAACTAAGAACATATCTTAGTCCTGGTCACTTGGACCAATAGTAATGTTGTACCCTTGCTTTCTTTGCAGGGTGACTAAATTCCTGATTGAATCTAGAATCTGTGGACTTTTGATTGAACAAGCAGGTACGTGGTCATATAAGTATATGACTAGATTTCTGGTTGCCTATGATATGTATACCTTGAATGCTCATATTTGAATATTATTGCTTGGTTGACTAGTATGAGATATATTTCGCCAAACCTAATGAAACATAAATGGTTATGATGGGTTGTAGCTACTAGAGCACATGGCCTGGTGTGGATGTATGTTTCATAACATGGATGTATGTTTTCATTGGCCCATGTTAGATGTATGATGATATTATGTTGCCCACACTAGATGTAAGATAAGTGCAATGAGTGTAGTACAACCACATCAAAATGATTGTAATAAAAAGGATGTTTACCTGATTTTCGCCTTAAGAAATGGTTTTGGTTCTCCTTTCTTCTTGTTCAAATACTTTCCTTTATGCAACCTTATTAAATGTAACTTTTACCACATACCAGCTTTGCTGATGTTTTGTTTCTCGTATTTTCTAGGTGCAAGGAACATTTGACTACAAAATGAAATGCATGCTCAAAGTACCTGAAGGCACAAATAATAAACTTGGAGGATGTAATAGATAGATTCTTTTCCTCTTACCTCATTTCTTGCTAGATGTTAGTTTATTTCTTTCCTTATTGATCTTGAGGATGATTTAAATCCTATGTAATAAGTTAACTTTCTTTAGAACCATATTTTCTCTCCATATGTAATGACTTTATTATCCTTATGAATGAATGTTTGTGTGGCTTTATCCGATGATGTGAACTAGATCTTGGCTTAATCTCTATCTTAGTTGACTACCTTAATCTCTTATATTTTCCCTTTTGACATCTATAGATATGAGTGCACGCATATCTAGGAATGTCACTATGGAAAGTATATAGAAATTGGGGGACGTCACAAACCCTAAGTTTAGAAAAGAAGAAATGTTTGGCTAACACTCTGATGTAACGAGATCAGTTAATGGTTGTTTGGTTAGCCAGCCTAGTCCTTAATGTAATGAAAGGATGGTGATAGAACGTTAGATACACCTCTTTGGATAGGAAGGTGATGAAATCCTGATGAAAGTAGTTTAGGGTTTCCAAGGAATCGATCTTAAGGAATCATGACAATACAGGAGATCATGATTTAAGATTACCATATACCATGGTACTAGCAAGATAATAAGTGACAGTAGGACTTTGTATGCCTAAGATGAAGTTGCTGGTGGCATGAGGCCATGCAAGCCAGGAGGTAAAGGACGAACCCCAGTAACCTAGTGTATCGATATAGAGGATAAAAGAGTTCCCGAAAGTGAAAGGGAGTTCATCACTATGGATGTTGTAAGTCTTCCCTGGACCAAGTAAGGTCAAGATGCAATATGGGTTATGGTGGATCGCCTTACCTAGATGACATGAGAAAGAAAAGTTCTGTCAAGGAACAGATCTGGTTGAACTATCTATGAGAGATATGGTTCAACTACACCATGAAGCGAGTTCAAAGGTTCTTGAGTTTGACCTAAAGGTTCCCTTCCAAAAGGTGGATGTAGGTACATGAAGAACTCAATGTTAGTACAATTTATCACCCCTAACTAATGATTAGTGTAATCTAGACTAAATGGTCTGATGAGAGCATGTGTGCTCGTTCAGGATGATATCTAGAAACAGTTCTTGTCCTATGAAAAATGTGATGATAACCACCATCTCCAATATCGAGAGTTAAAGAAGCTCTATAGAGAGGTTGTGTCGGTCACCACTTCAGTAAGGTGATGTTGGTGAAAGGACCATGTGATGGTTAGAAAAGGGCCACAGTGTGTGTAGATGAAGTCGCTTTGATCATGCAATGGCTGAAAGGAGCCTAGAGACGACGAGAGTCATGAGCAAATGCAAAGTAGACTGACATGTAGTTCACTGTGGGAGAATATGTGACATGAAAATCCGACCCCTCTAAGTTATGACTAAGAGAGCTGAGTCCCCGATGCATGGGTTCTTTTGACATGGTTTGGTGGAGTAGGTTAAGTTTGACCTTACCCCTCAGGATAAAGTAATGTGTGATGAGTTCCATGTGTCCAATTTAGAATACTATGTGAGGTACCCCGACCATGTGCTGAGCAATGAACCTAGTGAGCTCCAAAGGAGGCTGAAATGGCCTGAGTCCACCTGTGCAGTTTATAGACGCCAAGATGAAAGAACTCAGAGGAAAAATATGTGATGATAAAGGTTCTTTGGAAGCGCCATGAGTACGGTAAAGCCACATAGGGGCCAATGATGGGCATGGAAAAGTCTTATCCTGAATTGTTTGTTTACTTGATAGAATTTTGAGGACAAAATTCCTATAAGAGGGGAAGGATGTTACAACCCTGATTTTGGGTTAATTTGGTGAGAAATGTAATTTCTCATATTAAAGATATTTGAACAAATAATGATATAATTTGTTTTGAATACATGGATTTTGTTTACAATAGCCTTGATGTTTCTGTTGTGGGATTTATTGGCTATTGGGCCCAAATAACAAGAAAATTCAATTAGTGAATGAATAATTGAATTTTTGAGAAAAGAATGATGTGGAAACCTCTAGAAGGCAAATCCAAAGAGGGATTTCGTGCCTCTTGGGTTCCTTGGGTTCCAAGGAGTCCAAAGTTGCATAAAGAGTGCAATAAGAAAAGAAAAGATCAATTAAGTATTTCTTTATTAAGAAAGAAATTAAAAATAATGATAAAATGTGGAAAACAAGTGAAAAGAGGTATAATTGAGTTATCCTTTGTGGAATTTCGTGTACCAAGGACTCCTAATGATAAAAGGAATACCAATGAGTAAAATAAAAGAGAAATCCTCAAAAGGAAATATTTTAATAATAATAAAACAATATAATGATGAATAATGCATTTAGATGCATCTAGAAGGATAAAGAGTATCCAATAAAATGGATTTCGAAATAATAGAGTTTCTTGGGGTCCAAGGAGCCCCAATAAAGAGGAAAGAAAGAGAAAATACCTAAATTGCAAAATAAAAGGATAATGTGAAACACTAATAATGAATTTTGTGATATTGCTAATAAGAAGTATTTTTTCTATTAAAAGAAAATAGAAATTTCGTGGCTAATAGATTAAAAGCTAAGAATAAAGATAATAATGAGAGGGATTTTCGAATTCCTAAATATCCAAGTAATAGGAAATATCAAAAGGAGAGAGAGAAGAATTGCTTCTCTTTGAAGGAAAACGATTCCTTTTGGAAAGGGACTCATTGAGTCGTGTTTAAGCCAACCTATGGCTTCGTTTCCCACCCCAATATAAGGGGAAGAGTCTTGGTTAGAAGGGAAGAGAGAACCCCACGTTCTTCTACCTTCTTCTTCTTCTTCCAAGTTTTCATCCAAACCCTAATCTTTGAAGAATGACCCTATCTATAGAGCATCGAGGAGCAATGGAGTCCTCAATTGAAGGGGGATGTCATACGATGTCAGAAGGCTGCACAACTAGCATCCTTGGGCTCCGACGCAAGCGCAACGGCTGCAGCACGGCTGCGTGCCGACCACGGGTTACAGACCCGACCAACCTGTATTAGTAGTGTTGGCCGCAAACAAAGGGAACCTTTGGATGTGAGGGGATACAACGGAAGTAGGGTGAAGTTTCCCGAGGAGGTTCGTGCCTTGGAAGGGTGGAAAGGGGTCCCGCGATCTACTACAACACGGCTTCATCGTGGCAGATAGTTGCGGTCGATCAGGGCTTCAACACAGACGTTACGACCACGTCTTCAAGATGTTTGGTGTGTGCCAGGGTACGACGGGGGCACCAACACCCCCCTTGGTGGTAATCGAGGTTAAGGAAGGCAAGGAGGAGTCGCACCCTTGGCGGCTAGGGCGACGCAACACGCCATCGCAAGGAGGAAGACGACCCACGGGTCGTTGGACCGTCTTGCCCCTCCACAGGCTGAAAGTGCGGTCACTGAACCAGGGGCAAAACAGACATTATGTTATGTTTTCAACAAAGCTGAGCAATGTTGCATGGAGGAAGCTACGTGGCGGCTTCCGATTGGCCAAGTAAGTAAAATCTTGCTAAATTCATTATTAAAGATTGGTAACTCCGATTAGGACAAATAATATATGAATTTTGCTTAGAAAAATGAGAGGAATTCAATAAAAATATAGTTAGAAGATAATTCTTCTTGCTATTCGAAAAGTAGTGTAAATTATCATCTTTAATGAATTAAAGATTAAGAAACCCTATTTTGAAATGAATAAAGTGTTTAATAGGGTTTAATGGATCATTAAAGTTGATAATAACCTATTAAATGTAAAAAGGTACTTTAAGATAAAAAAAGGATAATCTTTGCACGTAATGAGTTTAATTTAGAGATTATGTGCATAAATATGCTTGAAATTTGAAAAGTACATAAAGCTATCATCTTTAATGATTTAATTAATGAAAAACCCTTAGATTTGATGATAGATGGATTTAATGTTGTTCAATGGATAATTCAAGACAATATTAACCTGTTGTTGATAAATGTGAAGATAGAATCTAAAAAGATGATCTGTTTATATAATTGGATTAATTTAGGGTTTCATGCATGAATATGCCTTAATGAGCTTGAAAACCCTAATTTAGGTGAATATGTCTTTAATTGTTTTAATTGTTCAAATCCATGAATAAATAGGGATACAATGATCCTAAGTCAATTTGGGTATAAAAGACTATTAAAATGGATAGTTGAGCAATTAAGGTTCATATAAATAGAAAAGAGTATTTTAGGGTTTGTTGACCTAAAAGGGAAAAAGTTTGAGAAATTGATCTAAGAAACCCTAATGAACATTAATGAAACCTTAATGCGGATTAGAAACCCTAGAAAGTGAATCCAAGTCAATAAATTAGATTCTTGATAAAGTTTGTAATAAATAGGGTACATATTCTTTTCAGGAATTATGTGATTGTTGAATTGGTTGCTTGGATTGCATTCTTGGTTGGATTTGCTTAATGCTTGTGAAATCATCAAATCAGGTATGTGGTTATGCTTATGATTATCCCGACTAGTTTTTTGAGGATTTTATCGACGTTTCCCTCATGGCTTGAAATAACTGTTGGATGCTTTTATTTCATGCAACTATAGAGTGACTATGACTATCACTATGAATATACGTGTATAACTGGTAGATCTGGGTCCACCTCTGTGGCTTGTAAAGGCTAAAAAGGGGTAACCTAGAGTAAGGTCTAGGTTATTGTGGGTTAGAAATTGGGCTACCAAGTGTAGTGCCATGAGACCCATTAGCATGCCATGAGTTAAGGAGTGGGCTACTTACGAGTAGTGCCATGTGACTCAACCCTAGAAACTAGATCACCTATAGGTGGGACCATGAGGGGTTTAATGGGGATCTACCATAAGGAAGGTAGTATCCAGGTCCACTGCAGGGATAGCACAGAGGATAGGGTACTCATGGATCACAGAGTTATATTTAAAACGTAATCTTGGTTGTTAAATGATTAATTGAATGATTACATTGTTATCATAGTTGCACATTTATTGTTTCCCCCACATACCAGCTTTGGCTGACCGACGTTTTGTTTGTCAGCGTTTTAGGTACAAGCCAAAAGGACAAATAGTAAATCGTCATATTGTGAAATACACGAAGTAAAATACAAGGAGGATTAGTTAGAATAGAATCCATAAGTGGATAGAAGTTTAGAGATCCAAGTTTTCAAAAAGGTATGCAAAAGTTTATTTTCTTACAATTTTTCCAGTTTAGTATGTTAAAATTTAATAATTGTTTTTGGTTAATTGCCGAACCTTTGATCCGGAAGCTATGGGTGTGGCTTCGACCTCTCGGTCTCCCTAAATTGGGGGTTATCGGGAGGTGGGGTCATAACATAAATTCACTTGTGCTTATTCATTCTCTTTGTCCTGTGGACATTAGCCTATACACAATGTCTTTTGTTTTGAAATGCATGGTTCATGTGAACTAACTTATTTGATATTGAACATGTGATTATGGATATTCTTTTAAACTCTTATCTCAGGCTTTGTTCATGATGGAACTCTAGAAGATGACATGTGATCTCTTTTGCCCACTTATGAGGTGGATGTATATGTTGGTCACTTATGTGGTGACTAGTTTATGTATTCTAACTATACTTTTTACTTGCCTCTACATTTAACATGCTATGTGATTCAGTAGCACTAGAGTAGTGTAACTGCATTGGTTTTTATGGCAAATGTGTTATTTCCTACCGAGCAGATGTGATATTTCCTACTCTTTTGGGATGCAAAGGAACCTCATACCCAGGGTGAGATGTGTGATTCTTGGCCCCTGTTTTATATCTTTGGGATATTGGCAGTATTCCTTTCTCTACCAGGTTTCAAGTTTATGAGACTTGGCCGCCTTTGTGTTTATATTGTTATAGGGCTATGTTTATCTCACATGCATGCATGTGATGATATGGGGTGTGTGCCCTAATTCTTTACATGTGCTTGTGTGGCACAATCTTTATGTTTTATTAATGGAAAGTATTCTTTTATTATCATATGACTTCAATTCCTTTACTCTTGATACCCATTTGGGTGGTACTTATCATTTCTATGGGAAGCCTTTTATATTTGTTGTCCTTTATTCCATATATAGCTCAATTTTCCTATTTTGTATGCACATACCAGCCTTTACTGATGTCATCTATTTTCTCTTCTTGCTGGGGTATGCTTTCAACCCTATGTGAAGGACTTGGATGATAAGGCATGAAGTTTTGGACTAGCTTAAGGAGTTAAATCTTGGAGACAAAGTTCCTCCCTCTACTTAGATCCTTATGTTGTATCATACATGTAAACCCTTATGGGATATTATGATGTACTTTTGTAATCCTTTGTGAAAATTGAATATAGTCATTATTTTTATTCCGTTGCTATACTTTGTTATTTTGAATACCATTTATTGAAGTTTGAAAATTTTGCACCTATTCTAGGATACCTTTGAGTGTGTTTGGAATGAATGTTTTATTCTTCAAATCTTTAGTAAGGGGGTGATCCCGCCTCCTTACATCATAATATCAGAGCTCATGGTAGTCGGAATCTCACTATTTCAATTTTGTCTCCATAGTTAGAATCCTTGCCTTAACTTTAAGTGACACGTTTTCCCTAGATTTGATTAATAGATGATGAAGGGTTGATTTAGGTTCATATAGTTTCACATTAGAATAATGATGAATAGATCCTTAAAATACTTACAAGTAAAAGATGCATAAGTAACCATAGCAACTTAAGGTTGTTTAGCTTGGCCTTTAGGTAGCTAATAGGACATGAAGTTGAAAGCAAAGGTGTCTAGAAAGGATCAAGGTTCGGGGGCTGGCAATATTTTCCTATGCACCACTAGCTAGGTTTATGAGGACTCCCGATTCCATATGATATCGGCCTGGCCTGAGCTGATATGAATTGTTCAAAATAGCATGCTTTTAGGCAATAGTAGCCTTAGACATCTATATGATTTATCTTTAGGGATCCTAATATGTTGAACTAGTCTCTCAGGTGTAAAGACTTGTTTGAGGATGGACAAGAGCAAGTTAACACATATTTCATAGTTAGTCTTTACAAGTTATGTTTCTTTTTTTGCATGATGCTTATGTAGTTGGATGTAAGGAAGTGTAGTTGATCCTTTTGTACCTAAAGAATAGTTTTGACTTAATAAGATGAATCCTTTAAGGGGTGGTGAATAAGTTGTTTTCTTATATTTGGAGGTTTTGATTTTGAGGACAAAATCCCTTTAAGGGGTGGTGTGGTGTAGCATACTAGCTCATGGACCCTACCCTGGAAGTTGACATTTTGGACTTAGCCAAACAAGGTTGAAGGTTAGATCTAAATAAATGTTGAGTATAACCCCCATGAGATAATGCATGTTTAGATCACCTTAATGTAACCTAATGTTCTAACATTAATCTTAGGTTTATAATGGATACATAAAATATGCCACATAACTCATTTTGGTGGTAATATGAAGATAAGAAATATCATTGGATGAATAATTTAGATAATGGGCCATTAATGGGACATATGACATATCTCATAAAAAGAAGTCTCAAAAGTAGAAACAAACTTCAAATTCTAAATCTACATATCAAAATTAGCCTACATGTCAAATTTCATCTAATTTGGACAACCTTGAAATATTAGGATAAGTTTAGGAGAGAGAAAATGAGTAAAAGGCATAAGTAATGAATAATGTGATTATATAACTTCAAAATATGTAAATAATGGCAAATTCATATTCAACACGTCAAACATAACTTGTGTATGAAGTTTGGTCCAATTTGGATGTTGTTTGTGCAAGTTATACAATTTTAGGTACATTATGGACTTTTCTACAATTTACCCAATTGGGGGGGGGGTTTCTTTACAAATTGCCACATGCATTACAATCCTTATATATTCCCTTACCATTATTGAGTTTTTGAACCATAGGGCTCCTAGTTGCACCTTGTTTTGAAGGTGTTTCTTTCCAAGGGCATTTTAGGGATTACTCTCTTTATAAATGAGCTCATCTTTAGAAGCTATCAACCAATGGAGTTATTTCTTTGATTGGAGGTCGGTTGGAATGGCCTATAAGTATCCATGAACTGAAATTTGATATTCAAGAAGCCTCTATGAGTTGTCCTCTTGCATGGCCATGAAATACCCAGGCTAAGGACACATGGAAAGCTCCATGAACACCTCATGCTTGACTTCTTCCTTATCCATAAAGGTTTGCATGTCCATAGGCACCCTTAGCATTGGACACATGGAAATTAACTTGACACCTCTTGCTTGACTTCTTGCTTATCCATAAAGGCTTGCATGTCCATGGACACCCTTATACATGACACATGGAAAGTCTCATAAACACCTCATACTTGACCTCTTTCTTTATATAGCCATATCTACCCCTTCCCAATTCCCAATTCGAAAATTCTTTCTCTCATTTATTCCCTATAACTTAGAGCATCATTCCTACTCTAGTTTTCCATGAAGGTTCTGTCCCAAGGTAAAAGGAGGTGCCTACCTTGGTGAAGAAGGCTCCTCGGGTTCCAAATTTCTCTATTTAGGATTTCTTAAGCTCCTCATTGGTGATTTTAGCCAAAACTAGTAAGTATCCTCCTTTCCTTTCATATTTTAATGTTGTTTGTCTTCCTTCTACCTTCCTCCAAGTTGGAACCATGGCCTTCCATGGTGAAACCCCACCTAGAACCCTTAAACACCCCATCTCTATGTTCTTTTGTTAGGGTTTTTGACCTCTAAAGTGGAGAAGGTGCTTCTTGCTCGAGATAGGAGCTTTGTTGGAGAAACCATCCTCTCTAAGCTTGGAAACCTTACTTATTGGACCTATCCACCTTCCCTAGAGGTTATTTGGAGGCCTAGGCTTGGATCTAAGACTGTTTTGGAGTGTTTTGACTCTGAAGTTGAGGTATGATGTATCCCCTATTCTTCTATGTTGAGCAATGCACTTGTGCTTATTCATTCTCTTTATCCTATGGACATTAGCCTATACACAATGTCTTTTATTTTGAAAATCATGGTTCATGTGAACTACTTTATTTGATATTGATAATGTGATCATGGATATTCTTTTGAAATCTTATCTTAGGCTTTGTTCATGATGGAACTCTAAAAGATGACATGTGATGTCTTTTGCCCACTTATGAGGTGGATGTATATGTTGGTCACTTATGCGGTGACTAGTTTATGTATTCTGACTATACTTTCCACTTGCCTCTACATTTAACATGCTATGTGATTCAGTAGCACTAGAGTAGTGTAATTGCATTGGTTTTTATGGCAAATGTGTTATTTCCTACCGAGCAGATGTGATATTTCCTGCTCTTTTGGGATGGAAAGGAACCTCATACCCAGGGCGAGATGTGTGATTCTTGGCCCATGTTTTATATATTTGGGATATTGGCAGTATTCCCTCTCTACTAGGTTTCAAGTTTATGAGACTTGGCTGCCTTTGTGTTTATATTATTATAGGGCTATGTTTATCTCACATGCATGCATGTGATGATATGGGGTGTGTTCCCTAATTCTTTACATGTGCTTGTGTGGTACAATCTTTATGTTTTATTAATGGCAAGTATTCTTTTTTTTATCAAATAATTTCAATTCCTTTTCTCTTGATACCCATTTGGGTGGTACTTATCCTTTCTATGGGAAGCCTTTTATATTTGTTGTCCTTTATTCAATATATAACTCAAATTTCCTATTTCGTATGCACATACCAGCCTTTGCTGATGTCATCTATTTTCTCTTCTTGCTGAGGTATGCTTCCAACCCTAGGTGAAGGACTTAGATGATAAGGCATGAAGTTTTGGACTAGCTTAAGGAGTTCACTACTATAGAAGTGGCCTTTGGCGTCGGTCGTTTAACCCCATTTGGCGTCGGTTTTCGACCGACGCCTATGCGGGCGCCGCTAAAGGTCGAACACTTCGGCGTCGGTTGTTTAACCGACGCCTATTTAAACTATCGGCGTCAGTCGTTTAGTCGATAACCGACGCCAAAGGGGTTCACGCCACATAAAACGGCGTCAGCTAGGGCACTTTCTGCGTCGGTTATTTACTAACGGACCGACGCCTATACTACTTATAGCGTCGGTCTTTTAGTAGATAACCGACGCATAAAGTGTCCTAAATGACGCCATTTTTGTGGCGTGAACACTTTTGGCGTCGGTTATATACCAAAAGACCGACGCCTCTAATTTAAATAGGCGTCGGTTTTATACGTATATCCGACGCCATTTCGAGGACTGCTTTGGCCACATAAGGCGTCGGTTATCTATAAATAACTGACGCTGTAGATCTTTGCTGACGGTTTTTATAAATAACCGACGCCTTTTTTTTTTTTCATATCAGTTTGCAGGCCTGCTGTGGCTGGTCAGCAGGATGAGAACCTGCAGTTCAGTAACTGAACTGCAGGTTTACGACATCCATTGATATCAGCCTACAAACAGGCCGCAAACCTGCAAAAGTCATAAGCAAAATTTCACACAAGTACATACATTCAGACATAAATTCAATTCTCACATTCACACATATAGAAACATTCAAATAAATGTATTAACATTCAGAAATATTCATTTACAAAGTATCATTCATTATCGCTATCAACATCCCAATTATATCTTACAGTTGCCACTGCTTGTATGGCTTTTGCCCATTCTTCTCTTACTTCATTTAATGCTTCCATCGTATATGGAGCATGTATATTTTTTAAGCGTTTACCTGTAGTGTTGTCAGTTTTAAACACCTGCAAAGAGAATGATGTATATATATAAGTAATAATATAAAAATAAGATAAGATTGATATATTGCATACTAACTAATGAAAGTATATATAATACCTCATGTATGGTATCGATGTCCAATGCGGCATATTTGATAATCATCTGCATAAATCGCATCACATAGTATGCGCATGCCCAGCCATTGTCTTGTGTAGCACACTATAAATTGAAACATACAAAATAATACAACTAAGCACAATTCACATCAATAATATATATATTCGAGTCGGGAACTTACTTGTACGTTCTGCCAATTTATTGGCTGGTTCTTTTTCCTTGGGACCGTTCCTCCAGCCTTTTTGAATGCATCTAAACCCCTACATGTTAATATAACACAATAAATTGCATAAGTAAATAGTAATGTAATAAAAGATGTTAACGGATATAAAAATGAAATATTTCTCACCAGAATAATGGCATTCTCATTACGTGTCCAATTTTAGTGTTCAATGTACTCCCCGCAGGATCTAGATAATAAACAGTGAATGTCCCGGGGACAATAACTAGTAACTCCCAATGTCTACCGCTAGAAGTAAGAAGTTAACAATTAATAACTCAAAATGCAAAATAAAAATGGAATTTTCTTAAGTCCAAATTATAAATAAAGTAAACTTACTTGACATTGAATGGAGCTATTATTATCGTCTTCTTTTGCTGACCAAAAATTGTAAAAGCATCTATACAGTATTGTTGAACATTATCAGGGTCTTTAGCTACCAAACTAATCAATGATGGAATCAAAAATCCCACATGATCAAATGCAAATTGTTTGCAATGATCTTCGACTAGGTAGCTGCAAAACATATAGGCGTATGCATTAATATATAAGAAACCAGATCACCGGATCTTACACAAGGTATATGGATGTATAAACAAGATCTCACCTTATCCATGTCTCTATCATTGATGTATTCAGCCAATCATACATAAACAGCTCAATAATATCTTGTATAAATAAAGAGCTATCGTATGATTGACCTGCATAATCTGCATCTAAAGAAATAATTATAGGGCAATGTACATTATGTGCCCGTAGCCAACATGCCATTCCCCTACAAGCAGGACCTAACGGGTATGTTAGATCAGTTGGAACTGAATCGGGTAATGCGGGAAGTGGAAGTGGAGGCCTAGGTGCTCCTGGTGTCTTCTTTTTAACCTGTACATATAATTTCAGATCAGTTGACATCATATATACACATTAACAGTCTAAATCAATGTAAATTTATCTTACAATTTCAGTCGTGTAGACGACATCTGCTTTGGGCCACAATATCACCCCGCCTTCTGCCTCACCAAGTGTATCAATATCTGGGTGGGCATATGGCAACGCAACTTCCCTCCAATCGGGTAACACACGTAATGGGCCCACACGAACATAGCCCTGTGGCATTGGAGTCCCGTGAAACCTTTCCCCAGGAAGGGACGGGTAAGCTTGCGCCTCTGCAACAACATAGTCTTGCATTCTTAAGCGGCATGGCTTCAATGCCTACAAATTTACATAAAGAATATTATACATATATACATATCATCTTGAAAACATAATAACTTGAAAAGACTAACAACAATGCCATAAACAATACTTACAGCAGACGTGCTAGGCGATGGGTCTCCAGGATTACTCGCAGTCTGTGCATCAGGAGAAGAGTGGGTCGCCATAGGCGTATTGGAAGCCTGAGATGCCTGCCACCACAACAATTCTTCCTTGACCTTCTCAGCAACTACATCGTTGATCTTCTTAGCAACTAAATCCTCAACTCTCTTATTCTTCTATACATGGATAAAAGAAACATTAGCTTCTTATTAATGAATTTCCTTTTGCAGTAACATTCTAAAAAAAGAATAGGTTACCTCTTCTTGAGAAAGTCCCGCTCTGGGTTTGCGCTGGGATGGCCCAAAGAATGCTTTGATGCCAACACCAGCGCCGGCACCTCTAACACGTCCAGGATGCTCTGGGTTACCCAGAGCAACTGTCAATTCATCCCTTGTGCCCTGAGGGATGAACGTGCCTTGTTTCCTCTGCTCGTGCAGCTCCCGCTAATCACCATAAACAGAAATTGGTAAGTTAACACCACAAATAATCAATATTCAAACGATTTCTCTAAGAGTTGTATTTTACCATTTTTGCAGCCGCCTCAGCAGTTACAGGCTTCTTTATTTCACCCTTCTTGTTTTGCCTGCCACCTATCCAGATATCATGGCGAGGCATGGGTGTGGCAGACTCCTGAGTAGGAGCAGACTCCTGAGTAGCCGCAGACTCCGCCTGTAGTCTTTGGCGAACGCTTGTATAGCCTTTTGGACCCATAGTGTGGTCATGCACATTCAGTGCACGCCTTGCTTTTTGTGCGTCACTGAGGGCCTAGTTAGTATGCACATTAATGATTTGGTTAGTAGCACTAAATGCTAATCTTTAATAGGTGAATACAATGTATATTAATTAAATTAGGAGTGACGCCTAATACCTTGAATTCTTCAGATTTTCTTGAAGCAACAAAATTGTCCCAATCTTCTTTGTCCAAGAAGTTCCATTGTTCAAGGGCTGACTTCTTCTTCTTATCACCCTCTTTTATGTATTCTCTGTTCAGATTTGTCCTATAATTCCTAAGCATCTTTCCAGCGCGTTGCATCACATTTTTACGATGCAACTTCTCATCCAATGCAAACAGATTCTGTAAAATAGAAATGTTATTAACTAGTATCCAAAATAGAATTGCAAATAATAGAATTTGTAATCTACAAAATAGAATTGCAAATAATAATAACTCACGCATAAATCCTTCCATATCAAGTCTTTTTTCCCTTGAGGAACTTTATGCCAATTGTCATACTTAACACCACAATGGCTCAGAGTGGTACACCCAAGATAGTTCAAAAAATTATTGCGGTTCACTCCAATTGGATTTCCTCCATTATCAAACTCCACCACCAATTTGGATCCACTACCACTTAGGGCTAATAACTTCTTCAACAGAGTGATGCCCCTTTTCTTGTTAAGTGTCTGGTGTTGCGCATCAAGTTGCTCCAGTGCTTCAGTGGGTACAGGTGCATCAACCTAAAATTTGACAAAAATAAAACACACTAACTTAGCCCAATATAGAAATATAGGATATATGACATAACTAGAAGATAATGAATTTTATAGAAATACAGGATATGTTTTTAGAACTTACATTAGTATCCTCGCCATGCTCGTCATGGACAGCATGCTCATCATGGACTTCATGCTCATCATGGACATCATGCTCATCATGGTCAGCCATCTGAAAATGTCATTAAAAAGGCAAACATTTAGCATTTCTATTAACTAGAAAAAGGCAAACATTTAGCATTTGTATTAACTAGAAAAAGGCAAACATTTAGCATTTGTATTAACTAGAAAAAGGCAAACATTTAGCATTTGTATAAACATACATGTCTCTAAAATTGTGATCTTTTATCAATTAACAATCCTTCATTGTGATCTCCGCGCACATATAAGTCATCATTAGCTTCAATATTTTGTGGAGTTGGCAACCCAACTGAGAATGGACTGGAGTCATCATACTTATCATAGTACTCTTCTTCATCTATAGGATCTTCAATGAACTGTCTTTTACCATGAAGAACAACCGACCATTTATCATTCACAGGATCATCGATATAGAATATTTGTTTCAATGAGATTTAAGACCTATCAACTTCAGATCTTTCATTGATACCAATCTACGGATGTTGGATGAGTAACCATGTGGCACCTTAACATTTACCAAGCATTCACAAAAATTTTTCTTCTCCTTTCTAGACAACGTGTAACAAGCGGGAGGTAAGTATGTTCTTTTATTACCCATTTCACGTAATTCTGTTAATTCTGACCTTATTCCCATTTCACGTAGGTCCAGTCTGGATTTTATCCCATCTTTAGTCTTACCTGGTATATTTAATAGAGTACCAATGATGCTATCACAGACATTTTTCTCAACGTGCATTACATCGATACAATGCCTGACTGTCAAAGAACTCCAATAAGGAAGATCCCAAAATATTGACTTCTTCTTGAATGAAGAATTGTCACTCCGTGTGGCCATACTACATTGTGATTTCTTACCAAATTCATTGACAATGTCTTTTACTCTTTCATAAACAACATCCCCTGGTATAGGTTTAGGTGCACTCCGTTCATCATTCCATCCATTGAATGCTTTGCGCTTCCTACGATACAGATGGAATTTTGAAAGAAACCTTCAATGACCAAGATATACAGTCTTGCCGCCATGTTTTAGTCTTATTGAATCAGTGTTTTCTTCACATATAGGACACACTTTAGCTCCTTTGAAACTATATCCAGACAAATTCCCATATGCTGGAAAGTCATTAATAGTGCAAAACAACATAGCGTGCAAACGAAATGTCTCTCTTGCTGAAGCATCATAGGTCATCACACCTTCAGCCCAAAGTTTCTTTAAGTCATCAATCAAAGGTTCAAGATAAACATCGATATCATTTCCGGGTTGTTTAGGGCCCGATATCAACAATGACAACATAACATACTTATTTTTCATACACATCCAGGGAGGAAGATTGTATATAACAAGCATGACTGGCCAAGTGCTATGTTGGCTGCTCAATGTCCCGTACGGATTCATCCCATCTGTACAAAGCCCAAGTCTTAGATTCCTATCTTCTTCACCAAATTTAGGGTACAATAGATCAATCTTCTTCCACTGTGGGGAATCAGACGCATGTCGTAGGATCCCATCATTATTTTTCTTAACATCTGCATGCCACCTCAAATTCTTTGCATCTTTCGGATTTGCAAACAAGCGTTGAAACCGTGATATTATAGGTAGATACCACAACACCTTGGCAGGAGAACCAGTTTTGGACTCCCCCGAAGTCGTCAATTTATACCGTGACATAAACTCTGGGGTGCAACGATTACGAATGGACATCCACGATCTATCCATTCTATGATAAGAGAAAACAAGTATATATTAGGAAACAAGTATATATTAGGAAAAGATTAGGTAGCATTTCCCTAGTATATAATAAATGTGTACCACCTATCCCATCCTTGAACACCTAATCTCACTAGTAAGTGTATAATGTGTATTGGGTTTTCGAGAAAATTTCGGCAGCATTTCCCCGCTGTTCTCTAAGTACATATGTACTTAGAGAACAAACGGGGAAATGCTACCAAAATTTTCTCGAAAACCCAATACACATTATACACTTACATCCTAAGTGAGATTAGGTGTTCAAGAACAGTCCCAAACCGGGGACTATCCAAGATTTACTCCTAATGAGTCAATCTTGGACGGGTTTCTAGGCCAACAAACACATTTGATGTCATTCTTATATATAATAAATGTGTACCACCTATCCCATCCTTGAACACCTAATCTCACTAGTAAGTGTATAATGCGTATTTGGTTTTCAAGAAAATTTCGGCAGCATTTCCCCGCTGTTCTCTAAGTACATATGTACTTAGAGAACAAACGGGAAAATGCTACTGAAAGTTTCTCAAAAACCCAATACACATTATACACTTACATCCTAAGTGAGATTAGGTGTTCAAGAACAGTCCCAAACCGGGGACTATCTAAGATTTACTCCTAATGAGTAAATCTTGGACGGGTTTCTAGGCCAACAAATACATGTGTTGTCATTCTTATATATAATAATTGTCTATAAACTACAGGCAACATGGTTAATCCTAATCAACAGAGCATTATTAAATAATAAATCAAGAAATCAATAGTTTCAAACAAAAGGTCTAGGAATCTTTACTAGACATTATATGTATCCCTAATCATCATATTTAACATACTACATTATTATGAACATCCAGATCAGATTAAGATCATACTATGTTATAACCATTGGTTTAATAACCCTATTTCCGCATGTACATGTTTATCAACTTTAAAACCCTATAATTCATGAAATCATTCTAATTCAATTTAATATGTTGGGATCACATAATTATATAATGACATCAGAATATATAGAAGAGTCAAGCAGAGCAGAGCAGAATATAAAGAATGTTGGGATCACAGAATATATATATGTTGCAAAAAAAAAAGCAGAGCAGCTAGCAGCAGCGGGAAGACCAACCTTGTCGGGAAGAAGGCAGAGGCTCCGGTGGCTCTGGCTGGAGAAGTAGCTAGCAGCGACGGCAGTGGAGGAGCACGAGGCGGCGCCTAATCGTGTACCAAACATGAAACATGCATAGAGTACATCACATTAAAATATAAGATGTATAACTAGAGCTTTCAGAAAATCAAGCAATTCACTCATTTGAGCTAATTTTAAAATCATTCTATTTAAGGACTCAAAACCTATAATGTTATAGTTAGTAACACTGAAACCTAATTCATCCTGGTGTTTTTTATATATAAGTTCATACCCCTTTTCATTTTGATTTAAATTTTCGTAATTAGATTAATAAACCATCAAACCATTTGATTTTAAATATTTATCTTGACTTGGATTGGGTATGGTAACCAATATACTTAAAAATGTTGTACTCAGGGTTTGATCCTAAAAATATATTGCAATAAGACATGTATGCTCGCGGGGAATGATTATTGCACAATGGGTTTGATTAAATCTAGAATAAAATCTTATATAATTGTTTGCTATAAAATCACACATAATGCACCACAAGGGTATCTTCATAGATGACCCACAATCTCGTGATATATTTCAATAAACTCAGGGTCACTCCGTATATGAATATCAATGGATTAGCATGACACTAACCCTGGTAATGAGGCATGACAAAGATGGGTAAAGTGTGGGATAGGAGATTTGAATCACTTGTGGAATTATTTTTGCCTCACCTTTCCAATATAAGGAGAGAATGAGCTCTCAATTTAATCTAGATTGGGCCTACAAATTTAGAACATTCACTAGGAAAATCCCAGTCATTTGCAATCCAAAAGTCCATCATAAGGCTCAAACAACAATGTATGCAATGGTAACTATAAAATGAATATAAATACATTATGAAGACCTAAAGGGAACCCATATACGTATATATGCTTGTGATTTATTACTTGTTCTAAGAATGGTTGAGAATAAAGCCCAAGGAGGTGTCTTTGATGCAGACAAATGTTACTTCCCCTAGTTGGCCTGAGCAGCGGCGTGGAGGAAGGAAGGAAGGAGGAAGAAAGCAGTACCTTGAGGGAATAGGAAGAATGCCTGGCCTAGAGAGCAGCGACGTGGCCTGAGCAGAGACCTACCCCAAAGAAGCCACCGGCGGCGAGGAGAGGAGAGAAACTGTGCGCGGCGAGGAGAGCAGCAGTGCGCGGCGGCGAGCAGGCGGTGGCGAGCAGGCGACGGAGCAGGAGACTTCAGAGCGCAGCAGCAGGAGCAGGAGCGGCGGCGAGCAGGCGGCGGCGGTGGCGGCGACGCAGAGCTAGTGTCCAACGGCGGCAGGAGCGGCGGCGAGCAGGAGTGGTGGCGGAGAAGGGGGCGCCGGAGAAGGGGAGCTGAAGAAGAAATCGCCGGAGAAGGGGAGCTGAAGAAGAAATAGGGAAATCGCTCGCAATGAAACAGAAGAAAGGGGAAGAGTCGGGCGATCGAGGGTTATGAAGTTCCCAAATAGCATCGGTTGTTTAAAACAAGCGACGCCTAAACATCTTTAGCGTCGGTTGTTTGAAAAAACCGACGTCCAATTGGACGATATTTTCATGAAATTGTTTGGCGGGAACCACCTTCAGCGTCGGTTATCCTTGAATAACCGACGCTGAAGGTGACACTTTTCGCGCAAATTTTCATCGCACATAGGCGTCGGTTTCTACCTAAATAACCGACGCTGCTAATGACACTATTTTTTTTGATCGAAATATGGATTTCGCGGGCGACTTTAAGCGTCGGTTTGTTATAAACAACCGACGCTGAAGACAAAGCGGTACCCGTGTCTGGCTGGTCTTCGAATATAGACGTCGGTTTTCGTAAACAACCGACGCCTAACATAGAAGGCATCGGTTTTCCTTAATAACCGATGCCCAGAAAAGTGTCACTGAATGCTATTTCTGTAGTAGTGGTTAAAGCTTGGAGACAAAGTTCCTCCCTCTACTTAGATCCTTATGTTGTATCATACATGTAAACCCTTATGGGATATTATGATGTACTTTTGTAATCCTTTGTGAAAATTGAATATAGTCATTATTTTTATTTCGTTGCTATACTTGGTTGTTTTGAATACCATTTATTGAATTTTGAAAATTCTACACCTATTCTAACATAACTTTGAGTGTGTTTGGAATGGATGTTTTATAATTCAAATCTTTAGTAAGGGGGTGACCCCGCCTCCTTACAGCATGATATCAGAGCCCATGGTAGTCGTAATCTGACTATTTCAATTTTGTCTCCCTAGTTAGATTCCTTGCCTTAACTTTAAGTGACATGTTTTCCCTAGATTTGATCAATAGATTATGAAGGGTTGATTTAGGATCATATAGTTTCACATTATAATAATGATGAATAGATCCTTAAAATACTTACAAGTAAAAGATGCATAAGTAACCATAGCAACTTGAGGTTGTTTAGCTTGGCCTTTAGGCAGCTACTAGGACATGAAGTTGAAATCAAAGGTGTCTAGAAAGGATCAAAGTTCGGGGGCTGGCAAGATTTTCCATTGTACCACTAGCTTGGTTTACGAGGACTCCCGATTCCATATGATACCGACCTGGCCTGAGCTGATATGAATTGTTCAAAATAGCATGCTTTTAGGCAATAGTAGCCTTAGACATCTATATGATTTATCTTTAGGGATCCTAATATGTTGAACTAGTCTCCCAGGTGTAAAGACTTGTTTGAGGATGGACAAGAGCAAGTTAACCCATAGTTCATAGTTAGTCTTTACAAGTTATGTTTCTTTTTTTGCATGATGCTTATGTAGTTGGATGTAAGGAAGTGTAGTTGAACCTTTTGTACCTAAAGAATAGTTTTGACTTAATAAGATGAATCCTTTAAGATGTGGTGAATAAGTTGTTTTCTTATATGTGGATGTTTTGATTTCGAGGACGAAATCCCTTTAAGGGTTGGTGTGGTGTAACATACTAGCTTACAGACCCTACCCTGGAAGTTGACATTTTGGACTTAGCCAAACAAGGTTGAAGGTTAGACCTAAATAAATGTTGAGTATAACCCCAATAAGATAATGCATGTATAGATCACCTTAATGTAACCTAATGTTCTAACATTATTCTTAGGTTTATAATGGATACATAAAATATGCCACATAACTCATTTTGGTGGTAATATGAAGATAAGAACCTTAATTGGATGAATAATTTAGATAATGGGCCATTAATGGGCCATATGACATATCTCATAAAAAGAAGTCTCAAAAGTAGAAACAAACTTCAAATTCGAAATTTACATATCAAAATTAGCCTACATGTCAAATTTCATCTAATTTGGACAACCTTGAAATATTAGGATAAGTTTAGGAGAGAGAAAATGAGTAAAAGGCATAAGTAATGAATAATGTGATTATATAACTTCAAAATATGTAAATAATGGCAAATTCATATTCAACACATCAAAGATAACTTGGGGATGAAGTTTGGTCCAATTTGGATGTTGTTTGTGCAAGTTATACAATTTTAGGTACATTATGGACTTTTCTACAATTTACCCAATTGGGGGGGGGGTTCTTTGCAAATTGCCACATGCACTATAATCCTTATATATTCCCTTACCATTCTTGATTTTTGGATCCATAGGGCGCCTAGTTGCACCTTGGTTTGAAGGTGTTTCTTTCCAAGGGCATTTTAGGGATTACTCTCTTTATAAATGAGCTCATCTTTAGAAGCTATCAACCAATGTAGTTATTTCTTTGATTGGAGGTCGGTTGGAATGGCCTATAAGTGTCCATGAACTGACATTTTATATTCAAGAAGCCTCTATGATCTGTCCTCTTGCATGGCCATGAAATACCTAGGCTAAGGACACATGGAAAGCTCCATGAACTCCTCATGCTTGACTTCTTCCTTATCCATAAAGGTTTGCATGTCCATAGGCACCCTTAGCATTGGACACATGGAAATTGACTTGACACCTCGTGCTTTACTTATTGCTTATCCATAAAGGCTTGCATGTCCATGGACACCCTTATACATGACACATGGAAAGTCTCATAGACACCTCATACTTGACCTCTTTCTTTATATAGCCATATCTACCCCTTCCCAACTCCCAATTCAAAATTTCTTTCTCTCATTTATTCCCTCTAGCTTAGAGAATAATTCCTACTCTATTTTTCCATGAAGGTGTTGTCCCAAGGTAAAAGGAGGTGCCTTCCTTGGTGAAGAAGGCTCTTGGGGTTCCAAATTTCTCTATTTAGGATTTTTTAAGCTCCTCCTTGGTGATTTTAGCCAAAACTAGTAAGTATCCTCCTTTTCTTTCATATTTTCATATTGTTTGTCTTCCTTCTACCTTCCTCCAAGTTGGAACCATGGCCTTCCATGGTGAAACCCCACCTAGAACCCTTAAACACCCCATCTCCATGTTCTTTTGTTAGGGTTTTTCACCTCTAAAGTGGAGAAGGTGCTTCTTGCTCGAGATAGGAGCTTTGTTGGATAAACCATCCTCTCTAAGCTTGGGAACCTTACTTATTGGACCTATCCACCTTCCCTAGAGGTTCTTTGGAGGCCTATGCTTGGATCTAGGACTGTTTTGGAGTGTTTAGACTCTGAATTTGAGGTATGATGTATCCCCTATTCTTCTATGTTGAGCAATTCACTTGTGCTTATTCATTCAATTTATCCTATGGACATTAGCCTATACACAATGTCTTTTCTTTTGAAAATCATGGTTCATGTGAACTACTTTATTTGATATTGATAATTTAATCATGGATATTCTTTTGAACTCTTATCTTAGGCTTTGTTCATGATGGAACTCTAAAAGATGACATGTGATGTCTTTTGCCCACTTATGAGGTGGATGTATATGTTGGTCACTTATGTGGTGAATAGTTTATGTATTCTAACTATACTTTCTACTTGCCTCTACATTTAACATGCTATGTGATTCAGTAGCACTAGAGTAGTGTAATTGCATTGGTTTTTATGGAAAATGTGTTATTTCCTACCGAGCAGATGTGATATTTTCTGCTCTTTTGGGATGAAAAGGAACCTCATACCCAGGACGAGATGTGTGATTCTTGGCCCGTGTTTTATATATTTGGGATATTGATAGTATTCCTTTCTCTACCAGGTTTCAAGTTTATGAGACTTGGCCGCCTTTGTGTTTATATTGTTATAGGTCTATGTTTATCTGACATGCATGCATGTGATGATATGGGGTGTGTGCCCTAATTCTTTACATGTTCTTGTGTGGCACAATCATTATGCTTTATTAATG
The DNA here is from genome assembly GCA_963693085.1 of Alisma plantago-aquatica. Taxonomy (NCBI): domain Eukaryota; kingdom Viridiplantae; phylum Streptophyta; class Magnoliopsida; order Alismatales; family Alismataceae; genus Alisma; species Alisma plantago-aquatica. The sequence continues at coordinate 1,287,421,413 of OY856411.1, forward strand.
GCAAGTATTCTTTTGTTATCATATGATTTCAATTCCTTTTCTCTTAATACCCATTTGGGTGGTACTTATCCTTTCTATGGGAAGCCTTTTATATTTGTTGTCCTTTATTCCATATATAGCTCAATTTTCCTATTTCATATGCACATACCAGCCTTTGTTGATGTCATCTATTATCTCTTCTTGCTGGGGTATGCTTCCAACCCTAGGTGAAGGACTTGGATGATAAGGCATGAAGTTTTGGACTAGTTTAAGGAGTTAAAGCTTGGAGACAAAGTTCCTCCCTCTACTTAGATCCTTTTGTTGTATCATACATTTAAACCCTTATGGGATATTATGATGTACTTTTCTAATCCTTTGTGAAAATTGAATATAGTCATTATTTTTATTCCGTTGCTATACTTGGTTGTTTTGAATACCATTTATTGAAGTTTGAAAATTTTTCACCTATTCTAGCATACCTTTGAGTGTGTTTGGAATGGATGTTTTATTCTTCAAATCTTTAGTAAGGGGGTGATCCCACCTCCTTACAACATGATATCATAGCCCATGGTAGTCGGAATCTGACTATTTCAATTTTGTCTCCCTAGTTAGAATCCTTGCCTTAACTTTAAGTGACATGTTTTCCCTAGATTTGATCAATAGATGATGAAGGGTTGATTTAGGATCATATAGTTTCACATTAGAATAATGATGAATAGATCCTTAAAATACTTACAAGTAAAAGATGCATAAGTAACCATAGCAACTTGAGGTTGTTTAGCTTGGCCTTTAGGTAACTACTAGGACATGAAGTTGAAAGCAAAGGTGTCTAGAAAGGATCAAGGTTCGGGGGCTGGCAAGATTTTTCTCTGCACCACTAGATTGGTTTACGAGGACTCCCGATTCCATATGATACCGGCCTGGCCTGAGCTGATATGAATTGTTCAAAATAGAATGCTTTTAGGTAATAGTTGCCTTAGACATCTATATGATTTATCTTTAAGGACCCTAATATGTTTAACTAGTCTCCCATGTGTGAAACTTGTTTGAGGATGGATAAGAGAAAGTTAACCCATAGTTCATAGTTAGTCTTTACAAGTTATGTTTCTTTTTTTGCATGATGCTTATGTAGTTGGATGTAAGGAAGTGTAGTTGAACCTTTTGTACCTAAAGAATAGTTTTGACTTAATAAGATGAATCCTTTAAGGGGTGGTGAATATGTTGTTTTCTTATATGTGGATGTTTTGATTTCGAGGACGAAATCCCTTTAAGGGGTGGTGTGGTGTAACATACTAGCTCATGGACCCTACCCTGGAAGTTGACATTTTGGACTTAGCCAAATAAGGTTGAAGGTTAAACCTAAATAAATGTTGAGTATAACCTCAATGAGCTAATGCATGTATAGATCACCTTAATGTAACCTAATTTTCTAACATTAATCTTAGGTTTATAATGGATACATAAAATATGCCACATAACTCATTTTGGTGGTAATATGAAGATAAGAAACTTAATTGGATGAATAATTTAGATAATGGGCCATTAATGGGCCATATGACATATCTCATAAAAAGAAGTCTCAAAAGTAGAAACAAAATTCAAATTCGAAATCTACATATCAAAATTAGCCTACATGTCAAATTTCATCTAATTTGGACAACCTTGAAATATTAGGATAAGTTTAGGAGAGAGAAAATGAGTAAAAGGCATAAGTAATGAATAATGTGATTATATAACTTTAAAATATGGAAATAATGGAAAATTCATATTCAACACATCAAAGATAACTTGTGGATGATGTTTGGTCCAATTTGGATGTTGTTTGTGCAAGTTATACAATTTTAGGTACATTATGGACTTTTCTACAATGTACCCAATTGGGGGGATTTTCTTTCCAAATTGCCACATTCAATATAATCCTTATATATTCCCTTACCATTCTTGAGTTTTTGAACCATAGGGCTCCTAGTTGTACCTTGGTTTGAAGGTGTTTCTTTCCAAGGGCATTTTAGGGATTACTCTCTTTATAAATGAGCTCATCTTTAGAAGCTATCAACCAATGGAGTTATTTCTTTGATTGGAGGTCGGTTGGAATGACCTATAAGTGTCCATGAACTGACATTTGATATTCAAGAAGTCTATATGAGTTGTCCTCTTGCATGGCCATGAAATACCTAGGCTAAGGACACATGGAAAGATCCATGAACACCTCATGCTTGACTTCTTTCTTATCCGTAAAGGTTTGCATGTCCATAAGCACCCTTAGCATTGGACACATGGAAATTAACTTGACACCTCAGGCTTGACTTCTTGCTTATCCATAAAGGCTTGCATGTCCATGGACACCCTTATACATGACACATGGAAAGTCTGATAGACACCTCATATTTGACCTCTTTCTTTATATTGCCATATCTACCCCTTCCCAACTCCCAAATCTAAAATTCTTACTCTCATTTATTCCATCTAGCTTAGAGCATCATTCCTACTCTGGTTTTCCATGAAGGTGCTGTCCCAAGGTAAAAGGAGGTGCCTACCTTGGTGAAGAAGGCTCCTGGGGTTCCAAATTTCTCTATTTAGGATTTCTTAAGCTCCTCCTTGGTGATTTTAGCCAAAACTAGTAAGTATCCTCATTTCCTTTCATATTTTCATATTGTTTGTCTTCCTTCTACCTTCCTCCAAGTTGGAACCATGGCCTTCCATGGTGAAACCCCACCTAGAACCCTTAAAAACCCCATATCCATGTTCTTTTGTTAGGGTTTTTCACCTCTAAAGTGGAGAAGGTGCTTCTTGTTCGAGATAGGACCTTTGTTGGAGAAACCATCCTCTCTAAGCTTGGGAACCTTACTTATTGGACCTATCCACCTTCCCTAGAGGTTCTTTGGAGGCCTAGGCTTGGATCTAGGACGGTTTTGGAGTGTTTAGACTCTGAAGTTGAGGTATTATGTATCCCCTATTCTTCTATGTTGAGCAATTCACTTGTGCTTATTCATTCTCTTTATCCTATGGACATTAGCCTATACACAATGTCTTTTCTTTTGAAAATCATGGTTCATGTGAACTACTTTATTTGATATTGATAATGTGATCGTGGATATTCTTTTGAACTCTTATCTTAGGCTTTGTTCATGATGGAACTCTAAAAGATGACATGTGATGTCTTTTGCCCACTTATGAGGTGGATGTATATGTTGGTCACTTATGTGGTGACTAGTTTATGTATTCTGACTATACTTTCTACTTTCCTCTACATTTAACATGCTATGTGATTCAATAGCACTAGAGTAGTGTAATTGTATTGGTTTTTATGACAGATGTGTTATTTCTTGCCGAGCAGATGTGATATTTCCTACTATTTTGGAATAGAAAGGAACCTCATACCTAGGACAAGATGTGTGATTCTTGGCCCGTGTTTTATATATTTGGGAGATTGGCAGTATTCCTTTCTTTATCATGTTTCAAGTTTATGAGACTTGGCCGCCTTTGTGTTTATGTTGTTCTAGGGCTATGTTTATCTCACATGCATGCATGTTGATGATATGGGGTCTGTGCCCTAATTCTTTACATGTACTTGTGTGGTACAATCTTTATGTTTTATTAATGGCAAGTATTCTTTTGTTATCATATGATTTCAATTCCTTTTCTCTTGATACCCATTTGGGTGGTCCTTATCCTTTCTATGGGAAGCCTTTTATATTTGTTGTCCTTTATTACTTATATAACTCAATTTTCTTATTTAGTATGCACATACCAGCCTTTGCTGATGTCATCTATTTTCTCTTCTTGTTGGGATATGCTTCTAACCCTAGGTGAAGGACTTGGATGATAAGGCATGAAGTTTTGGACTAGCTTAAGGAGTTAAAGCTTGGAGACAAAGTTGTTATGGTTTGGATTTCCCTCTACTCAGATCCTTATGTTGTATCATACATGTAAACCCTTATGGGATATTATGATGTACTTTTGTAATGTTTTGTGAAAATTGAATAGTCATTATTTTTATTATGTTGCTATACTTTGGTTGTTTTGAATATCATTTATTGAAGTTTTAAAAATTTGCACCTATTCTAGCATAACTTTGAGTGTGTTTGGAATGGATGTTTTATTCTTCAAATCTTTAGTAAGGGAGTGATCTCGCCTCTTTACAAAAGCATACTTCTAAAATATTTATATTAATGGTTCATTTAAATATACAAAGACCAACTAGTTTTGGAGTATTTCTGATACTCGTCGTTTTGCAATATCAATCACTAAAATGGTTAATCCTAGAGTTTAAACCTTTTTTACTTCCAGTTTTAAGGGTAGTATAGAAGGGTCGATCCCATAGGACAACTATTAAAGATTGTTCTTTAGAACCCAAAGATTGAAGAACTTTATTATTTGTTTTTGGTATTTTTCTTTTTATTAAAGCAGAAAGTAAAGTCCAGTTGGGGTTTTGTGTGATTACACTAATGCAAGAAGAAAAGTACTTAACAAGAATAAACATGCACAAGATAATAATAAAAAGATTGTTAATACAGGAAAAACTATATGAATGGAAGACTAAGTATTAAAGCAAACAAAGGATGCAGTGATTAAATCAAGAGAAGGAAATCGAGGCTCGTAGGGGTTTTCACCACCTTAGCCTAGGCGATAACAACTAAATCTTAAACGACGATTTGATGAAGGCTTGCGAATTAAAAAATCACAAAAGAGAAACTCCACATGATCCCATTGGTCTTTGTGTTTATGCTTTCTAGTTTATCAACCTAAAAGACGAGAATCCACGGTCATATCAAAATGTCTATGTAATCGATTTTATTGTTCTAAATACGGATTTCCATGGTCATATCCATCCGGATTAACATGCGGTCCGAAGATCAATCATTCAATTAAAATCAATTACCATCTAATCGTTTAAGAAGAAATCATTAAAACCATGGCTAAGGGGTTATTCCCCTTGCACCGATAAAAGATTACTCACACATGGAGAAATGGGAGACGGAGGAAGAAAGAAATGAAGCCATAGTCTAGCCCAGAAATCAGGAAATTAATCATTATACTAGAGACGATGAAATGACTTAGCTCTTTGTTCCTTGCTCCAGAATTGAAGAACGGAAAGAAGAGGATTAAAACTAAGGCGGAGAGAAAAGACAAGAACAAGAATAAAAGAACTATGCTTGAACCAAAGCCTACTTTATTGCATAATATGAGAATGATTACAAGATTAATTGCTGCAGAATTTCAAAATACAAGAAATCCAAGATGCCCCCTAAGAGGAGGAAGTGCCCTTCCTTTTATAGGAGAAGGAGGGGTAGACTATCCAAAAAAAGAGGGGAAAAAAATAGAGGGAGCTATCCTTTTGAATTTTCAAGATTTGGTCAATAGGAATTTGATAGACTTTAATTGTCTTGACCATGTAACTCTCTTCAATGCAGATTCCCGCAGCAGCGATTTCGAACGCATTTCACTCCCGTAAAACGCGCAAAAGCTGTCTAAATAATAGGATATTATTTTAGGAAATTAAATTTCCTTTCCAATGAATACTTGTACACTCAATTTGGACTTTGGATGCAAGAGTTATGGCACTTTTGGTGACAAATATATAATAAACACGGGACTGCTGCAAATTGTGCAATTATACTCCAAGAATATTTATCCCATTTCCTACAAAATCCAAGAAAATATGATTAAAATTCTTTTTGAAGAGAAAAATATAATATAATGTAATTAATTATAAAAATAAGAAAATAAACAATAAAATAATAATAAAAAGATATCTAAAAGATGCAAATAAAAGTGATGAAAACACATTTATCAAAATACCCCGGACTTGAATCTTTGCTTGTCCTCAAGCAAGTAAAATCACAAATAAAGTCTAATTTATACTCCCAATATGCCATCCTCACCTTAATAACATCACTACAATCCTCACCTCCAAATTTTGGTCAAGTGACCCGATCTCCTAGAACGACATAGCATAAAATTCTATATTCCCTATCAAAACAATGGTCAAATCTAGCTTCTAAAATAAGAATTTGTAGAAAAACAGACATCTCTTACTTTCACTTTGACACTCTCAATTTTTTATTACTCTTTTTTTTTAATTATTGCACAATAATCGGACGAATTTGGGAGTGTGAAAATAAAGAAAGAAGTGATGAAAATATATTGATCCCTCCTCTATTCGACTCGGGATATGAATTTATGGAGTTGTGGCTATGTTGGTCACAATTTTTTTTCATGTGCACTTTTGGCATCTTTTGATGGTACGCCCCTTTGTGGGGTATGGAGTTTTCATTTTGGGAAGCATGCCACCCCGGACTTGATTTTTTTCTGCTGGTGATTCTTTGCTTCTCTTTTTTAGAAGAAGAATAGAGGGAAGGAAGAGATGTTCTTGTGCTTATAACTTTCAAATTTTTTTTTTCATATATTTTTATCAGAGAGTGTCATTGCTCTAGTTAGAGTATTCCTATAAATCACATCATACAAATTTTATAACAAGATAATCCATTGTTTAAATATAGGGAAAATTATGTTTGGTTCTGATCGATTCCTTATGACTTGCCAACTATTCCGAAGAGTGATGTTATTAAGGATCCTAGGTGACATGGTGGTTTCAGACATGACAATTTGTAACAATTTTTGCAAAAGATTTACTAAATTCAAAGGGGTACAATGATAAACATTTATTCATATTGGCCGACTAGATAAAGGCCATTTTGCAACAAAAGAAATAAAAACATGGCCGACTAGATAATGGCCATGAACAAAGTACCTGTATGCAAAACAAAAAAGGTATAAATAATGCAAGAATAAAAAGATAAGGGGGTGGAATAGAAACATACCACCCACCTCCACCCCGGACTCAAATTTTTGCTCGTCCCGAGCAAAATCGAAACTCGAGATGGAGGGAAGAGAAGAGTAAGGATTTCCAGGTGGCCCTGATAGCTCAAAAAATATCCAGCTGAAGGGGATGTGTATGAGGGCTGGGACCTTTATCTGAGGAGCTTCATAGTGTACCCTATGATAGGGTAATTGTAGAAGCTCAGTGGGGTGCTCATATTTGCTTTCACCTCGCATTCCCTCCAATAGGATCCACAGATCTTCCATCAATAACAAAGGAAGTGTTGAAGATGGATGTGGATTGGGGGAGGTTGGTGGGTACCCAATTGGTGACACATGCAGTGCCAGATGTGCAAAGTTAGGCGGAGGATCAGGCTCTGGTTTCCCTCGGTCATATTGACCTGCATATAAGAGAATTGGTGGTGATATGAAAGGGACAACTAAATTTAAATCAGCATGATAAGTAATCTTACTCTGCTCAAAATTCATGCAACCAACCTTGTGATAGATGGGATTCATGGTTGATATAGCATGTAACTCTAGTTCCTCTATGCAAGGAGTTTCCAAGGGTTCATGAGGCATAAAATTGGGAACATATTCCTTGTAGTCAGTGGAAGGGGGTATGCATACTTCTCCTAAGGGTTGTGTCTCTTCTTCTAAATCAGTTGTGCATGGAATGAGAATTGGTTGCAACAGAACATGTGGAATCATTTTGTCAAAGGGGGTTGGATGCTTATTATCCAAAATAGACTCAAAATAAGGGTATTGGTCTTTGATGTCAATAGAAGACTCACAAATGGAAGCCAGTGGATTTGGTGTGGAAGACTCACAAATGGCATAATTGTCGTCATAATTATCAAAAATGATCAATCTAGGTTGTTCCATCTCTATTGGGGAGTTCTCCATCTCTTCTTCATAAAAGATCTCATAAACATGGATGTCTATGGAATCAATTGGATCCTTTACTATACTGAAGGGGAGATCTGATTCCTTTATAGGATATGTGCCTAACTCAATGGGCTCAGAAGGGATCACCTCACAATATAACGGTGTAATGTAAGGTTCTTGCGGTGGTAGAATCACCTCATTAGGTTCAACCAGATGTGGAAAAAGAGGTGGGTGAGTGAGGTCATAATGCTCTTGATGAGGAAGCCTTTCAAAAGAATCCATCAGTGCATGTTGGGGAGGTGATGGTACATTGGTCACAATAGGCTCAACCAAAATGGGATGATTATTACAAACATCCAAATATGGACCTACAACCGAGAAGGGTGGTGGAGTCTTAGGTTGTTGGGATGTTCTTTGATCCCACCAGTCTTTAACCTTTTTGTTAAAAGATTCTTGATTCATGAATTTATCAACATAGGCCTCCATCCACTCATTTTCTGACTTATATTGATAGTCAGGGCCCCATACAGCTGCGGCCCTAGCTAAACAAAGTTCTTCATTTGTGACATACTGAATTTCTTTAAAACACCTATCCATCTCCTGATCAAGGTTGTGTGGAATCTCAACTATATCACATTGGACTTCTTCTAAGGGTGGCGGTTCATTATAGAGAAAGGGTTCCAATGAAGTAGATTGGCCATTAGAATCAACTAGATTAACATCCACAATGGAAGTGATTGGTGGAGCTTTAGGTACTGGAGTTGGTTCTACTTGATTGAAGATGATATAATCATCTTCATCATCATCTATTAAAATCATCCTTAGCCTCTTTGGTTCCAGATTAAAAAATTGCACCGCGGAATTGACGTTCAACGAGCGTCACATGCACAAATGAAGTAGTTAATCGTGTGCAGAAAAAATGGACTGCCGGAATGGAAACTCGGCAGAAGGAGGAATAGCACTTTCGGAATGTTACTCGGAAGGCAAAAAAAAAGTTTTTCAAAGATTTTTGGGGGTTTGAGAAAACAATCCGTTGTCCCCGACAACGGCGCCAAATTGATACTCGTCGTTTTGCAATATCAATCACTAAGATGGTTAATCCTAGAGTTTAAACCTTTTTACTTCCGGTTTTAAGGGTAGTATAGAAGGGTCGATCCCATAGGACAACTATTAGAGATTGTTCTTTAGAACCCAAAGATTGAATAACTTTATTATTTGTTTTTGGTATTTTTCTTTTTATTAAAGCAGAAAGTAAAGTCCAATTGGGGTTTTGTGTGATTACACTAATGTAAGAAGAAAAGTACTTAACAAGAATAAACATGCACAAGAAAATAATAAAAAGATTGTTAACACAGGCAAAACTATATGAATGGAAGACTAAGGATTAAAGCAAACAAAGGATGCAGTGATTAAATCAAGAGAAGGAAATTGAGGCTCGTAGGGGTTTTCACCACCTTAGCCTAGGCGATAACAACTAAATCTTAAACGACGATTTGATGAAGGCTTGCGAATTAAAAACTCACAAAAGAGAAACTCCACACGAGCTTGCTCATGCTTCCTAGTTTATCAACCTAAAAGACAAGAATCCACGGTCATATCAAAACGTCTATGTAATTGATTTTATTGTTCTAAATCCAGATTTCCATGGTCATATCCATCCGGATTAACATGCAATCCGAAGATCAATCATTCAATTAAAATTGATTACCATCTAATCGTTTAAGAAGAAATCGTTAAAACCATGGCTAAGGGGTTATTCTCCTTGCCCCGATAAAAGACTACTCACACATGGAGAAATGAGAGACGGAGGAAGAAAGAAATGAAACCATAGTCTAGCCTAGAAATCAGGAAATTAATCCTTATGCTAGAGACGATGAAATGGCTTAGCTCTTTGTTCCTTACTCCAAAATTGAAGAACGGAAAGAAGATGATTAAAACTAAGGCGGAGAGAAAAGACAAGAAAAAGAATAAAAGAACTATGCTTGAACCAAAGCCTACTTTATTGCATAATATGAGAATGATTACAAGATTAATTGCTGCAGAATTCTAAAATACAAGAAATCCAAGATGCCCCCTAAGAGGAGGAGGTGCCCTTCCTTTTATAGGAGAAGGAGGGGTAGGCTATCCAAAAAAAGAGGGGGAAAAATAGAGGGAGTTATCCTTTTGAATTTTCAAGATTTGGTCAATAGGAATTTGATAGATTTTAATTGTCTTGACCATGTAACTCTCTTCAATGCAGATTACCGCAACAGCGATTTCGAACGCATTTCACTCCCGTAAAACGCACAAAAGCGGTCCAAGTAATAGGATATTCTTTTAGGAAATTAAATTTTCTTTCCAATGAATACTTGTACACTCAATTTGGACTTTGGATGCAAGAGTTATGGCACTTTTGGTGACAGATATACAATAATTACGGGACTGCTGCAAATTGTGCAATTATACTCCAAGAATATTTATCCCATTTCTTACAAAATCCAAGAAAATATGACTAAAATTCTTCTTGAAGAGAAAAATATAATATAATGTAATTAATTATAAAAATAAGAAAATAAAAAACAAAACAATCATAAAAAGATATCTAAAAGATGCAAATAAAAGTGATGAAAACACATTTATCAATTTCTTTTACAATAATATGGGATAACACAAGCCATCCAATACATTAGTCCATATTATATCACTATTTTAGAAATTTTGACATAATATGATGTTTTCTAATACATAATCGTCGCTAGGGATTCTACTCATTCACATGGGTTATAATTACTTTTCATATACCATAGGCATGATTATCATTGACATTACATGTGTATTGACTAATCTCTTACAAATAGGTCATACACCGCAGGGGAGGAAAACTACTTTTCTTTTTTTTCTATCTAGATCTTGATTGGATGTCTTGCTCAATCTTCCTTTTCAAAGAAAGGCCCTGACTACTCCTAGAGCACTCTTCAAAGTACAATAATAGAGGTCTGAACACTGCTCAAAGGGCCCATCCAATAGAATAGAAGAGAAGAGAATCCCACCCACTCTTGTCTAGGGTCGACATCTCATTTTGCTTATAAAAGTGAAGTGGTCTTCCTAGAAGCCTTAGATTTCCAAGTGACATTGCTAAGAAACCCTGAACTGGTCCTTGTGAATCCTCCACACTGCTAGCTAGAATATTGATACATGTATACCCTGTTGGAAAATACGACATCAGATAGGCAACAAAAATAAAAAATTTATTGACATGTTTCCCATTAACCAGGTGATCGCGTCAATAACTATGCAATGAAAAGGATGGTTTTATGAAGATATACTTAATCCTGGAGCAAGTCCAGTGACAATCCTCATCGATGTCAATGCACACTCTATCTTGGACAGTGTCTGTGCAGCTCCTGGTTGCACTGAGAGTCGTCTGACTGCTCCTCCATGGACAACAGACTCGAACGTTGTCGTCTACAACAGTTCCTCTCGTCATGGATTGTTGGCTGATGTCGTCCTCCTTAGCGATGGGAAAATCCCACCTCACCTCTAGAGAAGTCCACACGGACCAACTAGAACTCATGTCATCCTGCTAGAACAGATGAGAAGGAGTTGTCTCTCCGTTGGTGTACTAGTCACCAATCTGCTTTCCCACAATAATGATCCTCAGTTGTTCTCTCTCGTAGTTATCTCTCCCTAGTCGTGTAGGACTTTCTTGGGCTCTCTTGGTTATCACAACCAGAGAAGACAACAATTGTCAGAGAAACTAATTCTCAATTGTCTGTATTGTGTTCTGGGAAGCCCCCAATATCCCTCTATTTATAGTAGAGGGCAGAGTTGGGGCTCCCAGTCTGTGCGGGAGTGGAAGGGATAGGAAGATCTTGAATTTTTGCAACAATTCTGGAAATTTCACATCTTGCGACAGTTGAAATGGCTGTCTGGAAACCTAGACGGTCGTTTGGCATGCAAGATGGTTGTTTTGCAATTTCCCAATTTTGTACATGTTTCGACAATTCAATTCTAATTAATGCATAACATGACATCAGCACCAATCTTTGATGCAATCGAATTGCACCCCCAAACTGGTCATTTAGTGCAGACGAGATAGTTGTCTCGCACCACGTGAAACAGTCATCTCACACAAGAGAGAAGGGCATCTCACAGCCTAGGTCAGGCTGAATTTTAGCCAATGTAGAATACAATCAGCCTGACACTCCAAAGGGATGTCTCAACACTTGAACTGATCATTTGGCAGTTCAATCAGCTGATTTGTTGCATGAATTGAATATCTAAACACTTTAGTAATCAATCCAATCATCATTCAAGATCAAACTCCTCTTCTAGGTGAGTTCCTATGTATGTGACCCTATAGATCCCATATTATGTTGGTACCGAATGTCCATAAAAACTTATGAAATCACAAGCAATGAGCGGTGCCTAGTCACACATCATTGCTACCTGAGTAAATGGAAAGTTAGAGAACAATTTCAACCTATAATCTGTGTATGGTGTTACATTGTTTGTATAGTTCCTTTGTCACTGATATCTAGATTGAACTAGAGGCATGGACCAGTCATCCTCATTATTATTCAATAATATTTCTTGAACCAGAGTAGACTGTCTAAGATATATGTAAGCTCAATATCAGATATTAACTCACATGTGCATGACCATGTATTTTTCAGTCTTGCTAACTCAAGTGGCCTTGGATATCATACTCCCATAGGAGGGGAAAATCTCATCTCTATCACTCATAGTCAGTCCCCATGTGTCACGATCACCCATTCATCACCTTTATGACAACCCATGTTTCAGGATTGCATTTAATGATGTCAAAGCATACTGAATGACATGTGATGAGTGCATTGATTTTAGGTCAAAGAACCACAAACAACACCATCAATATGAGAGATGATTATGACTACCATGGTAATGGTTTCTGTGTGTCAATCTCATAGCGGGTCTATCTAATACACTATTCTCTAACATGTATCTCTGTGCTTGGTTTGATATAGCTATATCATGACTAATGAGATTCTATCATCAACCAACTCATACTATGATCTTATGTGTTATTGTTGTCTATCTACCTTCCACAATAATAACTGACCAGGGACATACTGAGAATGTATTTACTCTTAACATCTGTACGACCTCATTCTTCCAAGTCACGTACTTGAAGACATACATCATTGAATGGTATCATTCTATAGACATTTATTATGTTATTTCATTATCTCATAACTGAACATATAGAAAAAAATGGAAGCTTGCTTTATGATTAATCAAATCATTTACAAGTTATGCCATTACAATCATCATATGATTGGCTCTCTGGGCATACATACCAATAGACTCCCACTTGCACTTAGAGCCAATCACCCATGAATCATATTCCAAGTGACCTAACATGACCATCATGCTTCTTTTGCGAAAGTGCTTTAGTAATGGGTTTAGCAACATTTGCTTTAAGACGATATTTCACAATTTTCACATCTCTTTATTGCACGAGTACTAGTATGATATGGAAGTGTTGTAGTCTGCTATCTGAGATTCCCAACCTAACTAGTAGCTCCATTGTTGTCATCAGTATTTCTACTGTGCCATCAATGGTTGGAACCTCACACAAGTTCAACCATATGAACTTCTTAATTTGTACAATATCCTCTTTTGTTCTTATAACACAGAGATACTTAGCTTCTTTTGTAGATTTGAACAACTGTCATTAGCTATGAACCCTTTCTAGATTACAATTCTTGTTTAATGTCAAACACTAATTTAGATTGTGATCCTTTATTTGTTAGTTTGGAAGCTTGCATCGGGGTAACCCTTTACGTCCAACTCTTCCTTATTACCATACTCAAGGAACATATCCTTTTAGTGATTTACAAGCACCTAAGGATGTTCATTATGGTAGTCCAATGACTCTCACTGGCATTTGACATATACCATCTCTTAATGTCTAATATATATGAGATTGCTAGATAGGTATATATATCATCTCATTATGTACAATGCATATGAGATAAAGAGATAAGTACATAACATTGCATTAATAGATCCAATTGTGAATGCATATGGAATCTATCTATATGTTCCTATTCTTCACAAGAACTGGGACACTAGGCTCCTGAGAGACTAACTCCATGGAATATGGACAAGTTTTCTCTCATTGAGTCTTGCATGTTGATCCCTTCGGCATCTTGCCAATGTATGTGCTCTTTCTTAGTTTGAGAAGCTTTTCAGATCAATCTCTATAGATCTTAATTCCTATCACATAGGATGCTTCTCCTAAGCCCTCATAAAGAAGGTACATTCCTTGCCATGTTTTAACTTTTGTAAAGTAGGGATGTCATTCCCCATCAATAATATGTCATCCACATATAATATGATGAATACTATCATGCTCCCACTAACCTTCTTTTACACACAACGTTCGTCTTCATTTTGAACAAATCCAAACTCTTTGAATGTCTCATCAAAACAAGGATTCCAGATCTGAGATGCTTACTTCAATCCATAGATTGACCTTTGTAGCTTACTGACATTATTTGCATCCTTTGGGTTGATAAAACCCCCAGGTTGTGTCATATATGCATCCTCAAGAATATTCCCATTAAGGAATGTGGTTTTAACATCCATCTGCCAAATCTCATAGTCATGATAAACTGCAATAGCAAGCATGATCCTGCTGGACATAACTATGGCCATTGGAGAAAAGGTTTTGTCATAGTCAACACCTTGAACTTGTCTGAAAACTTTTTCAAGCAATATGCCCTTATAGGTTTGTATTTTACCATCCATGTTTGTCTTCTTCTTGAAGACCCACTTGCATCCTATGGGTTTTACCCCTTCAGGTGGTTCCACCAAGGTCCATACCTTGTTGGCATACATGGATTCCATCTCAAATCTCATGGCCTCAAGCCATTTCTCAGACTCTAGTCCCTCAATAACTTCTAGATAGGTTGTTGGCTCATCATCCATGACCAACTCCCCACCTTCCTGAGTCACAAGATATCCAAATCTCTCAAGTTCAAGGTGTGTTCAGCTAGATCTATGAGGTTCCTGTGTTACTCGAGGAATTCGAGTTTCCTCAATATTTTGTGATTCTCTTTGGTCCTCCTGTACCTCAACTGGTTCAATGTTTTCTTATTGGTCTCAAACCTCTTCGAATTCTACTTTCCTCCCACTGATTCCTCTGCAATGAATTGCTTTTCAAGGAACATAGTCTCTCTGGCAACAAACGCGTTGTTGTTAAGTAGTATCCCTTGGTTTCTTTGGGATATCCAACCAAGTAACGTTTATCAGATCTATGTCTAAGCTTTTCAAGAAACATTTTCTTGACATAAGCTTCACACCCCAGATCCTCATAAAAGACATTTTAGGATGCTTCCCATTCCACATCTCATATGGTGTCTTTTGAACCAATTTTGATGGTACTCGATTAAGTGTAAACGTGGCGGTTTTAAGAGCATACCCCCAGAGGGAAGTTGGAAGATTAAAAAAACTTATCAAAGATCACACCATATCTAGTAATGTGTGATTCCTTCTTTCTGATAGACCATTATAATGTGGTGTTCTAGGTGGAGTCTATTGTGATACAATGCCATGGGCTTACAGATGGTCCTCAAACTCTTGGTTGAAGTAACACCCACCTCAATTAGAATGAAGTGTCTGAATACTTTTACCAAGTTGGTTCTGTACTTCATTTATGAAATCTCTAAACTTTCAAGATTTTCATCAGGTAAATAGATCCATACCTACTGAAATCATCAGTAAAGGTAATGAAGTATTGATACCCACCTCTAGCAGTTGTTCTAAAAGGGCCACACACATCAGTATGTATGAGTCCTAATAGACCGCTAGCCCTCTCACTATTTCCAATGAAGGGAATCTTGGTCATCTTGCCCAACAAACAAGATTCACACGTGTCTACTGATTCAAAATCAAAAGAGTCCAAATAACCATCTTTATGGAGTCTGGATATGCGTTTCTCATTTATGTTCCCTAGACGACAATGCCAAAGGTATGTTTGGTTTGAGTCATTGAGTTTTTATCCTTTAGTATTTACGTTATATATGCTTGTCTCTAGATCTATCAAACATAGACCATAAGACATTAGGGCACTACCATAAAAGACCCCATATTTACTAATAGAACATCTTCCATTCTTTAAAAGAAATTCGAATCCATTCTTGTCCAAACAAGATACAGATATGATTTTCCTATTAATGGCAGGTACGTAATAATAATTCTCTAACTCTACTACTATCCCACTTGGAAGAGATAACTCATAGGTTCCAACTGCGCTGGCCGCAACTCTTGTGCCATTTGCAACTCGCAGTTCTACCTCACCTTTCTCTAAAGGTATACTTCTTTTCAGATCCTTCACATTTTAACAAATGAGTGATCCACATAAGGTATCTAGTACCCATGATGAGTAAGTAGTAAAGTTAACCTCAATACCTTATATACCAGAAGTAGAGATTTCAATCCCTTTCTTCACTTTCCTAGTTTCCCTTGTCCTTATCCTTATCCTTATCCTTATTTTGAGTACAGAAGACTTGAACGTTAGCTTAGCCACAAAATGCTTCTTGGCTTTGCCTTTGTCCTTGGACTCAACTTCACTGATCATCATCACAGATTTTTCCATCTTCATTTGTGCTTTGATACTTATCATCTTGTCAAGCAACTCTGACAACAGTCTAGCCATGTTACTCAAGTGATAACACTTAATAAATTGGCTATATGATTTAGGCAATGATTGCATTATCTTATCATGGCTAACTCTTGACCTAAAGAAAATCCCAATCTTTCAAGATGCTTCATATGCCCAATCATATTGAGCACATGAGGTTCTACTGGATCTCCCTATGTCATTTTGCACTCATATAGTGCCTTAGAGACATCATACCTTTCACGCTTGTCATGTTGTTTACGCAACTCATAGTTCATGCAACCCAACATAAGGTTCTTGATGTTCACAACATCATTGACATGCTTCAAAGAAGCACCCATGTCAGTCTTAGGCAAATATGGAGTGGATACCAACACTGGTGTTTCAGGATCATGTTGAACACTTCTTAAGGTCCTGAACTAGTTATGGAAATAAATCTCATCTAATTCGTCCAAACACAATGATTGAGTGTTGTCTATTTGATTCTATAAGAGAAAAATTGTGTTTGTCAAAAACCCTTTATAAACTGATTTTATTTGAAAAGTCAATATTAATTAGGTCTTTAATTAACTACCACTTCCACTATTTTGTTCAAATTGATAGCCCTTTCTACCAATTCATAAGATTGCGGCTTACAATCTTCTAGTGGGCCAAGATCCATATTTTATTAGTCATGACTCAATTTTGGCTGATCACCCACAACTTGATTATTTAGGTAGACCAAACTTGTCAATTGCATATGTATGCAACTATTGGATAGATGATATGCACAACTCTTAGCCATAATCATCTTTATACCTCCAGTGCATGGTCTCACCAAGTTAACACCAGTTAAGTCTGACCTAAAATACAACACTATAGGATATGTACCCTTCTTTGACATATCTACATACCTATAATCACACTTCTATGAGATAGATGACACACCACACTTTAGCATAAACTACACTTGGTTGATCAAGATTTTCATGTGTGCTTCTTATGGAAGGCATCTCAAACTTAAAATTGTATTAAGGGATTTTGTATAATACATATACATTAACCAATCACTACGTATATATAGTACATGTCTTATAGATGCTATAACCCACAACAAAACATGCAATAAA
The DNA here is from genome assembly GCA_963693085.1 of Alisma plantago-aquatica. Taxonomy (NCBI): domain Eukaryota; kingdom Viridiplantae; phylum Streptophyta; class Magnoliopsida; order Alismatales; family Alismataceae; genus Alisma; species Alisma plantago-aquatica. The sequence continues at coordinate 1,287,438,858 of OY856411.1, forward strand.
TAACATCAATGGTTATGGCCATTCTAATGTAATTCCTTGGAGTCACAAGGAAATAAAACAACCTAGGGTCTACCTCACGTGTAGAAACCTGTTGTTGATGAAGATTTGTACTTTCAAATCTAGGTCAATCGGTTCAACCTTTGAACCGGTCGTCTTGCCTCTTGGTTGGTCGATTGGTCTTCACACTAGTTGTATGGCCATCAGCTCCATAATCTTCTGGATCCTACAGTTGATCAGGAGGGTCTGCCAGTCGATTAGGTTGGCTCATCCTCCTCGGCCTTTATCGGCCCTCCAATCAGTCAGTTTGCCTTCTAGACAGTCAGATGGCCTGGTGTGGAGTGTCTTCTTCTTCGTAACAAGAAAGTAAACTATCTTACTATTACAAGATTATACAAAAACCTTGAGTTACATCCGAGGGGAGCATAGGTAGAAGAGAATAATACTTTTACTTTGGGAAGATAAGAGAGAGTTTGGGTTGGAAGACCGAGATATCAAACACACAACCACCATGAACAGATAATTAGTATTGGCCATAACCACTGTGACAACCTCTATCCAACTGATAATGATATCACACCAAACCACACGAAAACAACTATTAAAAGTGGATTACAAAAAATCACTAAAATTAAAACCATTTTTTAATTTCATAATAATCCACTACGAGAAACTTTTTTCCATAAGGCCCAAGTCCATATATACATACATCATTCCTTCATATTGCAAGGATATGAGAGATCAGTTGCTTTACCAAAACATATACAAAAGCAACATTACACATCGAAGCATTCTTAGCCAAAATCTCATATCGATCGTGAAACTGAATATGAAAACTATGTCCCAAGGACCTAAGAGTACATGGTCAACGCATAGGACTCTATTTCTACTAGACACATAGCAGCAGACTCAACCTAAGCTGTTACTGTTATCCTTGCTGCTGCCTGTTCTCGGCTACACGGTTACTACCTCCTTGTGCACGTCCACCTAAAAAGTTGTGGAACCCATAGGGTGAGATAATAAGTCCCAACGAGAGATATAACTCTCTGCCAATATTATTATTATCATAGTTAAACTTTTATGAATTATAGCAGAAGAAACCTTTATTAAATTAAACATGTATAACTACTGATTATATATAGGGTAGAGCAGTCTTAACATGTCATTAGTTCAAATATCTACAACTGAGCAATAGATCAATTAATCACTTTTAAAAGGAATATGAAGAATGTGTATAACTATTATAAACTAAATAGTATAAAAGCAAAGAAAGGATACAAGCAATGTTTCCATATTTGATCTTTAAATAAATACACTATACGGCTGATTACATCTTTAAACAATCAATTGTATGCCATGCGGAGATGGGAATATAACTTCCATGCTCCAATTGACCACTATGAAGTAAGCATCAGTGCCATAAAGGTCTTACAGCCGGAATCCACGACCTCACCCCCTCAGTCAGTACGAGAATGGCAGAGATGTAGGAGTTAATCTGCATTATAGCTAGCCTGGTGTATAGAGGCTCTTTGCTATAGAGATCCAATGTGTAGCATGTTCTCTGTTCGTGGTATGACCTTTCAATCAATCCTGCTTATATATATTGAGTCATGGCCGCAACCATACTCTTCCTTGTTTTATATCTATGGCCTTCAACCACACTCTTTTTGGGAAATGGCTCGAATCCAATCTTGTGAGTTTAGGATACAAGGAGATGCCTCAACTTGCACCCCAAATATTCAACAATATACGCTATGAGTTAAAATTGTTTCACCCTTCAGCAAGTTTTGACACCGAATTGATCTATGGCTAGGGCAGCTACATTTTTAGTTTCACTTGATTTATTAGACCAATTGGAGTATCTTTTAGCATCAATGAAGTTATAATGTACAAACCACAAACATATTCTACAAAAGAAAGGAGCAAAGTATTACAATGGCATATATCATCATTAAAACTATCAATCTGATTTCCATCACTTCATATCACTATATCACTGTCAGCCACAAGGCTATCATTATCATACATCATCATGGGATATCAATTCCTCATATCAGTACCATAGGAAATAACCTCATTTGGGCATTAAGCCCTTACCAGGTCTTAAGACCCATCACATCACACTTGTGATTCATTGATATCTCATCATGCCTCATTGGTACATAAGAATTACTCATGCCAATCATTACTCATGCTAAATCAATTGTACTTGCCATAGAAACCATTTGCTATTATGTTCGGAAAGAGGATATATTAAAACACATTAAACATCTTTAACCAAAGCAAGCAAAGTATCATAAGATATCTAATTTCGGATTAGGCCTCATACAAATTTCACATGTTTTGGGTGTCAAGCCCTTAGTTAATCATTTGAACAATATCATCGTCTTTAGGTCATTAGACCCACACACATGATATTTATTATGCCAGCTTCCCACATGGCTCACAAATCCTTATATAATATGTTACATGCTAAATGAAATATTAAATAATGGCAACATCATGCCATATAGAGGATCATTCAAACTCCATCATTCTCATAATTAGGGTTAGGGTTCCCTCCAATATCCAATTATGATTTTCAAGTTCATAATTAACTACCACACCCTAATTCTCATCATAAGAGCTATAATGTTGCTATAAGTATTCAAGCACACTTAATTACTTTCATTAAACATCATCAATTGATGAAGTATTACCCTTGTCACATGAGTGGTAAAAGTTCTCTCTTATCCTTACTAGTATATTGATTTCAACATACTTATTACATTGGTTTAATACTCCTTATGGTTCATCATCCTACACTTATTAAAGTGCATCCTTCTTATTACTACATAATATATCAACTAGTTATAATCAAAATGTATCAACCTACACTCATCAAGATGTACCAGCCTACACTCAACAAGGTGTGTCGGCCTAAATGTATCATTCTACATACTAAACCTTCTTTTGGCCTAGATACATGTATTTGTGTCGGCCAAGGTACCATTGCTTGTGTCGGCCAAGGCACAACAAGAGATATCGGCTTAGAGGTGTTAAGGGTAGTATCAGTTGTAAGGTGTTTGAGGTATATCGGCCATACAATATTCTTGTATGTCGGCCATACTATCATATTGTATATCGACCACTCAATCAACTAGTCTGTCGACCACACCATCAATCAACTAGTGTGTCGGACACACCATCAATAGGTATCGACCACTAGGGTTTTGATTGCATTGAGTGGATTCTTATCAACACATTAGTTTCTTTCACCTATTGACGTCACCACTACTTGGAGTTTCAGCCAAGACCTCAAGGAATGTGTTGCCCACACTTTCACAAGGTGTGTTGGGCTAAGTGTGGTGCCCATAACACTTGTGTCGAGCTAGAGGGGTATCCGTTTAGGGTTAGGGTTGGCCATGTTGACCTCCATACTCAACTAAAGCATAATGGTTTGATATTCCATCTTCACTAGACATCTCTTGGTCATGACGAGCTTGAGTCATTAAAGCATATCATTTTATAGTGTCTAACATATCGGCATAGCTCCTATAGTCTGCAACGGATCAACATCATATCATTTTAGGCATCACAAGTCATGACGGACATCCATAATAGAGTGCAAGTGTATGTTAACTTAACTATTTTTAAGATATCGGCCTGTCTTATTCTTTAACCTTAGGTGATAGGCTAGACAAATGTAGGGACGATGGTCCTACCCATGTAACAAACTGATAGGAAGTTAGGAATTCATGTGTATTGTTTTTCAGTTATACATCCTTGTATCGGGTTAGGGTTTCCACAAACTGATATTGGTTTGTGCATAGAGTTTTCCGTCATCTTCAAGCTCCAACCCTTAATCCATTACTACTCTAGTTCATGGACAACAACCCCATATATCCATTGTCTCTCATAGAATCATTATTCAAACAAGAAAAGTCAAAGTAGAGAAGGAATCATCAAGTATTGCATGATAGAAGGTGAATAATAATAAATGGGTTCAAGTTATATAACCCACCTCAAGATCACCACTAAGGATTCAAGCTTCAAGCTTCAAAGCTCCATGTTCCCAAGGTTGAAGATGACTTATAAAGAGTCCAAAACTTGATCATAACACCTCTATACTAAAGGAGATACCATAGTAAGGAACTTGGTATAGAAGGAAGGAAAGGAAAGAATCATGATTTGAGAAGCATAGTCTTTCTAAGGTAGAAGATGATCATGGATTTACCTTAGGTAAGTTTCTCGGCCTTCCCCTTGCTCCTTGATCTCCTAGGGTCGTCCACCAAGGAGGAGATGTTAAAGGAGTAGAAAGGTTTACTAGGAGGTGAAAAAAGGGGTATATATAGTTGAGGCCCATGAAAGAGAGCATGTACAAGGTGTCATCACCATATGTACATGGGTGACACGTGTCCATGTATGGTGACACTTTGCAAACATGTGTATCTTGACATGAAAAAATCTTGTGGATAATAAAAGGGTGAGATATCGGCCATTGGGTATCTTTCTTAATAAGATGTCACAACCCAATATCACTTTGTGTACAAACCGATACAACTTTTGCAAGGAAGTCTTAAACTGATAGGCTTTACCTATATGAGGTTCTTAGCCCAATATGAATTCTTCCAAAAGTTTTTAAACTGATGGGTGACTTCCTCCATGGTTTCTAAACTGACAGGCAACCCCATACACCCTTCACAACTCGACACGATCTCACCTATAGTTCAAGATGCTCGACATTCTATGGTTCTTATGTCACCAAGAGTGTTATCACTCAACCAAGTCTCAAACAAGGCGCCCCCTCCTCTCTCTCCCCTCTATATGATACTGAGAGAGAGTAGGAACACTCTATAGGTAGTAAATTGCACATCAACACTATATATTGGGTAAATTGCAAGTTACACCAAAACTATCATATATAGCACAAACAATCTTCAAACAAGCTCAAACTTGAAACTTGAGCCCTCCTTAGGTCTTAATTACTTTTAAAGATTAAGAAAAAGGTTCTAATAATATCACTTAGGCAAAAGTTATAGGGTTATCCTTATAAGTCATAAACCCCTAACAAAGATTTCACCCTCAAAATCCCAGGCGAAAGGAGATGGATGTTACTTATGCATTGCACCTTCAAACTTTCACATGGTTCCTTGATGTTAAGGTAATGTCATAAAACTTGACCAACATATTGTTCCTCCATCCAAGGTTTATCATAGGATCTGTTTCCCAAGGCACCTACTCAACTTATTCTCTCCATTACCAGTTGTAAGGTCGACCCTATGCCTAAGTGATACTTTCTTAGCCGTAAAAGCACTATACATACTTATCTTTATTTATCTAAAGGATTAAATCCTCCCTATGTATCACCTTTTTAACTTACTGTGTTATTTGATAATATTCTCAAACTTGAAGGTGCATCATACCCTTTTCCAACTTTAGCATGTTTTCTTCCAAAGAAAGACTAGAGATGCATATGTCACTTACTTAAGCTTACAAGACCTACCATGATTCCATTGCGCTACTCTGATCTACGGATTCAACACAAAGCTCACATATGACTCGTACCAACTGGACTGCTATTATGTTCACTTCTAGTTGTACTTTTCTTTTCAACTGATCTAGACAGAGATTGGAAATTCTACTTATCAGTGTACATCCCTTCAGAATCCTTGTTACTTGCAAACCTGATAGGTGTACTTCAAGGGTGTGCACTCAACCTAATGAATTTTTCCCAAGCAGATCTTGTAACTATCTCTTCAACTTATGCCTACTCGCCAACGTCATCTTATGCGGTGTATAAACCCCTAACAAGTGATACCCATACTATAGGTGGAGTACCTGTAGCCAGATTGAACTCAAAGTCAATCCTGCTTAGGTAGTAGAACACTTAATCTTATTATCAAGAGACATATTCTCGGGTTCACACATAATTGGCACTTCTTGGATACTACGATTACTCACCTTGGTATCTATCACATGTGCCAGAAATGCATCATACCTTTATCTCATCCACCCTCTGTTGTTACTGCCAGACCCAAACATATCAGAGAACCTTTCCAACATCTTTTAAAGTTCATAAAACATCACTATTCTTAGATGTTACCATCTTGGAACTAAAGTCCAAGTCCTAGCTGTTACTTTTCAAGTATCCATCTCAAGGTCACTTCAAAACCATGCATATCAAGTGATATGAGACTTCACTCGAACATCATATCCCTTTCTCCTTAGAAAGGAAGTATAAAGGAAACATGCTTTCCCTTATTACCAAAAAATCATCCAGGAACTCTTAATAGAGAGAAGGAGACTACCAACTTACCTTGGTTATTAAATGAGTTTACACTGCTCTTGTATTATTCAATTTGTTTTCATCTTGGTTTCCTTGCCATTGGCATAGGAACTGTAGAGATGATTACATGTCATTACTTCTTCTTTGATTTTTGTTCTTCATGTTCATGAACGTTTTTCGTGTTTTACCACATTTTTCATTTCTATATCATGGGAAGGATCATTATTGTCTTTATATTCTTTATTTAACATGGATTATCTTCTTTGTTTCCTATTTACATATCATAAGAATTACTCTTCACACTTTCTTATCTTCATAGGTTGATATGAGATTACTCAGGTTTCACTTTATTATAATTTAGAATGTGATAAGAATCTCTATGCCACATTTCTGATATCATATTGCTCTTTAGATTACATGAAAATGACTACTTGATCGGAGTAATCAGAAAGATAGCAATCTAAGAGTTCCATACTTACCTTGTCTTCAGTAATCGAATACCTGGCCAGGGTATCAAATACTGAGATTTGGTAGCATGCACTTCATTTTATGTCATGTCTCTTACCTTAAACATATCTTTTAAGTTTTAAAACTTAATATCTCTAGTTCCCTCCAGATATCTCTTTCATACCTCTTCCTCTTTATATGAACAAAAGAAATTATAAACCAATTTAGAAAATACAGAACAAAATATAAATTCTAATCTTCTCCATCTCTTCTCATGTCCTTATAAGACTAACCAAAAGAAACTCAACAATAACTATTCTTCTTATGTTTCACAGGTAAAATAAGAAGAAAACAAATCAGAGCAAAAAAGTTCTATCTGATCTGTCACCCCTTGCGGGTCATCTATCATCTCAGGTTGACTCACAACATGAAGTCTAGTCATTTCCTGTTGTTGCTTCTACATTTTCACACTATTAGGTTGTATCTTCTATAAGTCCTTCCAAGTTGGCCTCGATTGTTGGGCCATCTCAACCTTTCTTCTTGGACAAAAGGGTCTAGTATGCATGATCTTTCCACATCTAGAACATGTCTTGTGCTCGTACCATGGTCTTGTCGGTCTTGTTAATGATGTAGAAGCTAAGTCAGGAGTTATTACAGGTGGGAAGCTAGGACCTTTTCCCTTATTTGGTGACCATTGCCCTGATGCACTAGGTGTTTGTCATACTGGTGGCACAAAAAACTTTGGCTTTTTTGGGCTACTAGTCAATTGTCCCTGGGATTGTGCAAACTTTTCCTTGATGCTCAGTTCATTATTCCTTCTTGGGCATTGCCTCCTCAGACGTCCTATCTGTCCACACTTGTGGAAGACTCTTTTTTCTTGCCATATTTTAGTCTTTCCCACATTTTTCATTGTTTTAACATAATGTGGATATTTAAAGGGCTTACTAGAACTTGAAAATTCTATATTAGGGACTTGTGCCCCAGGTGGTATTGCTAGTGTCATGTCCACTGTATGAAAAGTTGTTGTCATAACTGCCCAACGAGAGCATGAAAAGTAGGATTTTCTAATATAGACTGATCCAGCCGGGGATTCTCAGGCACTCATTCTCCTCTTGTATGATCCTTTACACCTCCTCCTGGTGCAGCGACACTGCTTTCAGCAACATGTTCCTCGTGTTCTCCAGACATCCTCAGACTTTATCCTTTCTTTTGCATTAGCAAAAGCCACTATTAGACATATGGGAGGACACTTAGAATAGACTCAAAAAACTTAACCTTATGTCCTTATAGACTCAGTGAACCTATGGCTATGATACCAAACTTGTGACAACTGCTATCCAACTAATAATGATATCACACCAAACCACATGAAAACAACTATTAAAAGTAGATTACAAAAAATCACTAAAAATTAAAACCATTTTTTAATTTCATAATAATCCACTGCTAGAAACTTTTTTCTAGGAGGCCCAAGCCCATATATACATACATCATTCCTTCATATTGCAAGGATATGAGACGTCAATTGCTTTACCAAAACATATACAAAAGCAACATTATACATCGAAGCGTTCTTAGCCAAAATCTCAGATCGATCGTGAAACTGGATATACAAACTATCTCCCAAGGACCTGAGAGTACATGGACGACGCATATGACTCTATTATACTAGACACATAACAACATACTCAACTTGAACTATTACTATTGTCCTTGCTGCTGTTGCTTGTTCTCGACTACACAGTCACTACCTCCTTGTGCACGTCCACCTAAAAAGTTGTGGAACCCACAAGGTGAGACAATAAGTCCCAGTGAGAGATATAACTCTCCACCAACATTATTATTATCACAGTTTAACTTTTATGAATGATAGCAGAAGAAACCTTTATAAAATTAAACATGTATAACTACTGATTATATACTTGGTAGAGCAGTCTTATCATTTCATTAGTTCAAATATCTACAACTTAGCAATAGATCAGTTAATCACTTTTAAAAGGAATACGAAGAACATGTATAACTATTATAAACTAAACAATATAAAATCAAAGAAAGGCTTCAAGCAATGTTTTCGTATTTGATCTTTAAACAAATACACAATATGGCTGATTACATCTTTCAACAATCAATCAGATTCCATGTGGAGATGGGAATATACCTTCCATGCTCCAACTGACCACTGTGAAGTAAGCATTAGTGCCATAAAGGTCTTATGGAAGAGCCAAAATCCACGACCTCACCCCCTTAGTCAGTACGAGAATGGCATAGATGTATGAGTTAATCTGCATTATAGCTAGCCTGGAGTATAGAGGCTCTTCACTATAGATATACAATGCGTGACATGTTCTCTATTTAGGGTATGACCTTTCAGTCAATCCTACTTATATATATTGAGACATGGCCTCAACCATACTCTTCCTTGTTTTAGAGCTAGGGGCTTGAACCACACTCTTTTTAGGAAATGGCTCGAATCCAATCCTATGAGTTCAGGATACAAGGAGATGCCTCAACTTGCACCCTGCACATTCAACAATATGCACTCTGAATTAAAATTGTTTCACCATTCAGCAAGTTCTGACACCGAATGGATTTATGGCCAGGGCAGCTACATTTTTAGTTTTACTTGATTAATTAGACCAATTGGAGTATCTTTTAGCATCAACCAAGTTATAATGTACAAACCACAAACATATTCTACAGAAAAAGGGAGCAAAGTATTACAACGACATATATCATCATTTAAACTATCAATCTGATTTCCATCACTTCATATCACTATATCACTATCATCCACAAGGCTATCATTATCACACATCATCATGGGATATCAATTCCTCATATCGGTACCATAGGATATAACCTCAATTGGGCATTAATCCCTTACCAGGTCCTAAGACCCATCACATCACACTTGTGATTCATTGATATCTCATCATGCCTCATTGGCACATAAGAATTACTCATGCCAATCATTACTCATGCTAAATCAATTTTACTTGCCATAGAAACCATTTGCTATTATGTTAAGAAAGAGGATATATTAAAACACATTAAACATCTTTAACCAAAGCAAGCAAAGTATCATAAGATATCTAATTTAGGATTAGGCCTCATACATATTTCACATGTTTTGGGTGTCAAGCCCTTAGTTAATCATTTGAACAATATCATCGTCTTTAGGTCATTATACCCAAACACATCATATTTATTGTGCCAGCTTCCCACATGGCTCACAAAGACTTATATAATATGTTTCATGCTAAAAGAAATATTAATATTTAAAAAATGGTTTTTACAACATTTTATTTTTCCATTTTACAACGGGTGTCAACTGTTGTATTAGATCACGTGGTCTTATGGGGGGGTTCTTTATACAACAGGCGTTGCACATGTTGTAATATATGTATTTTATACAATAGTTAATATATGTTGTAGTTCATTGAACACACCTGTTGTGGGGTGATGTATATAACATGTTGAGACAAAAGGAAAATACATCTAGACACAAGGTTTCGAACTTGATACCACCTGAAAGTAAGGCACATCTCAAACCACTGAACTAATTTCGTTTTATATAACACATATATTCTTTGCTGTACATATACAACAAATGACGTGCAAACCTGTTGTGTGATTGTGGTCTATTACAACGGGTAACTATTACAATAGGTGAAAGCCTGTTGTGTAATTATAGTATACTACAATGGGTTATAGTATGTTGTATAGTGATGGTCTATTACAACGGGTTAACATATGTGACTATTACAATGGGTAGAGCATGTTGTGTAATTATGATCTTTTATAACGGGTTAGAGCATGTTGTGTAATGATGGTCTATTACAACATGTTAACATACATGACTATTACAATGGGTTAGAGCATGTTGTGTAATTATGATCTTTTACAACGGTTTAGAGTATGTTGTGTAATGATGATATATTACAACAAGTTAGCATATGTGACTATTACAACGGGTTAGAGCATGTTGTGTAATTATGGTGTTTTACAATGGGTTTGAGTATGTTGTGATATTATAGTCTATTACAACAATTTAGCACCTGTTGTAGTATCACATATACTACAACGAGTTTTTCCTGTTGTATATAACTTGTGTTGTATAAAATATATAATTCACAACACATAAATAGACTTGTTATAAAAGATATGCTAACTACAACACAACCAATAGAGATGTTGTATTTTTCCCGTTGTAAAAAGCATTTTCTGTAGTAGTGATACTGACAACATCATGCCATATAGAGGATCATTCAAACTCCATCCTTCTTATAATTAGGGTTAGGGTTCCCTCCTATATCCAATTAGGGTTTTCAAGTTCATAATTAACTACAAAACCCTAATTCTCATCATAAGAGCTATAATGTTGCTATAAATATTCAAGCACACTTAATTACTTACATTAAACATCATCAATTGATGAGTATTACTCTTCTCACATGAATGGTGAAAGTTCTCTCTTATCCTTACTAGGATATTGATTTCAACGTACTTATTACATTGGTTTAACACTCCTCAGGGTTCATCATCCTACACTTATTAAAATGCATCCTTCTTATTACTACATAGTGTATCAACTAGTTATAATCAAAGTGTATCAACATGCACTCATCAAGGTGTAGCGGCCTACACTCAACAAGGTGTGTCGGCCTAGATGTATCAATCTATGTACTAAACCTTGTGTTGGCCTAGATACATGTATTTGTGTCGGACAAGGTACCATGCTTGTGTCGGCCAAGGAACAACAAGAGGTATTGGCTTAGAGGTGTTTAGGGTAGTATCAGTTGTAAGGTGTTTGAGGTATATCAACCATAGAGTATTCTTGTATGTCGGCCACACTTTCATATTGTATATCAGGCACTCAATCAACTAGTGTGTCATCCACACCATCAATCAAATAGTGTGTCGGACACACCATCAATAGGGTATCAGCCACTAGGGTTTTGATTGCAACGAGTGAACTCTTATCAACACCTTAGTTTCTTTCACCTATTGACCTCACCACTACTTGGAGTTTTGGCCAGGACCTCAAGGAATGTGTTGCCCACACTTTCGCAAGGTGTGTCAGGTTAAGTGTGCCACCCATCACACTTGTGTCAGGCTAGATGGGTATCGGTTTAGGGTTAGGGTTGTCCATGTCGGCCTCCATAATCAACTAAGGCATCATGGTTTGTCATTCCATCTTCACTAGACATCTCTTGGTCATGACAAGCTTGAGTCATTAAAGCAGATCGTTTTATAGTGTCTAACATATCGACCTAGCTCCTCTAGGTCATGACAAATCAACATCATATCATTTTAGGCATCATAAGTCATGACGGCCATCCATAACAAAGTGCAAGTGTATGTTAACTTAACTATTTTCTAGATATCGGCCTGTCTTATTTTTTAACCTTAGGTGACAGGTTAGAAAACTATAGCGATGATGGTCCTACCCATGTAACAAACAGATAGGAACTTATGAATTTATGTGTATCATTTTTCATTCATACACCCTTGTATCAGGTTAGGGTTTCCACAAACTGACATCGGTTTGTGTATAGAGTTTTCCATCATCTTAAAGCTCCAACCCTTCATCCATTACTACTATACTTCATGGAAAATAGCCCCATATATCCATTAGAACTTATAGAATCATTTTTCAAACTAGAAAAGTCGATGTAGAGAAGGAATCATCAAGTATTGCATGATAGAAGGTGAATAATAATAAAGTTGGGTTCAAGTTATATAACCTGCCTCAAGATCACAACTAAGGCTTCAAGCTTCAAAGATCCATGTTCTCAAGGTTGAAGATGACTTATCAAGAGTCCAAGACTTTATCATAACACCTATATTCGAAAGGAGATACCATAGTAAGGAACTTGGTGAAGAAGGAAGGAAAGGAAAGAATCAAAGATCCGAAAAGCATAGTCTTTCTAAGGTAGAAGACGATCATGGATTTACCTTAGGTAAGTTTCTCATCCTTCCCCTTGCTCCTTGAGCTCCTAGGGTCATACACCAATAAGGATATGGTAAAGGAGTAGAAAGATTTACCAGGAGGTGAAAAGAGGGGTATATATAGTTGAGGGTCATGAAAGAGAGTATGTGCAAGGTATCATCACCATATGTACATGGGTGACACGTGTCGATGCATGGTGACACTTTGCAAACATGTGTATCTCAACATGCAAAACTTTTGTGGATAATCCAAAGGTGAGATATCGGCCATTGGGTATTTTTCTTAACAAAATATCACAACCCAATATCACTTTGTGTACAAGCCGATACAACTTTTGAAAGGAAGTCTTAAATCAATAGGCTTTACCTATATGAGGTGATTAGCCAGATATGAATGCTTCCAAAAGTTGTTAAACTAATGGGGGAATTTCTCCATGGTTTCTAAACCGATAGGAAACCCCATACACCCTTCACAACTTGACACAACCTCACCAATAGTTCAAGATACTCGACATTCTATGGTTCTTATGTCACCAAGAGTGGTATCACTCAACCAAGACTCAAACAAGGACCCCCATCCTCTCTCTCTCCTATAGATGATACTAAGAGAGAGTAGGAACACTCTAGAGGTAGTAAATTGCACATAAACCCCATATATTGAGTAAATTTTAAGTTACACTAAAACTATCATATATAGCACAAACAATCTTCAAACAAGCTCAAACTTGAAACTTGAGCTCTCCTTAGGTATTAATTACTTTTCAAAAGATTAAGACAAGGTTCTAATCATCTCACTTAGGCAAAAATTATAGGTATATCTCAAAACCTAGGTCAAGGTCCTTACAACCACACTACACATCCACCATCGAAACTCATTTTTTGGGCGACGCTGTAATTTGCACATATATATATATAAATATATATATATATATATATATATATATATATATATATATATTCGCTTGGTTTCTTATGTGGTAATTAGTCAGACGTGCACATCAACCACTTTAGATATTCACATCACATGCATTAAATAAACTCAATCAAACCAAAATCTGATCATATTGATAATCCTAAAACATAATTAATTGACGTGGCATTGATACCATTGTAGGGAAATATGACATCAGATAGGCAACGAAAACTAAAATTTTACTGACATGTTTCCCATTAACAAGTGGATCACATCAATAACTATGCAATGGAAATGATGGTTTCATGAAGATATACCTGGACCTAGAGCAAGTCCAGTGACAATCATCATCGATGTATATGTGTACTCTATCTTGTACAATATCTATGCAACTCTTGGTTTCACTGGAACTCCTCTGACTGCTCCTCCATGGACACCAGACTTGAACGTCGTTGTCTACAATGTTCCCTCTTGTCACAGACTACTGGCTGATGTCATCCTCGTTAGCGATGGGTAAAGCTCACCTCGCCTCTAGAGAAGTCCACATGAACCAACTAGAACTCCTGTAGTCCTGCTAGAACTGGCAGAAGGAGTTTTCCCTTCCATTGGTGTACTAGTCACCAACTTGCTCTCCCAAAAAAATGATCTTTAGTTGTTCTCTCCCATAGCTATCCCTTCCTAGTCAGGTAGGACTTGCTAGGACTCTATTGGTTACCACAACTTGAGAGGACAACAATTACTAGAAAAATTGATTCTCAATTGTCTGTGCTGTGTTCTTGGAAGTCCCCAATATCCCTCTATATATAGTAGAGGGCAAGGTCAGGGTTCAGTCTATGAGGGAGCGAAAGGGACCGAAAGACCTTTAATTTTCACAATAATTTTGGAAATTTCACAGCATGCGGCAGCTGAAACGGCTGTCTGGAAACCCAGATGGTTTTTTGGCACACGAGACGGTCGTCTCACACTGCAAGATAGTCATTTTTCAGTTTCCCAGTTTTGTACATGTTTTGGCAATTCAATTCCAATTAATGTATAACATGACGTCAACACCAATCCTTGATGCAATTGAATTGCACCCCCTGAACCGGCCATTTGGTGCAGACGAGATGGTCATCTCACACTACGTGAAATGGTCTTCTCACAGCCCAGTTCATGCTAAATTTCAACCAAGCCTGACCCTCCAAACTGATGTATCAACACTTGAACTGATTGTTTGGTAGTTCAGACAGCTGATTGGTTGCGTGAATTGAATACCTAAACACTTTAGTAATCAATCCAATCATCATTCAAGATTAAAATCCTCTTCTAGATGAGTTTCTATGTGTGTGACCCTATAGGTCCCATATTACATTGGTAGTGAATGTCCATAACAACTTATGACATCACATGCAATGAGCAGTGCCTAGTCACACATCATTGCTTCCCAAGTAAATGGGAAGTTGGAGAACAACTTACCTACAACATGTTTATGGTGTTATAGTGTTTGTATAATTCCTTTGTCACTGATATCTAGATTGAACTCGAGGAATGGATCTATCCTCCTCTTCAACATTCAATCTATGTTTCTTGCTATAGCAGATTGTATGAGATATGTGTAAGCTTAATATCATATATTGACTCACATGTACATGGCCATGTATTTCTTAGTATTTCTAACTCAAGTGGCCTTGGATATCATACTCCCATAGGAGGGACAAATCACATCTCTATCACTCACAGTCAGTCCCCATGTGTCACGGTCACCCAATCATCACCTTTATGACAACCCATGTTCTAGGATTGCATTTGATGACGTCAAAGCATACCAAATGACATGTGATAAGTGTAGTGATTTTTGAGGTCAAAGAACCACAAACACCACCATGACTTTGAGAGCTGATTATGACTACCATGGTAATGGTTTCCATATGTCAGTCTCATGGTGGGTCTGTCTAATACACTATTCTATAACATGTATCTGTGTGCTTGGTTTGATATTACCATGTCATGGCTAATGAGATTCTGTTATCAACCAATTCTCACTCTGATATTATGTGTTATTTTTGTCTATCTACCTTCCAAAATAACAACCAATCAGGACATAATGAGAATGTATATACTCTTAGCATATGTTTGATCTCATTCTTCCAAGTCATGCACTTGAAGACATACTTCACTGAGTAATATCATTCTCTAGACATTTATTATGTTATTATTATCTCATAATTGAACAAACACAATAAATTGGAAGCTTGCCTTTATTATTAATCAAATCATTTACAAGTTATGCCATCACAATCGTCATATGATTGGCTCTCTGGGCATACATACCAACATACCCATCATTGTGCCAGGATTTGACTCTAACTAATTTTGACTCTCATCGAGATTACTACTCCAAACTCTGGGGAATTTATGCTCAATATCCTCTTTGACTTACATATGGTAGTTCTTGCTTGTAATGCATGATTGAATCCATTCTTCTTTGTGTAATAGATGAAACCTACTAACTTACATACTTATATGTCAAATAAAATATCATTGTTATTTATTCTGTTAAGAAGATAATGAATGAACTATATTGTAGGTAGATAACATTGACCTATCATGACTTTGATTCCATGTTTATCCATGCATAACTATTAGAAGTGGCCCAAGTACAAAACTATTCATAATTCCTTGCCGAGTCATTCTTCCTTTGGTCATAGCTAACTATGATGTTGGTGATGACTTGAAGAGGTTGCAATTATCCTCTTGTGTTGGTCATCAGTAAGTATAAGAGCTTGAGATATCTGATTTGGTTAGATAGAGAGGATACTAGGTTGGACAGTGGTAGAAGAAGTAGCTGACAATCTACTCATTGTCATGACTGTTGGTATAAGAGCAGAGAAGGAAGGAGGAGAAGAAGATATAAAGGTGACTAAGTGGTGGGTCTTTAGATCTAATAGAGATGGCATTTAGACCTACTGGTTCAAGGACCTATAGAGGTTTGTCAATTAGCTTTTGTTGTAAGTCTCGTGTGAGTTGAGTTTTGTATGTGAAACTCTAGTGTTGGGGAAAATCAAGCAATGAGAAGGTGATCTCTGGTCCTCGTCAAAGGCTTTGTTGGCTAGGATAGTTGTTGGTGGTGGATTGTATATCATTATAGGAGGAGGGAGAAAGATATAGAGGCAGAGGGAGAAGATCTCGCTAGTTCAACCACCTACAGATAGGAAGGGATGCGAGGTCCTCCTATGTGGTCCTGTTGGGGGTGTAAGAGGTAACTTTTAGCCGTTGTTAATGACTCTACATGCCCTGTACTTATAGGCAGATCTACTGAGGGGAGACCTACCGTGTCTAGTAGGGCTATGGAGTAGATGAAGAGAAGAAGGCAAAGAAGAGGGGATAGAGAGGAAGAGAAGTAGAAGCAGAGGAAGAGAGAAGAAGGGAGGCAACTTTGTGTCAAGGGGGACTCAATCTGCATCACTATTTGTAGAGAAGAGAAAGTGCACGTAGTGAAATAGGAAGAATGAGTAGTGCATACATTGGATAATTTAAGTGGGACCCTACTTAAATAATGTAACACTTGATTTAGATACTTGAAAACATAGGTCAATTAGTGTTTTTATTCAAAATTCCATTAGCTAAGTAAATGTTGCTCTAATAATATAAAATTTTCTAGGTTGACTAAATATGATGTGAGGAATTCAAACTTGGCATCAATTTCACATTTTCAAAAACTTTTGATATTAGATTTCAGTACTAGTATGTTAGGTTTGCATAAAAAGGTATTTGTCCCACATAATTGGTCCAATATGATACACACTTACATATTTTCTTGAACTCTCTCGTCATTTAGTCCTAGGATCATTCTAGAGTGTTGGTTTAGAGTCAACCCTATTATTTGAAATATTTGTACTTAAGTTTCTATTATTGAATGCATTATAATTATTTTATCTCTAAACTCTTTGTGTTAAAGGTACTTATGGAACATGCATTATTTTACCCTAATTAAATTCAATATATTTTAAAGCCATATTTGGGTACATTACAACACTCCACCTTTAAATAGGAATGTATCCCCAAAATCCATCCATCTATGGAATGGAGTACTGAGTTACACTTTCTAACCAAATTATATGTTTACATTTCACTTAATATAGTGGATCACTATATACCACCCTATGTCACACTTATAGTACTCCAACCCATTAGGAAAATATACTACTCCATGCAACATGTTTCCCTCAGTCTCCTCATATCATATGTTGAACTTATGATGATACACTAACATTTTAGCTTGTTTAATTCAACAATATATATTTATTATGGGTACCTACATGCATATTGGTGTACAAACACGTCAATATTCTAAGCGGGGGGATTGTAACATCCCATGATTTGTGGCCTCAGATAAAATGATCATAAAATGAATGATTGGACTACCCATATCACCAAGGTGCACCTCCTTTTTAGGGAGTCCATCACTAAATAACTTTGTGGTTAAGCGTGCTTAGCCCAGAGTAGTACTTCGATGGTTGACTAGTCAGGAAATTTATCATAAATTATGCGTGAGTGAGGACAACACACATAGTTAAGGCCAGTGGTGGTATGTGAGGCCAGTCTTCATTCCTAAAACTCTACTATATCCTCGGGAAGTGGGCACGAACATTACATGTATAAGACCCCACCCTTTAAATGGGTTAATTTATAAAGTATCTAACCATTTGGCGGGGCAAAATAGGGTGGATCTAGGTCTTACATATCCAAAATTTGTTTGTACTATCTACACCACACTATGACCTAGGGTCTTGGATTGATTACACCATTCAAGAAGTTATCTACCAAATGATTTCTTTACTACTCAATCTTCCATGTGGTGGTGACTTGATTCCGAAGACTATCGATAAAATCTGAAAGCTTATCTTTTTATACATATATATTAATAATGAAAATAGGTATAGAGATAAAATCTTTGTGATGAAAATCCAAAATTGGCACCAAAATTGATCTGAGAACCAAGACAACCATTTTTCCTTACATTACCATATACTATTACTCTATCATCACTTCTTTTCACTATAAGATTCCAATACAACAAAAAGGACATATCAAAATCATCTCTATCTTACTAATAGGAGGGAGGAGGCTTCTTATAATACACCATCAAATTCTATAATAATATAACAACACCCACAGTTCCACACTTCTCTCTAAACATAGGTTACATCATGCCATCTCGAGACATGGGAAGTTATATGATCGTCCGTCCATTGAATATAGGAAGGAATTACAATTCCATCTTCACTTGATGGTTTACAACCATAGTGTCATCACAAAACAAGGTGAACTATATAGTCGAAGTACCCATCATATCACTCACTAGGTAATCTAATTACACCATGGAAATTAAAGAGGTGAACTCCTAAAAATATTCTATTCAACGAATAGCTTCCATCCACCAATCATCATGCATGAGGCATAGTAAGCTTAATGAGGATGGCATCCAAGCTTACATAGATGGATTTGTGAATAGTTATGTTAGGATGACCCATGTTGAAGGTAAAAAATGTCTAACCATCACTGATCTAGTTTTGATTATCATTTAATATCAAGGGAATCATCTCAACTCTAAGACTTACTCAGGATTTTGCATTTGTCATTCATGCATGCTCAATACCCAAAGTGGATGTATGTGAGGCAAGCTAGAAAAAACAATAAAGGAAGGGATCTAAGGTGAGAACTAGGTTTGAGCCTAGCCATGATCATTTATATCATTTTACACCTCATAATGCTGAATCTAACTACCTAGAAAATAGGAGATAGTGTTCAAACTCTACAAGAGTCAACTCCTTTGTGACAACAATTCTACTTCCATAGAGAGGGTAGGGTGGTTAGGGTTACTCAAGACTGGTCTCAACCACTTAGGTAGTTTGGGGAGTGGAGGTGACCAACTTAGTTATGGATTGAAACCCTAGATGTTCCACATCTCAGGGATAGGCATATCAACAACCTATATATGGTTACTTATCTGCCTACTTTAAGGAAGAAATTAGGATAACTTGAAATAGTCAAGTTGATCATTGATTTTGAGAGTGGGATCCGGGAGGGGATCCACTCCTCACTAAAAAGAGAAATAAAACCATGATATTCCAAATATGTCTGAAAGGAGAAATTTTAATTATTTCTCAAATGGTATACATATCAGAGCAAGATAATAAGTAAAAAGTAGGATAAATTTAATGTAGTTACATGATGATTCATCTACAATTGTTCCTCACCAAAAAGAAGGTGGTATATAAGAGTAAAAAGGTTTATAAATAATAAATCTATTAACACACAAGACCTATTGCAGAGGGCAATTTGGCCACTCCAAGCTATCCTTAGGTCCACGTCCTATATATGATCTTCCTGAGTTCTTGACCTCTAATGCAACTACACCTGTGAGGACTCACCCAGAAAATAGGAAACAAAGGCATGTATCAGTGAATATTGAGTATGCACATGTCAATAGTATTTTGGAATTATATCAGGTTAAAGGTATTAAAAGGGTGTTCCCATGAAGAAGGATCCATATAAAAGTAGGTAAGTTCAACCAAAGTAAAATCAAGAAATTTAGGCTATATATATGGAGATCAGTATTTGAGGTAACATAAATATCTTTCCAAAAAAAAACATTAACCATTTCCAAATAAAAAATATCTATGCATGCATAAATAATGTACACTGATATACCTAAAACAAGGTCATAACACCGTAGGATCATGGTCTAAAAAGTAAGGGTGGAAATGCACACCATGGGTAGAATGCACACTCCCTATATAAATTTATGTTTGTACATAAGTAAACTATATGTAGCATTCATAAATAGAGTGGTATGACTAACATTCTAGTCATAATTCACATCATGTATTAAAATCATAGAAAGAGGGGTCAAAGGACCTATAACAAAAGGATAGTTCAATATTCAGAGAACTTCAAGTGATATCAATTTAGGAAGGTAGAACTTCAGTTTTATAATAAAAAGGAGCAATTTCAACAATGTGCATCAATGTAGGAACTTAGGAATTATAGTCAAATTAAATGCCCAAACATAAATAGGGATTTGTACATACCTGATGATTCATGACTAAACCTATGTCTAGGGGTGGAATTCATCATTCAATAGTCTCCAGTGATTTGTGATGAAAGAGGTAAAAAGTAGAATAATATTCGTTACTATTTGGCTTGAAATCAAAAGTCATTCAGTTGGGGTTATTTGGGATTAGGTTCGTCATCGAGGTTTATTAGTTTGTATTTTCTCATCATTACAATTCCTTAGATTTCCAACTATGTCATAAACTATAAATGTTACATATCTAGGTATATGATCAATTTTTTATTGAGTAGATCCCCAAATGTTATTTTCTCTTTGACATAATATAGATACATTTAGGTAGTACATTGTAAGATACATATATAAAATACTAAAGTACCCTTATTAGGAACATATTGGATTTAAAAAATTGCTTTCATACAAGTATTAACAATACTCATATTCTAATAAGTATATCTCATTTATGTATAAACATGAAACTATGTATTTAGTAATTTTCCATATGTATTAGGTGAAATAACTTCGCACATAGTTGGAATATGGTGTACCATAAAGTCATATTTGAAAAACGAATTCATTCATATATGGATTCACAAAACATTCGTCTAAAATATATTTCATTTTAAGTAGTAGATGATGGTCAACTTGTTGTCGTGGTTGTTGGTGCAAGAGCATAGAAGGAGGGAGGAGAAGAAATTGTAGAGGCAACCAAGTGATGGGCCATTGAATACAATGGAGGCGGGTGATGTAGCCCTATTTTAGGGCTTTATGTTGCATCTTGTTGCACTTTAATCACATTTATATATGCTAGATTACATGTTATTCCCCTCAATATGCATATTTATGTGAAATACATTTATGAAAGTTATTTGCATATTTTTCAGATACTTGGACCACACTTGGATGGAAGAGAGAGAGAGAGAGAATGACCCTAGGGTTTCTCTACCCTTAGAGAGACCCAAAGTGAAGTCTAAGGCTCCCTCAACCTACCCCCAGTGGCCAAGGGTCAAGTGAAGCAAAGAGGTCTAAGGAAATTCAAAATGCAAGATATAACTGTTGATGAAGAAGCTAACACGGATGTGGTAACAAAAAGGTTATACTGGCCCAAGAAAATCCACAGAAGAAAGCATTGAAGGATCAAAGTCAGTAGCACGGTCGTACAACACAACATGGTTGTGCTAACATGCCCCAAAATAGCAATGCAACGTAGCATGGCCGTGTTGTCAAGAAGATAAAACCTTAGCACTTAGAACGACCATTACTCCCCTGACCCACCATGGTCGTGGCGACCACCATCATTGTGGCACCGGTACCTCACCACGATCATGGTGACCACCACGTCTGTGCCACCAGCCACTCAAAACCCCCAACATTTTACTATTAACTTTTCCATTTTTTTCACCTCACCTGTTCCATCCTACCACCGGTGTGCTCATCCCTTCCCACCATGGCCGTGATTCCTAGCACGATCGTGCCACATAAAAACCTAGAGCACTTCTCCACTGCACTTTCCATTTTACCCCCACTTAAACACCACCTATATATACTTGGGTGGCAGTTGGAGCATGAGGTTATCCACTAGTAGTCCACTCTCAGCTCCCTCATTTTGCCCCCATCCATTTACACTCCATTCCACCTCCATTCCATCATATTCTACCCTAAAGACACACATTATAGGGTTTTTGGCCACTTTCCACCATATATCCATGCCATCTACCTAACTTGGCGGAAGGTACTCAAGCTGCTACTGCTAGGAGGTGGAGAAGGAGGACTCTTCACCAAGCTCATCATGGATTTCCACTCCTCGACTCATTCTTCTTTCTCCATTCTTGTATTTTCTTGTTCTATGAGTAACTAGGCCCCTTAGGTGGGTTGTTTGGGGTCAAAAATGTTACTTTGATACCATGTTGGGGGGAAATGATATATAAACATTATGATTTCATTTTCTAATGATCATGTTCTATCTCTATCTCATTTCCCATAAATTTATTTGTGGTTTGTGCTTGAAATCACCTAGTATTCTAGGAAAATTGCTTATATGTAGTTAATTTGTGAATTGCTCCTAAGTCTAATTAATGGATCCTTAGTTAGCTATTCACCTTCCTACATGATACTGAATTATGCTACACCTAAGCGATAGATCTAAGTAGCTAGTATAGAAGCATTTAGTGTAATTAGTTTGGAACCTTCGCAAGGCTAGAATGTGGGTGATGTGAGGTCTAAAACCTCACTTCCACTTTACATTACTACCCTCGGCCCCTAAGTACCCTAAGAGTTCTTGTCCTAGAAACCTAGGCTTGAATAGACCCTAATTGAATTTCACCTAAACACTAACCCAATTGAGCCTCACAAGGGTGGTAGGAGGTGATAGGAACTAGTTCCCCTATACAAACCATATTTTATCTATGGCCAGTTAGTAGTTTAGGGCAATTGATTAGCCTCTAGCTTGTTGTTTATTTTGGTAATCTAAATGAAATAGTAATGTTTACATGTTATCACCCCAACCCAATTTACAAGTGCATCCCCAAACCACCCATACTTCTCTTATCTGCATTAAACCCCAATTTCCTTCTTACTTAGCTAGTGTTAGCTTAGTTAGCTCTTTACTTGCTTAGTTAGTTCATTGTCTTATTATTGCTTTGTTCTAGCTTGTTTAGATCTTTGATTGCTCTTTTGCCTAATTTTATAGCTTAGTGTAGTGTATGTCTCCCTTTGTTTACCCTAGTGTAGCTTGCTCATTTTCTTGATTAGTTTGTCTTTTCCTTGCTCATTGGAATTAACTATCTAGGGTTAACTTAGGTTTTGATCTTGTTTGTTCTCCTTTAATTGCTTGCTTGTTCACCATTAGTACAATCAACAAAATCATCCATCAAACCCTTAAACCCTGGACTCTGTAGTAGGAGCCTAGATAAACTAATCTAGATCTAGTGCCCCTTTTTCTCTCTTGACTTCTACCCCCAACTTTCCGCCCTCCTATACTATAACACGACCCTGTGTGCTTGCAAGTATAGTATGTTAGTGTATTTGAGAAAGCCTCTTAGGGATCTTTATAAAATTTGAAAGATACCCAGTGTGTTCGAGCCCTTGAGGTGTGCACATCTAGTGAAGATTTAATTGATTTTGGTTTGTATACTTCAGAGTAAGGAGAAACGTGTTGGTATGTATGCCCTGAGAGCCAATCATATGATTATTATAATGACATAACTTATAAATGATTTGATTAATAATAAAGACAATTATTTTGTTTTATTTATTTATGAGATAATCATCATCATAATAAATGTCTAAAGAATGATATTACTCAATGATGTATGTCTTCGGGTTGAGGACCTGAACGATGAGATCATACAGATGTCAAGAGTATATGCATTCTTGTTATGACCCTAGTTAGATGTTATTATGGAAGGATAATAGACAACAATAACACTTAAGACTAGAGTGTGTGTTGGTTTATGACATAATCTCATTAGTCATGATATGTGATATTTAACCAAGCACATAGATACTTGTTAGAGAACATTGTATCAGACAAACCCACCTTGAGAGTGACACATGGAACCATGAGTGGTAGTCAGAGTCATCTCTCATAGTGATGGTGGTGATTTTGGTTCTTAGACCTAAAATCACTACACTCATCACATGTCATTCGATGTGCTTTGACATCATCCACTGTGATAAGGGTTGCCATAAAGGTGGTACTTGGTGCAGTGTGACACATGGGGTGACTGTGAGTGATGTAGATGGAATTTGTCCCTTCAACATGAGTTTGATATCCTAGCCACTTGATAAGTGAGACTGAGAAATGCATGGCCATGCTGATGTGAGTCAATTTGTGATATTGAGCTTACACGTATCCCAGACAATCTGCTCTAGTTCAAGGAACATGGATTGAATGTTGAAGAGGATGACATTTTCATGCCTCAAGTTCAATCAAGATATTAGAGATAAAGGAACTATACAATCAGTGTAACACTGATCACAGATGTAGGTTAAGCTATTCTCCAATTCTTCCATTACTTGGCTAGCAATAAAGTCTTGCTATATACCAATCATTGCTTGTGAAATCATAATACGACTATGAATATCACTGCCAATGTAATTTGGAGCCTACCAGGTCACACATATAGGATATGATTGGAATAGGAGTATAATTGTGGACATAATTGGAAATGTTCTGAATCAAACTGATTACTAAAATATTTAGGAAATTCATTAGATTAATATGGAATGTAAATCTGAGTTAATTAGATAAAGTGTTTAAGCCAATTAATTAGATTCCTTTGTTAAGTCGGTTGGCTGATCCGGAGTGATTGGCTAGAGATGGATGATGAAGATTAGTTAATCAATTAATATGATTAATTAATTGTTTTGAGTATATTCTCTTAATGGTCAACGAGCGGCTCATTTTAAATGCAACTACAACCCTTCTATTTACCTGAGGGTTTGAGAAATCTTGCTTCCTTTCATATCCTATTTATAGGGGCATGACGTTTGGATCGTAATAACTTTTGACAACACACTCTTGTACGTGTACCCTAGCCATCATCGTCCCCAAGAGAGAATGAAGGATAGCAACTGACGCTAGCATGTTGTCAAACAAAAGGCTACTCCTTCCCGCCAGCTTGAGACGCATGGCGTGGAGTTCTAGTCCATCTGCATGGACAAAGTAGAGACACATACAATGAGTTGCATGCATTTAGAGGACATAGACGACGACCATCTGTGCACATGAGGAGCGACACACATCACTGGGTAAAGGGACGTTTTTGGACTTGCTCCTAGACGAGATATACCTAGTTAACCCTATTTTTGAATTCGTTGTTATTGATGAGATCTACTTGTAGGGTATCTGTGAAAAAAAAATGGTTCCTTCCATTGTGCTTGTCACCTCCACAAAACCCAACAGTGGTATCAGAGCCACGTCAATCTACAGTGTATTTGGATTTAATTTGATATGATCAAAATTTCTATATACCATTTTCTATAGATGCATACGATGAGAACTTAAAGCTGTTAATTTGCATATCTAAACCTAATTCCACATATGTTGCAAACCTACTATTTTTCACCTGATGAACAAGGTCGAATATGAAATATATGATTTTTCCTAATGAACGAAAGTAAAATTTCACATGATCCCTCCCGCTCATGGGTGTTGTCCCTGTGTACCCCACCTAGTTTGTGCAGAAGTCAAAGATTATTCAACGGGGAACATCCTGGATTAAAAGGACTGCAATCTTAATATATATGTATATAAAGATATACCTATAAAATCATACACATTGCCTTTAAAAGATGTTTTGTGTGGTGATTGCATGCATGGTTATGGCCTAGAACCCCTTCTGTGAATGTTGTGCTTGGTTTTATATCTTATGCACAGATGTAAATGGTTGTACATGGATCTTTTATATAAGTATTCAACTTCCATGCCAAGACTTATCTGTAATATCCAAGTGTAAATTATTCTATTCCCTCTAAACTCCCCTCAAATATAACTCGAGGTTCTCCTTTTACACAATGTAATAGAGATTGGAATAGATTTAGTTTTGGAAAACTTGCTATGAAGAGGCAACTTGAAGATCCAACTCCAAGGAGCTTCTATGGAGAGGCAAATCAAAGGTCCAACACCAAGGGGGCGTCCATGAAGTTGTTCTGCTTGATGTTGATCAAAGGCAAGTTCATATGATATTCACAGGCTATCGTTGCATGAGATGCAAAAGACCAGAGGTGGATAGTAATCCTTTGTGGCTCAAAAGGATTACATTAGTATGGCCATAACCAATGCTTTTGTGTTTGTGGATTGTATGTCTGTGGATTAGATATAGTGTGTATATGATACACATTACAAGTATGTTGTGTTTGGATATGTTTGAGTATATATATAAAATATCAATTCTTAGATGCTTTCCATAAGAAGCACACATGAAAAGCTTGATTGACTAAGTGTAGGTTACGCCAAAGTGTGGGGAACTGTCTATCTCGTGGAAGTGTTATGGTATACATGTAGATCTACCAAAGCAGGGTGCATATTCTATTGTGTTGGGTTTTGGGTCAGGCTTAACTAGGTGATCTTAATGAGATTAAGTACCTAGAAGCATAGAGATGGAATATGGCAAAGAGTTGTACATACCATCTATCAAGACTTGCATATGATGCAATTGACAAATGTTGCCTACCTAAATAATTAGGTTGTGGGCGATCAACCAAAGCTGACTCATGATTTGATGAAATATGGATCTTAGCTTACTATAAGATTGTACGATACAATCTTCCAAATTGTTAAGTGAGGGTTATCAATTTAAGCAAAATAGTGGGAGTGATGATTAATTAAAGGCCTAATTAAATATCATTAAATCTTATTTTAATCAAATCAAATAAAAATGTTTTGACATACTGCAAATTTCTCTTGTAGAATCAAATGAAGACAAACAACCTGTTTTCCTTACAATCCTTCCTAGAGAAGGACAAGTTGAATGGGAATAATTTCCATGATTGGTTCAGGATGCCGAGAATTGTTCACACACAGGAGCGCAAGCTCTATGTCCTAGAAATACCAGAGCCAGATGAACCTACTCCCAATGCACCTAAGGCTGACATGGATGCTTACAAGAAGCACTCTAAAGATGTTGTGGATGTCAACTGCTTGATGTTGTGCTCAATGAACTATGAGTTACAGAGATAAGATGAGAACATGGATGTGATTGAGATGATAACACATATTAAGAATATGTACCAAGGCCAGGCAAGACAGGAGAGATATGATGTCTCCAAGGTATTGTTAAAGTGCGCATGGCGGAAGGAGATCCAGTAGGCCCCCATGTGCTCAAGCTTATTGGGTATGTGGAGAACCTTGCTAGACTAGGATTTCCTTTGGGTCAAGAGTTAGCCACAAATGTGATTCTGCAGTCATTGCCAGCGTCATATAGTCAGTTTGTCATGAACTACAACATGAACAAATTTAAAAACATGTTATCAGAATTGCTTGGCATGTTGAGGATTGTTGAGGCACAAATGAAGAAAGACATGCCCAATTATGTGATGATGATCAGTAGAAATGGGAAGTCAAAGGGCAAAGGAAAAGCTAAGAAGATTTCTAAAGCTGGCCAGAAGCCCAAGTCTTCTGCACTCAAAGCATAGGGAGGGGTGAACAAGGGAGGCAATGTTCACCACTGTCATTGGAAAAGGAATTCCCATCTTTACCTGTAGGAACTGAGGAAGAAGAAGGAGAGGATAGAGATATCCACTTTAGGTATATACATTATTGAGATAAATTTGTCTACTTCGTCATCTTGGGTACTAGATACATGATGTGGATCTCACATATGATCGAATATATAAGATCTGAAAACAAGTAAGCCTTTACGAACGGGCGATGTTGGACTATGTGTTGCAAATGGACCAAGAGTCATTGCCACTGCAGTTGGAACCTATAATTTATCTCTGCCTACAGGGCTTGTAATAGAGTTAAGGAACTGCTATTTCATACCTACCATAAAAAGAAACATTATATCTGTATCTTGTATGGACAAGAATGGATATGAATTTTATATAAAGAATGGTCAATGTTCTATTTCAAAAGATGAGATATTTTATGGTATTTCCCCAATGTATTATGGTCTTTATTTGCTAGATCTAGATACAAATGCTTATAATGTAAATACCAAAATGTTAAAATTTGATAACTCAAACAAAACATATCTTTGGCATTATCTTCTAACACACATCAATGAGAATGCATATCTAGACTCCATAAAGATAGTTTCTAGACTCTTTTGATTTTGAATCAATAGAGACATGTGAGTCTTGCTTGTTGGGCAAGATGACCAAGACTCCCTTCACTAGAAATAGTGAGAAGGCTACTTATCTATTAGGACTCATACATATTGATGTATATGGACCTTTTAAAACAAATGCTAGAGGTGGTTATCAACACTTCATTACCTTTACTGATGACTTAAGTAGGTATGGTTATGTTTACTTGATGAAACATAAGTCAGAAACTCTTGAAAAGTTTAAGGGATTTCATGAATGAATTACATAACCAACTTGGTAAAAAGTATTAAGGCACTTTTTTCAGATTGAGGTGGAGAATACTTAAACCAAGAGTTTGAGGTCCTTTTGTGAGCCCGTGGTATCATATCATAATGGACTCTACCTCGAATGCCACATCATAATGGTGTATCATAAAGAAAGAATCACACATTTCTAGATATGGTGTGATCGATGATGAGTTTTTTCGATCTTCCGACTTCCTTTTGAGGTTGGTATCTAGAAACTACAACATTTACACTTAACCATGTACCTTCTAAATTGGTTCAAAAGACACCATATGAGATATGGACTAGGAAGCATCCCAAAATGTCTTTTATGAAGATTTGGGGATGAGAAGCCTATGTCAAGAAAATATTTCCTGAAAAGCTTGGCCCTAGATCAGATAATTGTTATGTTTTAGTTATCCCAAAGAAACCAAGGGAAACTATTTGTATAGCCCAACTGAAAACAAAATGTTTGTTTCCAGGGATGCTATATTCCTAGAAAAGGAATTCATTTCCAAAGAAATCAGAGGGATGAAAGTAGAACTTGAAGAGGTTCAAGACCAACAAGAAAGCATTGAACCTATAGGGGTACATCAGTTACACAGAGAATCAAAAACCATTATGGAATCTCAAATTCCTCATGTGACATAGGAACCTTGTAGATCTAGTAGGACACGCCTTCAGCCAGATAGATTTGGTCATCTACTGACTAAAGAAGGTGATGAGTCAATATAGAAGTTGTTAAGGGACCATAGTCCGAGAATTGGCTTGAGGCCATGAGATCTGACATGAAATCCATGTAAACCAACAAGTTATGGACCTTGGTGGATCCACATAAAGGGGTAAAACCCATAGATGGGTCTTCAAGAAGAAGACCGACATGGATGATAATGTACAAATTTACAAAGGTCGATTGGTTGCAAAGGGTTTCAAACAAGTTCAATGTGTTGAATATGATGAAACCTTCTCTCCCGTTGCCATGGTAAAGTGCATCAGGATCATGCTTGCCATCAGAGCTTATCATAACTATGAGATTTGGTAGATGGATGTTAAAATCACATTCCTTAACGGGAATCTTCTTGAGGATGTGTACATGGCACAACCTGAGGGATTTATAAATCCAAAGGATGCAAATAAAGTTTGTAAGATACAAAGGTCAATATATGGATTGAAACAAGCATCTCAGAGCTGGAATATTTGATTTGATGAAATAGTCAAAGAGTTTGGCTAGTCAAAATGAAGATGAACCATATGTTTATATGAAGGTTAGTGGTAGCATGATTGTATTCCTCATATTGTATGTGGATGACATAATATTTATGGGGAATGGAATACCTACTTTATAGGAAGCAAAGACCTGACTAGAAAATACATTCTCAATGAAAGACTTAGGAGAAGCATCGTACATCCTAGGAATCAAAATTTATAGAGATAGATCTAGAAGGTTTCTTGGACTAAGTCAGAACACATACAATAACAAATTGTTGAAAAGGTTCAACATGGATAACTTGAAGAGAGGCAACCTATCCATGTCTCATGGTGTTACCATCTCTAGAGTTCAATGTCTCAATTCTTGTGAAGAAAGGGAGTGCATGAATAAAATTCCATACGTTTCTTCAATTGGATCTATCATGTATGCAATGTTATGTACTCATCCAAATGTCTTGTATGCCTTGAGCATGATGAGCAGATAGCAGTCAGATCCCAGTGAGAGTCACTATACTGCCATGAAGAACATCCTTAACTACTTGATAAGAACTAATGATCAACTTCTTGTCTACGACAAAGAGGAATAGTTGGTGGTAAAGGGTTACACTAATGCAAGCTTCCAAACTGACAAAGATGATTATCGATCGCAATCAGGATTTGTGTTTTGCCTCAACAGGGGAGTTGTGAACTAGAAGAGTTCCAAGAAAGAGATAGTTGCTAATTCTACAATAGAAGCAGAGTATATTGTTGCATCCAATGCAACAAATGAGGCCATTTGGATCAAGAAGTTCATCTCAGAACTTGGGGTGGTTCCAAGCATCAGTGATGCAATTGAGCTATATTGTGACAATAATGGAGCTATTGCATAAGCTAAGGAGCCTAGATCACATCAACATTCCAAGCATATAAAAGGTGGTTCCATCTCATACGAGAAATCGTGCAATGAGGAGATGTGAAGATTTACAAAGTACCAATTGAGAGCAATGTGACTGACCCCTTCACAAAAGCACTTCCACAACAAAATCATGAAGGTCATGTTAGATCACTTGGGATTAAGTTCATGGATGATTGGTTTTAAGTTCAAGTGGAGTATGTTGGTATGTATGCCCAAAGAGCCAATCATATGATGATTGTAATGGCATAACTTGTAAAATGCTTGATTGACAATAAAAACAATATTCTAACTTATTCTATTTTATTCAGTTATGAGATAATGATGAAACATAATAAATGTATAAAGAATGATATTACTCAATGATGTATGTCTTCGGGTTGAGGACCTGAATGATGAGATTATACAAATGTCAAGAGTATATGCATTCTTGTTATGACCCTAGTCATATGTTATCGTGGAAGGATAATAGACAACAATAACACTTAAGACTAGAGTGTGTGTTGGTGGATTACAAAATATCATTAGTCATGATATGTGATACCAAACCAAGCACATAGATACTTGTTAGAGAATAGTATATCAGACAGACCCGCCTTGAAAGTGACACATGGAACCATGAGTGGTAGTCAGAGTCATCTTTCATAGTGATGGTAGTGATTGTGGTTCTTAGACTTTAAATCACCTACAATCATCACATGTCGTACCGTGTGCTTTGCCATCATACCGTGATCCTGAATAAAGGTTGTCATAAATGTGGTGCTCGGGTGCACTGTGGCACATGGGGTGATTTGGAGTGATGTAGATAGGATTTGTCCCTCTGACAGGAGTTTGATATCTTGGCCATTTGATAAGAGATACTGAGAAATGCATGGCCATGCTGATGTGAGTCAATATGTGATATTGAGTTTACACGCATCTCATATAGTTTGCTCTAGTTCAAAGAACATGGATTGAATGTTGAAGAGGAGGATGATTCCATGACTCGAGTTCAATCCAAATATTAGAGACAAATTAACTATACAATCACCATAACACCAGTCACAAATGATAGGTTAAGTTGTTCTCCAATTTCTCTAATTACTTGGGTAGTAATGAAATCTTGCTAGATACCAACCATTTCTTATGAAATAATTATAGATTATGAATATCACTGCCAATGTAGTTTGGAGCCTACCAGGTCACACACATAGGATATGATTGGAATAGGAGTATAATTATGGACATGGTTGGAAATGTTCCAAATCAAACTGATTACTAAAACATTTAGGTAATCCATTAGATTAATAGGGAATGTAATATGC
Organism: Alisma plantago-aquatica; assembly: GCA_963693085.1. Classification (NCBI taxonomy): domain Eukaryota; kingdom Viridiplantae; phylum Streptophyta; class Magnoliopsida; order Alismatales; family Alismataceae; genus Alisma; species Alisma plantago-aquatica. The sequence goes on from OY856411.1 coordinate 1,287,470,930, forward strand.
GTTAACTGGTTAAAGTAATTAAGAGAATTAATTAGATTCCTTTGTTAAGTCGTCTGGCTGATCTGGAGTGATTGGCTAGAGACAGATGACAAAGATTAGTTAATCAATTAATACGATTAATCACTTGTTTACAAAATAATCTTTTAATGGTCCATGAGCAACTTGTTTTAAATGCAACCGCAACCATTTTGTTTGCCTGAGGGTTTTGGGAAATCATGCTTCCTCTTATCTCCTATTTATAGGGGCATGACAGTTGGATCATAATAACTTTTAAGAAAACAATCTTGTACATGTACCCTAGTCGTCATCATCCCCATGAGAGAAAGAAGGAGAGCAACTGATGCTAGCATGCCATTAAGCAAAAGGCTATTCCTCCCTGTCGGCTTGTGCAGCATGACATAGAGTTCTAGTCCATATGCCTGGATGAAGTAAAGATGCATACTTTGACTTTCTTGTGTTCAGAGGACTTCGATGATGACCATCTATGCACGTGAGGAGCGACACATGTCACCGGGCGAAGGGACGTTGCCAGACTTGGTCCGAGAAGAGGTATATCCTATTAACCCTCTTTTTGAATACACTTTTATCGATGAGATCTTCTTGTGGGGGATCCGTGGAGAATTTTTTCATCACTTCCACTGTACTTGTTGCCTCCACAAAACCCAACAAAACACACCCAACTTTTGGCACCATTTCCTGGGAGAAAGGCACTTGGCCTAGCTAGTTATTTTTTGCTTTAATATTTTCCTAATGCACTCATCATTACTATTCTTTATATTTTGTTATATGTATTCTTTATGCATATTGGTTTACTAACTTGTTTTCTTTTGTTTGGTTGTGCCTTTTGCATGTGACAAAAACCCAAGTAAGATAATATGGAAGGCCAAAATGCACCTCACAAGCCACTTTAAGATTACTTCATGCATAGAAACTACAAACCACCAATTTCTAATAGAGTTGATCAAATGCAAGGGGAGCAATTCTCCATCCCTCCAGGTCTTCTTGGGATCCTACCCACCTTCTATGGCTCAGAGAGTGAGAACCCCTATAAGAACTTGGAATCCTTTCTTGAAGTATGTTCCACCTTCAGGATGCCGACAACCAGTGATGATGCAATCGAGTTGACCTTGTTCTCATTCTCCCTCAAAGAGAAAGACAAATATTGGTATAATTTGAGAAGGGACATCATGAGTTGGGAAGAGATGAAGAATGACTTTTTAAGGAAATTATACTCCATTGCAAGGTTGACACAAATGCGATGTGCCATAGTGAGTTTCATTCAAATGGGTAATGAGTAGTTTTGTGATGCTTGGGAGAGATTTTAGAAGATGTTGAGGGAGTGCCCACACCACAAGATTCCTTTATGGAAGCTAGTTCAGTCTTTTTACTCCAGTCTATCTCCAATGGGTCAAGCTACAATGGATTATTCTTGTGGAGGAGCTTTTATGGCTAAGCCACTTGAGGAGACGTGGCCCTTGTTTGAGCTATTAGTAGAAAGTTCAGGGATCTGAGTTTCTAGCATGGTGAATGATGGTAACTGTCCCTTTGCTGTGACATCTCCAGCTCATAGTGATAAAACTCATAAGTGGTGAAGATTATTGGAGACATGGTGAGCTTTATGAAGAACCAAGTGAGAAGTGTACCTTGTCACTCGGTCAATTTTGTTGAGTCCTTTGGTGAAGAAGAGAAGACACCTCATCCCTATATCTACCCAGAACAACAAAGTCCAAGATATAGCTCAAAGTTTGAGGAGGAGGTTCTCTCTAGGTTGAAAATCTTTGATGATGTGAAAAAGAATGTTACAAGGCTTGAGGAAAGAATAGAGCCTCTCTAAGAGAAAAAATTGTCTTTGAAGTCCATAATGAGTTTCAATGAAGCAAGTAGACCTATGCATTCCACTCAACTTATCTATAACCCACCTTCCATGCAGGTGCAACCCATATACCACTTCCATGTCCATACCAATCCTTATACACCTCTCCCACATCCATCACCAAAACCTTACCACCAATTCTCCTTCCAAACTCAATCCCCCATCCACCCAATTTCAATACCAAGTACCACCCCACCTCCTCCATAGCCACAACATGCTCCCACAGTTCACCATGAGTAAGGTTGTGTTGTGACAGTTCTAAGGAGTGGGAAATCTCTTAAACAACTGCCGAGTCAAAGAAAGGTTGATAAAGCAAACCAAAGGCTATAAAGTGGTGATATTGTGATTGAGATTTCCAAATAAGAATCTATGATACCTCATGTTGAGTATGTGATACTATGTGTTCCGCATTCTACTCCATTTACATGTTATACAGTTCCACTCGTGATTCCTGGAGACCTACATGTGATGCCACAAGGAAATCCCATTGATTCAAGTGTTGCAAAAGAAAGTGAGCCACCATTCCTTGAAGCATTAGATGAGCCACCAAAAGTAATAAGGAGGTAGAAGCACAATGTTGACATTCTAGAGGTGTTTCTTCAAGTGAAGGTGAACATTCCATTGTTGGATACTATCAAGAAGATTCTATCTTATACCAAGTTTCTCAAGAACTAATGTACTATGAAGAGAAAGTCAACGGGCTAATACCAAAGAGAGTCAAGTTGACCGAACAAGTGAGATCTATAATCCAACATTCACTTACTATGAGGAGGAAAGACTCAGGATGCATGTTCATATCTAGATACATAGGGGGACATTGCATAGACAAATCCCTACTTGATTTGGGCTCTAGTGTGAATTTGATGCCATATAGTGTCTATGTTGAGCTGGGGTTAGACAAGTTGAGACCGGCTCATTGCACTCTAAAATTGGTGAATTGTTCCATAAAAGTGCCTAGAGGAAGAGTGGAGGATGTTTTGGAGATGATAGGTAAAGAAAGGACAACAATGTTCCTGACAGATTTTATTGTTATTGACATGGAACAAAAGGATAGGAAGATTCCTATCATCTAGGGAAGACCATTCTTATCTATAGTTGATGTTGAGATACATGTGCACAATAGAACAATGACAACTTCTTTAATGGACATGAAGATAAAGATCAACATGTACAAGACCCCTACTTGGCAAACCCGAGATGAGGATATTGAACATAATCACTTCAAGAGTCTGACTGATCATTTCATAGAAGGAGATCTGGATGGAATGCTTGATGATAGATTTTGTGGTCAAAGGGATGAGGAACATAGGTTGAATGCAAGTGAGAGATGCATTTATTGCATGAGTAGACACACAAGAATTCCAAATGGATTAATGAAGCAAGAGTCAAAAAGCCCGACTAAAGGCATACAATTTAGCGCTTGTGGGAGGCAACCCACCAGGTTTGGGAAATTTTCACCCAACCTTCCATTTTTGATACTTTTGTTTATTTTTACACTTTTCAAAGAAAACATACAGACATTTGTTTTTAATAGTTTTTGTTTGGTTTTAAGATATGCAGGTGAAAACAATGGTGAAATGAGGAAAATTAGATAAAATTTAGACAAAAGATTCATGAGAAATCACATTTGATCAAGGATTTGGTGTTTTGATGAAGTTCAAGTTGAAATGACCTACTATTATACTCAACATGACTGTGGTACCATAGAATGGCCGTGGTGACATACCCAAATAAATAGGAGAATATAAAAAAATCAAGGAAAGAACATCGAACCCAGAATGATCATGCTAGGCAACACTCTCGTGTGACAACCAAGATAGAACAGCCATGTAGCTCTCCACGGATGGGGTTCTAGAAGACAACACAACCCTTCCATGCAGAACGACCGTGCTGCATCCCGACTCAAACACTTAAGTCAGCAAAGTCAAAAAAATTTGAGTGATAACTCATTCAGTTCTTGCGCGCGACCGTTCTACGCGAGCGACGACCGTGCAACAACATGCAGCTCCTCTCTAATCTCCGATTATCCACCAAATCACCCCGAATCCACCCCAATCATGTCCCTACCATTCTCCCTACCTTAACCTACCATTTCCACACACAAAATCACCACATTTCTCCATTCTTCCCCAACAACTCAGTTCTTCAGAGAAAACCTAAAATCTTAAAATTTTCCACCCAAATCCACTCAAAATGAAGAAAATCACCAAGAAAGTAGTGTCAAAAACCAAGGATGTGATCTCATATGGCTCTCAGTCTAAGAACAACTCTTATTTAGCCCTAATGACATATCTCATTCATCCACTGCCACCGACTGCCTCCGGTTCACATGGAGAATCACCTCACATGGCAGCCCTGATGGACCCCATGGTGGAGGAATCCACTCGGCCACCCAATGGAGGCGGGGTAGCAATCCGACAGTCTATTTCTTCTATGGTGGAACCACCACCTTCACTGCCTCAGCCTTGTTCTTTAATAGCCCAACCATCGACATCCGCCTGGCCATCGACTTTAGCCCGACTATCGACTTCAGCCCGACCATCAACCTCCACCGCTCTGCAGCCACAACCCCAACTACAAACACAAAGGCGACTACTTCTAGATGATGAAGATGAGGTTATCCACATGAGGAGGTGTAAAATAAACAACATGATGAGGTCTCAATGGTGAGAAATAGTTGAGTCAAGAAGCCATGACATCCAGAGTGCCTGACACAGAGCGATTGCCACTCGCTATGCTTGCTAGGAGATGATGAAGCTTTGGGAATCTTTGCTTTTTTTAGGATATCTTCCAACCCATTGGGTTGTATGATGTGTTGGCCACAATCCATGAGACTTATATTGAGCTCGTGCAACAATTCTTTGCCACCTGAGAGAAAGTCTCACATGATCCCATCGGTGTTAGATTGGGAAATGGAACTTACCTCATCACTGCCCCTTTCTCAATAGTATTTTTTCTCCCAAACCTAAGGTAGCGGCCCTACTTGATCAAGGAAGAACATACAAAGATACTAATGCAAACTACACATCCATGTGGAAGAGGCTCACATGGCAAAGTAACTTTGTAGTGGGTAAATCAAATACAAGTCTGATTCATAATCCCATTTGAGCTACATTCATAAGGTCTTGGCAAACACCATTTTTTCCAGGCATAAAAACCAAGACAGTTGTACAAAGAAAGACCTTTTTGTGTTGGGATGGATGGTACATGGAAAGAATGTGAATTTAAGGGTAGTCATTATTATCACATGAAGACAGTCCCGTCCAAGCGTAAGAATCCTTTCATTATGGGAGGGATTTTGACTTCCATTTTTCTAACCCTAGACCATGACTGGTTACACCAAGGAAGGATGGAAACTCATGCGAAATGCATTACTTTCTTCACTCATCCATGATTTTAGTGGTTGATTAGAAGATCATGTACCAGGTCAACCATCCTTATGCACAAGTTTTATAAGACCTTCTATACCATGCTACACCTCTCCTAGAAGGGTGAGGCCCATCTTCACATTTCTTGGATGTATTGAAGAGGTTGGGGGAGGAGTATCACAGGGGCACTTGGCAACAATAGCCCACAGATCTGCCTAAGGGACTTGGAGAGTCATAGAAAGTAGAGCAGAGAGAGAGGTGGAGGAGAGAGAGACCTGTAGGGTGAGGAAATGAGAGGATGAGGCGATCGAGCCACAACAGCCCACAATGAATGCATATGATATGTCTACTATACATGCACATCTAGAGGGTATTCAGAGGATGCAGGATGGTATCTTGAGGGAACAATATGTTGAGGGAACATGAAGGTTTCCACCACACACAAGATGCACTATGGTTGAATCATCAACATATGCACCATCAGATCAACCATATGTATTGCTTTCAGTATGTGTAGGTTCAGAGGAATCAGTGGGGGGAAGATTGATGGGATGCACTATCCGGTTACCGGGAGACCTACCCACCTCCATAGGCAGATTACTAGGGTAACTACTACCAATATCCTCCACCACAGGAAGGAGAACCATTGGATGCACCACAACATCCATGATCGTATACCCTATCACTCCTAGACTTTAGTGTCATGCTAAGGATAGCAAGATTCAAAATTTTGGGGGTGGTAGGGCGGAATGCCCTCATTTCACTCATTTTGCATTTCACACTATATTTTACTTTTGTTTTCTCACTCCTACTATCTAGATTATATTTTACCTACTTTTCATACTTGCATGCCATGTGGTTTACTTTTTGCAATTTTTGTGTAATTTTCAATTTTTTTGATGTATTTTACTTTCTCACAATTTTTGCATAATTTTTTAAAAAAAATCTCTTTTTGCATTTCATTTGCATTTCATGTAGATTTTTATAATTTTTGCATGTTTTAGCTATGATTTTCTTGTTTCTTGCTTTATGTGCTCTATAATGAAATCTTAGATGTGATTGAAGGTGACTTGGCATGCCAATTTTTCCCAAATTTAGAACTTCTTGCCTAATAGTGTGTTTTTGACCGAATCTATACTTTGTGAACTGAAAATGATGACCTTTGAAAAATACAAGTGAATTATCATGATCTATTACTAAATGACCTTAGTCTTGACTTTTTACATGTGAACCACCTCTCTCATGCTTGTGAATTGTTTCGTTGAATTGTGATTGAAGCAAGCCATAAACACTTAGGGTTTGTATAATCTCATGATAAAAGTGTGGATTTCAAATATTTCTCATTCATGTGGTGCATCATTATTCGAAAAAATTGTTGGAGTGTTTTCATGTAGGAGATCTCATGTTGAAATCCATACTAGTAACCCCTCTTTCATTCACTTTTCTTCTATAATCTTCTTACCTCTCCGCCTAATGAAAGGATGCCAAAGTGCACATATTCAACCTTATCCACCTCCAAAAGGTTGGGATGGCCATATCTATCCCCCCATTTCATTATCACCACCATGTGCCCTAGCCACACCAAGGTAAAAGAAAAAGAAAAAAATGTAAAAAGAAAATAAAAGATACTACTATGTAACAACATCTAAATAAAGAAAAGGTGAGTGCTCCTATGTAATAACACTCTCTTACTGCAACTCTTTCTTCCATTTGCATGCCCATTGAACTAGGAAACATCAAACCTAGCTCATTTTTCCCTTTTTCACAGCCATGTGGGTTACTTAGTGTGGAATGACAGATGAGATTGAATGCATGAATGTAAAATAACAACATTAGTCATTTTTTAATCTTTGCCACCATGAAACTGTTTACCCAGAGTTATATGACAACATATGGATTGATTGTGTATTCTACACTCTATATTTGAAGTTTACATTCTCAGTGCATTAATCGTGATTGGTTTGTGAAACAGGAGAGGAGAGAGGTGGAATGCATGTACCTAGTCATCATTGAGCCCATTTAGTCAATATACATATGTTGCAATGTATGTCATTTCTTATTTGTTGAAAAATTAAAGAGAGATTAAGTTGGAGCATACTTGGGGACACATATGCTTTAAGTTTGGGGTTGTGATGAAACCCTATTTTAGGGATTCATCTTGTGTCTTATTGCACTTTAATCACACCTAAATCTTCTAGATTACATGTTACTCCCCTCAATATGCATATTTATGAAAAATGAACTTATGGATGTTATTTGCATGTTTTTTAGGTACTTGGACCAAGCTAAGATGGAAGAGAGAGAGAATGATCCTAGGGTTTATCTACCCTTAGAGAGACCCAAAGTGAAGTCCAAGGATCCCTCAACCTAACCTTAGTGACCAAGGGTCAAGTAAAGCAAAGAGGTCTAAGGAAATTCAAAGTACAAGCTCTAAGTGTTGATGAAGAAGCTAAGCAAGTTGTGGTACTACAAAACAGCCATGCTCGCCCATACAAATCCATAGAAGAAAACATTCAAGGATTAAAGTCAGTAGAACAATTGTGAAACATAGCATGGTTGTGCTAACACGCCCCATAACTATCGTGCAACATAGCACAACTGTATTGCCAAGAATAGAAAACATCTGTGACACTCAAAATGGCTATAAATCCCCTGAGCCACCACGTTCATGGTGACCACTATGGCCGTGGCACTTGTGCCTCACCACAGTCGTGGTGACCACCACGACCATGCCACCAGCCACTCAAAACCCTCAAATTTGACTATAACTTTTCCATTTTTTCACCTCACCCATTCCATCCCACGATGGGCGTGCTCACCCCTACCCACCACGACCAAGCTTCCCAACACGACCGTGCTACATACAAACCTAGCAACACTTCTCCACCACACTTCCCATTTTACCCCACTTAACCTAGTGCTTATCCACCACCTATATATAATCGGGTGGCAGCTGGAGCACGAATTTATCCAGTAGTACTCCACTCTCAGCTCCCCCATTTCACCTCCCATCCATTCCCACTCCCTTCCACCTCCATTCCATCATCTTCCACCCCAAAAACACCTATTCTAGGGTTTTGGACCACTTTCCACCATATATGCATGCCATCTACCTACCTTGTCAGGAAGTGCTCGAGCTTCTGTTGCTAGGAAGTGGAGGAGGAGTCTTCACTGAGCTCATCATGGATTTCCACTCCTCTACTCATTCTTCTTTCTCCATTCTTGTATTTTCTTATTCTATGAGTAACTAGGCCCCTTAGGTGGGCTGTTTGGGGTAAAAATATTACGTTGATATCGTGTTGGAGGAAAGTGATATGTAAACATTATGATTTCATTTTCTAATGATTATATTCCATTTCTATCTCATTTCCCATTAATTTTTTTGTGGTTTGTGCTTGAAATCACGTAGGATTATAAGAAAATTGATTATATGTAGCTAATTTGTGAATTGCTCCTAAGTCCAATTAAAGGATCCCTAATTAGCTATTCACCTTCCTACATGATAATCAATTCTCATACACCTAAGTGAGAGATCTAAGTAGCTAGTATATAAGCATTTAGTGTAATTAGCTTAGAGCCTTCTCAAGGCTAGAATGTGGGTGATGTGAGGTCTAAAACCTCACTCCTACCTTACATTACTAACCTCGACCCCTAATTACCCTAGGAGTTACTATCCTAGAACCCTAGGCTTAACTGGACCTTATTTGAATTCCACCTAAACTCTACCCAATTTGGCCTTGTAAGGGTGGTAGGAGGTGATAGGGACTAGTTCCCCTATACACACCCTATTTTATCCATGGACAGTTAGTAGTTTAGGGCAATTAATTAGCCTCTAGCTTATTGTTTGGTTTGTTAATATAAATGGAAGAGTCATGTTTACACGTTATCACCCCCAATCCAATTGACAAGTGCAACCCCCAAACAACCCACACTTCTCTTAATTGCATTAAAACCCTAATTTCCTTCTTGGTTAGCTAGTGTGAGCTTAATTAGCTCTTTACTTGCTTAGTTATTTCATTGTATTGTTATTGCTTTGTTCTCACTTGTTTAGAACTTTAATTTATCTTTTGCCTAGTTTGTTATCTTATTGTAGTGTAGATCTCTCTTTGTTTACCTTAGTGTAGCTTGGTCATTTTCTAGCTTAGCTTGTCTTTTCCTTGCTCATCATAATTAACTGTCTAGGGTTAACTTAGGTTTTGATCTTGTTTGTTCTCCTTTAATATCTTTCTTGTTCACCATGTGCAATCAATAAAATCAACCATAAAACCCTTAATCCATAGACTTTGCAGTAGGATCCTAGCTAAAACTAATCTAGCACTAGTGCCCTCTTTTCTCTCTTGGGCTCAACCCCTAACGTGCCACCCTCCTATACTATAACACGACCATGTGCACTTGTAGGTATAGTGTGTTAGTGTATGTGAGCAAGCCTCTTAGGGCTCTTTACAAAATTTGAAAGATACCTTCCATCCCTTGACATGTGCACATATAATCAAGATTTAATTGATTTAGGTGTGTATACCTCGGGGTAAGGAGAAATGCACCAACAACATTCAGACCTACTGGTGTGATGACCTGTAGATATCTTTTGATCATCTCTTGTTGCATGACTTATGTGGGTTGAGGTTTGCATATGAGCACCTATGGTCTAGCATTGGGGAAAATCAAGCATTGACGAGGTGATCTCCAGTCCTTGTCAAAGGAACTGTCGGCCAGGAAAGTTGTAGGAGGCAGCTTGTAAATCATTACATGAGGAGGGAGATAGAGATAGAGGTGGAGGAGGAGATGCGACAAGAACAACCATCTATAGAAAGGGAGGGATGCAAGGTCCTCTTATGCAGTCTTGATGGGGGTGTAGCATGCAATTTTTGGCTGATGTCAATGACTATTTAGGCCCCACACTTGCAGGTGGTTGAGGGAGACCTATGGAAGCTACTAGGGTTATGGATTAGAAGAGGAGAAGAAGGAGAATAAGAGGAGGAGGCAGAGAGGAAGAGAAATAGAAGTAGAGGAGAATAGAAGAAGGGAAGTGGCTGTCGATCAAGGGGGACTCAGTCTGTGTTGCTGTTTGTGGAGAAGAGAAAGCACACATGGTGAATTATGAGGAAGGAGTCATGCATACATTGGATAAATTAAATGGGACCATACTTGGATAATGTAACACTTAATTTAGATAATTAAAACATAGGTCAACTACTAATTTTATTTATGAATTCAATTAACTAAGTAAATGTGCTCAAATAATGTGAATTGCTAGGTTGACTAACCTTGATGTAAAGAATTCATATTTGACATCAATTTTACATTTGATAACCTTTGATATTAGATTTTATTATGTGTATGTTAGATTCATATTTAAGGTATGTGTCCCACATAATTGGTCAACTATGATATATACTTTTATATTTTCTTTTACTCTCTCATCCTTAAGTCCTAAGATTGTTTAGAGTGTCAATTTAGAGTCAAGGCTATTATTTGAATTATTTGTACATAAATTTCTATTATTGAATGCATTATAGAAATTTTATCTATACACCCTTTGTGCTTAAGGTATTAATGAAACATGCCATTATTTGACTATAATTAAGTTGGATATTTTCTAAAGCTAGATTTGGGTACACTACAACCAACACAACCATTCTACCTCCAAAATGGTCATTCTACCCTAGAACCTACTACTTCTTACACTAATTTTCCTAAACTACCCACTTAACACTAGCCACCCTAGACCTCTATATATACATAAATGGCAGCTAAAAGACAAAGGTTACCACCTCCTAGAAGTGATGGATGTCACCTACCACATACATACCTCATTCCATCCCTATTTCATGAACTTCCACACCAAAACCCTAACTTGTTTGGGTTTTGTCCATTCCCCTTCCATTTTACCATCATTTGGAACTTGGAGGAGGGAGGAGGAAATATTTTCTACTAATCAAGAATAAGAATTTATCCACTACTTCAAGGTCCATGGATTCTTCTATCTGTTTCTTCTCCATTTTTTTATTTTACATTGTCATGAGTAGATAAGCCCCCTTGGTGGGTTGTTTGGGATATAAATGTCAGTTTTATACCATGTTGGGGTGATATTTTTGTAATATAATTTTTTTTGGAAATATTATCCTCTTGCCTTTATCTCATTTCCCTATCTCTTTCGATGGTGATTGATATTTGAAACCACCTAAGCATAGAAGAATGATGTATATATGGATATTTGGGGTGAAGCTCCTAAGTCCAACTAGTAGATCCTTAGCTAGATACCCCTCTGCCTACATATCTATCTACTTTCCTATCCTTAGGTGTGAGAGATAAGTAGATGTAAGTGCTTCACTTAATGTGCTTAGAAAATAGCATGTCTAAAGGTTGGATGGAGGGTAAAATGAGGTGAAATATCCTTCTCCTACTTTCTGTGCCAGCCTTTTCCGCTAAGTACATTAGGATAATCTTTCCTAGAAACCTAGACTGGTGTGTTCTTGATTGAATTATACCTATACCCTGGTCAATTAAACCTTGTAAGGTTAGATAGGGGGTCATAGAGACTAATTCCTTCATGGACACACTATACCACCCATGGTCAACTAATAGTATAGGACAATTTTTCATCATACTACCTAGTTGTTTGGTTTGATAACATGGTTAGATTGCATGTTTTTCATGATATGATCCTAACTAAGTTGATAGTCAGATGTACCGTAAACGGCCCACTTCCCTAATTAATTGCTTGAAACCCTATTGCTCTTTATCTTAATTAGTGTTCACCTAGTTACCTTCCTTTCTTGTTTACTTAGTAAATTACTTTGCTCATTCTAGTTAACCTTTTCTAGAGTAGTTAGTGATTTACCTTAATTACTTGTTCTATGTTTTTCTAGTTTAGTCCATTGCTTGCCTTCCTAGTATAATTGTTAATCTAATTTAGTTTATTTTTCTCTTTCTTGCCATGTTTAGCAATATTTTCTATTGATGGATAATTAGGATTGCTTTTGTTACATGTAGTATTGATTGTTCATTTTTAGTTGCCTAATGTAGCGTGGTTTCATTTCTTGCTTAGTTAGATAGAACTGATTATGTAGGGTTAACTTAGTTTTGATTCTTGCTCTTCTTTTCCATTACTTGTTCATGTAGTGTAATTTAACTCCACAATTCAAACCATTAAAACCCTACACTATGGAATAGAAACCTAGTAAAGAAAACCTAGATATAGCTCCCCCATATCTTCTTGTGGATTGACTTCATACTTTCCATGCTAGCTATATTATATTTTGAGTCGTTGCATATTTATTATTGAAATTGAACTGACATTTCGGGTTATAAATTATGTTAGACTTATTGTGGTTTAGCCAAAGGTGCCTCAATATTTTTGACGATGTTGCTGGGGAGAGTGGCACTTGGCCTAGATAGCTTATTTTACTTTGACTTTTCCTATTGCCATCATCACTGCTATTGTGTATTCTTTGCGTTGTTCTTGCAATTTAGATTACTAAAGTTTCTTGATTGTGCAATGTGTAGGTGACTTAATATGTTAGAGAAAGAAGAGATGGCTAATCCTAATGGAAGATCACCACCTCATGTGGGGAGCCCCCAAAGCCTCTCCAACACTACTTCCATTCAGGAGCTTACACTTCTCCTATTGATACAAGGATTGATGTTATGCTCGATGAAGACTTCTCTATTCCTCCAGCTCTTGTGCATATGCTTCTGGTATTCTATGCATTAGATCATGAAAATCTTTAGAAGAATGTGGAATCTTTCCTTGAGACATGCTAAACTTTTTGAGCTCTAACTACAACTAACAATGACATTTGATTGATTGTGTTCCCCTTTTCTCTAAATGGTAAAGCCATAATCTGTTATGCTTAAAAAATGGAGACAATGAATTGGGAGGACATGAAAATTCCTTTTTGAATTTTTTTATAATATTGCAAGGTTAACACAAATACAACGTGTCATAGTAAATCTCAATCAATTAATAATGAGGAGTTACATGATTCGTCAAAAAATTTCTAGAAGTTGAGTGTGATCTCACCATGGGATTCCGTTGTGGCAACTGTCTAATAATTTTATTCCAGTCTCTCTCAACTGAGTCAAGATGTGGTGGACTCCTCTTATGGAGGTACTTTCATGGCTAACCCCCCAGGAGTCATGGCCATTTCTTGACCACTTGGAGTAAAATTCAAGGCATATAGACTCTACTGTGGTCAATAATTGTGATCGCTCAATTAGCATGATATCTTCAACTCCTAATAATCCAAGCCCACAAATGATGAAGATTCTTGTTGAAATGATGAACATGATTAAGAATCAAGTGAGGGGTGCTCCTAGTCATTCTATTAATTCAATTGAGTCCTATGGTTAATAATTGAAGGTCCTTCACTCTCATAACAAATGATAACAATAAGGTCCATGGTACAATTTAAGGTTTGAAGAAGAGGTTATCTCTAAGAGGTAAGGATTTTGATGAAGTTAATAACAAGATGTATACTCAAGATCAAAACATAAATAGACTTGAGAAAATAATGGAGTAGATGTCCTCAACACTTGTACTCAATGTGGAAGGGAAACTCCATTCCAGACCCTTACACTTTCCCACTATTACAAGTACACTCCCTCCACTAATACAAAGCTCCACCACAACCCTATACACCCATTCCTCCACCACAATCATCATTCAACTATCAAAACCCTCTCCACCACCACTACCATCCTATCACCAAATCCGATTCACTTCTTCACCACTACCTCCATAACTTTTTCACCAAGGGTATGTCTACACACATTTTCAATCATCACCTCCTCCACAAAAACAATTCTATGCTGCTTTCTCCCTTTCTTTTCTCAAAAGCATGTGGGGGTTGTTATTGTGCTAAGAAGTGGCAAGACCATTGAGAGGCCAAGGTAGGTTGTTGGGAGTGATACTGTAATGGATGAAATAGTTGATAATATGAACCAATGGTTGATCATATTGTGATACTGAGAAGTGACACCATCATACTGAATGACACAGTGCCACCATAATATCTATTATTATGAAAAGAATTGATACAATTCCACCGTTGATCATATTTTGTATGAGCCTCCCTTCCCTAATGTATTAAAGAGCCGTATCCATCCAAAATAAAGAAAAAGCTTATTGAGGACATTCTAGAGACATTCAAGAAAGTACATATCAACATACCCCTCTTGGATGTAGTGAAGCAATAACCACATATGCAAAATTTCTCAAAGATATGTGCACATATAAGAGGATATTTTGCAGGAAGGATGCCCCAAAAGTGAATCTCAATCAACAAGTGAGTTCAATTCTACAACATGCGGTCCCAAAGAAAAGTAAGGATACTAGAGAGCCCAATGTTCCTTGCAACATTGGTGGACATCACATTGAGAAAGTCTCATGGACTTGGGGTCAAGTGTGAACTTAATGCCATATCATGTGCAAATTGAACTTGGCTTGGGTCAAGTAGAACTACAAAATTATGCTGTTTTGTTGGTTGATAGATCTGTGAAGGTTCCAAGGGCAGGGTTGATGATGTGCTTCTGACAATTAACAATGACACATCTTCCATCTTACCTATCAATTTTACCATTCATGACATGGAACAAGACATCAGGAATATCCCTATAATCTTGGGGAGGCCATTCCTAGCTACTATTGATGTTGTTATTCATGTAAGGACTGATATAACACTTCTTACTTGCATGCACATGAAGATCATATCTAATATTTTCAAATCTTTTGCCAAATCTGAGGTCATTGCTGACATTGATAAGGATTTTTATTTACTTGATTGCCTTGATGAAATTGTGGAGGATTGTTTACCTAAATGGATTGGAACTGCCACTAAAGGCAAGGGGCTTGAGCCAATTGTTGAATTTCATAAAGAACTAGTTGGAGATAATGGCTTGTAGTGAACATCTACCTTCTGTGGTAGCTAAACCTTTGAGAACATTTATTAAAGACCCCCCATCCTTGAGCTAAAAAAACTCATCCTAAAAGATGAAATATGTTTTTCTTGGTTCAAATGATGAACAACACCCTCTAGTGACCATTTCTTCACTTCTTTGTACATACCACAAGAATGATCTTATTTCTATTTTGAAGGATAAACTGAGTCCATTGGATGACCCATTGCTATTTGTTGAGGTTTTGGTCCATCTAGTCGTGTGCACCACATTTATTTAGAGGACAATGGTAATCTAAGACACGAAAGTAAAGACAATTTAATCCAAAGTTTAAAGAGGTTTTTACTTAAGATATAGTGAAGCTCCTTGATGCATGCATCATATATCCTATACCTAACAGTTCTTGGGTGAGTCTCATTCAGGCCGTGTTAAAAAGGATGGGATCATTGCCGCACCAAATGATGACAGTAAGCTAGTTTTAGTGAGAGAGCAATCTAAGTGGATAATGTGTGTTGATTAAAAAAAATGAATGGATGTACCAAGAAAGACCATTCCCTATTACCTTCCATTGATCAAATTCTTAAGAGATTGATAAGACAAAGTTTTTATTGTTTTCTTGATGGTTGTTTAAGGTACCTTTAGGTGGCAGTTCATCAAGATGATCAGGAAAATACCACATTCACATGTCCAGTAGGAACATTTGCATACATGATGATGACACTCGGTCTTTGCAATGCTCTATAAACATTTCAAAAATGTGTGATGTCTATCTTTGCCAATATGCTTGACTCATCTTGCAATGTTTATGAATGAATTTTTAGTTTTTGGTAAATCCTTTAATGATTGTATATCAAATGTCATTGCTATTATATAAAGGTGTGTGAAATTTCACTTTGTACTTTCTTGGAAGAAAAATCACTTGACAATTCCCGAGGGTATTGTACTTGGACATTGAGTACAAAAAAATTGGGCTTCATTTCTATGTTGACCATTCTTTCTGTCTTGAGACATGTAAGATCCTCAAATTTGGTAAATATGAGTTCTATGAATATAATGCTTGATTTGATAAGCAAATTCCCTAATTGTAATTAATAGAATAATAATGCATTCTTTGAGGCATGGGCGCAACCCATGGCCCAAGTGAAGGCCATAAAACTATTTGATTTGCAAATAGATCAATGTAGAACAAGTTTAAGAAATGAAAGGGATTTGTGCATAAATGAAGGATACTTTTTTTATGAATTGTTTGATAGTAGAAATATGGGATAATATGCAAGTTTCCAAGAGAGTATAAGATAATTGGTAATTTAGATAATTAATGAAGTAATTATCTAACCATGAATGCAACATAAAATTTGAGGCATCAAACAGTGTTATCTCATTCTGACTTTTGGAGTACTTGAAAATAATAATGAAATTAAGATAATTCTAGAATTTGAGAAGAAAAGGACTTTCCAGGTGATGTGGGTAATTGATTTAAATAAATGCTTGAAGAGCAAGTTTCAACTATAAGAGTTATCCCAATAAATCCCAAAAATTATAGATATGTTTGGGAAGGTATTAATGACTTACCTTCCAAACTTCATTGAAAAAGGATGATCCTAGTGATATAGAAAAACTTGAGAAAAAAGAGGGACCTACAAGTAATTATTACATGTGTTTCTATTTTATAAACCTATTAAATGTTACAAATATAGAAGATATAAGCCACATCTCCTTTAATGTGTCACACACCCTAGTGACTGTTGGATCAACAATCAATGAAAATCTTGTTGTCATATACCTCCATCTTGAAAAGGAAACTCAGGTGAATAGTGATCGTGATTTTCCCTCACCCCTTTCTCTATCCAATCTCCACAGATTTCCTTATTTATTTTCTCATTCAATTCATGAGAGAAAAAAGAATCTAGTAAGTCATTATACAACTATTACCTTGCCTATTCTAGAGAATATCAAATTCGTATCCCATTCTGGAAGCTAGGGCTATGATGGGACACCCCTACTCTCAGAGCCCTGCCTATATAAGGGGTCTGATATCATCTTCGTGACACACAAAACCTAAACTCATACTCAATTTCTTGAGGGAGTCTCCACGACTTGCTGACGACCAAGACCTTCATCTCTGGTGACCCATAATGTCAATCCTCATTGACCAATTAATGGGCAATGGAACATATAAAGGAGCCCACAAGGAAACTCCAACACCCCTCTCTTCTTGAGGAATCCTGGACGGTGTTGTCCATAAGTTGAGACCTAGTTTTGGAGCAGCTCGGTTAGGGTTAAGGCTCTGGACCGCTTCAGACCATGGCAAGGATGTCAGGAGCATCATAGATGTGGTGTGAACCTTTACACATCCTTCAGAAAGGTGGAAGTAAGGTAATGATTGCTTGTATCCTTTCTTGTATAAAACTATCATTAACCATGGAAATTGGATATCATTTAACCTCCCAGCATCTTGCTTCGGCTCAAACATAGGGCTACTGGTGTCCTTGAGGACCTACCAAAGGTGCCCCTATCTCCATTTGTGGCCACTAAGATTTGAGTGTGAGAGTCAAACCTTGGGCTGACCTTGCCATGGTTGTAAGCAACAAAATCAAACCCACTGAAGAGGATGATCAATCCTCCTAATGGTTTTACCCCAAAGCCCTTACCCACATGACTGATCCCAATGACCGCGAAAGGGTATTTAGATTTTTATGCCTTTAACTCAAGGCATTGTCTGCACTGAGTAGGCACTGATATGGCCAAAACCCATATACTAGGACCGGAACCCACACTAATTTGGATAGTATATCTTTTGATGAGGTGTCAATATCTGGTTGGTCCAAATCATATTGTATAAATTGTAGTTAATTGCCGATATCTCGGATTATAGAAAAACTATATATCAATTTGATAAGAAAAAGGAGTAGAAAATGAATAAAATACTTTAAGACTCTAATAATTCTTTTGGTTACAAAATACATTAGATATATGATTAATAAGTGGTTTATACATGCAAACACTAGAATTGAGTAATATGATGCTTAAAATAGTAAATCCATTTTTCTTGTGATAATATAATTATTTTTCTAAATATGATGGGAATCCAAGATGTTGATGATCATGATAATGACTAATTAGGGTTTCTATTGAGAATGATCATACATGTGTAATTAGGGTTTTAGAAAACAAAGACCATAACTTGTTATGTTATTAATGCATATAATTGAATCTAGGTGTTCATAGAACAATGATATGATAGATCTGATATGCGTTAATAACTCCGATAAAGAATGATGTATTGGAATTAGGGTTTGGTACCCTTATCCCTTATCCAGACCTGAAACAACCCTAAAACCTAATTTAGGACATATGTTGGATTAGTATGTCTTGAATATCATTGGTGACACTTTAGTATATACGTACATGAAAATTAAACATTGATTGCTTGGATCCATCTTTGCTTGCTTGATTGGATGGTATGATGATTGCATGTTGTACATTGTTTTACATGAGGTACATGGTTACAATAATGAATACTCACATCATCGACTACTGATGTTTGTCAAGGATTTCTCAAAGATTGATGAAATAAACTATTGGATGTTCATTTACATTTTTTTTCCAATTATAATGCCACTATGGGTATCACATAAAGTAAGATATCATATTATGAACCCTAGGATGACATGTATCAGGGATTGATGCACATGAGCCTTGCAAGGAATAATGATTACACCCAAGATGGAATATCAAGTATGGGTTAGAATATGTAATGAAAATGACAGTTCTTATTTGCAAGTAGTTAATTGATTATATGTTGTTATATTACTTGCACACTTTTGTATGGACACCACGTATACAATATAACACACATTTTGATTGTCAACATTTTTATGTAATTACGATATATGAAGATTGAGACATCCATTACCAAACATCAATTAAAACAAACACAGAAGCGGATACTTAGCAGCAGAATTACTAAAAATCACTAAAAATAAAACTTTTTGTGAAGAGATCCACAAATTGTAAAACACTCTCATAAAGAAACAAGGTAAGCTATTTACAAACTAATTCATCAATACATCTCTGTATTATCTCATCTTGAGAGTCATAACATTGATTGCTCTGTTAAACTGTACAAGGCAGTATACAAAAATCTTGAGGCATTAACCAAAATCTCAGATCGATATTAAATCATCTACTGACTCCTAGGACCTGAGAGTACAGAGACGACACATAAGACTCTCTATATACATGACTGGACAGACAGTGTCTCCACCTGATGATCATTGTTGTCCCTGATATTGTTGTTGCTGCTGTTGCTGCACACCCACTGAAGGGTTCCTTCTTCCTCAGCGTCTACCTAAAATGTTGAATCCCACGGGGGTGAGACAATTGAAAATTGTCCCAGCGAGAGTTATAACTCTCCGCCAGAAGCATTGCTATAGCAGAACACTGAGCAGTAATATTATAATTATTCAACAACAGGTAATTCATTGAATAAAATAAGTAGAGCAATATTCTCTAAGCAATTGTTTCAATTATATCTTGATTGAATAGCAAGTCATTTAATCAATAAGGAATATGAAGAACATTTATATTATTTGTCCAACTAGGATTTTAATAAACAATGTATCATCAATCATTGTTTCTCGTAGTTCAACCTAAGCAATTATGCTACACAGATGATTATATTTTACAAACATACTTATGCCCTGAGGAGATGAGGTATACCTCTCATACTCCAACCGACCATTACGAAATCGCAATCGGTACCATACATAGGTCATTAGAAGAGCCAAATTCCTATGACCTCATCCTCCTCAGTCAGTGTGAGGAACAACATGCAGGACATCTTGTGTCTCTGCCATAATAGCATTCCAGGGTATTCTGGCAACTTCACTATTAGAGTTACAGTGGCATGTTGTACTCTCTTCGCCATCGAGGGATTTCTTATTTATCTCACATCGATGCGGCATTAACAACATCATCGGGAGATTAGTGATACATCATCCCGACATATACTTATAATGAAGGATTGAGAGATTCAATGTTTATCTTATATCAATTCCTCCATTAGGACGTAAGGATATTCGCGTCCATAACCCCCACATACTTAAAAGTATGCTCTCCAGGAGTTCCCTTAGGAAAACCTATTTCACCATCATCTAACTTATGACGATGATGGATCTATGGTCAGGGCTCTACATGATGTAATTATACTTGATTATTTAAGTACATTATGGCATTCTCTTAGCATCAGGCATGTTTTCAAACATAAATCATTATATCAATTGCCATAAATAAAGAGTACTATTTTATCAAGTTCATTTCACAACTATGTTAACATTGGGATCTCAATCCCTAACCATCTCATCATTGTGTTTCAATAATAGGGGTGTTCAAACCCTTAAATCATCAAAACACTGGTTACCAAGTAACATATTGCCATTAAGTCATTTGACAGTATACACATGATAGTAGCAATGTAGATATTTCATATGGCTCATACATCCTATCAATCTCATTTGTTACCTTTCAATAGGTAACATAGCATATCATTACTTTCAAAGCTTACAAAGTGCTTTCAATGAATATGTCATCATAGCTCTTACCTGGCTATGCTCATTAATTCATAAAAACCTACATGATTAATACAAATGATAAAAGACACATTATTTCTATATCAGCACAATGCAAAACAAAGATAACTTTACTATTCAAGGGTTGCACCACTATGCCCTTACTAGGGTTAGGGTTTCCCTTTTCAATTCAATTAGGGTTAACCAACCTCTTTAGCTCAATTTGGAATATTGATTCCTCATTTCATTATCTAAATCATAGAGCTTCATGCTATAAAGCATAACCCAAGGTTAGGGTTTCACACTTTTATTCACCTTAATTGGAATTAGGGTTTACTATTCACATCACATCACCCTGGGTTAGGGTTTACTATTCACCCTAAGTAGGAGTGATTTACAAAGTACCTTTAATTAAGGTTTACCATGTCATCATTATGAATTAGGATCACATCATCATGTATTAGGGATACTTCCATTATTACCCTTAATTTGGGGTTAACATTCATTAACCATCATAATTAGGGTTTTCATGATCTCACTAACATGGATCATACCCTAATTAGGCATTCTTTCATATTGGAAGTCCATTACTTGATTATCATTCATATAAGAAGCCTTTTCTCTCTCATCCCCTATTGGATGATAATAGCTTCAGCCTTGATTAGGCTAAGTCAACTCAATCATGAAAGAGAATTGACTTCATCGTTTATATCATTACCATTGTAATCATTAGGGCTTAATTACTTTATGGGTTTCAAACACACTTTTCCATTAAGAAGCAAGTACCCTGATTACCTTTGATTACATCATGTATTAATTAACTAATCACTTTATCCTTTAACCACTTTAGGTACCCAAGGGGATTAGGTTAATCAACCACCAAACGATCTTAGCCACTAAGGCACCAAACGATCTTGACTAGCTCAGACCTCAAACGGTCTTGCATACTTAACCTCCAAATGGTCTAAGACTGTTTGGACCTCCATGCGGTCTTGGTCTACCCTTGAGACCGTTTGGTAATGTAGATCTCCAAGACCGTTTGCTAAAGTGGGAGGTGAAGACCGTTTGCTCATGGTTGACTTTTAAAACCACATGACTTCAACCGATTTTGAAACTCCATGCACTCAACCGATTTGGAAACCGCATGAAACTAAACGGTTTGGGATCATTTGGTCCCAAACGGTCTTGAGACCATTTGAACCAAACCACCTCAAAACCGCATGGACCAAGTATGGTCCTAACACCTCAAATTGAAATAGGGTTTCCATTGTTGGTTCCTTCAACACTTGTATATATATAATCAATCATCAATTGGACCTATCACCATCATTCAATTGAGTTAATTAGGTCAACCTTCAACTGATTTGACCCTCAATTGACCCTCAATTGATCATCAATTAGGGCTTGAGTCAAATGGGATTAGGGTTTGGAATCGATGACCCTTCAACATTAATCAATGTGAGTCTAATTGATTTGAACCCATTGAATCATCATCCAATTTGGTCATGACCTGACCCCAAACGGTCTTGGGATCGTTTGGATGACCTCCAAACGGTCTTGAGACCATTTGCCCAAGTCAACACCAAAAACCAAGTCAACTAATTAGGAATTGGACCATTAGATTGATCACCAAATCAATAATTAATTGTACTTCAACTTAGAACCTTCAGATCTTCAATTGGTCAACCACACTTAATTCTAGACCTCCAAATGGTCTTGGGTGATCAACAAACTATCTTGAGACCGTTTGGGTGATCCCCAAACGGTTTTGAAACCGTTTGGGTCACTCAACCCAAGTCTCAACCTTATTCAATTATCAAATAAGCAATTAACCCGATTAGGGTTTGGATGGTTGATGGACCTTTAATTAGTGAACCATTTGGAGTTAATTGATAATTATTGATAGATGATTAGTCTACATTATTCTCAACAGACCTCCAAATGGTCAACGCTTGGTCAACACCACCAAACGGTCTTGGACCGTTTGCTTCTATGCGATTTGGATGAAACCATTTGCAATCAAACAGTTTGAAACCGTTTTCTCCCAAATAGTTTGGGAAACCATTTGAGCACAAAGGCAAACCGTTTGGTAAAGTTATTTTCTTTGGATAATCATCAAAGTTAACGTCATTATCTTCTTCAACCAAGAACTGTTTTTGTTCTTCACGGAGGTTATGGAAATTAACCAAAAGAATACTAAAGAAGGAAAAATAGCCAACGATTATTAAAGAGATATATGCATTAACAATGCTTAAGGGTTAAAGATATAAAACCCTCCTCTAGAACTGATCCATAGATCCAAGCTCTGCATCTTTAATGGTGGATTGAGCTCCAGTAGTTGCCCAAGGTTCGTTCTTCAATATTTGGACGAACAAGATGGCTAGAAAAGGAAATCGTGTGAAGAAAACCATGAATCTAACCTTGTTTTATGGTTTCCACCACAAATTCGAGGTAGATGATGATCAAAACTTACCAAGCTAGTTTGGTGGTTCTTCCTCTGGTCCAGAGCTTTCCCTTGGTCGGACAAAGCAAGGTGATAAGGAAAAGAACTAAGGAAACGGTACTTTGGTGTTTTGGAAAAAGGATACATACATATATATATATATATATATATATATATATATATATATATATATATATATATATATGGATTTTCAAGGAAAATGGAAAAAGAGGATTATCTTATTTTAATTCCAACTTATTTCCTCCAAAGCTTCCTCCTTTCCTTGGCCACATATCCACCTTCTAATACCTTGCAAAACTTCTCCATTATCCAAGGTTTAAAGGAAAATGACTAAGCACCTTAAAGAGTTATGTGTTAATATCCATCTTTTTAGTGGATAATGCTTTGTATTATATTAATGTGATTAGCTTCCACTCGACCAAGATATTTTTGGTGCCAAAGAATGGCACAAGATCTTCCATTCTATTACAAACACATCCTCCAACTTTTGGTTGAAGGGATCCATAATTAATATATTTCCCTTTTGTATTAAGTAATATTAAAGAGCCATCTGTTCTTAAATCCTGATTATTTCAATATCAACTTTTTCTCTCTTCCATGATAATTCAAATGAGGCACCCCTCTCATTTTATTTGCCCTACTTGATGCAAAGAAACATGAGAGACCCTCAAGAGGTGATATCTTGCATATTGAACCCTAGGTTTTGGGTAATTTGCACATTACACCAACACTAGGTTTTAATGCACAAAGATTGCTCTACAAGCTTTATCTTGATGCCCAAGCTTGTGGAAACCACACCACTACATCATATACATTCTTATGTCTCAACATCAGAGGAACATTTTAACATGTGCAATTTGCAAGTTAACCCCTCAACTTGGGTAATTTGCAGTTTAGTCCAAAATTAACAAATCAACGTTTCAACACTATTAAAAAAGGACTGAAATTGAAATATAAGTTCCTCAAAAGCCTTAATTACATTCAAAGAGATAAGGACAAGTATCTAATCAACTTTATTAGGCAAAACACCTAGGGTTAGTATATAACCCAGGTCAGGGATGTTACAAATTATCCACCCCTTATAAGGATTTCGTCCCCGAAATCATTACAAAAACATATTAAGAGAAAAGAGCAGTGTATTTCCTCCTCATCTCTTCCTCTAGTTCCCACATAGCTTCTTCAACGGCACAGTGATTCCAGAGGACTTTCACAAGACTTATGTCTTTCTTCTTCAGCTTTTTAATTCTTTTGTCAAGGATTGTCATAGGTCCTTCAACATAAGATATATAATCATTCAATTCTACTTCCATAGGTTGTAGAATTGATTCTGTGTCAGGATGACATTTCCTTAACATGGAAATGTGGAACACTGGGTGTAACCTCTGCAACTCTGGTGGTAACTCTAGCTTATAAGATACCTTTCCAATCCGTTCAATGATTGAATAAGGCCCCATAAACTGAGGAGCTAACATTCCTTTCCTTCCAAATCTAAGAACTCCTTTCCAGGGTGAAACCTTGAGGTACACTCTGTCTCCAACCTAGAATTCTAAAGGTCTACGACGCTTATCAGCGTAAGATTTCTACCTATCCTATGCAGTCTTTAACTATTGTTGTATTATTTTAATCTTTTCGGTGGTTTGATGCACAAGATCAGGACCTAAAAGTTGATATTCACCAGTTTCATACCAACATAGGGGAGATCTACAACATCTACCATACAAAGCTTCATAAGATGCCATGTCAATGCTATGTTGATAGCTATTGTTGTAGGCAAACTCTATCAAACTTAGGTGCAGATCCCAACTTCCTGTAAACTGAAGAACACATGCTCTAAGCAAGTCCTCTAAAGTCTGTATAGTCCTTTCTGACTGTCCATCAGTCTGAGGATGAAAGGTTGTACTAAACCTTAACTGTGTGCCTAAGGCTTTATGAAGTCACTCCCAAAAACGACTCATAAACTGGGGACCTCTGTCAGAAACAATGGTAACTGGGACCCCATGTAACCGTACTATCTCATCTACATATAACTGTGCCAGCCTTTCTACAGAATAGGTTGTTTTGATAGGTAAGAAATGTGTTGTCTTTGTCAACCTATCAACTACTACCCAAATGGAATCATGTCCTTTGGCTATTCTGGGTAAACCAACTACAAAGTCCATAGTTACATGATCCCAATTCCACTGTGGTATGGGCAAAGGTTGCATTGTTCCTGCAGGCTTCTGGTGTTCATCTTTAACTTGTTGACACACAAGACACCGCATAACAAACTTAGCAACGTTCTTCTTCAATCCAGACCACCAATACATATCTTTCAAGTTACGATACATCTTGGTGCTTCCTGGATGCATGGCATACATCGAAGAATGAGCTTCTTCCAGGACTATCTTCCTCAAGTTATCCACATTCGGAACTATCATCCTACCATGATAACATGCTACCTGATCATCTGAGTCATGGAAACCTTCTCGATTCTCACTACCATACTCTGATCTAATCTGTTGAACTGCAACATCAACTTGTTGTGCCTCCTTAATCTGCTGTCTCAGAGTAGGTTTTATGTGCATCTCTGCTAACAACCCAGATAACAATGATACTTTTAACTGTACATTCTTCCGCCTTAAAGAGATAAGCATATCCCTCCTAGAGCACACCATAGAATTCAACTATGCTCTGTCTAAGGTTGGTGTTGCTGATTTCCTACTCAAAGCATCAGTAACTACATTGGCCTTCCCTGGATGGTAATCAATTGTACAATCGTAATCCTTGATTAACTCCATCCAGTGGCGTTGCCTCATGCTGAGAAAAGATGTAATTTAAGTTATTATGGTCTGTGAAAATCTGGAACGTCTCTCCATAAAGATAATGTCTCCAGATCTTCAAGGCATGGACTACAACAGCTAGTTCTAGATCGAGTGTCGGATAATTCTCCTCGTGTTTCTTAAGTTGTCGAGAAGCAAAAGAAATCACTTGTTTATCCTGCATTAACACACATCCTAGTCCATTCTTAGAGGCATCACAAAAAACTATATACCTTTTCCCTTGCTCAGGTAACACAAGCACATGTGCACTTGTCAACCTCTCCTTCAACAACTGAAACGATTGTTGACACTTGTCACCCCGGGTAAAAGGAACATCCTTCCTGGTCAACTTAGTCAAGGGTAAAGCTATAGAACTGAAGTTCTTAATGAAACTCCTATAATAGCCTGCCAACCCTAAGAAACTACGAATCTCTGTCAGAGTCTTCGGCTGCTCCAATTGCAGGACATATTCTACCTTTTTAGGGTCAACACGAATACCTGAAGTAGATATTACGTGTCCAAGAAAAGAAACTTCTGGTAACCAGAACTCACACTTGCTAGACTTAGCATATAACTTATGCTCTCTTAGCAAAGTTAGAGCCTGACGAAGATGCTGTTCATGCTGCTGAGCATCTCTACTATAGATCAGGATGTCATCTATGAAGATAACTATACACTGATCAAGAAAAGGTCGAAAGATTCTATTCATGAGTTCCATAAATGCAGCTGGTGCATTGGTTAGTCCAAAGGACATAACAATGAACTCATAGTGACCGTACCTTGTCCTAAAATCAGACTTAGGTATGTCACCCTCCTTAATACGCAGCTGATGATATCTCCACCTCAAATCTATCTTTGAGAAGATAGTTGCACCACATAACTGGTCAAAGAGATCATCAATCCTCGGCAAAGGATACTTATTCTTTATTGTTACTTTATTTAATTGTCTGTAATCAATGCATAACTGCATCGATCCATCCTTTTTCTTAACAAAGAGGACTGGAGCACCCCAAGGTGAAGTACTCAGTCGGATGAAACCCTTCTCAAGCAACTCTTGTAACTGTTTCTTGATTTCTGCCATCTCAACAGGCGCCATCCTATATGATGTTTGTGTTATAGGTTGCATATCTGGGATTAGATTAATCTCAAAATCAATCTCTCGGGGCGGTGGTACGCCTAGAAGTTCTTCAAGAAATACATCTTCAAATTCCCTGACTATCAGAACTTCAACAAGATTAGAACTCTCCATGGTGGTATCTACCACATGGGCCAAGAATGCATAACATCCTTGCCTCATCAATTTATCAGCAACCATAGATGACACCAGACAAGTTGGTAGGATCTTTTTATCTCCTTGAAAGATCCATGTGTCACTATCATTAGTGAACACAACTTGCTTGGATTCATAATCCAAGATAACCTTATACCTTTCTAAGGTATCCATCCCCAAGATTACATCAAACCCATGCATTTCAAGTGGTATAAGATCCACTTGAATGTGATGATCATAAAAGAAAAGAATGCAGGGAGAACACACCTCCAACAACACAGCAGATCCCATCAAAGGAGTTTCTAACAACATGCTATCTGCTGTATGACTGGTATTCATGTCGCTATCAAGAATCACTCTTCGAGTGATAAAGGAATGCGTAGCACCTGGATCAATCAAAACAGATACAACGCAAGATGTAGACATATCTGAATAAAACAACTCCATCAGACCTGTCATAACCCAAGGGTTGATCACTGCATCAGGTGGATTCATCACGTAGAATCTCACCGTTGCCTATGGTTGATTCGGTGCTCGATGAACAAGTGTCGATGATCCAGCTTGGGACACTTGTCCACGTCCTCTAACGCTACCTGAAAACTATCTCCTTTGAGAACCTTGCTGACTCTGCCTTTGAGGTTGAGTCACACTTGCCTCTCTGGCTCTGCAATCCTTCATCAGATGTCCCACCTTTCCACATATATAACAGCTTCTGACCCCTTACTGTGGTATGGATGGTCCTGTAACCAACATAGATGCTGAGCTGCAAGGTCCTTCTAGAGGTAAACTTCATCCTCTACCCCTATTTGACATCCACTATGTCTGGGTACTGAATCTAGGTGGTGGTGTAGGCACAGAAAACCTTAGTTTCTTGAAATCTTTGGATGAGGATCCTTGGAACTGGGGATACATCTTCTTGTTCTTGATCTGTCTCTTATCTGACACAGACCTCTCTATCCTCCCGACCAACTCCACAAAGGTAGCAAATCTTTCCCTGTTCTCCAGAGCAGACACAGGAGGGGTCAACTCAGTGTTTAATCCCTTCTCAAAATGCCTAATCTTTTCTTCATCTGTAGTTGCCATGTGCGGACAGAACCGTAAAAGCTCCATGAACTTAGCCTCGTATTCGCTAATGTTCATTGGTCCCTGCCTTAACCTCTCAAACTGTGAGATTTTCTCATCCAAGAACGTTTTAGGAAAGTATCTGTTGACAAATTCTCATCGAAATACTTCCCATTCAATTTCCACACCTGGCATTTTCCCCTCCTCTATGGTCCACCAGTAACCAACACTCCCCTTGAGAAGATACAAAACATGTCTAACCTTCTCATCTTCTAGGATGTTCAGGATCTAAAGGCCTTCTCTAGTTCAGTTAGCCACAAGTCAGCATCTGCTGGGTCAGCTGTTCTAGCATATTCTGTGGCTCCAACTCGGCGAAGTCGTTTAAACGTCTTGCCAGCTCCTTGTCCTTCTAGATGGGTAGGTGCCCTAGGTACATGTATAGGCATCCTATCAGTCATATGTGTCATGGCAGTCATGAACTGCCCAAACATAGCTTGGAAGGCTGGGTTCCCCATGTCAGCTGGGTTGAACTGGGGTGGTTCAGGCATAGGTTCCTCCCTTTCTTGGTTTCTTGCACCTCCTCCAGGTGCAACAACACTACTCTCTGCAACATGTTCCTCGTGTGATCCAGACATCTTTAGTTTTCTCTTCTCCTCCTATACGAGCAGAAGACACTATTCGATATACTAGAAGATACTAGAACATACTCAACAACCCTAGTCCTATGTCTCTGTAGACTCAGTGAACCTAGGGCTCTGATACCAACTAAATTGTGATGTCCGTTACCAAACATCGATTAAAACAAATGCGGAAGCGGATACTTAGTAGAAGAATTATTGAAAATCACTAAAAATTAAAACTTTTTATAAAGAGATCCACAAAATTTAAAAATCTCTCATAAAGAAACAAGGTAACTTATTTACAAACTAATTCATCAGTACATCTCTGTATTATCTCATCTCGAGAGTCATAACATTGATTGCTATGTTAAACTGTACAAGACAGTATACAAAAATCTCGAGGCATTAACCAAAATCTCAGATCTATATTAAATCATCTATTGACTCCTAGGACCTGAGAGTACAAAGACGACACATAGGACTCTCTATATACAAGACTGGACATACAATGTCTCCACCTGAGGATCACTATTGTCCCTGATATTTGTTGCTGCTACTGCTGTTGTTGCTCACCCACTGAAGGGTTCCTTCTTCCTCGGAGTCTACCTAAAAAGTTGAATCCCACGGGGGTGAGACAATTGAAAACTGTCCCAGCGAGAGTTATAACTCTCCGCCAGAAGCATTGCTATAGCAGAACACTAAGTAGTAATATTATAATTATTCAACAACAGGTAATTCATTGAATAAACTAAGTAGAGCAATATTCTCTAAGCAATCATTTTAATTATATCTTGATTGAATAGCAAGTCATTTAATCAATAAGGAATATGAAGAACATGTATATTATTTGTCCAACTAGGATTTTAATAAACAATGTATCATCAATCATTGTTTCTTGTAGTTCAACCTAAGCAATTATGCTACACAGATGATTATATTTTACAAACATACTTATGCCCTGAGGAGATGAGGTATACCTCTCATACTCCAACCGACCATTACGAAATCGCAATCGGTACCATACATAGGTCATCAGAAGAGCCAAATTCCTATGACCTCATCCTCCTCAGTCAGTGTGAGGAACAACATGCAGGACATCTTGTGTCTCTGCCATAATAGCATTCCAGGGTATTCTGGCAACTTCGCTATTAGAGTTACAATGGCATGCTGTACTCTCTTCGCCATCGAGGGATTTATTATTTATCTCACATCGATGCGACATTAACAACATCATCGGGAGATTAGTGATACATCATCTCGACATATACTTATAATGAAGGATTGAGAGATTCAATGTTTATCTTACATCAATTCCTCCATTAGGACGTAAGGATATTCGCGTCCATAACCCCCACATACTTAAAAGTATGCTCTCCAGGAGTTCCCTTAGGAAAACCTATTTCACCATCATCTAACTTCTGACAATAATGGATCTATGGTCAGGGCTCTACATGATGTCATTATACTTGATTATTTAAGTACATTATGGCATTCTTTTAGCATCAGGCATGTTTTCAAACATAAATCATTATATCAATTGCCATAAAGAAAGAGTACTATTTTATCAAGTTCATTTCACAACTATGTTAACATTGGGATCTCAATCCCTAACCATCTCATCATTGTGTTTCAAGAATAGGGGTGTTCAAACCCTTAAATCATCAAAACACTGGTTACCAAGTAACATATTGCCATTAAGTCATTTGACAGTATACACATGATAGTAGCAATGTAGATATTTCATATGGCTCATACACCATATCAATCTCATTTGTTACCTTTCAATAGGTAACATAACATATCATTACTTTCAAAGCTTACAAAGTGCTTTCAATGAATATGTCATCATAGCTCTTACCTGGCTATGCTCACTAATTCATAAAAACCTACATGATTAATACAAATGATAACAGACACATTATTTCTATATCAGCACAATGCAAAACAAAGATAACTTTACTATTCAAGGGTTGCACCATTATTCCCTTACTAGGGTTAGGGTTTCCCTTTTCAATTCAATTAGGGTTAACCAACCTCTTTAGCTCAATTTGGAATATTGATTCCTCATTTCATTATCTAAATCATAGAGCTTCATGCTATAAAGCATAACCCAAGGTTAGGGTTTCACACTTTTATTCACCTTAATTGGAATTAGGGTTTACTGTTCACATCACATCACCCTGGGTTAGGGTTTACTATTCACCCTAAGTAGGAGTGATTTACAAAGTACCTTTAATTAAGGTTTACCATGTCATCATTATGAATTAGGATCACATCATCATCATGTGTTAGGGATACTTCCATTATTACCCTTAATTTGGGGTTAAGATTCATTAACCATCATAATTAGGGTTTTCATGACTCACTAACATGGATCATACCCTAATTAGGCATTCTTTCATATTGGAAGTCCATTACTTGATTATCATTCATATAAGAAGCCTTTTCTCTCTCATCCCCTATTGGATGATAATAGCTTCAGCCTTGATTAGGTTAAGTCAACTCAATCATGAAAGAGAATTGACTTCATTGTTTATATCATTACCATTGTAATCATTAGGGCTTAATTACTTTATGGGTTTCAAACACACTTTTCCATTAAGGTGCAAGTACCCTGATTACCTTTGATTACATCATGTATTAATTAACTAATTACTTTATCCTTTAACCACTTTAGGTACCCAAGGGGATTAGGTTAATCAACCACCAAACGATCTTAGCCACTAAGGCACCAAACGATCTTGACTAGCTCAGACCTCAAACGGTCTTGCATACTTAACCTCCAAACGGTCTAAGACCGTTTGGACCTCCATGCGGTCTTGGTCTACCCTTGAGACCATTTGGTAAAGTAGACCTCCAAGACCATTTGCTAAAGTGGGAGGTGAAGACCGTTTGCTCATGGTTGACTTTTGAAACCGCATGACTTCAACTGGTTTTGAAACTACATGCACTCAACCGATTTGGAAACCGCATGAACCTAAACGGTTTGGGATCATTGGTCCCAAACGGTCTTGAGACCGTTTGGACCAAACCACCTCAAAACCGCATGGACCAAGTATGGTCCCAACACCTCAAATTGAAATAGGGTTTCCATTGTTGGTTCCTTCAACACTTGTATATATATAATCAATCATCAATTGGACCTATCACCATCATTCAATTGAGTTAATTAGGTCAACCTTCAACTGATTTGACCCTCAATTGACCCTCAATTGATCATCAATTAGGGCTTGAGTCAAATGGGATTAGGGTTTGGAATCGATGACCCTTCAACATTAATCAATGTGAGTCTAATTGATTTGAACCCATTGAATCATCATCCAATTTGGTCATGACCTGACCCCAAACAGTCTTGGGATCATTTGGATGACCTCAAAATGGTCTTGAGACTGTTTTCCCAAGTCAACACTAAAAACCAAGTCAACTAATTAGGAATTGGACCATTAGATTGATCACCAAATTAGTAATTAATTGTACTTCAACTTAGAACCTTCGGATCTTCAATTGGTCAACCACACTTAACCCTAGACCTCCAAATGGTCTTGGGTGATCAACAAACTATCTTGAGACCGTTTGGGTGATCCCCAAACGGTTTTGAAACCGTTTGGGTCACTCAACCCAACTCTCAACCTTATTCAATTATCAAATCAACAATTAACCCGATTAGGGTTTGGATGGTTGATGGACCTTTAATTAGTGAACCATTTGGAGTTAATTGATAATTATTGATAGATGATTAGTCTACATTATTCTCAACATACCTCCAAACGGTCAACGCTTGGTCAATGCCACCAAACGGTCTTGGACCGTTTGCTTCTATGCGATTTGGATGAAACCGTTTGCAATCAAACGGTTTGAAACCGTTTGCACCCAAACGGTTTGGGAAACTATTTGAGCACAAAGGCAAACCGTTTGGTAAAGTTATTTTCTTTGGATAATCATCAAAGTTAACATCATCATCTTCTTCAACCAAGAACTGTTGCTGTTCTTCACGGAGGTTATGGAAATTAACCAAAAGAATACTAAAGAAGGAAAAATAACCAAAAATTATTAAAGAGATAGATGCATTAACAATGCTTAAGGGTTAAAGATATAAAACCTGCCTCTAGAACTGATCCAGAGCTCCAAGCTCCGCATCTTTAATGGTGGATTGAGCTCCAGTAGTTGCCCAAGGTTCGTTCTTCAATATTTGGATGAATAAGATGGCTAGAAAAGGAAATCATGTGAAGAAAACCATGAATCTAACCTTGTTTTATGGTTTCCACCACGAATTCGAGGTAGATGATGATCAAAACTTACCAAGCTAGTTTGGTCATTCTTCCTATGGTCCAGAGCTTTCCCTTGGTCGGCCAAAGCAAGGTGATAAGGAAAAGAACTAAGGAAACGATCCTTTGGTGTTTTGGAAAAAGGATATATATATATATATATATATATATATATATATATATATATATATATATATATATATATGGATTTTCAAGGAAAATGGAAAAAGAGGATTATCTTCTTTTAATTCCAACTTATTTCATCCAAAGCTTCCTCCTTTCCTTGGCCACATATCCACCTTCTAATACCTTGCAAAACTTCTCCATTATCCAAGGTTTAAAGGAAAAGGATTAAGCACCTTAAAGAGTTATGTGTTAATATCCATCTTTTTAGTTGATAATGCTTTGTATTATATTAACGTGAATAGCTTCCACTCAACCAAGATATTTTTGGTGCCCAAGCATGGCACAAGATCTTCCATTATATTACAAACACATCCTACAACTTTTAGTTGAAGGGCTCCATAATTAATATATTTCCCTTTTGTATTAAGTTATATTAAAGAGCCATATGTTCTTAAATCCTGATTATTTCAATATCAAGATTTTCTCTCTTCCATGATAATTCAAATGAGGGACCCCTCTCATTTTCTTTGTTCTAATTGATGCCAAGAAACATGAGAGACCCTCAAGAGGTGATATCTTGCATATTGAACCCTAGGTTTTGGATAATTTGCACATTACACCAACACTAGGTTTTAATGCACAAAGATTGCTCTACAAGCTTTATCTTGATGCCCAAGGTTGTAGAAACCACACCGCTACATCATATACATTCTTATGATGTATCAACATCAGAGGAACATTTTAACATGTGCAATTTGCAAGATAACCCCTCAACTTGTGTAATTTTCACTTTAGTCCAAAATTAACAAATGAATGTTTCAACTTTATTAAAAAAGGACTGAAATTGAAATATAAGTTCCTCAAAAGCCTTAATTACATTCCAAGAGATAAGGACAAGTATCTAATCAAATTATTAAGCAAAACACCTAGGGTTAGTATATAACCCAGGTCAGGGATGTTACAAAGATATAAATACATGATGAATAAGATGAAATCAACTAAAGACATTACAACTAAGTAAAGGAGGATTAGTTAGATACTTCTTATGATATGTATTATTCGCATGTTGGAAATTCATGTACTCCTTAGAGGATCATCATTACACATCTTATAAACAATATTTGTGAATTTAAGGAAATTATTTGCTATTATTTGTTATTTGTTGAATCTGGATCCTTGGGAATTTAGGTAATGGCTCTCGACTTTAAGATCCTCCCTCAATTGGGGGACACTAATAAGTGAGGTTGTTACATTTCATATCAGAGCCCAAAATTTTCAAAAATAAGATTTAATAGTTGATAATTTCAAGTAATCCATAGAAATGCAATGAAATTTATTAGGGTATAACCTAAGGGTAATGGTATCTTGAAAGGATCATGGCATTGGGGGCTAGCAATATTTTCCTCCACACCATTAAGTTGGTACACAAGGACTTCCTTAACCAATGTGATACCTGCCTGGCCAGAACCTATGGTTTGCCTGAAGTAATGGTTACTCTAAGTTCCTCATCTCTAACTTCATCCACTTCTCATCTCTTTGCTTAATAAACCCTAAAAGGAACTTCCCTCATCATCTCAAGATTATGATTTTTGAGAAGAAGTAGGATTAAGGCATTCTATGCCAATTCATGTACACGCAATGTGGAAATAATGATAAATTAAAGAAAAATAGTCTTATGGGTTTTTACTTGCAAGGGTAAATCCTAGATGGATCTTGGGTTGGTTTAGGAAAACCCTTAGTGAGTCAAGGGAAACATAAAACCCTAAGTTGCACAGTTAATCCCTAACCAGAACCTTAAACCCTTAATTCTGGGAAATGGGAGTAGTGTGGGTGAAATAACAACCCTACCCATATGAACCCTAATTAGAGAAAAAGGAATAAGAAGAATCCTAATGAGTTTAGGTGACCCAGTCTCCCATGCATGCATGTTCATGGAGAAAGGCCTTCATGATTCATGTGGAGGGTTTTTAAGAAACATGATAAATCAATGGTTACATAAAAATGAAAATATGAAGTTCTCAATTAAACTTTTAGGGTTGGTGTCCCAACCTGGGGTGGGTCAACCCAGGAATGGGAGAAGGACCTATAGGGCAGGTAAAACCCTAAACCCCTGGCATCAGGTTGTGGTTAGAGAGCCTAACCTCCTTTTGTGAATCAAGAAGGCACCCTAGGTTAGGATCTTCCATAGAAGGGTGAGTTCACAATCAATTTAAGAATTGAGGTGACCTAGAATGTCACCTAAAGTGTCAAGGGTAAAGTATACAAAACATGAAAGCACATACATTGTTTGAACCTAAGTATGCCATCTTTGAGGAATACATGGAAAAGTTATTAAGGAAGTGGATGACAATATGAGGACCAAGCCTAGAAGGGAAGGTCACTCATAGGTAAAGCCTGGAAGGGAAGACCACCATAAAGACCAAGCCTGGAAGGGAAGGTCACTGATAGGTCAAGATTGAAAGGGGAAGACCATCATGCAGACCAAGCCCGAAGGGGAAGGTCACTGATAGCTCAATCCCAGAAGGGAAGATTGTCATGAAGACCAACTCCGAAAGGGAAGGTCACTAAGAGGCCAAGCCAAGAAGGGAAGCTCACAATGAGCCCAATGCAAGGGCATAAAGTAAATAGTATGTACCCTACGAGATGGAGGAAATTTGAGTTAAAGAATTACTCAAGAAAATAAGGTGCTCGAGAAAAATGTGTAATAAATTTATGAAATCCCAATAACCCCTATGCTAGGTAGAACATTAAGTCGATCCTAAGGTCAAATAGGGATGATTAAAGGTACATAAGTCCTATGAGGTTAGGAGGTGATAATGCCCTAAGTGCGTAAGACCATCGGTCAGGAGATAGCCATCCATGTTTTCTCAAGGCCCATGGGTCAGGAGATTGGCCACCTTCATGAGTTTATCAGGCCTAAGAAGTAATTGTGAGAGTTACTTCATAAGTGCATAAGGCCCATGAAGTCAAGAGGAGATCACTATAAATGTATATGTACCCATATAGACCTTAAGTAAATGACTAAGGCTAATGAGACATGAGATGTAAATATAAATAATACAAGGAGCCATAATGTTTGAACAAAAATCTTAAAAAAAGTGGTGCACAAAATAAAAAAATGATGAATGCACTATCCCTTGAGTTCATGAAATATAAGATTATTGTGGAATTATAAAGTATTCATGGTTTGGAGGCATGTTGAGAATAACTCAAACAAAATACAAAACTAAAAGATAATTTCTAGATACACCATCTCTGCCATTGGAATGGGATGAACTTTGTATTTGGGTTGTAGTCAAATGCTTATTTATCTTATTATGAGTGATAGAGATTAGGTAGATGCATGTTATACATAAAATTGACATATGGGGATGAATACCCTAAGTTGAGATTTGATGATATAATCTAGGGTTTGAGGTGTTACCGCACCCTTTTATGAAAATAAATGAATAATAGTGTGGAAACTTAGGTGAAAATGTAACCATCAAGTGAAATTGAAATCACAAGTGAAAATGTAATCACCAATTGTTACTACTAGGAAAATGGATGAGCTTGTAGAAACACCCATTGAATTTGAGTCCCAACCTTAGTAATACGAGAATTTTACATATCAATAAAAGTCGATAAAGATATCCAATAAGGGTTGCTAACCCTAAGGTTTGAAGCTAAGTTGAGTAATCATTCACCTGAACCTTACTAGGTATGAATTTTGGGGACAAAATTCCTTTTAAGGAGGGGGTCAATGTAAGATCATCAAATTTGGTAAATTTAATTTATATTAATATAGTTCTTGATTTAATAGGCAAATTCCCTAATTGTAATTGATAGAATAATGATGTTATCTTTGAGGTATGGGTGCAAGCCATGGCCTAAGTGAGGCTCATGAGACTATTTGCTTTGAAAATAGATCCTTGTGGCACAAATTTAAGAAATAAAAGAATTTTGTGCATAAATGAAGGATAATGTCTTTATGAATTGTTCGATAATAGAAACATGAGATAATATGCTTTTTCTAAGAGAGTATAAGATAATTAGTAATTTAGATAATTAAGGGATTAATTATCTAACCATGAATGACAAGACAAGATTTGAGGCATCAAATAGTGCTACCTCATCCTAACTTGTAGTATACTAAAAAATAATAAGGAAATTAAGATAATTCCAGAATTTGAGAATAAAAGGACTTTCCGGGTGATGTGGGTAATTGAAGTAAATAAATGCTTGAAGAGGAAGTTTTTTCTATAAGAGTTATCCCAATAAATCCCAAAAATTACATATATGTTTGGGAAGGTATTAACAACTTACCATACAAATTTCATAGCAAAAGGATGATCCTAGTGATCTAGGGAAACTCGAGAAGAAATAGGGACCAACATGTAATTGTTACATGTGTTACTATTTTAGAATCCTGTTAAATGTGGCAATTATAACAGATACAAGCCACGTATCCTTTAATGTGTCACGCGCCCTAGTGGCTGGTGGATCAATCATCAATTGCTATCCTATTGTCATCTACCTCCAGACAGAAAAGGAAACTCAGGTGAACAGTGATTGTGATTTTCCCTCACCCCTTTCTCTCTCCAATATCCATGGTTTTCCCACTTTCTTTGCTCACTGGATTTGGGAGAGAAAAACAAATCTAATAAGCCATTATATAGTTGTTATCTTGCCTATTCAAGAGGATACCCAATTTGTATCCCCTTCTGGAAGCTGAGGCTATGCGGGGACAACCCATCCCCTCAAAACTTTGCCTATATAAGGGGTATTATATTGTCTTCATGATAGAAAAAACCAAAACCCACGCTCAATTGCTTGGGGGAGTCTTCATGACTCTCTGACAACCAAAAACTTCATCTATGGTGATCTTAACCGGTACCCACAATGTCGATCCTCTTTGACCAGTTGATGGGAGATCGAATGTTGGAAGGAGACCATGAGAAACTCCAACACCCATCTCTACTTGAGGAAGCCTGGGTGATGTTATCCACAAGTCAATACATGGTTCTATAGTAGATGAGTTAGGGCACATGCTTTGCACCTCTTCGGAGCATGGTAAGGACATCGGGAGGAATGGATGTAGTGCAAACCTTTACCCATCCTTCAGAGGCAGAATAAGGTAATGGTTGCTCGTCTCCTTTCTTGTACAACACTGTCATCAGCCATAGAAATCAAATAATCATTTAACCTCTCATCATCTTGCTTGGGCTCAACTATAGAGCTCCCTGAGCCTATGAGGACCTACCGAAGGTGCCTCTATCTCCAGTTGTGGTTACCGAGCCCTGAGTGTGAGAGTCAACCCTCAAGTTGACCTCACTATGGCCACAATCAACTATGTCAAACCAGTTAAAGAGTATGATCAATCCTCCCGGTGGTTTTACCCCAACACCTTGACCTGTGTGACTGATCTCGATCACTGTGAAAGGGTATTTAGGGTGCCTCTAACTCAAGGGGCGTTCCATGTTGAGTAAGCAATGATATGGCCAAAACCCATGTGCTAGGGCCCGAACCTGTGCTAGTTTGGATAATATATCTTTTGATGAGGTGTCAATATCTGGTTGGTCCAAATATGATTATTTTTTATAAATTTTAGTTAATTACTGGTATCTCAAATAATAGAAAAACTACATATCAAATTGATCAGAAAAAGGAGTTGAAAATGAATAAAAAAAATTTAGACTCTAATTATGCTTTTGGTTCCAAATTTCATTGGATACAAGATTAATAAGTGGTTTATACATAAAAACCCCAAGAATTGAGTAATATGTTTCTTAAAATAGTGAATTCATTTACTTGTGATAATATAATGATTTTTATAAATATGATGGGAATACAAGATGTTCATGATCATTACAATAACTAATTAGGGTTTCTAATGAGAATGATCATACAAATGTGTAATTAGGGTTTTAGAAACCAAATATCATAACTTTCTATGTTATTAATGCACATAATTGAATCTGGGTGTTGATAAAACAATGATGTGATAGATCTTATAATTAGGGTTTCACCTAATGTATAATATAGGTTGATAACTCTGATATAGAATGATTCTTTGGAATTAGGGTTTGTTACCCTTTCCCTTATGCAGACCTGAGTGAACCCTAAAACCTAATTTAGGACATATGTTGGATTAGTATGTCTTGTATATGATTGGTGACACTTTAGGATATACGTACATGCAGACTAAACATTGATTTCTTGAATCCATCTTTACTAGCTTTATTGGATGATATGACGACTACATGGTCTACATGGTTCTATAATAAGGTACATGGCTATGATTATGAATGCTCACATTATCGACTGATAATGTTTGCTGAGGATTTCTTGATGAATTGTGCAATAAATTGTTGTATGTTTACATTTTTTTCCAATTATTATGCCACTATGAGTATCATGTAAGTAAGATATCATATTTTGAACCCTAGGATGAAAAATATCGAGGGTTGATGCACATGATCCCCAGAAGGGATAGTAATTACACCCTAGATAGCATATCAAGTATGGGTTAGAATATGTAAAGAAAATGCCAGTTCTTATTTTCAAGTAGTTGATTGATTATATGTTGTTATATTACTTGCACACTTTTATATGAACGCCACTTACACAATATAGCAATATACCGGTCAACATTTTGATTATCAACATTTTTAGGTGACTGCAATATATGAAGATATCAAAACATGATGAATAAGATGAAATCAATTGAAGACATTAAAGCTAAGTAAAAGAGGAATAGTTAGATACTTCTTATCATATGTATTACTCCCATGTTGGAAATTCATGCAACTACTTAGAGGGGCATAATTATACATCTTGTAAATAATATTTGTGAATTTAGAGAAATTATTTGCTATTTGTTGAATGTGGATCCTTGGGAATTTAGGTAATGACTCTCGACTTTTAGGTCCTTCCTTAATTGGGGGACATTAAAAAGTGAGGTCATTACAAGACATGTTTGTTCTTTCTTGGGACATGTAAGTTTCTATCTCCATTTTGTAAGAGATTTTAGCAAGATATCAAGTTTTTCATGCCATGTTCTCAAGAAATGTGTTGATTTTCATTTTTATGTCAAATGCATTGAAGCCTTTAATCACTTAAAATATAATCTGATTTATGCCCCTATCATGCAACCCCCAACTTCTTTAGGCCATTTGAGATCATGACTAATGCATTGAATATGGTAATGGGGCTGTTCTTTGCCAAAGGAATGGTCAGATTCCTCATGTAATTTACTATGAAAGTAAAACTTTAGATTAAGCTAAAAGAAACTACACCACCACAAAATTCTTTTTTGCTTGCATTAGTAGTTGCCATTGACAAGTTTTCTCTTATGCTATACAAACCTTTTTTTGTATACACCTATCATGTTTTACGTAAGTACCTTACATCAAAGAAGGATTCAAAGACAAGTTTGATACACTGGATTCTTTTGATCTAAGAGTTTGATTTGGAAATTGTTGAAAATAAGGGGATTGAAATTTTTGCAAGTGACCACCTTTCATGCATTGAGGCATGTTATGAAAAATTGAACACAATCAAGGAAACCATGCCTCAAGAAGACCTCATGATAATTGTCTCTCATAAAATTTCAAACACATAACCAAATTTGTTGGCTAGTGGAAGAGTGCCTAGCACACGGTCCATAGAGGAAAGGTAGAGGTTGTTTTCTATGGTAAAAAACTATGCATGATGACCACACTTATTCATGTATTTCTCCCACCAACCTATCAGAAGATGCATTCTTGAAGATCAACAATGAGACATACCCTCCATGTGTCATTCCAACATATGTGGGGGACATTTTGGAGGGAAGAGAATGATTGCAAATGTTCTCAAATGTGGTTTATTTTGGTTAACCATATTGAAATGTTCTCATGAGTATTGCTAAGCTTTCTTGAAGTGCCAAAAAGTGGGCACAATTTCTAGGAGAGACATGATGCCTCTATCACCTGTTCTATTGGTAGAGGTATTTTATGTATGGGACATTGATTTCATGGGTCCATTCCCTCCCTACTATGGACTTTTACATCTTGGTGGTTGTTGATTATGTTTCTAAATGGGTCAGGTTCATAACTACAATGACAAATGATAACAAGGTGGTTTCTAATTTCATAAAATCCAAAATCTTCAACCATTTTAGAATGCCAAGATCTATGATAAGTGATGGTGGAAGTCATTTCATTCATAGATTTTTTGAGAGTTTGTTTAAAAGATATGGGGTGAACCAACGTGTACTTACCCCGTACCATCCTCAAACAAATGGGCAAGTTGAGCTTGATATCGAGATAAAGCTCAATCTTGAGAAGACGGGATTGCAAGGATTGGTCATCAACCTAAATGAAGCTTTATGGCATATAAGACTGCATTTGAAATCCTTGATTGAACTACCCCTTTCAAGCTCATTTATGGGAAGAGTTAACACTTGTAGGTAGAATTACAACACAAGGCTCTTTGGGTGTTGATATCCATGGATATGGATGTAGACACAATAACTATTAGAAGGAACATTCACTTGAGTGAACTTTAAGAATTGAGGCATGAAGCCTATGCGATGTCTAAGAAGTACAAGGAAAGAAAATGAAGTTTTGCATGATACGTTGATAACTAATAATACATTTTAGCCAATCAAATAGGTTGGGTTTACAATTTCTGAACAAAATTGTTTCCTATAAAGATGAGATCACGGTGGGAAGGACCTTATCAAGTAAAATATGTGTATCAATCTAGATTAGTTGTAATATAAGAGAAGGAAGGTTTCAAGGATTTTTTTTGTCAATTGTCAAAGACTCAAGCCAATTGTTGTAATTAGGCTCTATAAGGCCAACCAAGGCTTTGATATTGTGATGTTGATTGAAGAAATACCATGTGATGAGGAATTGTGTGGGATGCACATGAAAAGGAAACCTATTATAGAGGTGATACCTCCCGATTCTCAAGAGGATGCTTGATACAAGTAGCATCAAACCTGATAGAAGGAAATAAACTAGTGCTAGTGGGAGGAAACCCACACTGGTTTGATACCCTTCTTCCTTCAAACTCCATTTTTGATCACATATTTTTTGTTTTTTATACTTCTCAAAGAAAAACATAAATCTTGTATACTTTAATAATTTTCATTGTTGGTTTTGATAGTGTAAATAACAAAGAGGTAAGAGAGAAGGAAACACCATCAAATGCCAAAAAATCAATGTTTGAAGTTTAGGAATTAATAAAAAATGATTGATCAACTGTGTTGAAATGCTCTAATACGACCATTTTTAAAATAGAATGGTCATTCTTTTTGTGGCATATTCAAGAAAGCTTTGTGATGTTTTTAGATTCAAGGCAATGAATGTGGGACAACCGTTCGAAGAAAATAGGTCGTGTTTTTGACCAATTAGAAAAATCATTTTGTTTATAACGGTTGTGCCAATTTATTTGAGAAA
The DNA here is from genome assembly GCA_963693085.1 of Alisma plantago-aquatica. NCBI lineage: Eukaryota > Viridiplantae > Streptophyta > Magnoliopsida > Alismatales > Alismataceae > Alisma > Alisma plantago-aquatica. The sequence continues at coordinate 1,287,513,671 of OY856411.1, forward strand.
GAGGGGGAAAATAGTCAGTGGAAGTGCAAAATTGGGCCTAATATAATGACAGTTCTACACTCAAAATGGACATGCTAGCCTGAGGTAGAATGATCTTTCTGTTCAGATTGAGCTTTCTTTTTAGAACGACCATTTTGTTCAAAACATACTTGTTGTGTTGAGAAAAAACAAAAAAGAGAGTATGACCCATTCGAGTCTGGGTCACAAAAAGATAAAGGGGGTTCTGTGAGAGTTTCTCCCACCAGAACCCTCACTCAACACTGACATTCTAGACTTCCATACAATCATTCCACCATAGAAGATGCCCACAGAGAGCTCTCATTCTCCAATCAACCCTCCAAAGCCAAGGATAAATCTCTCTCGACATTCTTCAATATTCCAACAAGATTCCTCAAGCTTCAACAACCTCCATTCTACTTCTCAACCTCCAATATATCCTCTTCATCCCTAGACCCTACATGCTACAGTGAAATCTACCCGAACTCTATAAATCCATGGAGGGTTTGAAGAAGTTAAGGAAGGAGATTGTCTCCACCACAAAGAAGGCATTCACCCACAATTATCGATCAAAGAATGCCTCCCACGTCACTCCACACTCATGCTTCTCATCCCTCTAAACCAATTCACATACCCAAACATCATCAAGTGGTTGTTATTGCTCGGTCATTTTGAGTTGCAAAGTGGGAGGAGAGCACTCTTCTAGCGACACCATGCAAGACTATGTTGATTCGATGCAGGTGGAGACACGTCCAAGAGGAAGAGGAGTAAGTCGATAACATCATTCCACACAATCCCAAAAGTTGACTTTAGTTGCTCAACCAAGTTCAAAAGCACCAGTCGATACGTTGAGGTGGTTTGCATCGATGTCACACCCAACACATCCATATACTATAGCCGATCCAAGGAGGTAAGGGGCCTCTTCATATAGGGTAGAGCCTGCTCAAGATCACTGATGAAGAAGAAGAGGAGGTGGAGGAAGAGAAAACCCCTATCAACTTGTCTACAATCTCAGGATCACACAATTATGTGAGGGGTTCTGATGATGGGGATGGAAGAAAAGAGGGTCCTAACTCCTAATCTAGAAGAAGATATTCAAGCTGCATTGATTTTCGAGTGGAAAGAGGCCATGGCCATGGCCTTAGGAGCTACCTCACCACCAAGAAATGACTACTGAGTGGACATATATTTACCCTTCCCAAAAAAAAATAGTAGGAAAGTTCCTCCCACAAGATATGCTTGGGAGAATCCATTAAATGATCTAGGATTGGGATTTTCTTTCTCGTGGTTCATAAAAGATACATAAATAGAGAAGATTGTGTTTCAAGTCCATCCCACTTACATTGAGTTGAAGTAGGGTATTATTTAGCATATTATATAAGGTAATCCTATAAAGAGGGCATGCAATCCAATTCATGCATTACACGTGCTTGCATTATTTGACGTCTTCTGAATTCAACACACTCTTTGCACCCAATGAGAATATAAAAAGGTTCATGGATGACTAGGATACCACAAGAATAGTTGAAAATGTACACCCTGATGAAGTATAGAAAAATATGAGTGGAGAAAGCTCATTTAGACTGAGCAAATCCAAGATGATCAAAATTGTCAACCCATAGTACAGATACCATCAGAAAACTTTGGAAAACACTGTGTGTGCAAGGTATGATAGCCATGGTTGTTTCTTGACCCATGATCTATACATTATTGAAAATTTGGGGTGGGTACTGGTGAATTTAGGAGAGATATTAATTTATCATATCAAAACAATTCCCCTCAAGATCACTAACCATTTCAAATGCGGGGGGGGGTGTGACTTCTATGGCTCTATCACTAGGCTACATGTTAGAACATATGATCTGGAAATTGGGACTAGAATGGTGGATCTAAACTATTTGATCAAAGCAAAGATGATATCAAGAGTAGGGGATTCATCATGGTATCAAGTGAAAAACTCCTTATATGACACACCCCTTAAAGCCATGCCATGAGAAAGGATATTGGATCACGTTCTGGTATCGAAGAAGTTATAGCAAGGTATGAGCATGAAAACCCTAAGGAGATGTTTGTGTGGCCAACAACCCCTAATGTTGGAGAGTCCAGTGGACCCCCAAAGCAACAACAACCAGATATTAGTCGCAATAGAGTCAAAAGGTGGGAAGAGACTGGAGAGACTCAACAACATATAGTCAATGCCTATGACATGTATATTATATAAACATAGATGGAAGGTATTCAGAAGACTCAGAGTGATATGTAGATGGACATCCAACATATGCATTATCAAATAAGCCACATATATCAACACATGTGCATAGAAACCCCCAATAAGGGGACGAGTTCTGGGGAGCACTAGAGTGATACCCTGAGACATACTCACCTCCACATGTGGACTATTGGGGTCACTATTACCAGTAGGCATGTGAAAAGATGAAATGCATAGTGAATTACTGCTATATGTGATATTTGAATCCAAAAATAAAAGTTCAATCCAATATCTGATGTGATTTTCAACATATATCATATGATAATATCCTAATCTAATCCGAACAAATAATATCAGAATTAGGATAAATATCCCATTCAAACCAAAGTGTACATTTAGTGTTAATATATATGTTAAACATATTAGATATTGATATACATTAAATATATAGCCTAAAATGTTTACAGTTTCATATGTTTATGTATAAATACTATATTCTAATAGTAAATTCACAAATTTCTCAAATTTATATTTCTTTCGAACCTGATATAGAAATAGCCTATATTTCTTTCGAACCTGATATATAAAATCCGATCCACATCTAACATTTATCCATTTTTTTTGAAATTTCAAACTTGACTCCAGACCAAGTGTGTAGAATTTTGATATCTATTTACATGTCTAATTACAATAGCCTCCACCTCAGCAAGGAACACCTGACCCACCACCACCACAATAGTGACAACAACATCTCATTCTAAGGTTTTGTTTCATGCTATGGACAACATGATTCAAAAGATTTGAGTGTTAGCGAGGCATGCCCTCTCTGTCTCACGTTTATGTAGTACTTTTTCCTAATTGATTGACCCTCACATTTACCTAGATATTTTCTCATATATCTTTGACTACGTGCATATCATGTATTTTTATTCTTGCATTTTATGTGTGTGTAATTTTCCAAATTTATTATTTTGTTAAAATGCCATCTATTTCATTGTATTGCATATATATTTTTGTAATTTATTGTGTGTGCTTAGTTAGTATATATTTTCATTCCATTTACTACTTAGTAGAATAATTCTTGATGTGAATTAGGGGCATTCGACACCATTTTGGTCATTTTTTCCCAAACTTGAAATTGCTTGCTCAAAAGGTGCTTTAACCCAACTTATACAAATTGAAATGAAAATCGTGACCTTTGACAAATGCATATCACATTCTCATGATTCATTTCTAGGTGGTCTCAAATTTTGACTCCATACATGTAAACCATCTCTTTCATGCTTGTTAAAATGTTTGGATGTGTTGTGATGTAAGAAAACCAAAAGTGCTTAGGGTTTGTCAAATCTCATGATAAATATGGTTGTTGTATTTTCTCATTCTTATAGTTTTCTTTTGATGGATTAAGAGTGTTCAAGTAACCTTCATGAAGGATATTTTGTGTTAAGATCCACATAGTGACTCCTCTTTTGTTCAACTTTTGTTTCATCATCTCATATCTCTCCGCCTCATCAAAGATGCCAAAAAGCATAAAAATAGTAAGAGCCGACCACCCTCTAAAATCTTGAGGTGTCTAACACTCCTCCACTATGCTTCTCTCATACCACCACTTAGCCCAAGCTATACCAAGAGATATGAAAAAGGAAAAAGTGCAAAAAGAAAAGGAAATATGCTCCTATGTAGTATTATCTAAGACAATAATATATGAGTGTTCCTATGTAATATCACTCCAATTTCCTTCAAAATAGGGGCAATATCACTCTGATTCTCTCCAAAAACCATAGTAATGAGCATAACGACCCTATTGTTTCAATGGAGAGAAGAACCTATGATTAGCTTTTTGGGACACAACCCACTCTACACAAAGACCCCCAATGGAGAAGGATCAGAAGAAGAAGAAGGTCCATGTCATAGCATACCAAGGCAGATCAGATGCATAAGAATAAATCAACAAGGTAGAGGCGTCAGGCACGATGTGGTGGTATTACCCAATTCGAGAAGGGCTCATGGTTTTACTCGTCACATCATTCAGGGACAACGGTTGGCCTTGTAATATGAATACAGTCATCGGAAAAGTCAACCCTATCCCCTCAACCCTTCACATATCCAAGTGGGAAACTCATACTGGATTGAAATATGAATTTAAATGCATGCGCGTGAAAAACACTTCTAGTCATTTTTGGTCATAACCACCATGAAACAGCTTACTGGAGCAATATGAAAACAATATGGATTGATTGTGCATTTGATACCTTATATTGAAAGTTTGTAGGCTCCATGCTATGATTACAATGGGTTATTATATAGGATAGGAAAGAGGTGGAATGCATGCATTTATTCATTCTTAAGCCAATATAGACAATGTATAGTCCTTGAATGCATTTGTCATTTTTTATTTGCTTAGAATTTAAGAGAGATTAGTTGAAGCACACTTAAGGAAAAGTATGTTTTATCCTGGGGTGGCGATGAAGCCCTTAATTGAGTCTTAATCTTGTGTCATATTAACAATCATTCACATTTATATGCTTAATAATGCAAGTATTTCCCTAATAATTATTATCTTTATAAAACACACTTATGGACATTTCATACATGTTGTTAAGTACTTTGGAGCTACTTGATTGATGGAGGAGGGAGAGATGACCTCTAGGAATCTAGTATACTTGGAGGATACCAAGGAGCCATTAAAACCAAGACCCCCCTACTCTAGGTCTACAAGGAGTCATTGGAACAAGGAATTCCACAATTCAACCAAGAAATCATACTAGTGCAGCAATGCCCCTGTAACACCCCGATTTTCTTATCACATGAGTGGAAGTCACTTTTTTTTTCAACTAGGGTGTGTCAAGAACATGATATACAGTACAATAAAAATAGAAATAAACTAAAATGCTATGTATCATATAAATTATCATAAATTCTTAGGAAAAGAGGTATTGTTACATCAAATTGTATAAAAGTTAATATAAATGATGCTAAAACATATAACTTGACTTAATATCTCGATTCATATAGATGGCACCCCACCAAGAAAACTTTTTTAAACTATAGCTAAATCCTATATCTTGACCTCTATTCCTAAAGATAAATACCTACAAAACATCTCGTCCCCAGCCATGTACAAAGGGAAACCTAGGTTAGAGTAAGTGGCATTGAATTTCTAATAAGATAAACATGAATATACTATAACTGAAAGCTGAACTAAAATCTGAAAGTTGTAAACCTATACTGAACCTATATTTCTTTTATTTATGTCACTTATATGTTGTATGGATACCATTATACAAAAAGTCCTCTTGAATTAGCATGACTATGTCCTGAATTGGTACCAAAGTACCCCTGAATTAACACTACATGGCACTAAATGACACCAAGGTGTCTCTTAATTGGTACCAATTTTCTGGATCAGAGTAAACACTCCTCTGAATTAACAAAACATGCCTCTGAATTGTTCCCAGGCTAACTGAAATGAAGATTTATCATATAATGTCTTATGTGAAGGTCTAACTTAATTATCTTAAATCTAAAATTACTGAATTTTGAATCTGAACTTATCTTATACTGAAACTGAATACTGATATCTGAACTGAATCCTAATTATGATATATTCTTAAATTTTTAATTGAATTTAAATCTGAATATGAGATTTGATATACTTATAAAATGAATTGATCTGGTTGAGAAATTCTTATTACACTGAAATCTTAAAACGTGAGTTAATATGAACTTTCATTGAAATATAGGATATGAGAAATCTGAGTCTAAAAGCTTGAGAAAAATAAACTAAATTGAATGTAGAAATACTATCTGAAGGTATCTTAAGTACCAAAAATCTAAAATATTATAACCTCACAACATACTTAATTTGAACGAAGTCTTATTACTCCAAGTATCATTGAACATGAAGTAAACATGAAATACTAAATGTCTGATAGTATCTTAATCTCTAAGTTACTTTGTAGAAAGGTGTAGGGTGAATCATGATAATAATGAAAGTCGATGGACATGACCCACTTACCTTGGTTGAGGAGTTCCTTAATGTAGTCTGGATTCCTTAGTTCACAACATAAATACTTGGACATCAACAAAGTCCATGTGTATGTTCCCTCTTTCTATTTCTAAATCTCAAATCGTCATCACTCTAACCCACAAAAAAACCAAATTAGGGTACATGTTTAGAACAAGTCCAATCTAAAACCACAATAAAATCTTGGAGTTGAACATATATTGAAAATCATGTTATGTAATTACTATAAACTTAATACTCAAATAAGTCACAATAATCACATATTGTACTAATATGTGAACATATTGATCCATGAATAAGAGAAAAATTTCAAATATAATTATATATCTCTAGTTACTGTGATTTAGTTCAAATCATATATAAATATCCTAAAAACACTAGTTCATAGCGATTAAGTATATATGTAATTTAATATCTCATTAATATCCACAATGCACATCATATAATATCATCTTAGGTCTAAAAATCATATACTAGTACCATCAAGCATGAAACCTCACTACAACTTCGGAAAAAAATGATCATAACATGTATTAAGGTTCCTACCAAAATATCATATAATATAGTAACCATATAGTGGGTGAAAAACCCAACATACCCCTATTAGGGTTTATATTTAAAAACCATGAATAAGATCAAGTAATGAAGATCAGACCATAACGTAGTGTCAAAATATCGATATACGTCTATTCTAGAACTTTTAAGATTTTTGTGAGTTGATTACTATTTATATACTAAAAAATATTGATATGACCTACATTAATGTTAGGAAAACATATTAAATAGAAAACTTCCAAATCGTATCTCTTATAAACTTTTATAAATATCTATACTCTCATATTTCCATATCATTATGAATCACTTGGTTTAAATAGTCCTAACCCAAGTTATGAAAATAACAAGAAAGTAACCTTTTAGAGAATGTGAAATGTTGTTAAGATCTAATGGACCTGGTATGTCAAGTCAGATTCTCGCCCAACCCATCCTCTTCTATGATCCACACAATGAATCCCCTATTTCTCATCTAGAGCATGGTGCTTTGTGTGGACCTCCTTGTCCAAGCAAACCTTGACCTCTGAGAAGACCTAACTCGTCTAAGACTAAAATCCACCTCTATAGAGACTCTCCAAAATGCTATATTATTTCTCCCCTAACATGTTATCTATTTGATCCCTAGTGTTGCACCTCGTGTGTGTTCTCTATTTCATGTAAATAACTATATTCCGGTCTATACAGATTGGCTTTGGTCTGAAGAGTCATGCTCACCTCCATGGCCTCAAGATCACAAGCAAAGTGATCCTCTCTATTCGACCTAAAATCCTTGTCATGAACATACACTCTTCATGGCTCTAACCTTTAGAATCATTGGACTCCAACTTAGTCCTTACTTGGCTGACTCCAACAATGCCCCTTGCTTCTTCTTTTCACTCCTTCTTTCTTGCACCAACCCCCACAAAACCCTAGCAACGAGTCCATAAGGCCCAATGCTCAAATCCCCTGAGGCTTTTATAGCCTCCCTTTCCCTTGATATCCATCCCAGACCCCCTTTCAATGGGACTCTATTCGGGTCTGTAAAATAGGGGTGGCGCTCTCCAATTCGCGTTGGGCTGGAGTTGCCCCCTATTTTATTTATTTTTTCTTTTTATATTTGATAGAAGTCTATATTATATAAATAATTATATAGGTCATATCCTTGTCGCATTAAATACCAAAATTTGGAAATAACTAAATATTTTCATTATCCTTTAATGAGGAAAATTATTAGATGAAAACTAATAAGATAATTACTCCAAATTTGTCTTTTAAGTAATTAATACTAATTTAATTACCTAGGATACTAGATAATTCAAAAATATTTGAAATTTCCTCTATAATCTTATATTTCAGTTGTCCATCAACTAAGAATATCTTGAGTACTTATCATGATCATGAGATATTAAATTTCTAGATTTGTACTCCAAGGACTCATATGTGAATCCCAATTCACTACTACAGAAGTGCCTTTTAGTGTCGGTTGTTTAACCCCCTTTGGCGTCGATTTCTGAACGACGCCTATGTGGGCGCCGCTAAAAGGTTGGACACTTCAGCGTCGGTTAAAAACTGACGCCTATTTAACATCAAGGCGTCGGTTTATTATAAAACACTGACGCCAAAAGGGTTCGCGCCACAGAAAACAACGTCATCTAGGACGCTTTCTGCGTCGGGTATATACTAAACAACCGACGCAGAAAAGTGTCCTAGATGACTCCCATTTCCTGTAGCGCGAACACTTTTGGCGTCGGTGTTCAACAAAAAACCGACGCTGTAAGTCTGTGCTGACGGTTATCGGTAAATAACCGACGCCTATATCTATTTTTTTTTATAAATCTGTTTGCAGGCCTGCTGTGGCTGGTCAGCAGGATGAGAACCTGCAGTTCAGTTTTCTGAACTGCAGGTTTACGACATCCATTGATATCAGCCTACAAACAGGCCCCAAACCTGCAAAATTAACATAAAAAGATTCACACAAGTAGATACATTCAGACATCAATTCAATTGTCACGTTCACACATATAGAATCATTCAAATACATGTTTTAACATTCAGAAACATTCATTTACAAAGTATCATTCATCATCACTATCAACATCCCAATTATATCTTACAGTTGCCACTGTTTGTACAGCTATTGCCCATTCTTCTCTTACTTCATTTAATGCTTCCCTCGTATATGGAGCATGTACATTTTCTAAGCATTTGCCTATAGTGTGGTCAGTTTTAAACACCTGTAAAGAGAATGATGTATATATATAAGTAATAATATAAAAATAAGATTGATATATTTCATACTAACTAATGAGACTATATATAATACCTCATGTATGGTATCGATGTCCAATGCGGCATGTTTGATAATCATCTGCATAAATCGCATCACATAGTATGCGCATGCCCAGCCATTGTCTTGTGTAGCGCAGTATAAATTGAAACATACAAAATAATACAACTAAGCACAATTTACATCAATAATATATACATTGGAGTCGGGGAGTCGGGAACTTACTTTTACGTTCTCCCAAGACAATGGCTGGTTCTTTTTCCTTGGGACCTTTCCTCCAGCATTTTTGAATGCATCTAAACCCCTACATGTTAATATAACACACTAAGTTGCATAAGTAAATAGTAATGTAATAAAAGATGTTAACGGATATAAAAAATGAAATATTTCTCACCAGAATAATGCCATTCTCATTACGTGTCCAATTTTAGTGTTTAATGTACTTCCTGCGGGATCTAGATAATAAACAGTGAACGTCCCGGGGACAATAACTAGTAACTCCCAATGTCTACCACTAGAGGTAAAAAGTTAACAATTAATAACTCAAAATGCAAAATAATAATGGAATTTTCTTAAGTCCAAATTATAAATAAAGCAAACTTACTTGACATTGAATGGAGCTATTATTATCGTCTTCATTTGATGACCAAAAATTGTAAAAGCATCTATACAGTATTGTTGAACACTATCAGGGTCTTTAGCTACCATACTAATCAATGATGGAATCAAAAATCCCACATGATCATATGCAAATTGTTTGCAATGATCTTCGATTAAGTAGCTGCAAAACATATAGACGTATGCATTAATATATAAGAAACTAGATCACCGGATCTTACACAAGGTATATGGATGTATAAACAAGATCTCACCTTATCCATGTCTCTATCATTGATGTTTTCAACCAATCATACATAAACAGCTCAATAATATCTTGTATGAATAAAGAGCTGTCGTATGATTGACCTGCATAATCTGCATCTAAAGAAACAATTATAGGGCAAAGTATATTATGTGCCCGTAGCCAACATGCCATTCCCCTACAAGCAGGACCTAACGGGTATTGTAGGTCAGTTGGAACCCAAGTTGGTAATGCGGGAATTGGAGGTGGAGGCCTAGGTGCTCCTGGTGTCTTCTTTTTAACCTGTATATATAATTTCAGATCAGTTGACATCATATATACACATTAACAGTCTAAATCAATGTAAATTTATCTTACAATTTCAGTCGTGTAGAGGACATCTGCTTTGGGCCACAATATGACCCCGCTTTCTGCCTCACCAAGTGTATCAATATCTGGGTGGGCATATGGCAACTCAACTTCCCTCCAATCGGGTAATACATGTATCGGGCTCACACGAATGTAGCCCTGCGGCATTGGAGTCCCATGAAACGTTGCCCCAGGAAGGGACTGGTAAGCTTGCGCCTCTGCAACAACATAGTTTTCCATTCTTAAGCGGCATGGCTTCAATGCCTACAAATTTACGTAAAGAATGTTATACATATATACATATCATATTGAAAACATATCATCTTGAAAAGACTAGCTACAATGTCATAAACAATACTTACAGCAGACGTGTTAGGCGATGGGTCTCCAGGATTACTTGCAGTCTGTGCACCAGGAGAAGAGTGGGTCGGCATAGGCTGATTGGAAGCCTGAGATGCCTGCCACCGCAGCAATTCTTCCTTGACCTTCTCAGCAACCACATCGTTGAGCTTCTTAGCAACTATATCCTCGACTCTCTTATTCTCCTATACATGGATAAAACAAATATTAGCTTTTTATTAATGAATTTCCTTTTGCAGTAACATTATAAAAATAGAATATGTTACCTCTTCTTGAGAAAGTCCCACTCTGGGTTTGCGCTGGGATGGCCCAAAGAATGCTTTGATGCCCACACCAGCGCCGGCACCTCTAACACGTCCAGGATGCTCTGGGTTACCCAGAGCAACTGTCAATTCATCCCTTGTGCCCTGAGGGATGAACGTGCCTTGTTTCCTCTGCTCGTGCAGCTCCCGCTAATCACCATAAACAAAAATTGGTAAGTTAACACCACAAATAATCAATATTCAAATGATTGCTCTAAGAGTTGTATTTTACCATTTTTGCAGCCGCCTCAGCAGTTTCAGGCTTCTTTATTTCACCCTTCTTGTTTTTCCTGCCAGCTATCCAGATATCATGGCGAGGGAAGGGTGTGGCCGCAGACTCCTGAGTAGTCACAGACTCCTGAGTAGCCGTAGACTCCGCCTGTAGTCTTTGGTGAACGCTTGCATAGCCTTTTGGACCCATAGTATGGTCATGTACATTCAGTGCACGCCTTGCTTTTTGTGTGTCACTGAGGGCCTAGTTAGTATGCACATTTATAATTAGGTTAGTAGCACTAAATGTTAATCTTGAATAGGTGAATACAATGTATATTAATTAAAATGGGAGTGACGCCTAATACCTTGAATTCTTCAGATTTTCTTGAAGCAACAAAATTGTCCCAATCTTCTTTGTCCAAGAAGTTCCATTGTTCAAGGGCTGACTTCTTCTTCTTATCACCCTGTCTTATGTATTCTCTGTTCAGATTTGTCCTGTAATTCCTAAGCATCTTTCCAGCGCGTTGTATCACACTTTTACGATGCAACATCTCATCCAATGCAAACAGATTCTGTAAAATAGAAATGTTATTAACTAGTACCAAAAATATAATTGCAAATAATAGAATTTGTAATCTACAAAATAGAATTGCAAATAATAATAACTCACGCATAAATCTTTCCATATCAAGTCTTTCTTCGCCTGAGGAACTTTATGCCAATTATCATACTTAACACCACAATGGCTTCGAGTGACAACCCCAAGATAGTTTATAAAATTATTGCGGTTCACTCCAATTGCATTCCCTCCATTATCAAACTCCACAACCAATTTGGATCCACTGCCACTCAGCGCAAGTAACTTTTTCAACAGAGTGATACCCCTTTTCTTGTTAAGTTTTTGTTGCTGCGCATCAAGTTGCTCAATTGCTTCAGTGGGTAGCTGTGCATCATCAACCTAAAATTTGACAAAAATAAACACACCGAATTAAGCCAATATAGAAATACAGGATATATGATATAACTAGAAGATAATGAATTTTATAGAAATACGGGATATGTTTTTAGAACTTACGTTGGTATCCTCGCCATGCTCGTCATGGACAGCATGCTCATCATGGACTTCATGCTCATCATGGACATCATTCTCATCATGGTGAGCCATCTGAAAATTTCATTAAAAAGGAAAACATTTAGCATTTGTATCAACTAGAATAAGGAAAACATTTAGCATTTGTATAAACATACATGTCTCTAAAATTGTGATCTTTTATCAATTAGCAATCCTTCAATGTACAAGTAATATAAAAAACAATGATTGTTCACATTCTAGGCCAACAAACACATGTGATGTCATTCTTATATATAATAAATGTGTACCACCTATCCCATCCTTGAACACCTAATCTCACTAGTAAGTGTATAATGTGTATTGGGTTTTCAAGAAAATTTCGGCAGCATTTCCCCGCTGTTCTCTAAGTACATATGTACTTAGAGAACAAACGGGGAAATGCTACCAAAATTTTCTCGAAAACTCAATACACATTATACACTTACATCCTAAGTGAGATTAGGTGTTCAAGAACAGTCCCAAACCGGGGACTATCCAAGATTTACTCCTAATGAGTAAATCTTGGACGGGTTTCTAGGCCAACAAACACAATAATAGATATCTACAATGAAGCCGGACTCCATACAAACAGTATATAATTTAGTGATTGTTCATTCTAATTTATATCAATGTACAAGTAATATAAAAAACAATGATTGTTCACATTCTAGGCCAAAAAACACATGTGATGTCATTCTTATATATAATAAATGTGTACCACCTATCCCATCCTTGAACACCTAATCTCACTAGTAAGTGTATAATGTGTATTGGGTTTTCAAGAAAATTTCGGCAGCATTTCCCCGCTGTTCTCTAAGTACATATGTACTTAGAGAACAAACGAGGAAATGCTACCAAAATTTTCTCGAAAACTCAATACACATTATACACTTACATCCTAAGTGAGATTAGGTGTTCAAGAACAGTCCCAAACCGGGGACTATCCAAGATTTACTCCTAATGAGTAAATCTTGGACGGGTTTCTAGGCCAACAAATAATGTGTTGTCATTCTTATACCTAAAATCCTAGTTCTTCAAATTAGGGTGATTATTGATGTCTTTAAAAACATGATTGGCAATTTAGGGAAAAGTTCATCATTTAAATTCCAAGCATTCACATGTGTGCATTACAGTTCATCATTAAGCAAGAAGGGTGATTAGGATTCTCAATATACTCAACAATAAAATAAGTTAAACATGTGTGCATTACAGTTCATCATTTACATTCCAAACATGTCACATGTGTGCATTACAGTTCATCATCAAGATATCTATAACTTACTTAAACATTCAATTATGAAGTAAATATACACTTAATTAAGAATAGCATGACACACAAAGTTGCAGTCAACATCATTATGTTTTGTTCTATCATGGACTATCAGATTGGTATATCACATATGTATCAGTACATTATTAAATAAACACAATCAGTAAATAACTTTTAGCAAAAAATCCACTAGACATGCAGCCTAGACGTGCCCTGGCGCCGCCCAAGCATCTGCCCAGAGGCCTATCTAGGCAGGGCACCTGGGCTTGGGACCCTAGGCGTGCCCTGGCACCTACTTAGGCGCTGCCTGCGTGAGTTCTAGGTTGGCGGCGGCAGAGAAAAGCAAGGCAGATGACAAAAAAGGTGGTGAAGGTTTGTGGGTTACCTTGCACGAGGACAGCACGAGTAAAGCTGCTTCTACCGACGGGGGCGGAGGTGACGACGACAGCACCGTAGCTGCTTCTACTGGCGGCGACGACTAGAGGAGAGCAGGGGCGGTGGGCAACGACCGGCGGCGACGAGCGGACAGCAGCAGTAGCAGGGGCGGCGGAGAAGAAGGGCGCCGGAGAAGAAGGACGCCGGAGATGGGGCGCCGGAGAAAAGCGCCGGAGAGCAGCAGTAGCAGAGAAGCGTCGGAAAGTCGCCGCAACAGGGAAAATCGCCGCAATAGGGTAGCAATGAAATAGAAGAAAGGGGAAGAGTCGGGCGATCACGGGGGGTTATAAGTTCCCAAATAGCGTCGGTTGTTTACAACAACCGACGCCTAAAGATCTTTAGCGTCAGTTGGTTGAAACAACCGACGTCCAATTGGACGATATTTTTATGGAAATTTTTGGCGGGAACCACCTTCAGCGTCGGTTAGAGAGGGATAACTGACGCTGAAAATGACACTATTTTTTTTATCGAAAAATGGATTTCGCGGGCGACTTTAAGCGTCGGTTGTTTATAAAAAACCGACGCTTAATACAAAGCGGTACCCGTGTCTGGCTGGTCTTCGAATATAGACGTCGGTTTTATTAAACATCCGACGCCTTATATGTTAGGCGTCGGTTTTCCTTAATAACCGACGCCCAGAAAAGCGACACTGAATGCTATTTCTGTAGTAGTGATTGGCCCAAATGGGCTTGAAATGGTTTCTAGGGCACTTTAACCACTCCTTGGTCTTAGAAAGGGTCCATAAGATTGATCGTATTCATGATTACAAAACTCAAGGCGTGAATTGACATAATTCCTAAATTGAATCTTCCTATGATGCATGCGATCTTTATTACTTTACTTAATACGAAGGTTTATAATAGGTATATGGCTCAAACCATTAACTAGACTCATTATATTTCCTTCTTTATTACAATTTAGTTGTCACCTTATATTATTAAATTAAATATCAGATTTGTAGACCTCAAGGATATTACAAAAACTCCCAATTGCATAAAAGATCTCTCTACATTCTTTTTCCCTTAAATCCTAATATCATGAAAATTTGATGGAACCTTATTGTAAAAAAAATTAATCCTATATTGATTTTATCAACAACTTCATCATGTACTTGCTAGGTCTAAAAAAGGGTGTGACAATACTACCAACCTTTTTGAGAATTTCTTCCTCAAAATTTGGTTGAACTACAAAAATCTACCCATCTCAGGGTTTCACATACATTACTAACTCTTGACAATTGTCATAAAGTCTCACAGAAACCTTCAAAGTATGACCTCTTATGAATAACTATGTTTAGAATCCTTATCAAACTATCATGTACAATCAACACGGAAATATGTAAGAAAATCTTAAGCATAAATGACTATTCTTTATTTACTCTTAATTGTTTATTTTTGCATATCTTTCTATGGAGACCTATACTCTAGTATCTGGGACTCATGACCTCCACTAAGGTGCCTGGGTCACATAACTTGAACATAGGACTTGAGTTATGTATCTTCCTTAGCCTACATTAAGGGCCTGGGTCTAACTCATAATCTCATTTCATCTCATTAAGTCTGATCTTATATGAATTTTAATGCATTTTGACCTCATGGTTTTACCACGATCTTAAATCTTAATACATGAATCTTATCTTGGAAACATAATTATGACTTAATGCATTAAAATCATATATCTTATTGTGTATTTAATTTTTAGATCTTAATTATTCAAGGAAGTCTTATGAACATGTCTCTACTTGATATCTTAAACACAGTAAGGATATAGCCATGAAAGTATGAAAATCTTACTTTATCTTAATATCTAAGAATATTGGATTACATAAATCATGGAAGTTTTATTTAATAAATTGTAAATATACAGGCTCAATAAGTGAATACTCATGGGCACAAATCACTTACTTTTGTTTGTGAAATCCTGCACTAAAGTCATTCAAACTTTCTTCTCCTTTAACCATATACTGCATTGTTAGGTCAAGATGACCTTTCTAAAGGGTAAAAATCTCTAAGTTATTATTATTTTCTTGGATGGTGAGATCCATTAACCATCTTGATATGGGTTTCAAACCCTAAAAACTCTACGGTCAAGGCTGTAGTTCATCCTTTCTCTGAAGAAATCTAGTTAGAGTTGTAATATTGTAGATGATGAAGCATCAAATGTTGCTTCACGGTTCTTTATCATGATCTTGAACTTGCAATAAGTGAGTCATCTATAGTGATTTCTTCACAAGACCTTATATTGTAGTTCTTATTACATCAATGTGTCAATTTTACAACATTGCCCACTTAGCTTGGGGAATCAAAAACTTACATTACTTTCTTAATATTATTGAAAATGACTTTCTTCATATAATCATAGTACTCTCCACTAAGTGAACCTATTAGTCACTACTCTTTGATGAAACTATTCTTATCCTCATAAATACTAAATCAAATGTTAGTTGAGCAACCTCTCTAGGCTCTTTCTTGTGTGAAAAACATATAAAACCCAACATTATAGTGATCCTAGATCATTGATCCACACTACTACATATCTTGTGTTACCATATGCTTTAAACATCCTGATGTATACCCTTAAAGACTTTTAATCACCTCCATAAATAATCATACATTAATATTAAACTTGATTCATAACGTCAACTCCATTATCCTCAAGTATTTTCTTAAACAACCATCATGATTAGACTTGCAACTAAAATCACTCCTTGAAATGAAGATTTTAATCACATTAAGAGTTCTCTAATTCTCATCAAGCATATTAGGAAAAAGAACTCATATCCTTCCAATCATTATTCCACTTTAAATACAAGTCGCCCATCCATTTCTACATATCTATCTTTGGTGTGCATTCTAGGGTTATAATAGGTATACGATTAAGTTTAGGTGATTATCTACCTCAAACTTTTGTCTCAACTTTTTTTTTATCACCTCCTGATGCATGTCGACCGGTCATACATATGAAAGTTTCATGTCATGTCATATTTATCCACCTGATAGTACACATGTCCCATACCATATGAACTAGAAAGAGTGAGTCAAGCATGATAAGTATATAATTATGCATATAACATCCTCTCTACAAAATACCACACGCTTGTGCCCCATACCACAAACATGTGGGAAAAAAGAGAGGGTATTATATGGACAAATCTAAGGTTAACATAAAAATTCTAAATCATCTAGACACGAACTCTAATACATACCTCAAATTTGTTGCCTAACTAAACCTCTAACCTTGATTCTACTATCTTTCACTCACTTCTTTTATAACCAGAGTTATGAACTATCTTTCTAAATCTATCTAGTCTCACTTGGCTTCTAATGGTGCAATCTAAAATAAGAATATGAGAATTTAATTGATGGCCATCTACATTATTGCTTTGATACCATATTATAACATCCTAATTTTCTTATCACACGAGCGAAACACAATTTTTTTTTCAACTGGGGAGTGTCACTAACATGATGCACAATACAATAACAATAGTAAACCAACAAATTGTGTATGACATAAAATCTCATAAGTTCTTATAAAAAGAGATACAGTTACATAAAACTATATAAAAGCCTATATATATGATGCTAAAACATGTACCCTATCTTAATATCCCAGATTGTGTAGATGGAACCCCACCAAGCAAACTTATTTAAACTATAGTTGAATCCCATATCTGACCTCTCTTCCTAAAGATTAGTACTCGTGAACATCTTGTCCCAACCATGCACAAAGGGAAACCTATGTTAGAGTAAGCGACATTGAATTTATAATAAGATAAACATGAATATACTATAAATGAAAGTTGAACTAATACTTGAAAGTTGTAAATTTATACTAAAATGATATGTATTTTATTTATGTCTTTTATCTGATTTGTGGCCACCATTATATGATAAGTCCTCCTAATTGGCATGACTACACCCTGAATCGATACCAAAGTACCTCTAAATTGGCACTACATGCCACTGAATGACATCCAGGTGTCTCTAAACTGGTATCAGTGTACCTCTAGATTGGAGTAAACACTCCTATGAATTGGCAACACATGCCTCGGAGTCATCCCAGGACTAACTGAAATGAGGACTTATCATATAATGCCTTAAGTGAAGGTTCTGACTTAATTATCTTAAATCTAAAATTACTAAATTTAGAATTTGAACTTATCTTATACTGAAACTGAATACTGATATCTGAACTGAATTCTGATTCTAATTCTGATGTATTCTTAAATTCTGAATTGAATTTAAATTTGAATCTAAAATCTGATATACTTATAAACTCAATTTATATTGTCTAGAAGTTCCTATTACACTAAAATCTTAAAACATGGCTTAATATAATCTTCCATTCAAATATAGGATATGTGAAATTTGAGTCTAAAGGCTTGAGAAAAATAATGTGAATTGAATGTAGAAACACTATCAATAGGTAGATTAAGTACTAAAAATCTAAAATATGATAACCTCACAACATACTTAATCTGAATAAAGTCTGATTACTCAAAGTATCATTGAACATGAAGTAAGCATGAAATACTGAATGTCTGGCAGTAACTTAATCTCCAAGTTACTTTGTGGAAAGGTGTAGGCTGAATCATAATAATAATGAAATTTAATGGATATTGCCTTGTTCGAGGCGATCCTTAGCATAGTCTAGATTCCTTAGTTCACAACATAAATACCTAGACATAAAAAAAATTCTATAAATCCTTATATATGTTCCCTCTTACAGTTTCTAAGTCTCAAATCCTCATCACTCTAACCCCCAAACTAAATTAGGGTTCTTGTTTAGAATAATTCTAATCTAAAACCACAACAAAATCTTGGCGTTGAACATATATTCAAAATCACGCTATGTAATCACTATAAACTTAATATTCAAATAAGTCATAATAATCACATATTGTACTGATATGTGAACATATTAATCCATGACCAAGGGAAAACTTTCAAATATAATTATATATCTTGAGTTATCGTTCTTCAGTTGAAATTAGATACAAATATCCCAAAAACTCTAGTTCATAACGATTAAGTATATATGTAGTTTAATATCTCATTAATATCAACAAAGCACATCATATAATATCATTTTAGGTCGAAAAATCATATACTAATACCATGAAGCATGAAACCTCACTAAAACTTTGGAAATAATAACCGTTATGTGTATTAAGGTTCCTACCAAACATCATATAATATAGTAACCATATAGTGGATGAAATATCCAACATACCCCTATTAGGGTTTATATTAAAAACCATAAAAAACATCATGCAATGAAGATAAGACCATAACTTAGTGTCAGAATATCGATATATGTCTATTCTAGAACTTTCAAGATTTTTTGTGAACATATTACTATTTATATACTAAAAAATAATGATATCACCTACATTTATGTTAGGAAAACAAATTAAATAGAAAACTTACAAATCATATCTCTTAGACATTTTTATAAATATATATATACTCTCATATTTCCATAGCATTTTGAATCACCTGGTTTGGATAACCATAGCCCAAGTTATGAAAATAACAAAAAGGTCACCTTTTAGAGAATATGAACCATTGGTTGAGATCTGATAGACCTGGCATGTCAAGCTGGATTCTCCCCCAACCCATACTCTTTCTCTAGCTACTCAACACATTCTCTATTTCTCGACTAGAACATGGTACTTTGTGTGGACCTCCTTGGCCAAGACAACCTCGACCTCCGAGAGGACCTGACTCATAATGAAATCCACCTTTATAGAGAATCTCCAAAATATATACTATTTCTCCCCTAACATGTTCTCTATTTTATCCCTGATTTTTATCCTCATTCATGTGCTCTATTTCACATGCAAAACTTTGTTTCAGGATGGACACACTAGCTTTGCTATGGAAAACTGATGCTCACCTCCATGTACTCAAGATCATGAGCAAAGTGATCCTCTCGATTCAGCCTAACGTCCTTGTCATGGGCATATAGTCTTCATGGCTTTGACCTTTAGAATCATTAGAACCCAACTCAGTCCTTGCTTGGTCGATGCCAACGATGATCCTCACATCTTCTTTTTGGTCCTTCTTTCTTGCATCGAGCCCCACAAAACCCTAGCAACGAGTCTGTAAGGCCTAGTGCTCAGATCCCCTGAGGATTTTATAGCCTCCTTTCCATACATAGCCATCCTAGATCCTCTTTCAATGGGACTCTGTTCGGGTCTGTAAAATAGGGGTGGCGCTCTCCAATCCGCACTGGGCTGGAGTCGCCCCCCTTTTTTCCCTTTTTCTATTTGATATAAATCCATATTATATAAATAATTATATAGGTCACACATAGTTCCATTAGATACCAAATTTTTCAAATAACTATACATTTTCATTATCCTTTCATGAGGAAAATGATTAGATCAAAATGAATTAGATAATTGTTGCAATTTGTCTTCTAAATAATTAATAGATATTTACTATTTTAATTACTTAGGCCACTAGATAATTCAAAAATATTTGAAATTCATTCTATAATCTTATATATCAGTTCCCCATCTACTAAGAACATCTTGAGTATTTATCATGCTCACAAAATATTAAATTCCCATATTTGTCTTTGAGGACCCATATGTGATCCTAGTTGGCCCCATTGGGCTTGAAATGGTTTCTAGGGCACCTTACCCACTCCTTGGTCTTCCAAAGGGTCCATAAGATTGTTCCTACTCTCGATTACAAAAATCAAGGTGTGAACTGACATAATTCCTCAATTGAAGCTTCCTATGATGCATGTGATCATTACTATTTTACTTAATATGAAGATTTAAAATAGGTATATGACTCAAACCAGTAACTAGAGTCATCATATTTCCTTCATTATTCTAATTTAGTTGTCACCTTATATTATCAAATTAAATATCAGATTTATAGACTTCGAGTTATTATAAAAATTCCCAATTGCATAAAAGACCTCTCTACATTCTTTTTCCCTTGATCCAAATATCTTGAAAATTGGATGGAACCTTATAGTAACAAAAACAATCCTATATTGATTTTATCAACAACTTCATCATGTACCTACTAGGTTGCAACAAAAAATTAGGATGTGAAAGCCTCCTAAATTGATTGCTATTACAATAGGAGCAGCAAAGCAAAGATAAAGCATGTAACGACCCCGTCTCCCGATAACCCCCACTTAAGGGAGACCAAGAGATCAGAGTTGTTATCTAATAACCCGGATCAAAGGTTCGACAAATAATCATTAACAATTATTAAATTCTACCAACTATACTGAAATATGATAAAAAATAAAACTTTGCTTACCTTTTTAAAACTGGGACTTCTAAACTTCTAACCATGAAGATACTGATCTAACTAATCCTCCTGTGTGCGTTAATTCTCATTTAATTCCACATATGCTACTTTACTGTTTGTTCATTTCATTGTACCTAAAATGCTGACAAACAAAACGTCAGTCAGCAAGAAGTTGGTATGTGGGAGAAACAATAATCATGCAACTATAGTAACAAAGTAATCAGCCAATTATCATTTAACATGCCAAGATTACATTTTAAACCATACTACTCAATCCTTTCCTATCCCCTATCTCTGTGTTGTCCCTGTAGTGGACTGAGATACTACCTCTCTCTAGGTAGATCCTTATTAAACCCCGCATGATCCTACCTAACAGGTAGATCAATATCTAGGGTTGAGTCGCATGGCACTACCCATAAGTAGTCCAATCTCTCACTCCAAGTGACTTGATGGTCCTACCCCATTGGTAGCCATTTACTAAGTCATTTGATGACCTGATGGGCCTACCCCATTGGTAGCCATGTACTAGGTCAACCCATTAAGCTATAGAGGGGACTAGGATCTGAGCTAGTAGGCACATCTATTGTGTGATAGTCATATTCACATTATAATTTGCATGAATTAAATTCATCCAACAATTAATTCAAGCCACAATGTAAACATCGATAAAATCCTTAGAAAACTAATGCGGGGTAATCATAAGCGTAACCACATACCTTATGCCATTGTAGAAACCATGCTGAACATCATATACTTTAAGAATGCATCCAAACATCCAAGCAACAAAGCATGTAATCAACAAGTATCTGAAATAAAGCATACTATGTATGTGTTACCATGTATTCATATTTCCTTACTCAGATCTAGATGCAATCCTAAACTAGGGTTTAGGGTTATGTCAGGTTTGCACTATAAGTTAGGGTTAGAAAACCTAAATCCTCACGTTATGGTTTTCTAAGATAACCAATTCCATTATGCATATTAGATGAAACCCTAATCATCAATATATATAAGCTTACTAATGTCGGAACATCGATTATACATCATTATCAAGGATTTACTCATTATACATGGCAAGATCCAGTGTTAGCCTAACATGAATGAACATACTCAATTAAACATCAGATTAAGATAAATCTAGGTTTTCCTTTTCATTAAACACATTAGGACATGTATAGCCTATACTTTTTTGAATAAGAAGCATAATGAGATTCTAAGAGCATTTTATTTGGATTCCTCTCATTCTCCTAATCAATTTTCATGTGTAACTTATTGAAATCAGAGTTACCAATTTTATTCTATAATTAATTCAAGATTAGTCTTGTTTGGGCCAATCAACGGCTGCCACATCAGCAAAACTAACCTCTATACTTGGCCATTTCAGGACTGGGAGAAAGGACTTTGAACATGCACATAGGGGTGTATGAGTCTTTTTGCTCTGTTGCTACCTTCAACCTCGCGCAGATGAATCCTTCCCGCACGCTCACACGATGTCACGACAAGGCATCTCTGATGACCAGGATGCAGGGTACCGCCACCCCAGCAATGTCGCCCGACCCATCACAGCCCTCCACCACGACCACTGAAGCACTGACACCTACTACGATGAGGCCAACAGTGCTCACTGGTGGTTTGATCTCTTCTCCGCCGCCCACTGCATAATGGCGCTCAACCTGTAAGACCTCCATGCCTCTTCATTGGAGTTGGCTGGCTGCCTGGTATCCTCCTCCAAGCCACCTACATGATCCACTGCCTCCGACCCCGCTCTACATCATGTGAGTTCCCCATCATGGTCCCATGTCCGGCACAGTCGTGATTGTGCTACTGCCAACGCTGCAGGCAGTGTCGCCTCTGGCGCCCACCCTTTTAGTCATCGGGTCGTTGGCCTTTGGGGCTCCTCCCTCATTTACGTTGCCTCATAGTGCATCCATGTGCTGATCTTTCTTCAACTATGGCCATGACGCTTTTCTGACAAACATATTGCAGACGCAACTGCAGTCACGCCTCCCGCCGCAAGGGGTGCCTCTCCCGACCCCTGCTCATGCGCCTGCTACAACCACGGTGGTGGCTGCATCGTACTGCATCGTTGCCTTCCAAGCCTATCCATGGGGTCTTCCTCTTCCAGAACGTTTCCAAATGACAAAAGCCTAGACCCCGGGTCATTGTTGAAGCAAGGCTTCTCCTCATCTAATTGCCAAAACAGCAGATAGAGGTAGAAGAAGGGCCCGGGTAGAGATGCCCCTTGCGGATACAGCCTGTCCGGTCTAAGGAGTAACTCTAGAGGAAAGGTAACTAGAGTATCTAGGGAACAGAGAGTCTTCGCAGGCCTCCTTGTGATATCGAGATCAAAACGATGTTTCCTGAAGGTGAGAGTTCCCTGGTTATTCATCTATATATAAATCTTGTGGAAACCCTAAAGGTATCTATGAAGGGAGGGAGCGGCCTCTCTAGAGCCCATCAGGCTTTCCCTTTCTCGTTTCTCATCTTGGGGTTCAAGTAATCCAAAAGTGGCAAGGAGTACTATGGCTATCCGTAATATCAATTTTCCAAGACTATTTAATCTCAACACCAACTAGAAAAGGAAGTATTCTTTTTATATAAAATTTTTCTTTTTAATTCATGGGTATGAATTTCTATTTTCTTTTTCTCCATTGAGACTCCTTGGATCCCAAGAAATCAAATATTTCAAAATTACTTTTTAAGGATACTTATTATCCTTAAATGCATCAATATGCATTATTTCACATTATCTTGTTTATTTCTCATTAAAATATCTCTTTTTGAGCTTTTCTCTTTATTTCTCTTTTATTTTCCTCATTGGTATTCCTTTCAACATTAGGAATCCTTGGGATACGAAATTCCACCAAGGATTACTCAATTATACCCCTTTTCACTTATTTTCCACATTTCATCAATATTTTCAATTTCTTTCTAAATAAAGAAATACTTAATTGATCTTTTCTTTTCTTATTTCTCTCTTTATGCAACTTTGGACTCCTTGGAACCCAAGGAACCCAAGAGGCACGCAATCCCTCTTTGGATTTGCCTTCTAGAGGTTTCCACAATTTTCTTTTCTCAAATATTCAATTATTCATTCACTAATTGAATTTTCTTGTTATTTGGGCCCAATAGCCAATAAAGCCCACAACACAAACATCAAGGCTATTGTAAACAAAATCCATTTATTTGAACCAAATTATATCATTATTTGTTCAAATATCCTTAATATGATAAATTACATTTCTCACCAAATAAACCCAAAAATTGGGGTTGTAACATCCTTTTTTTTGGTAACTGAGAGAACCCACCCGGGCGAGCCCGACATGGTAAACTCTTGAGGCATGAGAGAGTGTGGTCCGGTCACCACCCTCCCACGCCTAATCAGCGTGGATTGCCATTCACAAAGTGCCTTTGGTGAGGTTCGAACTCGGGTCCTTCATTGGGACTTACCGAGCTCTTACCACCCAGGCTACTATGGCCGGACGGGGTTGTAACATCCTTCCCCTCTTATAAGAATTTTGCCCTCAAAATTCCATCAAGCAAGAAAACAAACATGATAAGCCTTTTATATGTCTGTGATGGCTCCCATGTGGCTTCACCCTTTCCATGGTGCTTCCCAAGAACCTTCATCATCTCATATTCTTCCATCTGAGTTCTTTCTCACCTTGGTATATCATACCCTCATAGGTGACTCAGGACATTTCAACCTCTCAAAAGTTGAATAGGTTCAAGGCTCAACACATGTATTGGGTACCTCACATAGTGCTCTAGATCGGACTCATGTAATACATTATACATCATGTTATCGTGAGGGCTAAGGTTAAACACGACCTTCTCCACCAATCCATCTCAAATGGGCCGATATATTGGGGACTCAGCTTTCTCGGATATAGCTCAGAGGGGTCAGATTTTCACATTATATTCTCCCACAGTGAACTGCATGTCAGTCTGCTTTTCATCAACTCATGACTCATGTCACCCTTGAGCTCTCTCTCAGCCATTACACGATCAAGCGACTTTATTTTCACACACTGTGGTTCTTTTCTGACCTTCGCGAGGCCTCCTTCACCAACATCATCATAATGAAGTGGTGACCAACACAACCTCCTTATAGAACTTCTTGCATCCCGATAAAGGCCATGGTGGTTAACATCACATCTTAAGAACTATCTCTTTGTATCACCCTGGACAAGCACACTTGCTCTCATCAGACCCTCTAGTCTGGATCATACTAACCATTAGTTAGGGGTGATAAACTATACTATCATCGAGTTCTTCTTCCACCTCATGGAAGTGAACCTTTAGGTCATACTCAAGAACTTTTGAACTCGTATCATGGTGTAGTTGAACCATCTCTCTCTCTTATGTAGTTCAACAAAATTTGTCTCTTGACAGTACTCCCTTATTTCTCATGTTATCTAGGTAAGGCGATCTACCATAATTCATATTGCATCTTGACCTTCTGGGTCAAAGGGAGACTTACCACAACATCCATAGTGATGAACTCCCATTCCCTCTCAGGGACTCTTTTATCCTCTATATCGATACACTGGGTTACTGGTGTTCATCCTTCACCTCCTGTTATGCATGGCAACATCCCACATGAAACTTCACCTTAGACATCCAAAATACTACTATCACTTACTATCCTCATAGTACCAAGGTATATCATGACCTCCTTCATTGTTATGATTCATCAAGATTGATACCTCAGAAACCCTAAACCATTCTAATCAAGGTTTCATCACATTACCTTCCAGAGAAGTGCATCTGAGGCTCTAAACCATCCTTTCATTACGTCAAGGACTAGACTGGCTAACCAAACAATCATTAACTTGTTCAACCTATCTCATTACATCTGAGTGTTAGCCAAAAACACATCTTATTTCCAAACTTAGGGTTAGCCTAACAACCTCTTCTAGCCCAACTACGTAGATATATCTCCACCAGAGCATCCATTACCACTTCACATCCTTCGGTATTAGGTAATGTTGAAGACATACACCTCCATGTATTCCTCTTAAGTCTCATCTCGAACTCTAAGTTTATCTTCATCAAGAAAACTCTGAGATCATCTTCTTGGTTATCAAACTCAAACTTGTATCACATGCAGATTCCACATGGCTCATGCTAAAACATTTTCACAAGGTGATTATCTTAATACTCTTATCGTTTGTACCTGTCCATGTATCATTCACTCCACCAAGGTATGTTATCATCTCTGTCCTCATACCTCATAGCAACGTTCCAACCCACATCATCTTTTATCCTTGGTGTATGGCATGTGTACTGTACCATCTCTCACTCCCATAACAAGAATAAATAAGCATTTGGCGGCCATCCAAACACAAAGTTCTTCCTGTTCTAAGAGTAGAGATGGTACATCCCACCTTGCCAGTACACCTTCAAATCTAAGTTGAAACGTGCAACTTATGTCTCTACTTCACAATCATCATGATATCACAGATTACTTCCATGGTAAACTGGTCTGAAACCTATTTGGGTCACCACACAATCCTTAGTCATCTCCTCTAGGTCTATAGGGTGCCGACACTTTTGGGGTCATCCCTTTTCCCTTATGCATCCAGAGAGTGCCCTACTCATCTGCCCTTTGGGTCCCATGAGTTCATGAAGGTGATTAATCTCCTAACCCATGGTCCTCATACAATGATAGTTGTTACCTCCTGACCCTATGGTCATGTGCAACTAGGGAATTAGGAAACTCCTGCTTCCATCGGTCTTATCCCTACCTGACCCTAGGATAGACTTAGGATTCTCTTATAGTACATGTTCAACTTAGAACCTTACTCAAGCATTCATCATCTCTCTTTCTGCATTCATGGGTTGACTTTCATCCTTTCACAGGGATCATGGTGACCTGCCTACCTTGGTCAGGCCCCATACCGGTTACGTCCATGGTAACACATCCATATGCACATAGAGATGGTTATCTATGGGTCTACAGGTTCATCCTCATACCATGTACTTTTCACTTAGCTTCTCAAGATCCTATGAGACCTCTTTAGGTTAACTTAAACCAACAAAACTGGTATACACCCTACCAAAGGGTCCCTCTCCCAGGATGGGAGGAAAGCTTCACCTCGATAACAAAGGTCACAAACGTCCTTAGGTTTTACATTCACATGAGCATGCCTAGCCCAGCAGCTACTAAAGCACAAGCAAACCACCTATTAAACCATGCTAGGTCGTACTTGTTCTCTTTCCTCAACATTAGATCAACTTAGTTGTGAGGGGTTCATCAAACATACCCTTAACTTAAGGGGTTTTCGTTACCTCTACACATGAGGAGTATTATGCTCGAAACTATAGAGACTCAAATCTCATCATGAGCATCGGATACACTGCTTCCCCTCTTAGGCCTAGGAACCCTAGGTTCACCTTCGGGTGTCCAACTGCATGCTCAATCTCTTAACCATGAATCAAGCATGTCCAAGATATGTCATGTACTTCCATGATCCTTCTACTCTAGCAACACTTTGGAGTTGAGTCCTCTTCCAGGACAACCAACTAGGTATAAAGCCTCACAACTGGTTACTTAAACCTCCTCAAGGTCTAAAGCACTCTTTATCTCATCCAGCATGTAATCACTTATACCATAGGTACCATAAGAATCATCCTCTCTCTAGGGTTTGGTTCCTCTCAAGATAACCAAGACATCATCAGCCTCCAGGGGTCAAGCATAAGGCAAACACTATCATCCACTTAGGTCGCATCATCCTCAACTCCCCACTGTTCCTCATGTCTTGGAATCTAAGTTTCCAAACTTTTTGTTTAGGTCCTGCTTTCTCTCTCCAGAGCTAACTCTACATCCAATGTTACAACTAGAGGTCCTCTCTCCATGAAGTTGGATCAAGCTCACAAGCATATCCCTACCTGGTGAAACCTATGTTCATGCTTATGTTTACTCAAGGTTATCCATTATTCCTTATGCTTATCTCATCATCTATCCAACATGCTCCCTTGGCCAGGGTTTCGACCTACTACCTGTACTACATGATGTGCTCTGGTGCATACTATGCCAAGCTCATGGGGTTTCCATAGGTTCTTCTCTAACCTCATCCATGAAGGAGCTATCCTTCGCTCAAACATGCATGACCCTTCCCAGGATTGGGTTTCCAAAGGTGCTAGGTCATCCAACCTCTCGTGGCTCGTATGGCAATTCAAAGGCATGTCCCTCCAAACACCCAATCAACCATGACATCTAACTCATCATGTCATCTCTCTCTAACCTCCACCTAGGGTTAGGGTTAACATCATCCTTAGAGGATGTGCTAGGTCTCTACTTTTTAAACGAGATCTCTACCTCCAAGACTAACTTTCTCTACTCATCCTCCTGACAAGAAGGTCTAGCCTCAGGTCTCTCTTGAGGACAATGATAACTTATGTCATACGACCTAAGCATGTATCTATTCTTTTACGCTTACTCTATTAAGCTTATGCCTATGACATCTTATTTACATGCTTTTTATTAATTTGATGGAGGATTCCTTAATCCTTATCAACCTTACCCATACCTCAAGAGGGTGAGGAAAAGAGAGAAAACCCTAATCCTTAATGTCCTTAACAGAATTTGAGTTGAGAAGGGATGAACAAGATGAGAGAGTCCTAAAGGTATCTTATTTCGAGTCAAACCCTAAGACTTTGGCCAAGCAGTCACACGGATCCGAGAGTCCTCATATTCTGATGAGCGGTGCGAAGGAAAATATTGCCAGCCCCTAGTCGTGATCCTTTTCTAGACACCTCTGTCTTCAGGATAATCCTCTTAATAACTCCCTTGGGTTCTACAGAATTTGTAAAATTTAATAATTATTAAAGATTAATTGAGGAACATTCGCTCTGATACCAATTGTAACTACCCCGTCTCCCGGTAACCCCCACTTAAGGGAGACCAATAGAGCAGAGTCATTATCTAATAACCCGGATCAAAGGTTTGACAAATAATCATTAACAATTATTAAATTCTACCAACTATACTGAAATATGGTAAAAAATAAAACTTTTCTTACCTTTTTAAAACTGGGACTTCTAAACTTCTAACCATGAAGATACTGATCTAACTAATCCTCCTGTGCACGTTAATTATCATTTAATTCCACATATGCCACTTTACTATTTCTTCATTTCATTGTACCTAAAATTCCAACAAACAAAACGTCGGTTAGCAAGAAGCTGGTATGTGGGAGAAACAATAATCGTGCAACTATAGTAACAAAGTAATCAGCCAATTATCATTTAACATGCCAAGAGTACATTTTAATCCATACTACTCAATCCTTTCCTATCCCCTATCTCTGTGTTGTCCCTACAGTGGAGTGAGATACTACCTCTCTCTAGGTAGATCCTTATTAAACCCCGCATGATCCTACCTAACAGGTAGATCAATATCTAGGGTTGAGTCACATGGCACTACCCATAGGTAGTCCAATATCTGACTCCAAGTGACTTGATGGTCCTACCCCATTGGTAGCCATGTACTAAGTCATTCGATGACCTGATGGGCCTACCCCATTGGTAGCCATGTACTAGGTCAACCCATTAAGCTACAAAGAGGACTAGGATCTGAGCTAGTAGGCACATCTCTTGTGTGATAGTCATATTCACATTATAATTTGCATGAATTAAATTCATCCAACAATTAATTCAAGCCACAATGTAAACATTGATAAAATCCTCAAAAAACTAATGCGGGATAATCATAAGGGTAATGACATACCTTATGCCATTGTAGAAACCATGCAGAACATCATATACTTTAAGAATGCATCCAAACATCCAAGCAACAACACATGTAATCAACAAGTATCTGAAATAAAGCATACTATGTATGTGTTACCATGTATTCATATTTCCTTACTTAGATCTAGATGCAATCCTAAACTAGGGTTTAGGGTTATGTCATGTTTGGACTATAAGTTAGGGTTACAAACCCAAAATCCTCACATTATGGTTTTCTAAGATAACCAATTCCATTATGCATATTAGATGAAACCCTAATGATCAATATATATATAAGCTTACAAATGTCAGAACATTGATTATACATCGTTATCAAGGATTTACTCATTATACATGGCAAGATCCAGTGTTAGCCTAACATGAATGAACATACTCAATTAAACATCAGATTAAGATAAATCTAGGTTTTCCTTTTCATTAAACACATTAGGACATGTATAGCCTATACTTTTTTGAATAAGAAGCATAATGAGATTCTAAGGGCATTTTATTTGGATTCCTCTTATTCTCCTGATCAATTTTCATGTATAACTTATTGAAATCAGAGTTACCAATTTTATTCTATAATTATTTCAAGATTAGTCTTGTTTGGGCCAATCAACGACCACCACATCACTAAAACTAACCTCTATACTCGGCCATTTCAGGACTGCGAGAAAGGACTTTGACCATGCGCATAGGGGTGTATGAGTCTTTTTGCTCTGTTGCTACCTTCAACCTCACGCAGATGAATCCTGCCTGCTTGCTCACACGATGTCGTGATAGGGCATCTCCGGTGACCAGGATGCAGGGTACCGCCACCCCAACAACATCGCCCAACCATCACAGCCCTCCACCACGACCACTGAAGCACTGACACCTACTATGGCGAGGCCAACAGTGCTCACTGGTGGTTTGATCTCTTCTCCTTTACCCACTGCATATTGGCACTCAACCTGCAAAACCTCCATGCCTCTTCATCGGAGTTGGCTGGATGCCTGGTATCCTCCTCCGAGCCACCTGCACGATCCACTGCCTCTGACCCCACTCTACATCGTGTGAGTTCCCCATCATGGCCCCATGTCCGGCACAACCGTGATCATGCTACTGCCAGTGCCGTAGGCAGTGTCGCCTCTGGCGCCCGCCCTTTCAGTCATCAGAGCGTTGGCCTTTGGGGCTCCTCCCTCGTTGCCTCTGCCTCATAGCACATCCATGTGCTTATCTTTCTTCAACTACGGCCATGCCATTTTTCCGACAAACATATTACAGATGCAACTGCAGTCACGCCTCCCGTCGCAAGGGGTGCCTCTCCCGACCCCTGCTCATGTGCCTGCTACAACCACGGTGGTGGCTGCATCGTACTACATCGTTGCCTTCCAAGCCTATCTGTGGGGTCTTCCTCTTCCAGAATGTTTCCAAGTGACAAAATCCTAGACCCTGGGTCGCTACTGAAGCAAGGCTTCTCCTCGTCTAATTGCCAAAACAGCAGATAGAGGTAGAAGAAGGGCCCGGGTAGAGATTCCCCTTGCGGCTACAGCCGGGAAGGTCTAAGGAGTAACTCTATAGGAAAGGTAACTAGAGTATCTAGGGAATAGAGAGTCTTCACATGCCTCCTTGTGATACCGAGATCAAAACGATGTTTCCTAAAGGTGAGGGTTCCCTGGTTATTCATCTATATATAAATCTTGTGGAAACCCTAAAGGTATCTATGAAGGGAGGGAGCGGCCTCTCCAGAGACTATCAGGCTTTCCCTTTCTCATTTCTCATCTTGGGTTTCAAGTAATCCAAAAGTGGCAAGGAGTACTATGGCTATCCGTAATATCAATGTTCCAAGACTATTTAATATCAACACCAACTAGAAAAGGAAGTATTCTTTTTATATAAACTTTTGCTTTTTAATTCATGGGTATGAATTTCTATTTTCTTTTTCTCCATTGGTACTCCTTGAATCCCAAGAAATCAAATATTTCAAAATTACTTTTTAAGGATACTTATTATCCTTAAATGCATCAATATGCATTATTTCACATTATCTTGTTTATTTCTCATTAAAATATCTCTTTTTGAGCTTTTCTCTTTATTTCTCTTTTATTTTCCTCATTGGTATTCCTTTCAACATTAGGAATCCTTGGGATACGAAATTCCACCAAGGATTACTCAATTATACCCCTTTTCACTTATTTTCCACATTTCATCAATATTTTCAATTTCTTTCTTAATAAAGAAATACTTAATTGATCTTTTCTTTTCTTATTGATCTCTTTATGCAACTTTGGACTCCTTGGAACCCAAGGAACCCAAGAGGCACGCAATCCCTCTTTGGATTTGCCTTCTAGAGGTTTCCACAATTTTCTTTTCTCAAATATTCAATTATTCATTCACTAATTGAATTTTCTTGTTATTTGGGCCCAATAGCCAATAAAGCCCACAACACAAACATCAAGGCTATTGTAAACAAAATCCATTTATTCGAACCAAATTATATCATTATTTGTTCAAATATCCTTAATATGAGAAATTACATTTCTCACCAAATAAACCCAAAAATTGGGGTTGTAACAAAGCAAGTGCCAAAAATCCCTCAATTTCCCTCAAAACTCCAAAGTTCACCTTCAAATTCCACTAAAAATTGAGGTTCACCTTACCCTGACCTTAGAACGGTCATTTTGATCACCAACTTATTGTGCTATAATGTCCATTTTCAAAAATTCCATGTACACTCCATAGATTTCCACAAATAGTTCATTCTTCACCCATAAGGGTCATTCCAACTAGAACACTCACACCACCTCACATTCAGAATGGACGTTCCAGTCCAGACGATCGTGCCACGACACAAAGAATGGTCATTTTGCCTTAGAATGACTATTCCACCAAATATATGCATGCCCTAGGGCCAACACAAGCACTCTACCTCCAGATAGATCATTCTTCCCTAAAACCCTATTACTGTCTATATTGATTTTCCTAGACTATCCCTCACTTAATCCTAGTCATCCTATCCCCCTACATGTAAGTTGCGGCCAAGAGGCAAATGTTACCACCTCCTAGCACTGATATCCGCCACCTACCATCAACCTACCTCATTCCACCTCCATTTCATCACCTTCCACCCCAAAACCCTATATTTTTAGGGTTTTGGTCATCCCCATCCATTTCCCATGCATTTAGACTTTAGAGGAGGGAGGTTGGAGGAGGGCATCTTTTATACATCTAGAGAAGAAGAATTCATCCACTACTTCAAGCTCTATGGATTCTTATATCTCTTTCTTCTCTATTTTTGTAATTTTTATTAGCATGAGTAGTGAAGCCCCCTTTAGGGTTGTCTGGTGACATAAATGTGACTTTAATACCATGTTGGGAAAATACTATAATTTCATTTGGAAATATTTTCTTATTGCTTCTGTCTCATTTCTCATCTCTTGCTATGGTGGTTAATGCTTGAAACCTCAGAAGCATAGGATAACAATTGATAAGTGGCTATTTGGGGAGTAGCTCTTGTGTTCAACTAGCGGATTCTTATCTAGCTACCCCTTTTCTAACATTTCCATCTACTACCTAATTCATAGGTGTGAGATCTAAGTAGCTATTAGTTCCTCACCTAATCTACTTAGCAAAGAGCATGTTTAAAGGTTGGACGGAGGGTAAAATGAGGTCAACTAACCCTCTCCTACATTCTATGCCACCCTTTGCCACTAGGTACATTAGGAGAATCACTCCTAGAAACCTAGAAGATTTTGTTCTTGATCAATTTATACCTATACCCTAGTCAATTGAACCTCATATGTTGGATAGGGGGTAATTGAGATTAGTTTCTCCATGTACCCCCTATACCACCTATGGTCAACTATATAGGATAATTCTTCATCATCCTACATTTTGAATGGTTTGATAACATAAGTGGATAGAATGTGTTTCATGATATGCCCCTAACTAATACGATACTCAAATTTAACCCCAAACGCCCCCTTACCTAATTAATTGATTGAAACACTAATTGCTCTTTTCCTTAAATAGTGTTAAACTAGTCAACTTCCTTTCTTGTCTACTAGTCAATTGGTTTTCTCATGCTAGTTAACCTTATCTAAAGTAGTTTGTGCATGACCTTAGTTACTTTTGTTAGATTTTTCTAGTTTAGTCCATTTCTTGCCTTCCTAGTGTCATTGTTATCTAGTGGAGTTCAATGCTCGCTTTCTTTCCTTATGTAGAAGATTGTTCTCTTGATTGCTAACTAGGATTGCTTTTGTTAAGTGTAGTGTTGATTGTTAGTTTTTAGTTGCCTAATCTAGTGTAGTTGCCTTTCTTGCTTATTTAGATAGCACAAATTGTATACGGTTAACTTAGGTTTGATTCTTACTTTTTATTTCCATTTCTTGTTCACTGAATGTAATGTCTAAGTCAAACCCTAAAACCCTACACTCAACAATAGGAACCCAGTAAAGAAAACCTAGATCTAGTATCCCCATATCTCCTTGTGCATCAACCCCACACTTGCCATGCTAGATATACTAAACCTCTAGCAATGCGCTTGTGGGTCTATCATTGATTCTATTCCAACATTTTAGGTTATAAATTTTTTTAGCCCAAGTCTGCTTCATCCTAAGGCACATCAACCAATAGAACAACTAGATTTGTGGAGAGGAGCCTTAGTTGGGAGTTCATAGAGCCGAAGGTTGGTGTGGTTTTAAGTTAGAGTCCTATAATCGTCCTTGTACTCTTAGGTCCACACAGGTGATTTCAATTGGTCGTGTATTGACTCAAGTTTTTGGTAGTATGCATTGTACAATTGATCATGTTGTAAATTTTACTGGAATTTATTTTGTATACAAGTTGTGATGATAGTCACTGATTTCTTTATAAAGGTACATAATTTTCAATGAATAGAAGGTGGTCCTTTTGTGAAAATTATCCTTGTTATGTTAAAAAAATTCATTTATATTTCTTTTGTACCTTTTTGCTAAAAAATATTATCTAGTTACTAATTGGATTTAGTTTTGAGTAATCTCTTATTTTTTGTTGGGTTTCCACATATGGTGGTATATGAACTCTAGGTTCACTAAGTCTCAAGGACATAGGACTTAGGTTCTTGTAATTGTTTTTACATAAAAACATGGTTAACCTTGGTTTATGGTTATGTATATATGTCAATAGCACATGAAGAGTGTAGAGAGAGTAGATATGTGTTGCCAGGTGGTGGAAAGAGGCAGCAAGTACCAATGTAAGATGTACTTGATATGGGGATGGAGCTACACATGCAACCTCCTTTAGACCTGGAAGCCATAGTTGAACTATCCTTCCAGTTTGTTTTAAGATAGCCAATGGAGACGATTATGCATCTGGATAATAGAGTACCTATATCTCCAACTAAGGTACATGCACCCAATATAGAGTCATATCAAGGTTTGAGGAAGATGTTCAAAAGTTGAATAAAGTATGTGCCATCAAATACACAAGCGCGACAAATATGGGTGATGCAGATATGTGTCTTATAGAGCTTGCGAAAGCATTCTAGACTTGGATATCGCCAAGGAAGATATGGTCTCATTTGTCTGACCACTTTCATAATACAAAAAAAGCAATAAATGAGAATTACATTTACCAAATTTCAATCCAAGGAAAAAATGACATGTTACATGAGAAAAAAAATTGCTACGGTTTGTGTGAGTCTTCAAGCACTCCATATAGTGTGAATTTTGGAGTACCTATTGCTTCACCTATATTTCATTACTATAATTGTTTCTTGGCATAGTAGCCTCCATCACATACCATTCTGATGATTAAAAATTCCATTTTGTATTATAATTTCAAGAACTTTAGATGTTACTATCCATATTGGGCCTGACATAGAGCATGTGATATACTTGTTATAGGACAATGTTGTCCATTGGGAGGTCATTGAGGATGAGAAACTAAGTGAGGTGATCACTTTGGTGAAGTTCCAATAGGAGTTTGAGGAATGGTACTTTCCATCATCCCTGGAGGAAAAGATGGCTCAGTTTGACTGGATACACAAAGGAACTTGGTTTGTGAATGCTTACAAGGTGAGGTTTACATAGTTCTTGAGAGTTTCTTCTCACATGTAGTTAAGTAGAAGGGGAGTTTAAGGAGGTTTAATAAGGGTTTGAATGCCAAGTTGGCACCGACAAAGTCTGACCTAGAGATGTGTGAGAAGTTTTCCACCTTTGTGGAGCAAGTAAGACAGATAGACAGGGTTGTAGTGAACATGTATGATTCTAGTGCAAGGAAGAGGTTGATCAGTTTTGGAGTTCACAATCTGGTACTTATAAGAAGCATATGTTTTTTGTGACATAGCAACAAAAATGTATTAATAGTCATAGTAGAGGCTGGAAGTTTCTAAATCGAGGACACATGTTCACTCCTAGTGGTCCCCAACTAGGATGGTGCTCATGGGTTTCCACCAGCTGGGGCAAATAGTTCAACTTCTAAGTTAGTGACATGGTCATTGAGGTGAAATATATACAAGAGGGTGCCTAAAGTGTGAATAGCTTTGTCATGTCAAGATGTTTTGGCCATTGAGGAACCACAAAGTGACACAACTACCAAGGAAGATCAAGTAGAGCTCACAACAACAATTCAATGGGGGTGGTGGAAGAAAATGTAGATCATCTTATTATGTAGGGTCTTCTTGACTAGTAGGCAAAGGTAGAGCTACAAACATGAACATTAAATGGCTCGATTCTATTCTATGAGTCAACCAGGGTGAGTGGTCAACCTAAATATCATGACAAGTCAGGCATAGATTTTTCAATCTGATTTATCCCATTGTTAGGGAGGTGTTTTCATCATGCATTCTATATTTATCTAGACGTGTCATTTAAGTGGGTCTTTTCCGCTTGGTATGAAAAAATTCATTATGATCCTAAGGATGGATACCTTAGAGAGATATAAGACTGTTTTTTTATTGTGGTTTCTGGGTAGCAGAGTTTTGATTGGGTAATGCCTCTTGGACCTTACAAGGAGATAGGAAAATTCACACTACATGTTTGGTGTCGGCAATGATAGGTAGATAAGTTGACGAGACATGGTTGTGAAGCTTTCTTAGCACATGTAATTGATATCAAGGCAAGGATTTCTAGGTTAGAGGATGTTACTTTTTGTGCAAGATTTTGTGGACATGTTTCTTGAGGAGTTTTTCCACCCCCGAGAGAGGTTAATTTTAAAATCCATATGGTTATTGGCCATCAACCCCCAGAACATGCACCATATAGGATGATGCAAATAGAGATGAAGGAGTAGTTCTATGAGTTGTTGGATTAGGGGTTTATCCA
Organism: Alisma plantago-aquatica; assembly: GCA_963693085.1. Lineage (NCBI taxonomy): Eukaryota > Viridiplantae > Streptophyta > Magnoliopsida > Alismatales > Alismataceae > Alisma > Alisma plantago-aquatica. Next base: position 1,287,550,931 of record OY856411.1, read on the forward strand.
TCTGAGCATGTCCCCTTAGGGAGATCCTTTATTTTTTGTGAAAAAGAAGGATGGGTCTATGAGGTAGTTCATCAACAATTGGCAATTGAACAAGGTTACCCTAAAATACAAGTACTGTTGTGAAGGATAGATGATATATTTGACAAATTAGGAGGTGCTAATATTTTCCAAGATAGAACTGAGATTAGTTTATCAAAGTTGAGGATCTAGGTAGATGCATACCTAAGACCACTTTTAGGACTAGGTGTGGTCATTCTGAGTTTGTGGTTATGCAGTTTGGGCTAACCAATGTGTTGGAAATGTTTATGGATCTGATGAACAGAGTGTCCATGTTGTATTATGACTAGTGTGTGGTGTTGTTTATAGATGATATATTGATCCACTCTAGAGACAACTAGTATCATGAGAAAGCATCATTGTCATATGTTGGAGTTGTTGAGACAAGATAGGTTGTGTGTTAAGTTCAACATGTGTATGTTTTTACTGATTGAGGTGTGTTTTCTTAGTCATGTCATCTATGGTAGAGGGGTTTGTGTAGACCCTAAGAAGGTGGGGTCGTTGTTGTTGTGGGAGCATCCTAAGACACCGATAGAGGTTTGGAGTTTCCTAAGGTTAACTAGTTATTACAGGAGGCTCATCAGGAATTTTAGTGTGGTAGCTTTACCTTTAACCATGCTAACTAGGAAAGGTGTACCACTTTTTTAGGATAAGTATTAGAATTTGTTATAGTTGCTAAATGAGAATTTGATTTAGCCACCACGTAGGAAAGGATACATCATTTTATGTAATGCTTTAAAGAATGGGTTGGATGTGTACTGATGTAGGATAAGAATGTGATTTCTTTTTCTTCTAGACAACTTAAGTAACATGAGGAGAGTTACTAGACTCATGAATTTGAGTTAGTAGTTTGATTTCTAACCTTGAAAATTTGGAGGCACTGTTTGTATGGAGTTGTGTCAAATCTTCACGGATTACAAGAATCTTTAATATATCTTTCTGAAGTAGGAGTTGAATTAGAGGCAAAGGACGTGGATGAAGTTGATCAAGGAATATGATTGTATAATAGACTATCATCTAAAAATGGAGAATGTGGTAAATGATGCGTAGAGCATGAAGTCATCTTCATCTTCACCTGCAAGTAAAGGATATTTTTATACTCTATATTTTTCTACAAAAATAATGTGTTGGTGTTGCTTCAACAGTTGAATGAACGATTGGAGGTTTACTTGTTGGTAGGATTGTTGGCTTAGTATAGGTTAAACCAACTTTGATACAACATATAATAGATGCTTGAAGAGAGGATTCCATGAAACAAAACATCACATTAGAGTTTGATTGCAAGAAGCATGATGGAATTCATGATAAGCATGATGGGACAATCATTCCTCAGTGTACAAGATGCATCATGTTAATACAAAGATGTATCATAATCTCAATGACTTGTACTGGTGGTTGAGATGTAAGCATGTAGCAAATTTTGTGGCCAAGTGTTTGATTTGTCAGTAGCTTAAGGCAGATCATCAGAGACCTGCAAGGACATTGTATCATTTATTCATTCCATAGTGTAAATGGCATCACGTGACAATGGACTTTGTAGTTGGTCTTCCTAGAATAGAGAAGGGTGATGATTCCATCTAGGTGATCATTGATAGGTAAATAAAGTCATCTCACTTTTTGTCAGTCAAAACTACCTACACAACAGATAAGTTGGCACATATCTACATGGATGAGATAGTTTGTCTGTATGGTTTACCATCTATGTAGGCGTGTCTGTATGGTGTACCATCTATGTAGGCAAGTATATGGATACCCAGAATCCGCACATTCAACATGAATTCAAGTCTGAAATTTTGAAAAGATGTGATATCTTCTGAATTTGGATTGGATTTTGGATATCAAAGTTTGGATTAGAAAATTTCCAATGGGATATTAGATATTGGTGTATCCACTTTGAAAAAATCCAAATTTGACAAATATATACATATGTTATTATATATATAATTATTAATAATATAAATATGAAAATATAGACATTTTATCATATATTAATGTTAGGATTTTCTATGATCAGATATTTATCCAAATTCTAATACCATCCATTTGGATTGAGTTTAGATGTTATCATGTGATATCCATCAAATTTCAAATTAGATATCAGATCAAACTATTTTTTTCGAATTCAGATATCAGATGTAATAGTATCCTCTCCATATTTGATCCATTTATGTGTTTACATCTATGATAGTGTCAGATCAAGGTCCTCAATGATGAATAGGTTATGGGAGCATCTGGACTCATCTTTGAGGTCACCATTGAGGTTCAATATATATTTCAACCATAGATAGACAATTAGTCTAAGTGGACCATAAAACCTTACAGGGTCTATTAAGATCTTGTGTCCTCCAATTTCTTGGGAGTTGGGATATTCATCTTAGTCTAATAAAGTTCCTACAAGAAAAGTTATCACAGGATCTTCGATATGGAATCATACAAGGCTTTGTATGAAAGGCATTGTAAGTCACCTCTTTGTTGGTATAAAACAAGTAAAATTAGAAATTTCATTGAATGGAAAAGAGCTTGATAACAATATGAAGATAGAATATGCTCTCAGGAGTTACATGGAAAGGGAAAACTAATGTTTACAACATAAAATAAATCTATCTATAATCCTCTAGTAGACTTTAGTCATCTTTCCTTTTAGCGCCATCTTCTCTGGAAGTCCATTTCTTCAGGTAATGTGCAGATTAACCTAAAATGATGTGAAACAAATACACGACCAGTATATCACTATATTGAGTATGTGGGGGAGACAAAATATATAAATGTAGGTGTAATAACATAAACAACCATAGCAAAAATTATCATTACATTATTGAACATGCATTTTCTTTTCTAACTTCTCGACCCACATGTTCTCACTCTTTGTGGTATACCATCTCTTTGGGGGAGTCTTTGTGGGGTACCCTCTCTTTAGGGTGAGGGAAGGTTATGAGAGTCTTTCTGGGGTACCCACTCTTTGGTAGGTCCAAATATATCGAACCTACATATGGTTTTCATTAGAAAAATATGTAGAATATAATAAAGAAGGTTTCTTTACCTAATTCTCATTTGAATTTCAAAAGTACTTAAAGATGCAAACCTTAGTGATATTTAACACATATAAACCCTAATTTCATGGAATTAATGGTCATATCTTGATTAGTTGGTATTAACAAGTAAAGTGTGATCTAATTTGATAAAAAGAGCACCTCAAATCTAATATAGGATAAAGGATTCATATGTTACCAAAATTAAGGTGTCCTAAGTTAAAAGCCTTAATATGTGATAATCAGGGTATGGTAATCCTAACCTTAATGAAACCCTAATTTTATGCCACAACCCTAACTTAGAGCCCAACTCAATCTTAATGGACATTTTGTGAACATAAAAGTAATACTTGGGTGTTATACATTGACTAAATGTTGATTGCTTGCATTTTCCCTTGTTTACTTGGAAGTTAAGTCATCCTTGAGGAAAGGTATGTGGCTACCCCTATGAATACTTGACTTTTTGACTTTTGAGGTTTTTTGGAGTTTACTGGATGTATTGTAATTAAACTACTTGGTTGTTTATTTACTTCCTACAATATATAAGGCCCCTATGAGTATCATCTTATATAAGTATAACTTGCTCGAACACCAAATTGCTATCGTTGGTGAGTTTAATGAGCATGTGGGAGAAAGAAGTCATTATGGGAATGCCTGGTGATCAAGCCCAGATAGGAAGATCACTAACTAGCCAAGTCGGGCTAGGAAGGCCAACATAAAACCAAGCCCGAGTGAGGGAAGGTTATGAAATTCCATTACAGGGACCAAATCATAAGAGAAGTTATCCTACAAAGACTCTCCTAAAGAGAGGGTATACAATAGAGAGTGAGCAAATGCAGGTTGAGAAGTTGGAAAAGAAAATGCAAGTTCATTTATGTATTAATAATGGCTGTTATGGTTGTTTATGTTGTTACACATACATGCATATATTTTGTTTCCTCAACGTAATAAGTATAGAGATATACCAACAACGTTTTTGTTTCACACTATTTTAGGTTAATTTGCACATTACCTGAAGAAATGTACTTATAGAGAAGATGACACTAAAAGGAAAGATGACTAAAGTCTTTGGAGGATTATAGGTGGATTTATTTTATGTTGCCAACATTAGTTTTCCCTTTCCATGTAACTCTCGAGAGGATATTCTATCTTCATATTGTTATCAAACTTCTTTTCCATTCAATGAAATTTCTAACTATTTTGGTTATTTACTAAACCTTGATCTTGGAATTATGATGATGGCCCTTGGCCTCTCAGTCCTCCTTAATTGGGGATAACATAAGGAGGAGGTCGTTACAAGCCCTCTTCAATCCTTTTTGTAGTTGTGAGACTAGGAGATCCAAGGATCTATACCTTAATGATTGGTGCTCAATACCTTGGTTGGAGGTGATTTTAAGCTTGAATGTGGTTTCATGTGGTGGATCAAGCTCCATTAGGGTACTTCCAAGATTTCTATACTTTTTTCTTGCATCAAACATGTCAGATATTCTCTCATTAACCTATTTTCTTATTTATGTTATCTTAATCTTCTTTCTTGGTTGAAGGCCATGGCGATACATGTTGGAAGCTTGTACATATAGATTAAGAACCTCTTTTCTCTTCTTCTTAACCTAGCTTGCCTAGTTCTTGTATAAAGAAGCTTCTTTAGAGCTCTAGGAGGGTGAAGCTCGGATATTTAGTGCCTTAATTATGTTCTCTTATGTGAATCTCAGTGCTACTATCTTTTTAGACATGTGATATAACTTCTTGATGCATTTCTTGCCTAGTTTCACATGCACACCCTAATCCTTGCTAAAACTATTATATAGGTCTAAAAGATGATCTTTTCATGGACTGATTTGGTTAAGAAATATGGAATCTGAATTTTTCATGTTTATACTAATCTCATTTACATGTCCCCTGATCTTAATGACATTATTCATTAATCATGTAAGGAATAAAATTCGAAATATATGAGAAAATGCCCTAGAAGGAGTCATTTTGTGTTGATTGACTACTATTTTCAATGTGAACGAAATATATGTGCTTCCCTACTATTTGAAGGATGTTCTAAACTACTCTTAAGTCTTTTCCCTAGCTGTTATGCTGCTGTATTTGTTTTGGAAGAAATCATATATGTGAAGGTGACTCATCTATGCCCTAAATTGGCATTTTCTTACCCTAATTTTGAAAATTGCATATGTTTACATCCTTCAGAGTTTTTAGATGAAATCTTAGGTGATTTTTTCTTATTTTTCTTGTGAATATTTCTACAAATTTAGGTGGATATTACATTTATACAACTATTTATCGCTATTTAGTCCTAAATGGTGATTTGGGGTTTAATGTACCCTAATTTGGTATCTTGATCCTTAGTATGGAAAAGGATGTCTATGTACACCATGTTTGAGTAATATGGTAGTATTGTAAACGTTGACATCTTCTAAAGTTGCAATACCCACATATCTTCATATTTACAAGTGTGTTTACTGTGTAACTTCACTAATGCAGTCAAAAAATGAATAATTGGATTAATTAACCTAGTGTAACCACAATCATGTAGTGCCATGTTAACATAGAAATATTTCACTATCAAAACTTGATAGATACAAAAATGAGTTTCCTTGTAGCAATCTTGAAGTGTAAGAAGTGACTTGAATTCATATATTATTGATTATATGCTGGTGTAGGGAGAGTTTTCTCTATTATCATGATTTCAAGGTGTTTATAGAGCAGTTACTATGGAAACTCAATTTTATGTGATAGAGAGCATCTTAGACTGTAGCTCGATTTAGAGTAGTACAAAATGGTTTTTTTTTGTCATTGGTACCTAGGACGGCCATGTATTTTTGATATGTCTATTATGCCCTTACTTGTAGGTTCAACCGTTGTGGCATTCAGTTTTCACTCATACCAACTAGATGAAACACTTTTATGTGATCAACCTAAGATCTTATACGAATATATTTGAGAATTCACATTTTCTAGGTAGTAGTTAGAGTGGTTTCCTCAAACTACCCAGGGTGTAATGAAACAAGTAACTCAACCATGTAGTATATATGTTCTAGGGTTATTAGAAAATCACATTGTATGCTTTTATTGCTCTTTTATACCTACAAGTATTATTGTAATCCTTATTCTTCATGTGTTATTGGATATACCTTGCTTAGATAATAACTTCTTTTGGATTAATCTACTTTTAAAATCATGTTCACATATTTTCTCATAAGCAATGAATGTTATTAGCAATTGTAACATATCAGTGAGACATGAGTCTCAACTTGTGGTTCTCCACATCTTTTAGGTGAGAAGTAGAACAACCAAATTTGTGAAGAGGAGCCTCAATTTAGATATCTATAGAGCTAAGAGGTTGGTGTAGTTCTATGGTAGAGTCCTAGATTTGTCCACGTACTACCAAGTCCACTAGGGGGTTTGATTGGTTGTATACTAACTCAACTCTGTGGAAGTATGTCTTGTATAGTTGATCATGCTATACCTATAATAGGCATACATTTTGTATGTAGGTTATGGCAGTAGTCATTGAACTATTTTTAAATTTAGCTAATTTTGATATTAAGTAATAGAAAGAAAAGCAACAACTGGAGTGGGAGAGTTAGAGTCAAAAAGAGGATTCCTCACTTCTTTCTCTCATTCAAAACTATGCATCAGACTTTCATCTCACACAACTACTAAGTGATAAAAGAAAGAAAAACTCATATTCTTTTGTTTATTACCTTCCTCGCGTGCCTTTGAGAAAATTATCATTGGGTTATGGTTGAAATTTTCATTCAACATTTCTTTTGTACCTTTTTGGTAAACATGATTAATTAGTGATTGATTTGTTTTTTTTTCGAGTAATCTTGGTTTTGTGTTGTGGGTTGTTATAGAGTAGTGCACCAAAGAGATGCACCTTGTTGAGAGTGTCTTAAACTCTCAAGAAAGTTTTGTTCATAATTAATATGTCTACATCAAGCATCACCTTCATCTCGATGCAAATTGACATCACTAGGACTATATATAGAACCCAAGTGACCACACACAGTCTCTTGGAATATATCTAGGATATAGTAATTTCCGAGCAATAATAGTCACCACTAGAACCTATATTGAGCTTGCATCCACAATTATAGTTAGTCCATGTGACTACATATGGTCCAAATCAAATATTGCAGCCCAAAATAGTGTTATAAATGGGTCCATGTATACCTACATACCCGCATATACGTACCCATTAAAACCCATCACAAGCCTAGGTTTTCAATACATGCATGCTCATGGACTTGCATACTCATAGATACATATTTAAGCGGGTCCTCCAATGGGTATGATTAGACCCAAACCTACTAAACCAATCTACCCACTATATATAATTAATTAATTAAAAAGTGCTACTTATATCATACTTTACTACTCAAATTAATAATAGTTGAGATTCTTTACTACTCTATTTAACACAATATTTGAGATCATATCATCTATTTGGTAAAAAACCATTCTAATTATAAAAATAAACTAAAGTAACCTAAACCTAAATTAAAATAGTAATATGGTATGGTACATAACTCAAACAGGACAACATTGACTACAAATATGTAAACAATAAACTTGACTCATCTTCAACCTATAAAATATTACATTGTTACTGTAAATTTGTGATGTTAATGTCATATGCATACCATTATCTTGTAGTATTAAAATGCATACAACATATGATAACCCCTCTTGCATTAATAATAAGACATTTTATATAAAACCACTTACTTGCATCCCGCATCACGTACCTATAGGTATTCCTAGTATGAGTATAAAGCGGGTCTATTATGTTGTTATGTGGGTCTAGACTCATACTCATTACTTCTAAATTAAATGGTTATGGTTATGGTTATGGGTATGTACATACACACACCCTATTGGGATGTAGTTTATGGCTCTTAAACCTATAGTACACCCCCTAACCTCATCATATACATAAAAAGATGTGAATAGACCATAATACAAAGACTTAAAGCCAAAGACAAACCTATGATTCAAGCTCTGAGAGATATTCTTCAAGAAATCATCTTCTTCTACAATTGGCTTTTGAGAGTAACATGGATTGGATACTTATACAACTCAAAAGAAATGTACAAGTATCTTCATCTATAGAGAGGACACAACCCTTTGTGAGGTTGTCCCTTTAAAGGATGCCAAAGAGGTTTGGATTGACTTGAAGAATTTTACATGAATATGCACATTGACACTAAATTTCAATAAAGAAACAAATCTTCATGATTTACATAAAAGAAGATGGTTCCTTGAAGACTTTACTCTATAAATTAAATAAAATCATGCACGAACTCAAGCAGATAAATGTGGAGACAGAGGACAATGATAAAAAATGTATCTGTTTGTACCCTTCTAATATCCTATAAGAACTTTTGGTATGTAATGGTCTTTTGAGACTCAAAGACGATCTCAGTCCATGAAGTCAACACAATCTTGAAATCTCATGAAAACTTTGAGAGGGATCTTACTCTATCAAAAGTAGCAAGTGAGGTATAGGATTCTAGAGGATGACATTGTCCATGTGAAACATTAATGTTCAAAGCAAAAGAAGAATAAGTCAAGAAGACATGTCATTTCTCATATGAATGCTAAAACCTATAAAACAAGTAGAGGTGTGAGAATATGAATGATGCTTAAGCTCATTCCAAGGTGGCTAATGGAGGATCTAAAAGTCCCACACATGTTTTTTTATTTGACTACAAGAAGGATTGGCTTATTACTTTGGCATTCATTTACCACATGATCAAGTGTAAGGACTAATTTTGTGTACTTACAAATCTATTCAAGGTCTAGACAATTGATGAATGCATATTCATTTTAGTTGTCATTGCATATTTATCTTATTTTAAACGTTCATTCATGAATTTTTCCTTGAAATTGACTTAAATTAGGTTTTTCATGATTTCACCTTATGTTAATATGTTTTAATGAAAGTAACTTGTTCTTTGTGTAGTAAATGCTCAAAGGAATAAGAAGCACCCTTAAGATCCTTCATTGGACCAAATTGAAGCATATCGTATCATCATTCCCAAAACCAAGAAATTAGAGTGATGATTCAAGGATGTAAATCCATCATCCATTAACCCATGACTCCAGCCAATCAACTCAAATCTACAAGTGATAGGTTGAAGGGATGCCTTTTCAATAACTTGTGTAATAGATTAGACAATAATTTTTCTCTTTCAGCCAATTCATTCCCCACGATAGTAAGTAATAGTTATCCTGAATGGTCCACATCCAATCAACTGGGACCCCTCTTTTAAAATCCACAATAGATCTTAACTGTTTGGCTCACTACTTCATATGATTGGCTCATAGTTGTGAAATACAAAGGTTCACTAGCCACCCAATCAGTTGGATTATTCAATCAATCAATTGGGAATCATATTTCATAGCGTTCTACATATGAGATGACTATTTGGTTATAAGGATGATCATCTCAATATGTCATCAAAATATGACTACTTATGTCACTAACCACTTAACCCACAATTGCATGCATGGGCCCCACAAAATACTTACAAAATCTTTTGACCTAATTCATTCTAGGGGGATTTTCTCCCCTACCATTTAAAGTGTATGAACCCTAATCTAAGAGGAAATATAAGAGGGAGAAGGAGAACTGTAACAAAGGTTTGGACCTCTCTATGAATTTTTCATGATATTTGTTATCGCCTCCAAATTGAATATTGATTGTCATATATCATGGTTTCCTCTCCCTTTTCCTTAATGTAATGATGAATTCCTCCCTTTCTCTCCTTGATTGTAGTGTTTCTTACACAATGAGAAAGTATTTTCCTTCTATGGTAGGGGGAGTACCCTGCTACCTTTCTATTATAATTCTCATTTTTAGTTGTCGTTGTATAGACTAGTGTGATTGTGAATTAATATTTTAATGCTTAATGCTCGATTAATCACCTTGATCACATGTATATCCTATTTAGATGTGGTGACTTTGAAATCTTGGATTAAGAATATCATTTTTATTCATGTTGACCTCCATATGATAACTTTGGAAGGGTGGTCATAGGGGAAATGGTTAGAGGGTCCTTAGGTTTACATTAATTCTATCACTGAACCATGAATGTTTATCAATAGAAAAGTAAATAGGAGAACTAGAAGAAGATGCATGTTTTTCTATGGAGTCTGCAATGTTGTTCATCACATGCGGGATGAAGGAGATTCACCCTCCATTATTTTCATTTTATAGCCTCCTTTCTTTGAGAACATACGGCTTGAATTTCACAAGGTCCAATGTCAGTGTCTCGATCATCTTGACTGCTTATAATGAATCTATCAGAAGATAAATTGATGACATCTCTCATTACAACCGAATTCAAGAGCTTTAATATTTTCTTGGAGTTTCACCTCCAAAGCACAAGAGGTTGAAATTGATTTGTGGAATCCCGAGAAAAACTAAACCAGGTTATTTTACCACATTGATACCAATACTACTTGAATTGGTGGCGTCCTCAAATGAGGCATCACTAAAAAATAGAAAATTTTGAACTCATGTTGAAATTAGGGACAGGGTTAGGAGTGTTGGATCTAAGGGCTCTAGGGGGAGGTGAATAGAGCTACAAAATTTCTCACAAAATAGATTAGACCTTCAAATTATATCAAGTTTAAGGAAATAGCTTAATTGCAATTTGAAGTCCTATCTAACAAGCATAGCAAGGATGAGAGAGATTGATATCAAGCACTTGACAAAGGGATTGTAGAGTGGTTCCACACTTCAAAATAGAAGTGAGTCAGTCCGCTACCTAGAGAGGTCAAACTCTAGGACTTTGCAAGTGCTTTTCTCTATATTATCACCAATAAGAGTTACATCATAATACCACCAAAGGACTTACCCATCCAACCACAAGGAGGTATCCACCTTACCAAGGAGCTTACCCACTCATCTTGAGTCTTCAGCCTTCACCAAGGTCTTACCCACTCAAGCTCAAGTCTTCCGCCTTGAAGGACTTTGCTTCTCTTGGATCTTCAGCCTTTGCCTTCTCCTTCACCTGGAGAATATCACCACCTCTTCATCAACCTTGAAGAGGACCAGCTACAACTCCTTCTTCACTCGATCAAGCTTGCTTCACCTTTTCTTCATGTAGGAAGGGGATAGGGAAGTAGTGGAAGATTGAGAGATTTACATACACAAGGGTGGAACTCTCTTACAATAAGCCTAACTTACTCACAAATCATGAAATGAAGTGTAAACTAGAGAGAGAAAGGGGCTCAAGGAGTAGTAGCACACTCAACTATAGTAAGTACCTTGAATGTATGGAACGAGCAAACTTGGAATGAACTCCAAGGGGTCCTATTTATATCTGGGGGTGCTCCCTTGAGTTGGGGAACACTTAGGGCCAAAATATATCCATTTTTGCACAAGGCAACAGATCTATTTTTTCCCAAACAAATCACCAATGGTTATAATCACTTTTTCTGCATTTTCTGTACAGTGCATTCGATGGAGTTTCAATAAAGGTAACTCGACCGATCGACTAAAAGACAAAGCCAATTTTCAAACTATCGATCAAGTTTGTTCTGAGGAACTCGACCGATCATCCAAAATCGAATTTTCTCACTGAGTCAGTCGGTCGAGTTCTGTGAATGCACAACTCGACCAATGGCCATCTTCAGAAAATCAACCATAGGATCGGTCGAGATTGTAACTCGACCAATCTCGACCGATCAACAACCTGTGATTGATTTTCTAATTTTGCTAAAAGGTGATTAAAACTTTGCATTAAGTGTCCCACATATTTTTCTCATCTTAGTTACAAGTCATATCATCAATACAAGTGATAACAAAATTCTTCTAAGGTCGTTTGAAGCGATTTCCTTATTAGCACACTTGTATTGCATTTGACTTGAACTTGGACAGGCTAGGGCTTGAGTAATTTGATCCTTTTCATGTACCTAAAGCCTAAAATCAATCTTGAATATGCATATTAGATACATATGAATGGAATGGTTGAGTCATTATCAAAATATGGACAATGTATAACCTTTAGGTCAACAGTCTCACCCTTTTTGACAATGATAAACCATTCCTCAATCATATTGAAAAGGATATTGAAATTATACCTTTGCCTTGTGAATTGTAGGGGGATTTAAGATTTGAAAAATGTGAATTGCTCCCCCTCAATCTATGCTCACTTTAACCTACATAGTTAGTCTATCTACACAAAACAATATAACATACATGTACTATATGTTCTTTTAGCAAATCACATGATAAAGCATATAATGAACAAGAAAAGGATCACATAGGCAATAAAATCAATATGGTTGAGTTTCAAGATATTGAAAATTCTCTCCCCCTTTTGACATTATCAAAAAGGAAGGGGGTAGAACAACATACAAATGATGTCTTCTCCAAACACAACCAAGCAGATATCCAAAACATGCAATCTCAAAAAAAACACCAAATAGAGACGAGAGAAACAAACATGCTAAGTCGTAATCAAAATATGGTGAAAACATGGTACCAACTCATAAGATGTAACAAATCAAAGAGTAAGAGTTCATATAATATATATTACAACAAAGAATGTAAGTTCTCATAAAAATAGCCTAGAAAGATATATATGATCAGCAAACTAGACTAAAAAGATAAAATAGTACAGCTCAAATCATGTGCCCAAATGTTTCTTATACAAAATAGCCTAGAAAGATATATATGATCAGCAAACTAGACTAAAAACTAAGAACATCTAGATATCTAATATATCTATATCAACAACATCATCATCCTCAACATCAGTCTCATAGTCATCATCTCCGTCAGAAGGTGCAACAACTGTAGGGTTTTGAAGGGAATCAGAGAAGGCATCAGAAACAAAAAATTTATCTCCCCATAACCCAGAAGGAAGGAATCGCGTCAACGTCTATACAATAGAAATGATGGTTTGTACAGGCATACCTTGTCCTGAGGCTTGCTCGGCTACGTTACCTCACGGCTTATGCGGTCTTCACCTATGGTCTTGGACGGTGTCTATGCATCTCCTAGTCTCACCGGGACTGTCGAGATTGACAGCTATCCTCTGAGTGGCAGAAGTATCCCACCTCTGTAGTAGTCCACATGGACCACCTAGAACTCCGATCTCCTTGTCCCACAAGGAATCGGAAGGAGTCGTACCCTCCTATCAGTGCACTAGCCACTGACACACTCTCCTGCAATCAGTCGCTTTTCTACAATTGTCTTTTCCTTTTTGTGCCTCCCTTATCGGGTAGCACTCGCTCGGGCTCTCCTGGTTACCACAACTAGAGAGAACGACAACTTTATAGAGCAACTGGTGTTTTGAGTTGTACTTTGAGAAGACCCCAATACCCCTATATATAGGAGGGTCATGGGACAAGGTTCTCTACCCAAGGCAATGTGGGATTAAAGCAGGAGTATAAGGGTTCGAGATTTTCCATAAAACAACCAACTGCGCTAGCTGAACCGATCGTTTCAAACATGAAACGGTCGGTTGGGGACCTGAGCCGATCGGTTCACACCTGAACCGGTCGGTTGGGAAACTTGAGCTGATCGGTTCACCTCTGAGCCGATCAGTTCGTGATCCTGGTCCAACTCAAATTGACTTTCAAATTTGTTTCCAACTAATCAAATATATATCCTTGTTCAAATCGAATTTGTACAAGTGAAACAAATTGTATTTGCAAAATAGTCTTCTGACTTTCCAAACAATATCAGTTGGACTAGTTGAGCCGATCAGTTCAACCCTTGAATCGGTCAGTTCACCCTATCTTGAGTCGATCGGTTCATCTCATGAGCCGATCGGTTGGGGCAGCAGACTTGTGCAAATCAGTCAATTGCAGTTTCAATCAATCTGATACTCTATTCAATCGGTCCAACACCTTGAATACTATGATACTAAGCTATGAATTGATTGAGTGTTTAATTGAACTACTAAAATCCTTTAGTAATCAATCTAAACATCGTTTATGGATAAACTCCTCTTCCAAGTTAAATCCTATGTGTGTGACCCTACAGGTCCATTTCACGTTGGCAGTAAAAGTCCATAACACTTATGACTTCACAAGCAAAGAGCAGTGCCTAGTCACACATCAGTGCTACCCAAGTGAAATAGAAAATTGGAGAAAAACTTTCAATCCTACAATCCGTGAATGGTGTTACAATGAATGTATAATTCCTTTGTCACTAATGTCCAGAATGAACTCAAGGCATGGTGCAGTCATCCTTTCAACATTCATTCATATCTTTGATCTCAGAGAAGATTGGGTGAGATGTGTGTGACATCAATCTCCCTTAGGAGGGACAAATCCCATATATATCACTCACCCCTCAAAAGCCACGTGTCAAAGTCACCCAATCATCACCTTTATAACAACCCATGTTTCAAGACTGCATTTGATGATGTCAAGATGTACCCAACAACATGTGTTGAGTGCAGTGATTTCAGGTCAAAGAATCACACTCACCACCATCACTGTGATAGCTGACTGTGACTACCAAATCATGGTTCCATGTGTCACTCTCATGGTGGGTCTGTCCGGTACACTTGTTCTCTAACAAGTACCCATGTGCTTGGTTTGATATCACTATATCATGACTAATGAGATTCAGTCATCAACCAACACACAATCTAGTCTTTAGTGTTATTGATGTCTATGGTTATTTCCACAATAACAACAAACTAGGGACTAAACAAGAAAGTATACTCTTAACATCTGTATGATCTCATCGTTAAGGTCCTGAACCTAAAAGCATATGTCATCGAGTAAAACAATTCTTTAGACATCTATCATGTTACACTATCATCTCAAAAACAATTAAAACATATAGATTGGAAATTTCCTTTATTATTATTCAAATCATTTACAAAGTATCTCATTACAATCATCACATGACTTGCTCTATGGGCATACATACCAACAACAACATCGCCTTTGTCATGGGAATCACCAGTGAAACCATCACAGCCATCACCATCGCCAGATGCAAGACCATCATCCTCGTCATCACTAGCATCAGTAGCAGTAGCCTCCTCCTCATCCTGGTCCAGCATCTCCTCATCAACAGAAGGACTGAAGCGACGACCGGACCAACAAGCATTCTGCTCATCCCAAGTCATACCAAGAGCATAGAGCTCATTGGCCCGAGGGGAGTATGGAGCATAATTGCCAAGACTGGCAAGCAGAGTGGCTAAGGGGCCAACAGGTAGAGGCAGGATGACGGGTGCAGGTCCACCAGCAACAGAGGGTGTGGGAGCAGCAGCAGAAGGTGCAGGTGCAGGTGGAGGGGTAGGGTAAAAGTGATTGTATGCATAGGAGGCATACTCACTTCTCGGGTAGGGATAGTAGGCTGGGTATGGGTGTGCACAGGATATGTTCATGTTTGACATGATTGAACATAAATCGTGATGCAGGTACTCCTGGACCTGGAGGTTGTATGCCTGTTGATGTATCATGTAACCCATGAGGGCTTCATTGGACACACGAAATGAGGCACGGCTAGGTCGGGTAGGCTGAGGAGGTGGAGGAGCTCGGGTAGAGGTCGAGGCAGGCTTAGTAGAGGTAGAAGTAGAGGCAGAGGCTATAGTGGAGGAAAGGATAGACATAGACTTCTGGATAGTGGTCTCACTGATACATACTTCCTTCCTAGCAGGTCTGTAAGGGAAGTCATGGAAGAGAGATTTCTTAGTGGAAAATAGAAAAAGACCACATATCAAGGCAGGGTAGGGAGGGTGGGTGTCACGAGTATTCTTGCCTGAGTTGAAGCTAAGTCATATGGTGGAGGATATATCTAAACCACTTGACTCTAACATTCTCTAAGAGGCAATACATGATTACCGTAGTATTCTCTACAATATTTGTTTGATTTTTCTTCAGATGGATGTTGCATTTTACCACTAAGGCAAGGATGTGCCTCTTGAGATCCAAGGCAGAGGAGGGTAGGGTGCTCTTCTTCTTATAGGGGAACTGAGGTTTCTTCAAGTAACGATGGATGTCAGGAAGGGTGATCTCGTATTTCTTGTAGAAACCCTCAGGGTCAAGAAGGTCAAAATACTCTCTGTAATCCTTATACCAGGAGTCATTCTCATCGGCACCTAAAAAGAAAACAATCAAGATATCCTCCGAGACTTGGATTTCTTCCCGACTATCATAGATGTAAGGATGACTTGAGTGTTAGGAGGGTGTACAAGGGTGTTGTAATTCCAACGCAAGTTTGTGTAGAATTCATGAATGGCTTTCGTGAGACTCATGGAATTGTTGAAGCACGCACGTTCGACACCTAGGGCAGATAGGTGGTGAACTTGTAACACTCTTGCCACTTGATCAATGACCTCTTGGCATCTAGGGCTAGGCTCAAAGAGGGTGTGAAAATGGAAAGGACTCTATGGGAGAAGGTCCTTATACCTATTAACAGTCTCATTTGAGACAAAGAGAGCCTCATCGAAGGGAATCAAGCAGGAAGATGAGGAGGAGGATGGTGCATTGCTAGGGGCGGCTCTCTTCCTTCTATTTGAAGCCATGGAAACAGAATAGAGAGGAAAGAGTAAGCTAAGGCACAAACCACACCACCAAAAATGTTCGCACACCTAGGTTTAGCAAGGGGGAAGGTCAAGGATGGTCTTCCTAGGTCGGGTTAGGGCTAGGTAAGGGAAGGGAAGGTTGAGGGTGGAGAGCTTAGGGCTTGAGAGAGTGGAATCGGTCGACTTTTCTCTAGTTGAGAGGGAGAATAGTCGGTCGAACCCAACTTAAGTGTGCCCCAGCCCGGTGATTGATCAAGTTCTGTGAACTCAAAAACTCGACCGATTGGCCTTTTAAAAAAAAGCTCTCGGCCATGGATCGGTCGGGTTTATCATGGGGAAACTCGACCGATGGTCAACCTAACCTAAAACCATCAAACATAGTTTCTAGCCATTTGAGTGCTAATTAAATTTATTTTTCAAGTCCATTATGTATATTGAACATACTTAGGCACATATCACTCATCATTGGGTACAATTTTGTGATAAAACATGTGTTTGCAAAAAATACCCAAAAAAAGAGGAAAAACAAGGTAAAATGAACATGAAAAACCAATTTTAAGCACATTAGCAAGCAAAGACGATCAAGATAGATGCAAAACATATAGGATAGATGACTACTAGATAGAAGGCATATTAGATTCATTCAAAGCAGTTATAAGCAATTTTGATCTAATAAAATTAAATTTCTCTCTAGCTAGCGGTTTAGTGAAAATGTCTACCAACTGATTGTCCGTGTCTACATGCGTGATATAGATATCCTTCTTGGCAATGTGATCACAAAGAAATTGATGGAGAACCTCTATATGTTTGTCTC
Source organism: Alisma plantago-aquatica (assembly GCA_963693085.1). Lineage (NCBI taxonomy): Eukaryota > Viridiplantae > Streptophyta > Magnoliopsida > Alismatales > Alismataceae > Alisma > Alisma plantago-aquatica. The sequence goes on from OY856411.1 coordinate 1,287,568,351, forward strand.
TACTATGCAATATAGGATTGTAAGACAAGTTAATTGCACTAGTATTATCACAATAGATAGGAGAAACATCAAAATGAATGTTAAAGTCTTGGAGCATTTGCTTCACCATAGGACCTGGGCACAACAACTCCCACCTACAATGTACTCAACCTCGGTGGTTGATAATGCCACAGTGCTCTATTTCTTGGAAAACCAAGACACCAAGCATGGTCCTAGGAGGAAGCAAGTGCCACTTGTGCACTTTCTATCAATCAAGCACCCTACATAATCGACATCACTATAAGTTGTAAGAGTAAAGTCCCTTGACTTGGGATACCATAGTCCAAAATTTGGGGTTTTGGCTAAGTACCTTATAATCCTCTTAATAGCTATAAGATGTGATTTCCTAGGATTTGATTGAAAGTGAGCACACAAGCCAACACTAAACATTATATCAGGTCTAGAGGAAGTTAAGTAAAGTAAACTTCCAATCATACCTCTATAGAGCTTCTAATCTACCTTCTCACCTTCTTCATATTTATCAAGTTTGGCAGTGTTTGACATGGGTGTGTCCATCGGCTTGGTGTTCTCCATCCCAAAGTGCTTAAGTAGTTCATTTGTGTACTTGCCTTGGTTGATGAAGTTCCCATCTTTTGTTTGCTTGATTTGAAAGTCGAGGAAGAATGTGAGTTCACCCATCATACTCCTTTCAAATTCACTCTGCATAAGTTCACTAAATTCTTTGCAAAGATCAAGGCTAGTTCCACCAAAAATGATATCATCAACATATATTTGTATGATAAGAAAATTGTTAGAAGTGAGTTTTAGAAACAAGGTTGAATCCACTTTGCCCATGATATAACCATGATCTAAAAAAAAAGTTTTTTAATTTCTCATACCAAGCCCTTGGTGCTTGTTTGATTCCATAGAGAGCTTTTTGCAACAAATAAACATGGTTAGGTAGACTATTACACTTCCTCCTCAATTGTACCATTCAAAAATGCACTTTTAACATCCATTCGATACAAAAGAAAATCTTTGTAACTAGAAAAGGCGAGCAACATACGAATGGACTCAAGTCTAGCTACAGGTTCATATGTCTCATCAAAGTCTATACCTTCCTGTTGATTGTAGCCTTGAGCTACTAACCTTGCTTTGTTTCTTACCACTTTGCCGCTTTCATCTAGCTTGTTGCGGTAGACCCATTTGGTGCCAATGATCTTTCTATCACTTGATCTTGGCACAAGGGTCTAAACTTTATCCTCAAATTGTTCCAGTTCCTCTTGCATAGTTAGGATCCATTCTTCATCCCCAAGAGTTTCTTTGACATTCTTAGGCTCGAGTTGTGAGATGAAGGTGTTGTTGGCTTGTTCTTTGTTGAATGCAGCCCACGTCTTCACTCTTTCAAATTGATCACCTAAAATCAGCTCCTTTGGATGATTCTTTGCAAACTGGGGAGTTGTATCCTTCTTTTCATCATCTTTGTCTTCTTATTGAGCAACCACTTCTTTTCCCTTTTGGGTGATGTTGAGTTGTTTAAGGATATGAATTACTTCACCTACAATATCATCATTTGGAACAATATCTTTGGGAATAGAGTTGTTAGTCTCAATAAACTTTACATTAATAGATTCGTCTACTTTAGCAAGTTTAACATTAAAAACTATATAAGCCTTACTAGTAGTGCTATAGCCAAGAAAGAAAGACTTATATGATTTTGGATCAAACTTGTCAAGAGAATCTTTCATATTCAGAACAAAACAAGGACATCCAAAAACATGGAAATACTCGATAGAAGGCTTCCTACCATGCCATAGCTCATAGGGGGGTTTCTTAAGCGAAGGATGAGTAAAAACTCAATTTTTCACAAAACAAGAGGTATTGTCACCTTCAGCCCAAAACTTCTTAGGAGTATCATACTCAAGAAGCATGGTCCTAGACATCTCCTGTAAAGACCTATTCTTCCTCTCTACAACCCCATTTTGTTGAGGTGTTCGAGGTGAAGAGAAGTTGTGTGCATAACCCGATTCATGACAAAAATGCTCAAAAAGCTCATTTTCAAATTCTCCCCCATGGTCACTACGGATGGAAACAATCTGGCAAGAGGCTTCATTCTAAACTCATTTACAAAAGCTCGAGAAAACATCAAGTGTATCACTCTTAGAAATGAGAAAGAAGGTTCAAGTATATAAATCATCAAAAATAACAAGGAAATACTTGGAACCACGAAGAGATTGCGTTCTCATTTGTCCAAATAGATCAATATGAAGAAGTTCAAGAGCTCTGTTGGTGCCAAGGACTCCTTCAGATTTAAAGGAGGACTTGGTTTGCTTTCCTTGTATACAGGTCGGCAGTCCTCATCATTTTCAAAATCTAATTTAGAAAGTCCCTTGACCAGGTCCTTTTTGCTCAACTTCTTCAATTGATGCATATTTACATGACCAAGCTGGTGGTGCCAAAGAGAAATATCATTCGAGTTGACTACTAGGCATCTACCAAGCACAGACTTAATAGAGTTAAGAACAATAACATAAAGATTACCACTTCTAGTTCCCTTATATATAACTTGGTAGGTGAGGGAATCTAGAATCAAGCATTCAAAGGAAGTAAATAACACAAGGTAACCATTATCACAAAGTTGACTAACAGTTATTAAATTGTGATGTAGGCAATCCACAAAAAGAACATTTTTTATGACAAGGATTCACCTACATCACCCTCACCTTTGACTTTACCTTTTTTTTTGTCCCTAAAGGTGACGGATCCTCCTTTATTCTTGGTGAAATTGTTGAAATGGATTAAGTCACCCATCATGTGCTTTGTGCAGCCACTATCAACAATCCATCTACCCTTTTCCTACAAGAAAGGAGAATGTCAGTTCCCAACTCAAACTTTGGGATCTAGAGTTAGCTTGGGGACCCATTTCATCTTTGGGTTGGCCCCCTTAGGCTTGTAAGGACAATAAGTAGAGTAATGATCATCACATTTTCAATGAGAGCAAACCATAGGATTCTTAGTGCCGAAAGACTCTCCTATAAAGAAAGATGTCTCCTTGCTCTTTTTCTTACCTTTGGATTTTCTCTTGCCCTTTGATGCTCCCCCTACAAATCCCAAACCACTATTACCACTTTGTTTGGTAGAATGTTCAAGGATTTCATTTAGGGAGTTCTTCCCTTTGAGGAGTTTCTCTAGGGATGCTCTCAATCTATGGTTATCATCATTTAAAGAAACAATAGTAGAAGATAAACTAGATATGTCATCCCTAGCATGCACAAGATCAGCCTCAAGACATAAATCTTTAGTAAGATATGAATCTTTTTCAAGAGAGATAGAGGCAACATTAACACTAGGCAATAAAGGTCTATAAGATAGATCATTTACTTGAGCAAGCAACCTAGCATTTTTAGATTTAAGCATTTGAATCTCTTTAAGATATACATCTCTCTCTTCTCTACGAGCATCAATAAGCAACTTGAATTCAAAATTTTCAGTTTTAAGCAAATCAAGTTCTTTAAGGCAATTTTGGTTTTCTTCCTTAAGATTCTCAATGTTCTTAAGGTAGATACCATTCTCAACTTCAACCCCATTGTATTGGAGCTCAATATGAATGTATTACCCTTGCAAATTTTCAATACTCTCAAGGTTGGTTTTCTCATTCAATTCTAAAATTTCAAGCTTAGCATACAGATCATCAATAATTTTTCCTAACCATTTTCTTTCAGATTTACATTTAGCAAAAGATGAATGGGTAGAAATAAGCATGTCAATGATAGCTTATTTAGACAATTCATTCAAGCTTACCTCACTTACCTCACCAATATCTTCACTTTTGGAGGCCATGAGAGCAAGGTGGCACTCTCCATCTTCTTCCGAGCTAGAGCTGCTTGAAGATGAAGCTTCCCAAGCTACGTGAGTAGCATTTTTGTGCCTCTTCTCCTTCTTGTCCTTCCTCTTGTATTTTCTCTCCTTCTTGTATTCCTCTTCCTTCTTTGAGCTATTGTTGTGGTGTGTCTTTCTTGACTACAAGCATTCATTCTTGTAGTGCCCCTATTGACCACACTTGTAGCATCTCAGAGTAGAGGAGGAGGAGGCTTGCTTTCCCTTGAAGTGACTGCCCTTGATGTAGTTAGCTTCATGCTCACTAGGGCCTTCATCTTCACTAGAGGAGGAGGGAGAAGTCTGACAAGCAAGTTGTTGTTGAAGGATGACAGCCTCCACTTGTGCTTTGAAAGCACTATCTTTGATCTTCTTAGCTTCCTTCTCTTCTTGCTTGGCTTCTTCTTCTTGCTTGTCAAGTCTAGGCTCATGAGCTTGAAGATTGCCAATGAGTTCTTTAGTTGGGATGTCACCAAGGCTCCTCACTTCTTCAATGGAGGTGACATTTGACTCCCATCTCTTTGGAAGAGTCCTCAAGATCTTGGAGTTGATAACACCTCTATCCAAAGTGTTGCCTAATGCAGCCAACCCATTGATGATGACATTGAGTCTTGAATACATCTCCACAATGCCTTCTTTCTTACCCATCTTGAAGTTCTCTAGGAGGCTATTCAACATGTATATCTTTGCCTCCTTGGCTTTCTTTGTGCCTTCATAGGTGATGCACATCTTGTCCCAAATCTCATAGGTGGTGTCCCAATATGAGATCCGATTGAACTCTGTAGGGGTGAGGGATGCATAGAGAATGTTGATGGCCTTAGCATTGAGTTGGACTTATTTGAGTGCAGCTTCACTCCATGTTGCTATAGCTCCGGTTGGCTCCTTGTAAGGTGTGACCATCACCTTCTACATATCAAAGTTCATCCCTTGAATGTAGAACTGCATATGCCTCTTCCAATAGAGGAAGTTGGTGCCATCAAAGACCAGAGGATGCATGGAGAATCCTCCCTCTAGGTTGTCACCCATCTTCTCGTCTCGTGGGAGATTTTTGGAGAATATCCTTGGCTTTTATACCACTTGTTGGATCTAAGGGCTCTAGAGGGGGGTGAATAGAGCTACAAAATTTCTCACAAAATAGATTAGACATTCAAATTATATCAAGTTTAAGGCAATAGCTTAATTGCAATTTGAAATCCTATCTAATAAGCATAGCAAGGATGAGAGAGATTGATATCAAGCACTTGACAAAGGGATGTAGAGTGGTTCCACACTTCAAACTAGAAGTGAGTCAGTCCACTACCTAGAGAGGTCAACCTCTAGGACTTGTGACAAATGCATTCTATAAATTCATCTTTTGAAAGAAAACTTGTTCTCGTGATTCATATCAATTCTTACAGAACTTTACCATTTTATTTTTGTTTAGTAGGAACAATTCATGGTTCATACTCAGTCTAGTTAGAATATTTCTTAGAGGTCATTGACATCCCTAAGTTTGTGTTAATCAGTAGGTAGAAGAAACAAAAATATCCAAAGCATATTTCATTTCCACAACTTTAAGGAATCTGGGAAGGCATTTCTTGAATAACCTTCCTCATCCTAATGAGGTGTTGAGTTCATAAATAGTGAATCCATTCATTGATGTTGCACACTTTTAGTTTGACCCAAGTCTAATCACCTCAATTCAACAAAATTAGTTATCTAGGCTATTACATGAGGATCCAAAGCATTATGCAGATAATTTTATTAAAAAAATACAATAAAGATCTATGAGATGACCGTTTATGGACTACGACTCTGAATTTATTCATCACCTTGAGAGGGAAATCAAAACCATGGGTGCAATGAAACAAAAAGGGTTCCATTCAAACATGGAATTCACTCTTGAAAGGATTCCTACATAAATTCTTCCCACTAAGAAAGACGGATGAGCTCTAGGATAAGACATTCATCTTTAAGAAACAAAATAGAGAAAATTTAGCAAAATCATGGGAAAGATACAAGGAGCTAATATGTAGGATTTTACACCACAACTTTTCAGACTAGATTCAAATCAACACTTTCTATAGTGGGTTTTCCATTGGGTTGTCACATGAAACCAATTACACAATTGATGTAGTAGTGAAAGGAAATTTTTTGATGAAGATGGAAAGTGAGGAAGGAAATTTTTTTAGACAATGTCCATAGATAGACAACTAGAGGTGTAGATAAAAGGAATAAAGACATGCATAGTGTTGATATAGTCACAATTCTCAATGCTAAGATTGACAACATTACCAAGCATCTTAATGCCATAAATGTCAATCAAGTGCAACAAATCATGAAGCACGACTCTTGCCATAGTCCGCACTAGGTTGTGGACTATATTATAGACAAGCAACCTAAAGGTGTTATGAAGAAAGTGAACTAGTGAAGAATTAAAGGATCAAACATAATTTAAGTTGCTACAATCTAGGATGGAAGATCCTCTACAATTTAAAGTAGAGGGACAAGGACAAACAACCCTATGACAACCACCACATGGACAAGCAAGTACCTTAACAAGACAAACTCTTTGGTCTTGAAGGTATATTGGCTAAGTTCATGAATAAGACTTCCAACCTTTTGTAGAACCAAGCTCAACCTATCAAGGGATTGGAAACTCAAATCGTGCAGCTTGTTATGCCATGAATGACAAGAAGAAGAGGAAGGAAGAACCATTTGGTAGTATCAATGATAATCAAAGGAACCATGTCAAAGAAATATTTCTTAGGAACAGAAGAGAGGTGGAGAGGCCGCCTATAGTTCTGCTCATCCAAAATGAAGACAACACAACGACCATGGTATATGATTGATTGAAGCCACAAATAAAGAAGGAGAACCGCCAGTGCTAGAAGAGAAAGAAATACAAACATTTAGCACTTATATTCCACCACACACAGGGGACAAAAGAATAGAAATACCTTATTTACATAGCTTGCGGTATGAAAATTTTGATATAAAACTTGGAAGTTTTCTCAAGGACTCAAGCAACTACATATAAACATTCCTTTCATGGATTCTCATGAACATATGTAGGTTTATGTAGAGTTCCCCAAAGATGTCCTCTCCAAGAAGATAATGTTAGATTGTAATGAAATCATCACATTAAGCCCCAATATAAGTGGTATGTTTCTAATTATCTTCCTCCCAAACAAAAAGCTCACAGTGCATTTTATATCCCTTGTAAAATAGGGTATCTAAATTTTGATAATACATTTGCGAACATATAGCTATCAAAAATTTAATGTGACTTGTTGCTTACAAAATGTAGGGTTTAGGCAAATCCAAACTAATTTACATATCTTTGCATATGGATAATTTATCTTTTAGGCTCCCCAATGACATTGTTGAGGATGTGTTTGTAAAGGTTAACAATAAATACTATCAACATATTTCATTATAAGACCCCTGACCCAACTTAAACCCTTCAAATATATTTTTCATCTTCGTTATGTGCTTGGGTTCTTTAAGAAAATACTTAGTGTATACACATAATCAATCACTTGACATTACACTCTTGTGGGTCTATATGCAAAATCTCCATACCTAGAAGTCCTTTTTGTAATTTTCACATATCATGCTTTGCTTTGATCTTCTCTCTCTTATTTGGGCTTAGCTTGGTAGACCTTGGATGCTATAGAAAACTTCCTACCTTTTCATCAGTGGAGGTTGGTTGTGGTTGGTGAGTAGACCTATCAAGAAATCTGACTCAAAGCAGATGTTGCTGCATCTAATACCCGAATCTAAAAAAGAATATCCAATCCAGATAAGAGATCTAATATTTGATGGATATCATATGAAAACATCAGAATCTGTTCCAAGCAAATAATATCAAAATTCAGCTAAGTATATGATCTAAACCAAAAATATTACATTTATTGTTGATAGATATATTATATACATGAAACATTGATATTAAATTAAATATATACAATAAGGTATCTATAATTTTGTATTTTATGTGTAAAATTAATACATTTAATAATAGATGTATGTATTTGTCTAATTTAGATTTTAGCTGAAGCCGATATAGAAATATTTGATATTCGGTCTGAAATATTCAGATTCAAAATTTGATATCTGAAATTTGATTTGAATTCGGTATATGCCAAACATTTTTCCAAATATTTTGGACTCATAATTGGATTGAATGTGTGAATCCCAGATATCCATTTATAGATCTATTTTTGAGTATCCATCAATGTTAGTGTCATGGATTTTGGCTGGTGATTCACTAGTGGCTGATATGCTGCCGATCGATAGAGCAAGGTGCAAGGCTTGCCTGTGGAATGGACTAATGGAGACCATGGCCTGGATCATAGTGATGGAAATCTTGCTTGATGTCTATTGATGAGATTCAGGAGCATATATAGATGGGAACTTTCCTAACACCTATTGATGACCACTACGGTGAACTTCCTGCCACCATCTACCAATGAAGAATCTACTGCCATCTCCCAATGAGAATCTAAGGCCATCTACATATGATGATGATAGTCGATAGTGTCATGGCTGCAAAGCCAATGGCACAATAGTGTTGACCCACTACTTTTATACCCTCTTCTCTCTCCTTTTCTCTTCCCTCGTGAGCCTATATGTACCCCTTAACCTCCTACTCCTTAACACTATAGTCGACCTAATGGAAGGAGTTGTAGCAGCTTCTTCTCATCTTCATTTGATGGCAACAGATGAGATTTTAGGTTCCAACAACCAATGTGTAGCTTGATATTGCTTATTCATTTCTTCTTCCTTAGATATTGATGACTCTTCTCGCATCTCCTGGACCTTGTTTTGACCTCGTTCTTCATCTCATCTCATTTTCTTGATGCTCTTCCACCATCTCCTACCTTCATCTATGTGCATGGTGGTTACCTTACCTAGTGTTCAACCTAGTGCTAAACCCTATTTTATTCTTCCCTCTTTCCCTAGTTGATCTAGGATTGTGAAGAAAGGACTGTTGGGGATTTTCAAAGAAAAATCTTGAATCTTAAGTAGAGAATGTGGCTTACATGTTATCTTGGAGCTCGTTTAAAGACTTGAAAGATTAAAGCTTGAAGATTTTTGTCTTCATTGAGAAATGACTCTTTCCACTATTTGAAAGATGAGAAATATAACATATGATGTATTTATTACCTATGATACATGAAAACCTTATTCTTGCTCCTAATCCCTCTAATATGCTAAATGTGGGAAACTTTGTGCTGATCTAAGTAATTAAGAATGGATTATGAATTCACATGTTCATCTTAATCTCTCGAATATGTTCCTTGATGCTAAAGACATTCTTAGTTAGGCATGTGTGTGCTTGGATTCTAACTATGAAGAAAATGATCTTAAAGGTAGTACCTTTATGGTGTTTTCATACCTCACATGTGAAATACAAACTACTTGATATTTAATTTCTATTGAGTAACACTTCTAAATTTTCTAAGGCTTTGCCAGCTATTATGATGCTGGAAATTTGTGAAACTAGAAATACTATGTAGAAGTAGCCCATCTATGCTTAGTTTGACCTTCTTGTGCCCTAATCTTGAAAATGACATAACTCTTATATCCCTAGGAGATTTTAATTGAAATTGTGGGTTATGTTTTTCTACCTTTTAATGATGCTACATGAAAATTTTAGATATTTATGAGTTTCTTACGTTAACTTATCATTTTTATGGCTCGATATGGTAATCGGGCCCTGTTGTGCCCTATATTGATGTTCGGGCCTTGTTATGTCCAAGGATGATACACAAACCTTCATTAGGTAGTCTTTGTGAATACTTAGGCATGAAGGTTCCCTTAATTAATTCCTTAAATGTGATATGGTTAGATATTTTATGTACACAATGTTTTGGGTAGTAGAAATTGTATGACAATGTGTTTTATATCTTTTGAAGTTACAAAGGCATTAATTTTAGATATTTTGTTCTTAATTGTATGTAGCTTGATTGACGTAGTCACCTACCAACCTCATGACAGGGTGGATTCACAAGGGTTTAGTGATAACTAGTGATAGATGTAGAATAATAAACATCCACCAGCTCATGGCCAATGATCATGGCTAGGTAATCATCTTCTTTACATGAAAGGTGGGATCTGACTTTGCTTAGGGGATGCTTTTGAGAGAATTATTCATGAGAAGATGAATGTTGGGGGTTGATTGATTAATTAGGGTTAAGGTTGTAGGGAAATATGGTGAAAGATATGGCAGCATAAACACAAAATTTACTGCCTTGTTCCCCTTAAACAATAGATCACGTCAACAACTATGAATTGATAAGGAAGATTGCAAGGAATATACTTGGTCCTGGAGCAAGTCAAGTGACTTATCCTTGTAGCAGTGTGCTTCTTCTTCAGTCAACACTCAAGTAGTTGTCAACAACAACCTCTTAGTGAAACACCACAGACGACGGATGACAACGTCCTCCTAGAAGGTGGCAACGGCCTCTATGCCTCTATGTAATCCACAGGACCACCAGGAACTCCACATTATGCTACCATAGCCAACGTGAAGGAGTTGTCCCTTTGAATGTCAACCTTCTAGGGTTGATTCTCTCTCTTGTGTTATCTTGTTGTTATTGTCCCTCCCTTTTATGGGTAGGACTTGCTCAAGGTCTCTAGTTACCACAACTAGAGAGGAAAACTTTTTTCAGAGAGAATTATTGTCTCTAGAAAGCCTCGACTACCCCTCTATTTATATGAGGATTAGGGTCAGGAGTTCTAGTCTGAGTGGGAGTCGAAAGGATGGAATTTCATGAATTTTCCACAATCTGTGTATCATGAACCAGTCAGTTCACACATGAGATGATCAATTCACATTCTAAGCCAGTAGTTTCACTATGTTTCCTGTTTGCAATTATATTGGCATTTAATATTCGACTAATGCACAATATGATGTCATCATCAATCCTTGATCCAATCATATTGATCAACCAAATGGTTAGTTCACAACCTGAGTTGGTCGGTTAACAAATCTGAGTCGATTGATTCACTTATTGAACCTGTCATTTTAGAGTTCGGAGTGTCAGTACGATTCAAATTTACCTAACACTTGAATCGATCAGTTCAACACTTGAACCAGTCAGTTTATAGTTTTGTCAAACAATATTCAACCATTGTTGTTTAAATTGAATACATAAATACTTTAGTAATCAAGTTAAACTTCATTCATGAATAAACTCCTATTCCACATGTATCATATGTGTGTGACCCTATAGGTTCCAAGTTACGTTGGTAGTGAATGTCCATAACCAATTTAATACATCACAAGCAATGAGAGATATTTAAAAACACACCATTGTTACCCAAGTAATTATAAAGTTGGAGAACAACTTCAACCTACAACATGTGATCAATGTTACTATGATCATATAGTTCCTTTATCTCTGATATCTAGATTGAACTTGAGGCATGGAATCATCATCCTATAAATGTTCAATCCATGTTTCTTGAACTAGAGCAGATTGTTTTAGATGCATGTGAGTTCACATATCATATATTGAGTCACATGAGTATGGCTATATATTTCTTAGTCTCGCTTATCAAGTGGTCTGGATATCAATCTCATGTAGTAGGGAAAAATCCCATTTATATAACTTACACTCAATCTCCATGCGTCAAAATGCATCTGAGCATAACCAATATGGTAACCCTTATTCAAGGTCAAGTTGGATGATGTCAAAATACATTGAATGACATGTGATGAGTGTAGTGACTTCATGTCTAAGAATCACAATCACCACTATCACTATGAGAGTTGATTCTAACTACCATTCCACGGTCTCCATGTATCACCCTCAAGGTGGGTCTATCCAATAAACTATTCTCTCACAAGTATCTATGTGTTTGGTTTGATATCACATATCATGACTTAATCAGATTCTATCATCAACCAAGACACACTCTAGTCTTATGTATTACTTTTTTCTATTTTTCTTTCACAGTAATATTTGACTAGGAACTTAACAAGAATGTATCTACTCTTATCATACATATGATCTCATTATTTAGGTCCTCAACTCGAAGACATATTTCATCGGGTAACATCATTCTTTATACATATACTATGTCTACGTTAACATCCCATAATTTGAGACAAACATAATAGACAAAATTACCTTTATCATTACCAAATCAGGTATCTAATGCCCCATTACAATTATCGTATGACTGTCTCTCTGGACATACATACTAGCAGACTCCCACTTGCACTTAGAGCCAATCACCCACAAATCTTATTCTAAGTGATCTTAACATGCTCATCATGTTTCTGCTACACAAGTGATTTTTGTAGTGGGTTAGCAATGTTTTCTTCTAATTTGTATTTTTCAAGTTTTCACATATCCTCACTATACAACTTCTCCTCTGAGATGGAAGTTCCATAGTAAGCTATCTGAGTTCCTTTACCTAACCAGTAGCTCCATTGTTGTCATAGTATTTCTACTATGTCATCAATGGTTGAAACCTCCCACAAGTTCATCTATATGAATTTCTATATCCATATAGTATCCTCTGTCGTGTTCATAACACTAAGATACTAGGCTTCTATTCTAGAATTTGACAACGATTTCTTGGTCGAAACTTTTCTAGCTAACAGTTCTATTTTAAGGTCAAACACAAACTTAAATTGCCATCATTTAATTTTTTGTCATTTCGGAAGCTTGCATTGATGTAACCCTTTACACCCAACTCTTCCTTATTACCATAATCAAGGAACTCATCCTTTTAGTGCTTCTCAAGTACTTAAGGATATTTTTTATGGCAGTCCAATGACCTTCATTAGAATCTAACAAATATCCCCTCATCATGTCCAACACAAAGGTGACAACATGATGAGTACATAACATTTCATACATGATAGATCCAATTGCATATGGCATCTTACTCATGTTTTCCCATTCTTCATAAGAAATGGGACACTGGGATCTTGAGAGACTAATCCCCTAGAACTCTCTCATTGAGTCCAGAATTTTGAATCCCATCAACATCTTGCCAATTTATGTGATCTTTCTTAGGTCAAGAAGCTTTCTAGATCTATCTATATAGATCTCAATTCCTATCACATAAGATGCTTCACCTAAACCCTTCATAGAGAAGGTATTTTCCTTGCCATGTTTGTAATATTTGTAGTATAAGGATGTTATTCACTGTCATTACGTGGAATATAAATATGCTCCCACAAAACTCTTGTAATCACATATTTCATCTTCATTTTGACTAAATTCAAACTCTTTAACTATCTTGTTAAATCATAGCTTCCAACTCTGAGATGCTTCTGTCAACCAAAGATTGAACTTTGTATCTTATAGACTTTATTTGCATTATATGGATTTATAGAACCTTTAGGTTGTGTCACATAGACATCCTCATAAATATTCCCATTAAGGAATGCAGTTTTAACATCCATATGCTAAATCTCATAGTCATAATAAGTTGCAATGGCAAGAATGATCCTGGTAGATTAAACCATGACAACTGGTGAAAAGATTTCATCATGTTCAACACTTTGAACTAGATTGAAAACCTTTACAATCAATCTGCTCTTATAGGTTTGTGCATCATGTCGGTCTTCTTCTTGAAGACCCAATTTCACCCTATGGGTCTTACCCCTTTAGGTGGATCCACCAAGGTCATAGTTGTTGTGTATATGGAGTCCATGTTCGATCCCATGGTCTCAAGCCATTTCTCAGATTCTGGTGCCTCAATATCTTCTAAGTAGGTTGTTGAATCATCCTCTATGATCAACTTACATCCTTATTGAGCCATAAGATTTCCTAATATTTGAAGCTCAAGGTGCTTTCTACTAAAACTATGTGTTTTGTGTTATGCAACTTGAAATTCCTCAACAATTTATGATTCTACTTGTTCATAATGTACCTCTTTAGGTTCAATGTTTTCTTGTTGTCTTGAACTTTTTGAGTTCTACTTTTCTCCCATTGATTCCTATGGAATTAAATTCCTTGTAGGATTACAACCATTCGGGCAACAAACACTTTGTTTATTGGATTGGAATAGAAGTAGTATTAAACAAAACAACATTTAAGTGATTTTTGGACAAAGCCTTTTAAGAAACTAATTTTTTTACACAATCTTACAATCCTAATCTTTATAAAAAAACATATCAGAACACCTCCCATGCCATATCTCATATGGTGTCTTTTGAACCATTTTAGATGGTACATTGTTTTAGTGTAAAGCATGTGTCAAAAAGGAAAGTGGAAGATTTGCTGGATTTATTGGTGATCACACCAAGACTAATAGGGTGAGATACCTTCTTTGTGATACCTCATTATGTTTTAGGTGGAGTTCATTGTGATACATTGTCACTATCTCTCCAGAAAGTCCTCACACTCTTGGTTTGAAATATTTCAACATCGATCATATCGAAGTATCTTAATACTTTTACCAAGTTGGTTATGTACTTCATTCATGACCTCCTTAAACACTTCAAGACATTCATACTTGTATTTCACTAAATACAAATTACCATATCTACTAAGATCATCAATAAATATATTGAGGTACTAGTAACTACCTCTTGCATTTATTTTACAAGGTCTACGTACATCAATATGTATGAGCCCTAATAGAATACTCATTCTCCCGCTACATCTAGTAAGACGTTCTTTTGTCATACTGCCCAATAAATAAGACTTGCATGTCTCTATTGGTTCAATAACCAAAAGAGTCTAGAAAACCATCATTATAGATTCTAGAAATGCATTATTCATTTATGTTCTCTAGATTACAATGCTATAGGTATTAATTGTTTGAGTCATCAAGTCATTCAGTATATGTGTTATGCATATTTATCTTTAGAACTATCAAGTATAGACTATGAGCCATAGGGCATTTCCATACAAGATCTTATCTTTTAAAATGAAACATCAATTTATTCATAATATTCTTGTCCATACTAGATATATGACGGTTTCATCAATGGCAGATACATAATAGCAATTCACTAATTCTATTACATGCCCATTGGGTTGAATGATAGACTCCAGCTATGGTGGTAGCAACTCTTACTCCACATAGTTCTAGATTACTTCTTCTCAAGTCTAGAAGTGAGATCTCTATCTCATTCTTCTTCTTGAGTTCCTCTATGTAAAGAGGGCAGTTCCTTTTCTAGTGTCTAGGCTGGTGATAGTGGTAGCACTTTCCTTCCTTATTTACTCTTCCCTTCACTTTCAGTGCAGAAGACTTTGAATTATGGCTAGCTCTAGAACTCTTCTTAGCTTCTCCTTTGCCCTTATACTTCCCTCTGCTGATGATCATGGAAGATTTTGGTTTGTCCTTCTTCATCTGTGCTTCATCTGTCCTCAACATGCCAAGTAATTATGTCAATGGCTTGTCAAAATCATTCATGTTGTAGTTCATGACAAATTGGTTGTATGATTCCTGTAACGATTGCAGAATCACATTTGTGGCCAGCTATTGGCTTAAGGGAAATCCTAGTCTAGCAAGGTTCTCCACATACCTAATCAACTTGAGAGTGTGGGGACCTACTGGATCTCCTTCAGTCATATCACTTGAAAAATGCCTTAGACATATCATATCTCTCTTGTCATTCATGATCTTGGTACATGTTTTTAAAATGTGTGTCATCTCGATAACATTCATGTTCTCATATTGTCTCTGCAACTCATTGTCATTGAGCACAACATTAGGCACTTGATATCCACAACATCTTCAGAGTGCTTCCAGTAAGCATCCATGTCATCCTTAGGCACATTGGGAGTGGGTTCATTTGGCTCTAGTCTCTCTAGGACATAGATCTTGCGCTCTTGAGTGAGAATGATTCTCAACATCTGGAACCAATCATGGAAGTTATTCAGGTTTAGCTTGTCCTTCTTAAGGATGGATTGTAAAGAAAATTTATTTGTGTTTGCCATTAGATTCTACAAAAGAAAATTTGCAATTTTGTTAAAACACTTTTTATTAGATTTAATTTGATAAGCTTGATGAAATTAATAAGGCTTTTAATTAATTATTGCTCTCACTATTTTGATCAAATTGGTAGCCCTCACTTATCAATTTGGAAGATTGTAGCATAAAACCTTCTAGTGAAACAAAACCCAAAATAATTGAGTTATTACCCGGCCAACACCAGCGTCCATAACCAATTATTAAAATAGGCAACATTTTCCAATTGCATATCATACAGTTCTTAGATAGATAGTTTGCACAACTCTTTTACACATTCATTTGTATGCTTTTAGGCACTTAATCTCATTAAGGTCACTTAGTTAAGTTTGACTTAAAATCCATCACGATTGTAATGCATGCTTCTTGACAGTCCCACATGACTACCATCACACTTCCATGAGATGGACAGTGCACCACATTTGGCTTTCCCACACATAGTCGATCAAGATTTTCATGTGTGTTTCTTATGGAAAGCATATAAGACTTAATATTTTATTGAGAGATTTTATATTTATGTAAATTTATATACATATCCAATCACCACATACTTATATGTATCATATGCATATTAGATCTCACAAACAAAACATGCAATTATAAAGAACAAGCGATGGTTATAGCCATACAATTGTAATTCCTTGGAGCTACAAGAAATTACTACCACCTAAAGTCTACATCATATGTAGAAACATGTTGTTGATGAACATCTATGTTGAATCAAGTTTGGGTTGATCATATTAACTCTTGAACCGATCAGCTGGCCTCCTGGTCGGTCGGTTGGTCTGTTGAAATGGTCATCTAGTCTTCGATCCAAGTGATGTCTGGATCCCTCCAGTCGATTGATTAGACCATCATCTGATCGGTTTAGCTCCTCTTTTCGTCTAGCCCCTTGGTCTTCCAGTCAATTGGTTTATTTTCAAAAATGGCCAGTTGGTCTAGAGCAGAACATCTTCTTTGCCATAACATAAAAGGAAACTATCCTATCCTATTTTAAAATATTACATTAAAATAGGGAAACCTCAAGTTATATTCAAGGGGATATAGGAAGGAATGCATTAATACTTTTATATATGGAAAAGGAGAGAGAGTCTCGACATGCAAACTGATATATAAAATATGAATAGCAACCATCCAACCAAGCACAAAGATCTAGGGGGTTATTGGCCATAACCAATGCTAAAATCCACCATCAAAATCAATTTTGGGGCAACAAGTATAAATTACATATATATCATATAGGGATCATTTGTGGCATTTAATCAGATATGCACATTAATCATATAAATATTCACATCGTGTGTAATAGATAAATGATAAAACTAAAAATCTGATCATATTGATTAGATTCCAATATATATTAAATTAATGTGGCTCTAATACCACTATAGGAAAATATGACAACAGATCATATCCCCCTTAAACAGCAAATCATGTCAACAACTATGAATTGAGAAGGAAGGTTGCAAGGCATGTACCTGGTCCTGGAGAAAGTGCAACGATTTATCCTTGTAATAGTGTGTGTCTTCTTCAAGCAGCTGTCAACAATGACCTCCTGGTGCAACACCATGGACGACGGTTGACAGTGTCCTCTTAGCAGGTGGCAACAAACTCGACACCTGTACGTAGTTAACACGGATCATCGGGAACTCCACGTTGTGCTACCAGAGCCAAAAAGAAGGAGTTGTTCCTTTGAACGTTAACATGCTAGGGTTAATTTGCTCTCCCGTGTAATCTCTCCCTTGTTGTCCCTCCCTTTTACGGGTAGGACTTTCTCTGACTCTCTAGTTACCACAACTAGAGAGGACAACATTTGTAAGAGAGAATCGTTATGTCTCTAGAAAGCCTCGACTACCCGTCAATTTATAGTAGGTTTAGGATCATGACTTTTAGTCTGAATGGGAGTTGAAAGGGTGGAATTTTATGAATTATCCAGATCCTACAAACCATGAACCGATCTATTCACTAGTGAGTCGGTCGGTTCACACATGATACGATCGATTCACTTGTCGAACCGGTCATTTAACTATGTTTCCTATTCACAATTGTATTGGCATTTAATATTAAATTAATGCAAAATAATATGTTAGTATCAATCCTTGATCCAATCATATTGATCAACCAAACAATCAGTTCACAACCTAAACTGGTCGGTTCATAGATCTGAGTCGATCGGTTCACTTGCTAAACTGGTCATTTCAGAGTTTTGACTGCCAATGCTAGTTCAAATTGACCTGACACTTGAATCAATCGGTTCAACACTTGAAGTGGTCAATTTATAGTCCTATCAGTCAATATTTAACTATTGTTCTTTAAATTGAATACCTAAACACTTTAGTAATCAAGTTAAACATCATTCATGAATAATATCCTATTCCAGGTGTACCATGTGTGTGTGACCCTATAGGTTCCAAGTTGCATTGGTAGTGAATGTCCATAACCAATTTATGACATCAGAAGCAATGAGCGGTATCTAGAATCACATCATTGCTACCTAAGTAGTTCGGTAGTTTGAGAACAACTTCAACCTACAATTTGTGATCAATGTTACTATGATCGTATAGTTCCTTTGTCTCTGATATTCATATTGAATTTAAGGCATGGAATTTTCATCCTCTCAACATTTAATCCATGTTCTTTAAACTAGAGTAGGTCGTTTGAGATGCATGTGAGTTCGCATATCATATATTGAATCATGTGAGTATGGCCATACATTCTCAGTTTTGCTTATCAAGTGGCCTAGATTTCAATCTCATGTAGGAGGGACAAATGTAATCTACATCACTCACACTCAATCCCCATTTCACAATGCATCTGAGCATCACCTTTGTGGCAACCCTTATTCAAGGTCATGTTGGATGATGTCAAAATACATTGAACGACATGTGATGGGTGTACTGAGTTCAAGTCTAAGAACCACAATCCCCAATATCACTATGAGAGATGATTCTAACTACCCTTCCATGGTCTATATGTATCACTCTCAAGGTGGGTCTGTCTCATATACCGTTCTCTAACAAGTATCTGTGTGTTTGGTTTGATATCACATATGATGACTTAATGAGATTATATCATCAACCAACAAACACCCTAGCCTTATGTTTATTGTTGTCTTTTTTGCTTCCATAGTAATATCTTTCTAGGGATATAACAAGAATGTATGTACTCTTATCATAAATATGATCTCATTGCTCATGTCCTAAACCTAAAGACATATGTCATCAAGTAACATCATTCTTTAGACATATAATATGTTTGTGTCATCATCCCATGATTTGAGACAAACATAATAGACAAAATTACCTTTGTCATTATCAAATCAGGTATCTAATGCCCCATTACAATCATCATATGATTGTCTCTCTGGGAATACATACCAACAGGTAAAGTTGTATATTATAGATTATTTGCCACCCACCTCCCTAGGACATCCTCGGTTAAAGGGGGAATGGGTTATAATAGGGCCATTGACTGCATCCTCAGTGCCATTTCTCTTATACAATTTTATAAATTCTTTCTTGAAATGACTCCCCTTTTGGAGGGAGATGATATACTAAAGGAATGAAACCTCTTCTATGCTCATCCATGTGGATAGGGAAATCTGATATGGGTGGTGGTCTAGATTTATTATAGTCCAGGACCATATATATATATATATATATATATATATATATATATATATATATATATATATATATATATATATATATATATATATATATATATATATATAAGCGTGAAAGTGATGTTATGGTCCACTTTTAGGTCATTGTCCATGACTATCATTGGAGAAAACGGGTGAGCCATGTGTTACTGGGTGACAGCTCAGTCACATTGGAAGATCCATCTAAATTAACTTATGGCAACATGTATTTGATGCATGATTTTTTTGGTGAACTATGTTTTAATTGAGAATTAATCAGCCTTATGGTAAAATCATGAAATATTGACTGGAAGGAATCAAGATGAGTCGGTAGACCCTTAAAAGAGTTAGATGCATAATAAACTTTCAAGTAGATCTTGATCATAGACAGAGTTGGATGGGATCTATTTGTGAAATCAAATTGATTGTAGGTAGAATCGGGTAGTCTTTTGCCTTAAAGCAGGAGATCATGTAGTGTTTAAGGAATTTTTGAAAGGTTTTCATGATCTAAGTTTGTTTTTTCCGGTTCATGATCAAAGGAAAATAATCGTTTGAAATTCACATTGAATTCTAGATGCTTTATGGCAAGTACCCCCCAAGGTTCAAAAGTGAGTGGTTGCTCATAATAGGAGACCATAATTGAGAAAACTTTTGGTAGATATTGAATCAAAAGATCTTAGAATAGTTTTGCATTGTCTTTAGTTCTGATTTGAACAACATTATGGCACAAAGTAAGCCATTGAAAAGATGAAAATTCAAACACTCAAGGCAAAGCATGGCACATGTATAAATTTTGGCAACCTGATGGTGGGGTCTGGGCTACCAAATTTTGGATAGAGTGGTCTAGGGGATTTGAAATAGCATGCCAAAGTAGTGTAGGCTGAGGGATTGGATAGTGCATGCAGTGAAAGGCCATGTCCCACCTGGAAAAGAAAGTTCCAACATTGTTCAACCTCAGAAAAAAAAATATTCACCTTTTTAAGAGATTGTAGGTCTTTGAGAAGATTGTTTCATTTTGAAATGATTGTCAATATTGTATCAATTGTTTCATTTGGAAAATATTGTTGATCTTTGAAAAGATTGTTTCATCTTAAAAGTTTCTTTATCTTTGAAAAGATTGTTTCATTTTGAAAAGATTGTTAATATTTGAAAAGATTGTTTCATTTTTCAAAGACTGTTAAACTTGGAAAAGATTTTTATGAAGGAGTTAGTAAAGCATAAACAACTGATACAAAAATAAAACAAAAATCATAATATAAAGCATGTATCAAGCCACAATCTTAGGAGAAGGAACAAAAAACAACAACCTTAGAATCTTGTAAAAAAGCCACACATATGAGATGTCTTTGTCAGAAGATCAAACCCACCCATTTTAGCTTATGAGTTAAATACAATTTACATCCTCACTCTATCATGACATGTATAGGAGGGGTTGGTCCTTAACTTCTCAAATAATTATGGCACCCATCATGTAGGTAACATGATTGTGTTGAATATGGGTACTACTCCCAATACACCTTGAGGCTATAGTGGTTGTAATCAGTCACGAGTGATGGGAGAGGGGGTGTCTTAAAGGTCTTTGGGCATCCAACATTACATTGTGTCAGTTCCTTTACTAACATCCTGGCACCTCATACAAGGATCCAACGTCATGATGGCACTATAACACCCCATTTAAGCATACATGTATCAGTGGAAGTAACTCCCATATTTTCCATAACATGGGGATCTTTAGCGCAAAGAGATATCACAAGAATAATAAACATTGCAAATTAGGTAAACAATCACCATGCAATAATATTGATATGGATTCGTACATTGTTCAAAGGCAATCTAGTACAGTTGAGTTCTTGCATAGACAATCTAACCTTGAAACGTGATTTAGAACATGAAAGAAACGTTAATCTAAATGATTGGATCATCTAGATAGATGGCACCCACCAAGCAAATTCTTGGGAAAATTTTGAGCTATTCCTTAGACTGGTCTTCATATGAATTTATCCTTGATGTTTCTATGTACCTGCATGCATCGCGGCCCCAACCAAACATCAAACAAATTGGTAAGTAAAATTGAACATATTATTTCTTAGGGATTCAATGTAAATTGGAAATGAATATTTGAACATAAAAAATGGTTGCTTTGAAATCATTTCTTTTATCTTGACTTATATAAGAATCCTTGAGTTTTGCACTGAATTACCTTTTCTCTTATCCACTGAAGTGCCACTTAGTTTTTCTCTTAGGAGACTCTTGGTGAGGATCTTGTAGAAGTCATCTTTTGTCATTATCTTTCTCCTAAAAACTCTAAACTTCCTCTTACATTTGATTTGTAACTTTACCTTCAATGTGCATGAAAGATTATACAATATATATTGACAATAAACATGACACTCATTTTGTTATAAATTTGTTGACTTTTAACAATTGAAACAGTAAAATAATACACTTATACCATTCATTGTACATATATACTTAAAATCAACCAATACTTATGTTCAAAGTGCATAGACCACACACCTCTCTCTTAGAGAATATCCTAGTTGCTTCTTTAGGTTGAAGAAACCCTAATCACGCTCTTAGGGTTTATTGAAACCCTATTACCCATGTCTTGCAACACCCAAAAAGTCCTTTCTAGACTCAAAGAATGAACCTGGGCACACAGAGACACCCCTGATTGTCCCGTTCCCACTGTTGAAGCTGAGGTAGGCACCGAAGACGATGAGAGCTTGTTAGGTGCATATCAACATGATCAATATCAAAAGAGATAATGATGTATATTTTTGGGGGTTTAGAGATGATTAGGAAACATGTATACATAGGCATGAAGAGTAACAAGGGAAAGGAACTGAGATGCGTATGAAAAGAGGGGTTGAGAGGAAACTCGACTCTTCAGGGATACCTAGAGGGTTCAAATTCCTATCAAAGTTAGGATCTATGCATTCATTGGGACATGAAGAGGGTGAAGATAAATCCCTCTAGTGTAGATATCCCAAGACGAGGCTCAAAGGTATCGAGATTTTGGGTTACCGAGAATTCCCCATTACAGAAGGAAAAGAGTGAGGGTGGGACACTTGAGCAGGACAGACAGACAGACCAGCATGTCTGACTTGATCTTCCTCTAAAGTTTGTGTGACTCCCCATTAAGTTGGGAGACTTTATGCTAAAGAGACTCATTATTTTAACTAGCATCATTTAGGGTTTACAAACTATATGGTTACTTTCTTATTTCAAAAAAAGGGTTCTAGGATACTTCTAAGCCCAAACTTCATAAGTCATCCATTTGTACCTCAAAGAATTTGAATTACTTGTTAGTTTCTTATTTGAAAAACATAAAGAGATATATTTATCTTTTTAGAATAAACTTTAATTCATCATATATGATTAGTTATAATGGATTTGGGGATCATTTTTTGGGAAATTCCTTTCATTGTCAAATCATATTCCTACCATGATTATCATGCCAAAACTTGCACATGAATAGAGTCAATTTCATTCTTAACGCCCATGTGAAACACATTCATCAATTATAGCTAAATTTGATGTAAATAAATTAGAAATTAATTTGAATTGGTTTCAAATGTTGCTTGATTTAATGTATATGATTTAAATCTCATATCCATATTAGGATTTTTGTTAAATAATCAAAAATCAAATTGGATAAGAAACAAGGTTCCTAATAAGGGGTTATTTGCATTGGATCCCAAGAATTGAACTCATTTATGAGAAAAAAAATAAATTAGCAAGATCTCAATATTATTCTAATAAAAAATTGGGATGTTACTATAAATAAGTGAAATCAATCACCTCTCTACTAATAACAATGGTAAACAAAATCCAATTTGGATAGCAGCAAAAGATAATTTTTTTTATTATATTCAATTTAAATAAAGAGTACATAATTTTCCCAATAAGGGTGTACATGCTTTATAGAAAAAGCGAGGATCTAAGTAGAGGGAAAGTAGACTACAACAATATGTCTCCAATAAAAATAACTTAACAAATAATTTCATGAGGGAAGGATGGACTCCTTTTTCCTAGTCATAGGCTAGTTCACCATGCTCCTGTTGCACACTCTGATCCTAACCTGGGTGGTTGGGATCACCCAGCAAGAGGAGAGAAAATGTATGTGTCAAATAAAGAATAAGTACAATTATAAACTAAAGAAGGAAATAAAAAGATTCACTATTCTAAGAGGGTCAAGAATATGAGGCAAGTAAAACAAATAAAAATTTCTGCCAAGTTAAACAATAATAAGTTGCATGTATGATTAAATGTGACTACATTAAACTAATATATGGTTGAGGCACCTACTGGACCTCAACCTCTAGGTGAGGGAGAGTAACACATTCCCAAACACCCGAATATATATAAAGTGGGGAGAATTGTCACATTCCCCTGGGGAGAATTATCATGTTCCCCTTAGCTCATGCCCAAAACTATGAGTGGTTTATACTCATGTACACTACATTAGTTAATTATTCATTTTCATCATCATGCTAAAGTATTTCAATGGCATATATAAGAAATTTAAATAACTTTGTAAGTGGGGTCCAAGACCCTAGAATGATTGAAGTAAAAATGCCACAAAAAAGGCAGCAAAGGAAATAAAGGCTAAGCAATGCCTCATTTGAAAATTAGGTTTGGTTAAAAATGTCCAACTTAGGGTTAAAATGCACATACCTATTTTCACACATAAAGGTTAACTTGAATAGTATACTTTGGTCCACAAAGTCAACTTTTCATCCTAGAAACACATTATGTATATTATCCAAGTCAAAGTAAACATATTCATTCCTATTATATTTTTATATTATTCTTACCCAATTCCCGATCATCTAATGTCATGTTAGGGTTTATGATTTTAATCTTTGTTGAGAGAATATGTGATGCTTTATATATAAATATTTGTTCTAATTATCCATCTTTACTCACACAAGTCTATGTAACTCATATATATGTGGATAGTAATATATATTCTTCCAATAAGTTTAAAGATGTTATTCTCTTATCTATAATGTGAATCCATATTATTCCTAACATCATGATTACCATGTTAATTGGTGTAAGTATATTCCACATGGATATTTATTAGGTTCACTAATATACACATGCTTTGACCCAACTAACATGTCATCTAGATATATGTTTATAAAAGTATATTCCTTTACACACTACTATCTTTTTCACCATTTAATTCCTAAGAAAACAATATAGTTAGATGCATTCTTATACAGATTTCAAGTTCCCTTGGATCAATTTAGATGACAGTGTTCCCTAGATCCATATGTATTTCTAATTCCCAACTCATATATATATATATATATATATATATATATATGTTGATGTGTGTATCTAGGGCATGCATAAAGGAATAAGATCGTATTATGTTCTATTATTAGCAACCATTGAAATTGTGAGCTACAACTTAGAGTTTATTAGTTCATATGCATATATGTAACGCATACTCATACGCAAGATACTAAGTTAAGAGATAAATCAATATGGTTACATCCTAATCACAATTTATATGACTTGCTAGTTATTTATATACATCTTAACTACGATATGATAATCCATCATGGTTCTATATGTTTATTGTATTATCAAAATATTATGCATATGTGCTATCTTTATGGAGTTAGGCCTAAGTGGATCGACTATTTAATATAATTATGATTCTGATTTCAGGTTACTATCTAGCATGTTATTATCCATGATCAAATTTACTGGATATTGCAAGTTATAACTTGAGAAAGTTAAGGGCTAACCTGCATGATGATCAGTGACGAGTGGTCTATAGGCTTGGATAACCATTGATCTATAATTGCTCTATTGCATCAGATCCAAGGTGAGGTTGAAGTCCTACTACGTTGGCCCCTGAGTTGCTGACCCATAGAGAAGGTAAAGTAAGAACATGGCTTGGTGATGATGGTGTCACGGTGATCAAGCACAGATGGTGGAGGAGTTGCAGCATGGTGTTGTAGGTGGGGGTAGAGAGGTGATGCTGGACGTTGCAGGTTGTGTTGCAGGATGGAGACGGATGTCGACGGTAAAAGGAGATTGGGGCATCAGGGCGTCGGGCGTCAGGCGTCGGGCCATCAGGACGTCGAGCGTCGGGTCGTCGAGGCGTCGGCTGGGCAGGTGTTAGTGACGCCAACACAGCGTTGGGGCTGCTGAGCGTCAAGGGTCAGATGGGAGACACCATGTTGTAGGTCTACTGCACGTCGGTGGGTGTTGCTGGCAGGCAACGTTGTGGGCTGATTGCGAGTGGGTTTAGGTGTCGCGGTTGGAGGAGAAGAGAAGGAGGAGGGAGGCTAGGGTTTTCGTGATGTGAAGAAAAATGAAGGAACATGGGAGAAGATATAGGAGTCGAAGAGTAGAGGAAGGGGACGATGGGGCATCACCCATTTTGGAGGGTGAGAACACAACGTCGTGTTTGAGATGAAGGGAGAGTAATGTAGTGTTGCATTACGTTTGGTTTAGGAAATAGTTAATTTCCTAATCAAATACCACTATTAAAACCTATGGTAATTAGGATTTTAAATACCAATTCAATTGGGAAAGCAATTGCTATTCAATGGTCAAACAAATTAAAGGACAGACTAAATAGGATCTAAGGAGGTTTCCCTTTTCCATGCAATAGGCATTTATATATATTAGAGTTGCATATTCATTTAATTAATTAGGAGGGTAGAGAAATACCAATTGACATAAAATTCATGGGTTTTCTAATTAAAGTTTGAGGGGTATAACTTTACATTAACTTCTACTCTTGAATGCATTTTTGTATTTAGTTGTAAGTTAAGTGCCTAATAAATATATTTAGTACCTTTTTTAATCAATATAGATATAAAATTTCTTATTTCTCATTTCTCATCCCACTAAGCCATAAAATCTCTAAATTAATATAATCCACTAATTATTTCTCATTAATGGTTGTTTTACATAATTAGACTCTAATTAACACACTATTTAAGATATTTGTGTAAAAACCCATTCATTGAAATGAATGTAAGTAAATGTAGTTCAAAGCCATCAAGTATTCATCAATTGCAATATTGAGGACAAAGAGCATAGAAAATATAGGAAAAATTAGAGAAAAGGACAAAAGGATAAGAAAGAAATAAAAAAACTTGAAAATGGGTTAAATTGCAAATGAACCCGAGATTTAGTATGTTACAGTTACAAGTATACCCACCTTAATAAAATGTCATCCTCAAAACTTTTAGGTTACTACCCACCTTAGGGTTTTACTTATACCTTACTTAGTGTAACATTTGTTTGCAAATTCATTGAGTTTCATAGTTTTTCATATTAAATCTTGGGTTTCTCTTTAGACTCTGCTTAGGGTTTATGGAAGATAAACATATTGGTAAAGGTAACTTTATAACATTAGGTCTAAATGACTACATATTTTAGGCCCTTTATATTACCCATTATTTTTGCCATCCCCATATATATGTTGATCAATCACATATTGAATGAGTAGAGATCCTATTATGCTACCTTTCACCAACCTAATAGTAAACATGTCTCGTACCACACATACTATTACGAAGAGGAAAGATGCACATTAAGTCTTATGCTTATGACATCCCTATATGTTTCTCACATGGTGTGCTTTAACCACTAAGATAAGAGAGGATATGACACTAGCTAATATTAAGTCAATACTTTAGATCTAAATTAGATATACACCTATCCCTAACATGTCTTTCGTCTCTCTGCTACATACTCTAGTTATTATAGGGTTTGATACTCTTCCTTGAATCCCATTCCTATACCCTAATCTCATATATTTATCTTATGGATAACTATATATGAATAATATTTGGCTAGTGGCCACATACGTATTTTCTCTTATTCCATTAGCATAACACCCCTTTCAAGAATATATGTGTCGGCAGAATTAACTCCCATATTTTCCATAAGATGGGGGTCATTAGCTCAAAGGGAAGTCACAAGAATAATAAACCTTGCAAATAAAGTAAACAATAATCATGTGTTAAATTGAAATAGATTCATACATTTTTCAAAGGCAATCTAGTATACTTGAGTTCTTAATAAACAATGTAACCTCGAAACATGATTCAGAACATCAATGAAACTCTAATCTAAATGGTTGGATCATATAGGTAGATGGAACCCCACGAGGAAACCATTAAAAAACTTTGAGCTATTCCTTAGGTTGACCTTCACATGGATCTATCCTTGATGTTGCTATGTACCTGCAGGCATCGTGCCCCAATATATGCATCAAACATATTGGTAAGTGGAATTGAACATATTGTATCTTTAGGATAACATGTAAACTGAAATGAACATTTAAATATAAAGAAAAACAATTTCTTTTAGATCATTTTTATTATCTTGACTTATATAAGAATCCTTGAGTTTTTCACTGAAGTGCCTCTTATCTTATGCAATGAAGTGCCTCTTGGGTTGCACCTAAGTACCTCTTCTCTTAAGCACCAAAGTTCCTATTAGTTTTCTCAAGGGAGCCTCTTGGTGAGGATCTTATATAGTATATCTTTTATCATCATTTTTCTCTTTAAAACTCTTAACTTTCTCTTAGATTTGATTTGTAAATTTATCTTTAATGTGCATGAAACATGATACAATAAATATTGACAATAATCATGACATTCAGTTCATTTTAAAATCATTGACTTTTAATAATTGAAATAGTAAATGATATGTTCATATCATTTATTGTCCATATATACTAAGATTGAAACCCTAAATACCATTGTATTTCCAAATTGAACACCTAGAAAGCCTCTTGTAGATCAAAAGAGTGAACTTGGGCACACAGAGACACTCCTAATGGTCCCATTCCCGCCACCGAAGTTGAGGTAGGTGGAGAAGAAGATGGGATTTGGTTAGGTGCATATCAGCATGATCAAGACCAAAAGAACTGATGATATATACTTTTATGGGTTCAAAGATGATTGGGCAACCTATATTTATAGGTGTGAAGCGTGGCAAGGGAAAGGGACTAATAGTCATAGGAAAAGAGGTGTTGAGAGGAAACCTGAAGCACCGGGGATACTAGGGAGTTCAAAGTCCTATCAAAGTTAGGATCTCTTCATTCGTTGGACATGATGAGGGTGAAGATAAATCCCTCTGGTGGAGATATCCTAAGATGAGTCTGAGAGGTATCAAGATTTTAGGTCACTGAGAATTCCCCATCATAGTAGGAATGGGTGGGGGACGAGACACTTGAGTGGGACATACAACCAGATATACGAGTCCAACCCGGTTTTCCTCTAAAGTCTTTGTGACTCCCAATTAAGTTGGAAGACTTTATGCTAAAGTGACACATTAATTTAATTATCATCATTTAGGGTTTACAAACTATATGTTTTCTTTCCTCTTTCAAAAATATTGTTCTAGGATACTTCATTTAAGTCCAAACTTCATAAGTCACCCATTTATACCTCAATGAATTTGACTTACTTGTTAGTTTCCTTATTTGAAAAACCTAAGGAGATATACTTCTCTTTTCATAATAAACTTTAGTTCGTCATATAGGATTAGTTATAATATATTTAGGGATTGTATTTTGGGGAAAGTCCTTTAATTTTCAAATCATGTTCCTGCCATGATTATCATGCCAAAACTTGCCCATAAATAGGGTCAATCTCATTCTCAATGCCCATGTGAGACTCATCAACTAGTTTCAAATGTTGCTTGATTTAGTGTTACACATTTTAAATCTCATATTCATATTAGGACTTTTGTTAAATAATCAAATTTCAAATTGGCTAATGAGGGGTTATTTGTACTAAATCCCTCAAATTCAATTCATATGAGATTTTTTTAATAAGATCCCAATCTTATTCTACTAAAAAATTAGGATGTTACAGGCACTCATTCTATAGACACATGGGTTTGTAAGTGTGAAAATTATAAGTGTGTGGATTTTATTCTTTCCCTGAAGAAAGCCCCTAACAAATAAGAAAAGGAACTTGAAAGAAAGCAAGAAATATCCATGCATGCATGCAATCCTTATCCCTTGCTCAAAAAATAAAAATACAAGCCAACATGTATCAATAGAAAAGAATCTTTCTCATAATATAAGGGCACTCTCATTCTCCTCTATTTAAATGTATCATTCTTATCTTATATATTTTATTATTTATTTATTGGATACAATCGGTGCGAGTTGTGAGATTGAGTCATATATGAGATATAACTCGATGGAAAATGAATGAAGAATATAGGACAATTTTGTAGGATTAACCTTTCTTATTATCCAATTGTATATCCATTAGGCTTACAAATAAATATTTTACTCATGATAATTCAATTGTATAATTTATGGAAATAGACTTGTAAAAAACAAAATTTAAGAAATAGTTACGCTTAATTTTAGAGAAAAATACCTTTCATAAAAACCCTCACACTATGGAATATGGGTAGATAAAATATTCTCAAAATGTAGAAAATATGAAATAATTCTATCATTATCTGGAGATATGTTGATATATTGATCTTTAATTGAATGGACATAAATGAGGTATCAATATGAGGGGCGTTCATTAGGGTATGACAAGTTGTGCCCCAAAATTGACACCAATCCCTTTTAATATTTTTAACTTTCTTGGAAATACATGATGTGTCGTAGGTAGTGCATGATATGGTAGGGGTCAGGATTTTAAAGAAATTTGTTCACAATATAGACACACGATGTATAGATTTCCACAATGTATTCTAATACGGGATCTCCTTCAAAATTTTAAAGCTTAAAGACACATTATGCACTGTAGTAAGAACTTCATGTTTACGTCTAGGGGCTTCTTTGAGTCTACGCACAATGTTGCACATCATGCATGTGGTTAAGTACATCGTGTGTTTCCTCAATAGAATCAGCCAAATATTCAAATTTAAGACATGTCGTGTAGGCAATGGTGCACACCTTGTTGGAACACTATAAAATATTCTATATTCAAGGAATATTGAACATGAAACATTACTAGAGGGACACTTTGTGTTGGTGATCAGTAAAACTAATGGTCCTTCTTTCCAAACCATTGCATGTCATGTTCAAGTTTGGGCTAGGTGTGTGTAGGTAAATCTCAACCAATATTTGCCTAAAGCTTGCATCCAAATAAGTATCAAATCTTAATCATGAATAGTGCATCTCTTATGAATGAATTAAGGAGTTTTCAACACCCAAATATGTACATGCACATATGGAGTTAATGTCTAGAAAGGAATTATGTAGAACTATATAAGGTAACTTGAGGGATGCCTCCCACAAGTGCTTGGGTTTATTATCCCTAGTCAGATGATGTCACTATTTTTAGCTTGGTTTGAGTTGATCATGTTTTTATATGGTATATTCAGGCGGATCACCATATTCCTTTAGTTCCTCCTCCACACCCATCTCATATTTTAAATAATTTTGATTTTGATGCTAAATGTAGACGGTGATTCTTTTATCGCACATCTCAACCCTAATTTATCCTTTTTCAAAATCTACCAATGTATTGACACTGGTAGAAAAGGGCATTTAAGATGATATCTCTAGTTGTACCTCCCTTGTCTTCCAAAATCACAAACTCAATCACCACAAAATAATCATCAATGTTCATGAGCAAATTTTCAACCACGACCATAGAGCTAGTACTCAAATTTTATCCAATATGAATATTAATGTTCACTTTCTTGGGTTCACTTAAACCTAGCTGATTCGATCCATTTAGAGGAATAACATTTATAGTGGCTCCTTGTTCACATAACATGGTAGGAAAATTAATATTACCTAGGTCACCTGAAATGTAGACTAGGGTCAGGCTGCTTGGTAAGAAGGTGTGATAGAATTGAGGTACTTACATTGGGTATAAGAACCATGTCTTTATGTTTGACTTTCTTTCCTCCTTCAGTTGAAAACTCATGGAATGAGATCTCTACAGTGGGCTCTTCTTCCATACCTTCTTAACAAATCATAATTGTAGAAATTCGTACAAGTGACTACTTTATTTTCCCTTCATGGCATTATTTCATGCTCTCAGTACTCGTTAATTTCCTAAAGGATTGGCTTGTTCCAACATTGATTCTCAAATGGGGTGGCACACAGATAGGTGCATCCTTTTCTTCTAACTTATCATTGTTGGCTTTCCTCTTTTTATTGTTAATAGGTCTAAGGAAGAATTTGTCAAGATATATCTCATGGGATAACTTGCATGTTTGATCTATTTGAATCATTCTCCTTTCTAATGTATTTCATATAATTAAATCTTATGGAGTTCGCATGCTCACAAAGATTCACTTCAATATTGCTTGAAATTGCTCCTTCATTAAATTAGTCAACTAATCATTGAATCTAGATGCCCTATTTGGTGCTCAAGTCCTTTAATGGACAATTTTTTATTTTGCATTTGTGTTGAAGCTTCATTCATAAATTTGAAAAGGATTCCTTCAAGTTGGTTGGTCTTTTTTGGTGGTTACGAATTATTGTCTTGGCATTGTTGATGTCGATGTTGTCATCAATGTCTTTTCTACTGAAGTTGGGGTGATTCATCCACTATGGATTGTAGGAGTTTAAAAATGGATTGTTCCTTGCTTGTTTCCCAATGAATGTTACTTTCTCTTCATACATCTAGATGATTTAGCATTTCAATAAAAATTTATATATGAATCTTTGCAAAAATCACACACCATGATTTTGTGGACTCTGTTGACACTTATAGCATTGAGTTTCTTGGTAAGGATGTCATGCTTCACATCAAGAAAAAGAAATAGACTCCACATTGTGGCTATTGTTGCTACGATCTACAAATCTCTGACTAGTTCATACACATGATTTCCATTAATGTTCACCCTTCACTTGCAGTCTTTGTTAAGAAACTCCTTTAGGAAGTTGAATCGATAGTCGAAGTGGCACCATGTGACAAACCACCATAGAATGTGCTAAGATGTGATCATTCAGGCAGATTATGGTGTGGACACATCTGGAGTAATTTCTTATACCTTTTCCAAGCATATGCTAATGTTTCCCAAACTTGTTGTTTGAAGGTGGAGATTTTTTTAGATCTCACTAGTCTTGCTTGGAGGGAAAATTTTCTATGGAAAGGCGATTGACAGGGCATTCCAAGTCTGAATCAACCCTTTTTCCATAACACATCCATTGCTTATCTCTAAACCATAGAGTGATAGATAAGAGGTGTATATGCATACTACAATCCATCATCCCATTGATCTTGATGGTGTCACATAGCTCTAGAAAGTACTCCACATGAAAATTTGGATCTTGAATGGATAGGATAGAGAACTAATTTTGTTGCATGATGCCAATTATACTTAGGTGTAGTCAAAATTAGGTGACATCTACAATGGGTCAGACTATTGTAGAACTCTAAACCTCAATAGGATGAGGGGATGTGTAGTCTAATATTTCTCTTTCTTAGGATATTATTGTGCATGTAACTCCACTTGAAGTTTATTTCCCTTTGTTTTGTTCCTCATTTCTACCGGTCAACTATTAGTCAACACCACCTTATGGTTGTCAAGAATCTCAAAATATTAGTCCCATTAAGATTGAGTGTGAACCATGCACTGTTCCTGTCACTGTTCAGGAAATCGGCATGCACGACCACATATACTCCCTCTTATGCATATTCGGTCACCATACCGCACCGCATATTACTAATTGATCCATTAAGCAGTCATGGACCGCATATAATCCCGCTTGGCCGATTAAGCGACTAATTAAACTCCACTTTTTTTAAAAGCCCACAACTTATGTCCACACATTTCGTACATACATGCATGCATATGCGCACACATTTCATTACATATTAAATATATAGCCATTTATTTATATGTATACATTGTAATATGCACAACAATTTCCTCACACATTTGTACATTTGTATGAATACGTTTTGATAATTCCGTATGTATACATACATATATACTATACCTACATAATTACAAACACATATTTGGACATGTATGTATACATTTTTGTTTATTCAAATCTACATATATACATACATTTTAATATTTGTACATATATTACAAACACATTCCATATATAGACATATATATAAGCATAACATACATGCATATTTGTATGTTTATATGTAAATATATATTAGTGCCTAATGTATACATTTATACTTCTATTTATGATCCTGATATATCATTTTATACATAATTAGTTTATTGAAAGAAAGAAAAAAATCCAAAACCGCATATACTCCTGTATATACTCCCGCATACCGCATATACTCTATGTAGTACCCCCTCCGCCCGTACACCACATATTGCTTTCCTGAACAATGGTTCCCGTTATACAAAGAAATGGATTTTTGTTTCCCGAAAGAATTTGTAAGATACCCAATAATTAAACAAGTATGTGAAATTAATCTTATAGAATCAAACAACTAACTCAAAGGATCAGACTTGAAGATGTTGAAAAGCAATTGGCTCCTCACAAATGGCATAAAAAAGTGATGCACTCAAAGCATGTTCATTAATTATGAAGCTATTCAATAGATCTAGAGGCCATCAATAGTATGGGTCATCATGTAGTAGTAGTTGAAGGTCATCTCTTCACAGAGCCAATGTAATTCAAGCATTAATCCAACTGAATTGACTGATTCATTCAATAAGAAAAGAGTTGGTTCATGACTATTCTTTAATAAATAAGTAAACTGAGATCACTTTCAAGATTACAAATTCAAGGGAGAAGTACTTGACGCCATGTCATCCATTAAAAAATATGATGGAACTTTACAAAACATATAAAATTCTTTTCATTATCCAATCCACAGTGAATGTGATTAATGTCTTTCAACTAGTATTAAACTAGATAGGGGGGCCGATATTTCTCAACTGTAAACCAAACATATAATAAGAGCTTTCCTAAATATCTTTACAAGAAAAATTACTACCTAAAATTTATGAATATGGAGTTAATTGTGCAGTAATATCTATTCATTGTCATGTAATACATAGTTAAATATCTTATTGCGATCCAATAAATTTCTATCTCTCTAGGATACACCAAATTTACATAGGTAGGAAACCTTGGATAAGATTTCCATAAAGATGTAAATCAATATAGAGAAATAAAGAATAAAAATTATAATTTAATCAACAGTTGTTCATCATGAGTGATGAATGCAAATAAGATACCAAATACAAAGTAAAGTACTCCATAAGCATGGGAGATTCACACAAAAGAATGTAAATTATGTTCTCCAAATACATGCACTAGATACGAAGGAACATAGGAATAAAGAGGAGGAAATGAAATATAACTATTTTATGGAAGGATTTCTCTACAATGGATATGCATGAACAATATTCCTCTCCATAGAGGGAGAAAACCCACCCCTCAAGTTTTCTTATTATTTGTTTCAACTCCCCTTTAAGTAGAGCCATCATTTGGGTTGTAGGTGGCTCCTTTCCTAAAGTTATCACTTGATATCAAATAATCACTCTTCTATTCTTTATATTTTTGCAAAAAATGAGGAGACATGTCGTGTCTAAATATACACACATCGTGTCTCTTAGAAGTTGTCAAATGTTAGTATTGATAGTCATTTGATATTATGTGTCTATGATTATTGGAAGCAATTGATGATGAATATGCACATCGAGTCATTCTCTGAACACAGGGTGTGTGGTCGGGGTTTATGTGGTCATTTTCTACTTGGGTTAGAACTTCATGCACAAACTTGTGTGTCTCGTATCCGTCAATGTTGATATTGGTTGAATACTTCGGATGTGACACTATGTGTCCATGTGAAGGCATGTTGTGTCTTCTACTAGGAGGGCTCTATTGGCTCTTGGAGTGCGATGTGCCTCCCTAGGATTAAGCATGCCAATTTTTTTACTCCATGATATTTGAATTTAATATCTTGGATCCCTAGCGTCGAGGCTAAAGGTGACATGAGTTCCGAATGAACCATGTCTCATATAGATTGCATAAAAATGCATCCAGTTATTAAAGATGATATCAAAGGAGCTAATTACTCTAATAGTGCAATTACAACTCTAGTATCCCAAAACCAAGAGTTGGACATGAATAAGTCATTAAAAGTGGGCACTAAACATAGTATACACTACATTCATCAATATTCTATCTATTTACTTAGAATTTTTTATCTTTCATAGTCTAAGTATAATAGTTTTTTAATAATATGTATCTTCTTCGATGCCAACTATGCTATCTCAACTCCCAAAAACACACACTCTCTCTCACTCTCTCTCTAAGCTCAAACAAAAATACTAGTGACCTACAATGTCTGTCATAATGAACCTCAAATCCATCCATACCTGGACTAGTCTGACAAGTGTTAGTATAAGAGATTTAGATTAATATTATATGAGATTCCCCAATTTTAAAACATTATAACACACATCACCGCAACATAACCTCTATAGTTTGTATGATCCTTAGTGACTACCCATCAATTTGTGGATAAAAACTCGTATTATGCCACAGTTGCAGGTCCATCATTCCATGCATATATTCCAAAAATGGTTAGTAAATTATGGACCTCTATCAATTATCTTCTCCACGTACAATTGTGCCAATTTCTCTAAAGAATGGGTGATATTAACATGTAAAAAGCACACTGAATTTGTTTGTTTGTCAATAACCTCCCATATCATATCATGTCCTTTAGCTTCTTTGACAAGATGGAATCAAAGTCCATTGTTATATGGTCCCACTTTCGCTCAAGACCGGTAAAGGGTTGTAGCACTACTACGTGTCTCTAATAGTCATATTTGACTTCTTAGAAAACACCACACTTATTTACAAACTTGGTCATATATCACTTCATTCATGGCCACCAATAAGCTCCACTATATTTCTATACATACAAGTACTTCTAGGATGCATGGTATTCATAGAACAATGTGTTTTTTCAAGTGTCATATTCTTCAACTCTCATTATAATATATGCAGACGCAACCTCAAAAATATACCCCTTCAAACTCAGAATATTGAAATCCATGCTCCTATCCTACTTCCACTTCTCACACTATAAATGGTATTTGTGAGTCTGTCATACATGTTGTTGCAACACATGTTTCATTTTAAATTGTTCTAGATCAAACTTAATCACCACACTCCCAACTTTACATTCAATTATCTAAGAGATAAAATTATATTTTTATGGAAATGTCAAATAAAGCAACTCAATTGTGGCATTTGAAGAAAATTAAGACTTCTTACTTAAGACACCTTTAATAATATTTGTTGAAAATGTATTGTTCAATCATGATTCTTTATGAATCAAAGGCCAAAGCATATACCTCTCATCTCTAACACCTTCTAGGTAAAGACATACTTAAGCACATGTGATATGTATCAAGCATTTTTCCTCAAAAAGATATTGTTGTTAGGTACTTGGAGCCAAATTACACCTATCAACTTTGGATCATGAGTAGGGTATGTTTCCTTGTTCTACTTTACATGTATAGAATCACACAAATATACCTTCCCATCTTGCATAAATGCCATCAAACACTTTTTGTCATGGTATCACAAAAACTACAGACCTATATACACCATAGGGTAAGATAAGAAATGGTGAATTTGTTAGCTTTTGTTTCAAGATTTAGAAATTTTCTCACACCACTCTATCCAAGAAATGCATCCTTTCTTATCAACATGGTAAGTTTATTATTATCATTATTAAGTCATACATAGGCCACATGTAATAGCATACCAAACTAGGAAGCTATGAATCCAATTGGGTTTCTTTGATTTCTCCCACTTGAGAAAAAAAATCCACTTTCTTGGGTTTGACAAAAATCCCACTTTTAGAGATCACATGTCCCAAAAAATTAAATTTGACCAACCATAACACAAACTTACTAAACTTATCATAGAGGTGATGTTGGCATAGGAGTTGTAGGATTACTTCAAATGCTTCTCATAGTGTTCCTTATCAAGTGTGTAGATCTGAGTATCATCTATGAAGACTACTACAAACTAAATTAAGAATTTCTTAAGAACTATAGTCATCAAGTCCATGAAATCAACTTGGGCATTAGTTAACCCAAATGGCATAACTAAGGAGTCGTAATGCATGTACTATGTCTAAAAATATGACTTGAACGTCCTCCACCTTGAATCATAATAGGTGGTAACTATGTATGGACTCTTTCTTCAAAAACAAGATATATGCTCCCAATTAGTCAAAAGTATCATGAATACTTGATAATGGGTGCTTGATTTTAACTTTTTTCAACAAAAGATAATGGATACATATCCAATTGAATTTTCCTACTTCTTCAAGAGAGGAGTGCTCTAAGGTGAAGCATTGGTTTGCATTAATTCCTTAGCCAATAATCCCACACAAATCTTCTTCAACTCTCTTAGCTTTGTAGTTGCCATTCCATATGGTTCTTATGATAAGGTAAGAGTTCTAATTAAATAGACAAAATTTGAAATTAAATCTCTTGTATAGGTGGCAAACTAGGAAGATCTCTAGGGAATCCAAAAATGAAGTACTACACTACAAGAAAAAATTGATATAGTAGTGCCCTCCATGTAAGACCCTTGACCAAGCCTAAACCCTAACAATTATTAATTTACCTAATTGGATAATTTTTTACTTAATCAAACTCTTTCTTATGTTTTGATATCATTTTATTAAGTTATGTTTTAAGTTTGGTCCAGTTTGGACATTGTTTGAGCAAGTTATGCAATTTTGTGCACGTTTTGGACTTTTATACAATTTACCCATATATGAGGTTTTTCTTGCAATTTGTCACATGCTTTTTGTTCCTCACATATTTTCATATCATGCTGAAGTTATTTGTACCATGGGGTGCCTTGATGCACCTTGTTTTTATGTGTGA
Source organism: Alisma plantago-aquatica (assembly GCA_963693085.1). Taxonomy (NCBI): domain Eukaryota; kingdom Viridiplantae; phylum Streptophyta; class Magnoliopsida; order Alismatales; family Alismataceae; genus Alisma; species Alisma plantago-aquatica. The sequence goes on from OY856411.1 coordinate 1,287,606,617, forward strand.
CATCTACCTAAGGTTGAACTTAGGATTTCCTCTCATAAATGGGCTACCTTGTGTGATATTTTGATGAGTTTTTTTGTGAGTAGGGTCCAGGTCTGATCTAAGAATCAAGTTTCTGTGGGCTTCCTGACATCCCACTAACGTTGGGATGCTAGTTTTTATGGAAAATATGTTCTTGACCTTGGACACTTGGCGAGATTGGCTAGACACCTTACCTCTTCCTTCTCTCTCCCTTTTAGCTTCTTATGCTTCCATCCTTGCATGCCAGTGAATCCTTTAGACACTCAACTCAAGATCTCTTCTTCCCTACTGCCTGGATCTCATCCCCCCTTCTTGGTGGAGAAGAAGAATCCAAATGTAGATGGATCTTGTTCGATCTACTTGCATGTGTACATAGAGCTCGAATCTACCATCTCTTCAAGCTTGTAGAGCCTCCTTTGCTTGTTCCTGAACCAAGCAAGTAAGACCTTCTCTCTTTCCTTCATTCTCCCTTCTTTCCTACCTTCTCCTCTCTTCTTCTTGGTCAGATTCAAGATTTCCATGATGTATGTTGTGCTAAAACTCTTGAAGAACACCTTTCTTCTTGCTTCCTTGACCTAGGGTTGCTTGTTCTTGGAGAAAAGCTATCTTGGATGTGTAAGGAGCTCAAAGCTAGGATTTGTTCCTCTCTTATTTGAGCCACCCTTTTGTTTGGAGCCTCATATTCATCCTTGAGGTGATTTATATAACTCTCTTCATGTTTATTGCTTACATTTAACTTTCCATGAACAAATCTTGCTCTAAAACATAGCAATGAGTAGAAAATTCGAATCCTTAGTTAAGTTGTGCATATATATGAAGATTTTTTAGTAAATCTTCTTATTACTCTCCTTAATCTTGTGCATGTTCTCTATTTTGGAAGATGAGATTGAGAACTTTCCTAACCATGAATCGGTGGTGATGTTGTGGTGAGAATCGATGGTTGTCCTTGACATGTTTTGAGCTGATTTCTACCTTACCTCATGATCTGATGGCTAGTCTTTTGTGTAGAACGATGGTGGTGTTTTGCTACTGTTTTTATGGCATTATTAAATGATTAAGAACCCATGGTCATAATACTCTTATCTCTGTATGGTCTATGGTTTTCATAATCATAATGATTAGCGGAGTTGAGTAGTTGAAACAATGGGTTTCCTTAGTGTCTTGAACCGATTTCTCTTTTGTTGTGTGACCTGATGGTTTGGCTTTTTGAAAGAAACATTGGTGGTACCTTATTTACTATTTTTATGAATTCAGTGATCTCAACAAATGATGGCTATATTGTATTCATCACTGAATGATTGATGGTTATCTAAGCCTCATGAACGATGGTTTTTCCTAGGGTTTTGAGCAGATTTTTTCCTCCGTGTGTATCAATATGATAGTTAATTTTGACACTATTTGGTTTGACCATTTTGTGACAACCAATGGCTTGAACTTATATTCTATTTTGGACTTTCTTATGCTTGAGAAACTATAGTCATGATTCTCCCCAAGTAGGTCATGTTGACGGTCTTATTTCTCTCTCAAACAACAGTTTCTCTCTAATGATTTGAGCTTATTTCTCTTGTTTTCATAACTCGATGGTTGGGTTTCTTGTGCCAACTGATGGTTCACACCATGCTTCTATTTTTATGGCTTGATGTGATCAAGAACCAATGGTCATATTTCTCCTATGTTTTGTTCAAACAATGGTTCCTTAAACCCTAGACAAATGATGGTTTTTTCCCTCAAATGAATCGATAGTTTTAATCGATGTTTGAAGTCTATTTTCCATCTAGTGATGAAATTCGATGGTCTCACTAGGTTTACCATCAATGGCTATCTCAATTTTTTATTTTCTGATTTCTCTAAGTGTTAGATCGATGGTACTCTTTACTGTCACAAATGATGGTCATCCTAAAAGGTTATGGACTATTTTCTCTAAATATTAGAATGATGGTTCACTTAGTTGCTCAATTGATGGTTTTTCTTAGATGAACGCCCCAAGGTTTTACATATTTTACATCTGACGGTTTACCTATCAACTCTCAGAGGTCTTGGGTGAGGATTTATACTTGGAAGTGTTGGGTTCAATGCCCTAATCTGTTGGTTATTCAACTGTGATTTAACTGTGGTGAGTCATATACACGATGCAATAGTTTTAATTACCTTGAACCCGATGCTCTGATGTGTGGTCTATGATTTTATGGGTTGTTCTTAGTGCACTTGATCTAATGGTGGTGATTAATGTTGGATCGAAAGGCTCTGGAGGGGGGTGAATAGAGCTAAAACACTTGTACAAAAATTGTTAGACCTTCAAGTTACTTCAACTAAGCACAATTACAAATAGTGAATTTGATGGCAATCTAAACATGCATAGTAAGGATGAGAGAGATTGAAACAAACACTTGAATAATATGTTTTAGAGTGGTTCCACTCTCCAAACTAGGAGAGAGTCAGTCCACTACCTAGAGAGGTCAAGCCCTAGGATTTTGCAATCTATGTATACTTATATTCCATAATAAGACATACAATTGACCTTCCTTTTACAAGACAAGGATACCAAGCTTCCCTTTGAGGTCAAGGGAGCCAACAAACTTACAACTAAGGTCTTACCTATCCAAGAGATAGTATTCTATCTCACCAAGGTCTTACCCACTCTTTCAATCAGCTGGATGCCTTCACCAAGGATATCCCCTTCTTACACCGAGTATTTTTCCTTGAAGTATTTACCTACTCAGCTCCTTAGATCTTCTGCTTTGTCCTCCTCTCACTCGGAGAAGCTTTATGCACCTTCTTCTACATCTTGAATAAGCTTGCACCTTCTCCTTCTCTTAGAGAAGCTTTCATCAACTTGATCTTGAAGAAAGGGGTTGGAAAAAGAGAAGCTTTGAGAGCTTTGCAAGCATACAATGAAGTAGCTCTCTCACACATATCTGATCTCATTCATAGTGACAAATTGAAGTGTAATCAAGATACAGAAAGGGGCTCAAGTGGACTAGATGCACTCAATGATAGAAAACAGCTCGAATAGCATGAAGGAGCAACGTTGGAATGAACTCCAAGAGGTCCTATTTATAGTTGAGGGTGTCCACTATAGGGTAGGAACACTTATGAACGTTTACTAGCCATTTTGGGTGTTGCAATGGATATAATTTTGAGTTTTACAATACTCCAATGGTTGGAATCACTTTTTCTGTTTTTTCTGTATAGTGTAGTCGGTCGAGTTTTCATAAAAGTAACTCGACTGGTTGCACTATGCGCTAAAGCTAACTTGAAACATCAGTTGAGTTTATCCTGTGTGCAACTCGACTGATCGCTTGAAATCACTTTTGCTGAGTGCAGGGATTGGTCGAGTTCTGTGAGTGGTAAACTCGACCGAACCAAATAATTCTCAAAATCCATCAAGGGATCGATCGAGTTTCAATCCCGACCGATCAACATCCTGTAATGAATTTTGGATAATTTCTTTTGAGTGGTCCAACATTCAAAATAAGGATTCCTGGTTTTTTCTCATCTTAGTTACAAGTCATACCATCAATACAAATAACTACAAAAATAATCTAAGGTGATTTGGAGTGTTTTCCATAAAAGTGCATTTGCATTGCTTTTGACTTTAACTAGAACAAGCTAGGTCTTGATAGATTTGATCTTTTTCATGTACCTAATTCATGAAATCAATCTCAAACAAACATATTAGATACATATGATTGTAATGGTTAAGTCATTATCAAAATATGGACAATAGGTAACACTTAGGTCAACATCTCCCCCTTTTTGACAATGACAAACCATTCCTCAATATATTGAAAAAGATATAAAATTTAAAACTTTACCTTTGAGAAATGACGTGAGAGTTAAACATTTACCTTGTGAATTGCAAGGGGATATATGAATGAACAATGTTAATTTCTCCCCCGAAATTTATGCTTACCTAAACCTGCATGGTTAGTCTTTCCACAAATAACCAATATGGTCCTCTAGCAAGTCATATGATATGTAGATAATTGACAAGAAAAGGATCATATAAGCAATAAAACAATATGGTTGAGATCACTTCTCCCTCTTTGTCATATCAAAAAGGTGGGGTGGTAGAATAGCTAAAAAGCACACGTCTTCTCCACAAGAACAAGCTAAAGCAATCAACCACATATAGCAAACACCAAACAAAAATGAAGCACAGAGAAACAAGCAATCCAGTATAATAATCAAAATATGAGATAACATACCAAGAACTCATAAGATATAGGCAACCAAGGAGTTATGTTACATAAGAGTAATATTATAACACGAGATATGTCCCTTCGGAAAGAAACACAAAGCAACGGTAAAACAACAAGATGATAAAATAGTATGCTTCAGATACAATGCCCAAATGGCTCAATACAAAATAGTCTAAAAAGATAGATATGATTAGCACCTAAAGACTAAGGAACTAATACATAAGACATCTAAGGTATATATATGCTACTTATATCAACGAGTTCATCATCAACAGCAGTATTGGCCTCAGTCTGGTAGTCCTCATCATCGTCTAAAGGTGCAGCAGAGTCAACATCAGCCTCACCTTCATCTCTAGAAGAACCAATAAAGCCATCATCAGAATCATACTCAGATCCATCATCCTTAGTACCCTCAGCATCATCAACCTCATCCTCAGTAGCCTGGTCAGGCATCTCCACTTCAGCAGGAGGTCCAAAACCACGACCTGGCCACCTGACATTCTGCTCAGCCCATGACATGTCACATGCATGTAATGCATTTGCTTGCTCAAAGGAGGGAGTAGAAGTCCTAAGGCTATCAAGAAAGGTGGCAGCAGGACCAACAGGAAGAGACAACATAGGAAAGGTACCAGGGGCAGGAATAGGTTCACCATCAGTAGTAGGGTGTTGCAAGTCAAGGTAGAATTTATTGCATGCATAGGAGGCATGGTCAGCTCTAGGTATGCTAAGTAGGAAGGTAGGGATGGATGTAGGAGAGATTCATGGTTGATATGATCTAGCAAAGGTCTTGGTGGAGGTGATCCTGAACCTGAAGGTTATATGCCTATTGATGCATCAGATATCCCATGAGAGTTTCATTTAATATATGAAAAGAGGCGTGGTTAGGGCGGGGTGGTGGAGGGGCCTGGGTGGAGGTAGAGTTGGAGGCTCCAGGTGTGGTAGGGAAGGTAAGAAGAAAAGTCTTCTTGATAGTGGTTTCACTAATTTTGACTCATTTCCGACTTGATTTATAATGGAGATCATGGAAAAGAGATTTTCGGGTGGCAACAGTTAATGATCACAAATCAAGGCAGGATATGGGGATGGGTGCTAGAGGTATTCTTCTCTGATTCAAAACATGTCATGTGGTGAAGAATGTAATGAGAGCATTTGACTTTGATATTCTTCAAAAGATAGTACATAATCACAGCGGTGTTTTCTACAATTTCCTTTTGATTTTTCTTTAGATGGACATTGTAGTTGACAACCAATGCGATAAGACAGTTTTTGATATCAAGGGAAGAGGATGGAAGGGTAGACTTCTTCCTATATGGGACAATAGAATTCTTCAAAAACTTATGAATATCTAGAAGTGTAAGTTCATTGCTTTTGTCGAAAGCCTCAGGGTCAAGTAGGTCAAAATAATCAAGATAGTCATAGCCCTCCATGTGTCAGTAACCTCAATACCATTGAAAAAGACATTCAAGGAATTTTTAGTAATGGTAAATTTGGTACCGGCAATCATGGAAGTCAGAATTACCAACGTATTAGGAGGTGGAACTATTGTGTCATATTTCCATTGAAGATTTGCATAGAACTCATGGACCGTCTTGGTGCTAGTGATACAATTGTGATAACATCGGCATTCTACACACAATGCACTAAGATGATGGGTTTCAAACACCTCAGTGACCTCCTTTATAGCCTCACTCGTGGTGAGATGAGGTTCATGTAACGCCTGGGCCCACTGCCCAAGGCTCTAGTAGAGCTTCAGGAATGACGACTGACCCCACAGACCACCACTAGCCTTAACTGCACACTTTGTCCACACTGACGCGCATACCAGGATCAACTTCCCGACAGGTCACCCATCCCAGTACTACTCCAAGCTGAGCACGCTTAACTATGGAGTTCTTTGGTGATGGGCTCCCGGAAAAGGAGGTGCACCTTGGTGATATGGGTAGTCCAATCATTCCTTTTAAGATCAACTTATCCGAGGCCTCAAATCCTGGGATGTTACAATCTCCCCCACTTAGACTCTTGACGTCCTCGTCAAGGCTCAACTATAAGGCCTCATAATCTTTTCCCCATTTCAGTGCAGACCCACAATGGTCCATGGACACCCAGCTCCCGATCACGGAATACCAGCGCAAGGGTGGCTACGTCAACCATGGACAGCCCTTTCCTACATGCCTGGACCGCACGGCTCAAGACTAGCATGCCATGCCCATGTGGGCCTCACCTACTGGAGGGGAATTGGCTCTGATACCATCTGTAACGCCCGGGCCCACTGCCCAAGGCTCTAGTAGAGTTTCAGGAATGACGACCGGCCCCACAGACCACCACTAGCCTTAACTGCACACTTTGTCCACACTGACGTGCATGCCAGGATCAACTTCCCGACAGGTCACCCATCCCAGTACTACTCCAAGCTGAGCACGCTTAACTATGGAGTTCTTTAGTGATGGGCTCCCGAAAAAGGAGGTGCACCTTGGTGATATGGGTAGTCCAATCATTCCTTTTAAGATCAACTTATCTGAGGCATCAAATCTTGGGATGTTACAGTTCATATAGATCTCTAAATGGGAAAGGATTCCTAGGGTGGAGTTCCTTATAGAGATTGAGAGATTGTAAGGATATAAAGGATGTGCCATCATAGGAGATGGGGCGAGGAGCAGAGGAAGATGAGGGTGCTTCAATAGGAACGACTCTCTTCCTACAGTTGGAAGTCATGGATGCGGCCAGAGAGGAGAGAGAACCTAAAGAGAAAGAGAACATCATCAGCAGGTCATCTAACCACCTAGGTAGGTGTGGGAAGAGGCAAGGGAAGCCAAATAGAGGTCGAGAGAGGAGGTGTGAACCTAGGGTTTGAGGTCAAGGAAGATGTGGGTCGTGATCGGTCAACTTTTCTCTAGTTGAGAGGGAGAAAAATTGATCGATACCCCTTTTTAATTTGGTCCACCTCAACCATCAGTCGAGTACTGAGATGTAGAAACTCGACCGATCGGGTATTTCCATATGACCTTAGCCAGGGATCAGTCGAGTTGGTAATTCAACTGATCGGCACTCTATCTAAAAATTACAAATTTTAATTCCTACCCTCTAGGGTTCTAAATAAATTTATTTCTTTAGCCCATTTTGCATTTTAGACATATTGAGGCACATTTCACTCATCATAGGGTAATATTATGTGATAAATCAATTGTTTGTGAAAAAACCCAAAAACAAGCAAAACAAGGCATGAAAGCAAGACAACTATAGCATATAGCAAGCAAGAGATGATTAATTTTAAGAAAGAAACATATCGGTAAGAAAACAACTAGCTAGAAAGCATGTCAATATCATCAAGAGCAGTTATAAGCAGTTTTTATCTAATAAAAGCAAATTGATCTCTAGCTAGAGGCTTAGTGAAAATGTTCACAAACTGATTCTCCGTCTCCACATGTGTGATATAAGTATCCTTCTTAGCAATGTGGTCACAAAGAAAGTGATGATGGACCTCTATATGTTTAGTTCTACTATGCAATATAGGATTGTAAGACAGGTTAATTGCACTAGTATTATCACAGTAGATAGGAGAAGCATCAAAATAAATGTTAAAGTCTTGGATCATTTGCTTCACCCATAGGACTTGGGCACAACAACGCCCAGCAACAATGTATTCAGTCTCGGTAGTTGAAAGATCCACAGTGCTTTGTTTTTTAAAGAACCAAGAAACTAGGCATGGTCCTAGGAAGAAGAAACTGCCACTTGTGCACTTTCTATTGATCAAACAACATGCGTGATCAGCATCATTATAATTCGTAAGAGTAAAGTCCCTCAACTTGGGATATCATAGTCTAAAATTTTGAGTTTTGGCTAGATACCTCAAAATTCTTAGTCACTATAAGATGTGATGGCATGGGAGTTGATTGAAAGAGAGCACACAAACCAACACTTAACATTATATCTGGTCTAGAGGCAGTTAAATAAAGTAAACTTCCAATCATACCTCTATAGAGATTCGCATCTACCTTTTCTCCTTACTCATCTTTGTCAATCTTGGTGGTGTTTGACATGGGGGTGTCCATTGGTTTGGTGTTCTCCATTCCAAAGCGCTTAAGTAGTTCACTGTTGTACTTGTCTTGGTTGATGAAGTTCCCATCTTTCATTTATTTGATTTGAAAGTCAAGCAAGAAAGTAAGCTCCCCCATCATGCTCATCTCAAACTCACTCTGCATAAGAGCACTAAACTCCTTCTAAAGATCAAGGTCAGTTCTGCCAAAAATAATATCATCAATGTAAATTTGAATAATTAAGAAATTGCTAGAAGTGTGTTTTAGAAATAATGTAGAATTGGATTTGCCCATGATATAGCCATTGTCTAGCAAAAAGTTATGTAGTTTCTCATACCAAGCTCGAGGTTCTTGTTCGAGACCATAGCGAGCTTTTTGTAATAAATAAACATGTTTAGGAAAATTATCACGTTCAAAGATGGGAGGTTGAGAAACATATACTTCCTCCTCAATTGCACCATTCAAAAATGCACTTTTAAATCCATTTGATAGAGCAAAAAAAATTGTGACTAGCAAAACCAAGCAACATTCTAATTGACTCAAGTCTAGCTATAGGTGTATATGTTTCATCAAAATCAATACCTTCTTGCTGGTTGTAGTAGTGAGCAACTAACCTTGCTTTGTTTCTTACCACTTTTCTAATTTCATCAAGCTTGTTGCACTAGACCCACTTGGTACCAATGATCTTTATATCACTTGACCTTGGTACAAGTGTCCACACTCGGTTCTTATCAAACAGTTCCAACTCTTCTTGCATGTCTAGGATCCATTCATCATCCTTGAGAGCTTCTTTGGTATCGTTTATCTCAAGCTGAGAGATGAAGGCGCTATCTGCTTGTTCTTTGTTGTAGGCAGCCCATGACTTCACCCTTTCAAAAGGATTTCCTATGATAATCTCTTTAGGATGATGCTTTGCAAAGTGGGGGTTTGGATCCTTCTTTTCTTCTTCTTTCTCTTCTTCGTCACCTAACACCTCCTTTCCTTTATCAATAATGTTTAGTTCTTTTAAGCGAGGAATCACCTCATATGCTACATCATTAACAACATTCTTGGAAATATAGGGGTTAGTTTCACAAATCTAACATTGATAGATTATTCTACTTTACATAATTCAATGTTAAATACTATATAAGCCTTTCTAGTAGGATATAGCCAAGAAAGAAAGTCTTGTAAGACTTTGAATCAAACTTGTCAAGGGAATCTTTGGTGTTCAAAACAAAACAAGGACAACCAAAAACATGAAAGAAATCAATGGAAGGCTTTCTACCACGCCATAGCTCATAGGGGGTTTCTTTAAAGATGGATGAGTAAAAAACTGGCTTTGCACAGAACATGAAGTACTAATAGCTTCGGCCCAAAATTTCTTTGGAGTGTCATACTCTAGAAGCATAGTTATAGCTATTTTCTGTAGTGACCTATTCTTTCTCTCTATAACCCCATTTTGTTGAGGTGTTCGAGGTGAAAAAAAGTTGTGTGCATAATCAGATTCCTCACAAAACCATTCAAGCAAATCATTTTCAAATTCTCCCCCGTGATCACTGCAGATAGAGACGATCCAGCAAGAAGCTTTGTTTTCAAGTCGTTTGCAAAAGGTTGAGAAAACATCAAGAGTATTTATTTTTTGAAACGAGAAAGAAAGTCCAAGTATAGTGGGAAAAATCATCGACAATTACGAGACAATACTTGCTACCACAAAGTGATTGCGTACGCATTGGTCCAAATAGATCAATGTGAAGAAGATCAAGAACTCTTTTGGTTCTAAGGACTCCTTTGGATTTGAAGGAGGACTTATTTTATTTTCCTAGGGTATAAGGTTGGCATTCCTCATCCTTTTTAAAATCCAATTTAGGAAGTCCCTTCACCAAATCCTTTTTTTCTCAACTTCTTCATTTGATACATATTTACATGACCAAGCCTACGGTGCCATAAAGAAATATCATTCAAATTGGCAACAAGACATCTACCAACAATAGGCTTAATATAGTCAACCACAATAAAATAGAGATTACCATTTCTAGTTCCCTTATATATAACGTTGTATGAGAGGGAATCTACAACCAAGCATTAAAGTAAGGTAAAAAGAACAAGATAACTATTATCACAAAGTTGATTAACACTTATTAAATTGTGATGTAGGCCATCCACAAGAAGAACATTCTTGATACATAGTGAATCACCTACATCACCCTCACCTATCACCTTACCCTTGTTTTTGTTACCAAATGTAACTGACCCTCCTTTCTTCTTTGTGAATTGACTAAAGTGGTTGATTTCACATGTCATATTCTTTGAGAAACCACTATCAAAAATCCATTTTCCTTTTACTTGCAACAAAGGAAGATGTCAGTTCCCAATTTAAACTTTGGGATCTAGTGTTAGCTTGGGGACCCATTTCATCTTTGGGTTGGTCTCCTTCTCTCTATAAGGATAATAAGTAGAGTAATGGTCATCACTCTTGCAATGCACATAAATCATGAGGGTTCTTAGAGATGGATGACTCTCCATGGGAGGTTCCTTGATCTTTTTCTTACCCTTTCCCTTGCTCTTACTCTTTGGATCTCCCCCTACATATGCCAGACCACTAGTACCACTATGTTTGGTAGAGTGATCGAGAACTTCATTGAGGGATTTCTTCCCCTTGAGGAAGTTCTTAGTTTGAAATTATCATCACTAAGAGTAATGACAGTAGAAGATAAACTAGCAAGATCATCTTGTGCATGAAGTAAGTCAGCCTCCAAACAAAGGGCTTTAGTAAGATAAGAATCTTTCTCTAAGGTAAGACTAGTAACTTCATGACTAGGCAATAAAGGTCTAGAAGAGAGATCATTAACTTGAGCAAGAAATAGCATATTCAGTTCTAAGCAAAACAAGCTCATCAAGATAAACTCTATTCTCATCTTTAATAGCATCAAAAGCCAGCTTAAGATCATCATTTTCAGTTTTAAGTAAAGTAAGCTTATCTAGTAGTGCTTGGTTTTCTTACTTAAGACAATTGATGCTCTTAAGGTAGATATCATTCTCTACTTCAACTCCATTGTATTGGAGCTCAAGGTCAAGAAATAGCCCTTGCAATGAATCAATGCTATCATGCAACTTCTCATTTTGATCAAGAATATATATTTTAGCATACAAATCATCTATGATCTTCCCTAACCTCTTCTTTTTATACTTGCATTCGGAATAAGAGGAATAGATAGCATCTAACATATCAATAAGAGTTTCTTTGGATAACCCATGCAAGCTTACCTCACTTACCTCACCAATGTCTTCACTTGTGGAGGCCATGAGTGCAAGATGGCATTCTCCTTCATCATATCTTGATCCACTTAAAGAGAATTCTTCCCAAGCCACGTGAGCTGCATTCTTACTCCTTTTTTCCTTCGTCCTTCCTCTTGTACTTGTCTTCCTTCTTGTAGTCATCTTCTTTTTTTGGCTACTCTTTTGGTAGGCCTTATTTGCCTTGGAGCATTCATTCTTGTAGTGCCCCTTTTGTCTCCATTCATAGCATCTAGGAGTAGAGGATGAGGAAGACTTTTTCTTGAAGTGCTTTCCCTTGGAGTAGTTTGCTTCATGATCACTAGGGCCATCATCTTCACTTGAGGAGGGTGGAGAGGACCGGTAAGCAAGTTGTTTGCCTCTACTTGAGCTTTGAAGGCATTGTCTTTGATCTTCTTTGATTCCTTCTCCTCTTGCTTGTCATCTTCTTCTTGCTTGTCTACCTAGGATCACGAGGTTGAAGCTTGCCAATGAGTTCCTTGGTGGCTAAGTTACCAAGACTTCTAACTTCTTCAATTAAAGTCACATGGGGTTCCCATCTCTTGGGAAGAGACCATAGGATCTCAGAGTTGATCGTTCCTCTATCCAAGGTGTGGCCCAAAGCATCAAGCCCATTGATGATGGTGTTGAGCCTTATTTACATCTCAGCAACTCTTTCCTTCTTCCTCATCTTAAAGTTTTCAAGCGGTCCATTGAGTATGTAGATCTTTGATTCTTTGACTTGTTACGTGCCTTCATAGGTAATGCACAACTTGTTCCAAATCTCATGGGTTGTGTCCCAAGATAAGATTCGGTTGAACTTGGAGGGAGTGAGGGAGCATAGATGATGCTTATTGTCTTGACATTGAGTTGCACCTTCTTGAGTGTAGCTTCATCCCAAGTAACTACATCACATGTCAGCTCCTTGTATGGAAGGATCATCGCCTTCCACATGTTGTAGTTCCTCTCTTGAAGGTAGAACTACATCCACCATTTCCAATAAAGGAAATTTGTGATGTCAAAGACTGGGGGTCTCATGGAGAAGCCTCCCTCTAGGTTGAGGGACCCAAGTAAGTCGCGCATCTTCTCATCTCATGGGAGATGTATTGGAGAAGACTGTGGCTCTAATACCACTTGTTGGATCGAAGGGCTCTAGAGGAGGGGTGAATAGATCTAAAACACTTGCACAAAAATCTTTAGACCTTCAAGGTACTTCAACTAAGCACAATTGTAAATAGTGAATTTGATGGCAATCTAAACATGCATAGCAAGGATGAGAGATATTAAAATAAGCACTTGAATAAGCTATTTTAGAGTGGTTCCACTCTCCAAACTAGGAGAGAGTCATTCCACTACCTAGAGAGGTCAAGTTCTAGGATTTTACAACCTATGTATACTTATATTCCATTATAAGAGATACAATTGACCTTCCTTTTCGGGGACAAAGATACCCATCTTCCCTTTAAGGTCAAGGGATCCAACAACCTTACAACTAAGGTCTTACCTATCCAAGAACTAGTCTTCTACCTCACCAAGGTCTTACCCACTCTTGCAAGCAGCTGGATGACTTCACTAAGGAGATCCCCTTCTTGCACCGAGTCTTTTGTCTTGAAGGATTTACCCACTCAGCTCCTTGAATCTTATGTCTTGTCCTCCTCATTCACTCAGAGAAGCTTTATGTGCCTTCTTCTATAGCTTTAAGAAGCTTGCACCTTCTCCTTCTCTTAGAGAAGCTTTCACCAACTTGATCTTGAAAAAAGGGGTTGGGAAAAGAGAAGCTTTGAGAACTTTACAAGCATACAATGAAGTATCTCTCTCACACAAATCTTATCTCACTCATAATGACAAATTGAAGTGTAATCAAGTAAGAGAAGGGGGCTCAAGTGGATTGGATGCACTCAACTATAGCAGAGAGCTTGAATAACATGAAGGAGCAACCTTGGAATGAACTCCAAGAGGTCATATTTATAGTTGAGGGTGTCCACTAGAGGGTAGGAACACTTATGAATGTTTTCTGTCCGTTTGGGGTGTTATAACAGATATAATTTCAAGTTTTGTAACACTCCAATGGTTGGAATTACTTTTTTCTGTATTTTCTATACAATATAGTCGGTCGAGTTTTCATAAAGGTAACTCGATCGATTGCACTATGCACCAAAGCTAATTTGAAGCATAGGTCGAGTTTGTCCTATGTGCAACTTGACCAATAGCTTAAAATCAATTTTTTTGAGTGCATAGATCGGTCGAGTTTTGTGAGTGGTAAACTTGACCGAACAAAGAATTATCAAATCCATCAAGGGATCAATCGAGTTTCAATCTCGACTGATCAACAACATGTAATGAATTTTGGAAAATTACTTTTGAGTGATCAAACGTTCGAATTAAGGGTTCTTAACTTTTTCCTCATCTTAGTTACAAGTCATATCATCAATACAAATGATTGCAAATATAATCAAAGGTGATTTAGAGTGTTTTCCATAAAAGTGCATTTGCATTGCTTTTGACTTCAACTAGAACAAGCTAGGGCATGATATATTTTATCATTTTCATATACCTAATGCCTGAAATCAATCTCAAACAAAGATATTAGATACGTATGAATGTAATGGTTAAGTCATTATCAAAATATATAAAATGTGTAACACTTAGGTCAACATATATTATAAATAATTCTAAGGTCATGTTTGCCTTGAAACCGATAGTTTTATGTATGATTTGATGGCTTGTGCTGGTTGCACCTAACCCAATGGTCTAGATTTAATGATTTAGAGTCAATTTTTTTAAGACCATGAGTTTGTAGTCTTACCTTTGCCCTTGAATAAATATAAACCTAAGGTTGTTGTAAAGTGCTGAAATGTAAAGTGAAGTTCAACTTGTGTTGTTAACTCTAACCCTAGTATAACTAAATCATGGTGGTTAATTATACCTAGTTTCCTTGCATATTCTTATGATAAAGGAATGCACTTAATGCTAAGATATTCTTCCTTATTTTCCTATGAAAATCTTTTAGTTCCTTATTCCCATGTTATGTTGAACATATGTATCACAAATATGATGATGGTTTGTTGAGCTTTTTGGAAGGATGGGAAGATAATGATGTTCTTGCAGGAAACAACGTGAATGGTCTTATGACTTTGGCAATGGTTTTTTGCCCTAATTGAGGTGATATCCTCTATATGATGTGACATGGATTGGTATCCCATGATGATGAGATGATGGGTATGGAATCATGTATGGCAGTAAAATAGTAACATGTGATGATGTGATCAGTTTTATAATTCATACATTTTGCATCTTTTGAAGTTGTTATATATTAATACTTTCTAGAAATGAATTAAGTTTTGTTTGTCCACTTGTTTGATAAAGCCTTAATTTACCCAATTGGCGGTAACTAATCAAGTGAAACCTTAATCATGTACTGCCTTGTGTCATATATCCATTCTAGTGTCAGGACTTGCTGGATGGTGAGACAAGTATTCCTCTAATGGAAGCTCGGAGTCATATACTATTGAGTATATGCATGTTCACAAGGATGGCAGTGGTCATATCCTGGTAGGAGAATGGTTGAGGCTATATCTCAGATGATATGATTCAGTGTATGTGATATGTTTTGAGGATAGCTACGGTCATACCTCGACAGGGGAGCGGTTGCGGTGGTATTTTGATTTCACTAGTGTCGTGAGATGTACTAAGGGCGGACTGGGATTTTTTGTAGCTTGATCTCATGTGTCTTTGTGGTGGACCCCTACTGACCGGGGGCGGAGAAGATCTTAGGATTCTGGTCACATACTAGATCTTGTATGGAACTGATTTTGACTTAGCAGTGGTCAGTTGATGTTTGGGTGGTACAAATCAAATTCCCCACCGTTTAATAAAATATGTAAACAATCGTGTAGTATATCTATTAGGGATACATAAAGCGCTTCACAGTGGATGATAACTTTGTTTGCTCTTTTCACATATAGATGATGTATAGTGCAATAAGAGAAGTAACCAGGCTTATATTGTTAGAAACATCATTGTTGTTGGTTATGATTATGATGATAGTCATATCATGTTGTTAGCCATGTTTATACTTCTAGTCATGCCTATGTAGGTAGTTGTACTAATATTATTAATCATTCTTATGTTGGTAGTTGTGCTTATGTTGTTAAATCTATTTAAGATGTAGATATGCTTATCATGTTAGACATGCTCACGTTGTTAGTTTTGCTCATCCTATTGGATATGTCTATGTTGTTAGTTACAGTTATTGTTAGAGATGCTTATGCTATTAGTTTTTTTATGACTGTAGTCATGTTATGTTGTTAGACATACTCCTATTATTCAAATATGCTCATATTGTTACTGATATGGTCATAGTAATAGCTACATCTGGTAATTGAGAATAATGCTAGCTTCTAAGACTCTAATTAGAATTACTCTTAACAAGCCATTATGATTAATAGTTCTATTTTGTTACTTTATATGTCTATCTGTTTAATATGCTTAATCTACTTAACATTTTTAATTGCATAACCTATTGCAAACAATAAGCTTTGTTGAGAGTTATATCTCTCATTAGGACATGGGTCTCACCAGTGGGTCACCACAATCTTTTTAGGTGATCGCCAGTAACAGTAGAGGATTTGTGGCAGCGAGGAGGAGTTGATGTGATGGAACATAGAAGGAGTTGATTAGATATCTAGCGTGTCCTAGAGTCATCCTTGTACTCTCAAGTCTGGGCGGGAAATTTTGTATATAGTGTTTTATCGACTCGAGCTTTCATAGTATTCTGATGTTGTACATGTGGATGATATCTCTTGCATATACGTTGTGGTTGAGGCCATATAGCCTTTGTAATATATTTTTGATATAATTTATGAAATAATCTAAGATGTTGGATTTTTATGCAAATGTTAAATAAAATTGTGAAAATTTAATCAATTTTAAATAACCTTCTTTTTAGTGATGTGTTTTATTAGTGGTTGATCGTGTTTGAGTTTTGAGTAATCTCACTTTGTGTGATAGGTTGTCACACTCCATCCTGTTGTCCACAACATGGGCATAAAATGTAGACAATTCTGAATCATCATCCTTTCAGAAACCACTGCACTGATAAGTCATGTGGAAAAGAATTCCTATCTCCTTGGAAGATGTATTACTCACCTTTGTAGAGTCTCATCTTCTTTAGACCAATAGTCCATCCTAAGAAGATATTGATCCAAACGATCTATCCCCTAGATCAGTTTAAAATAGGGATGGGAATAAAACTAGACCAGACCACCACATCATACCATACTGAATCAAATTACTTTGTTTGTCTCAGTATTGAGAGGTTGTGTTTAGTCTTATGTCAAAAATCTTCAAACTAATATTACGGGTATAGTCTTCATTTGAGGCGCCAGTCCAACCATTCTTACTAGACCATTCCAATATCTAATGATAGTATGTATTATATAATATATTTGTGTGTGTGTGTGTGCGCGCGCGCGTGTGTGCGTGCGTGCGTGTGTGTGTGTTTGTTCTAATTAAGTATAGAAATATATCAAAAATAATATAACTTCACTTAGGCACTACCTCTATGTTATATATTATCTAAAAAACACAACGCTAACGAAAAACATAACTAATTGAAAACCATTGTGACCATTCAAATTTAACTCAATAACGAATCTAATCCAAAAAGAAAGTTGGTTTTTTTACTAATGTTTCACTCACAAAATAACATTGTTATCGCATTCTTTGTGTCATGCCCTAATGAAGATTGCTTGGTTGTTTTATGATTTAGAAAAATATATGTTTATCTTAAATTTATTAAATGCTTACATGCATAAGTATGTACTTTATATATTTAATCTATGATTACGGTTGCATCTACTCTTGTATTTATTGTAATATACTCATGTATATTTTATAATATTTTTAACATATCCAACTAGTACATGGTCATGGTCTCGAATCACACCACCTATATTTAACCATCACAAAAATCTAACGTCAAATCAAATTCATACTTTACTTGTTTTATAGAATGCCCTACCTTTTAGGCTCCGTTTGGCAACACAGTTATTTTAACTGTGGCCATGCATTCAAGGTGAGCCGCCGTGTGAAATTGATCTGGTGGATAATCTCAGTTGGGTAATCGTAGATGAGTGTGAAAAGTATGTAAAAGTTTATCAGTTGTTAATGTGGTGTTTCAATACTGACATTTTTAGCTACGCACAGTTGACTTTTAGTCTTCCACTGCCATCGTACCCAATGTAATCGCGTTGCCAAACGCTGCCTTAGTGTGCCAGTAAATCGAACCAAACAGTGTTAGTTTGCGACTAGACCAAATTGAACCAAACCACAAAGTTGCAGGCTGTTTTGGTCTGGTATGGACTTACCAGCAGTCTTGACTAGTTTTTTAATTTTGCAAATCATTAGGTGTAGTCTAATCTATGGTTTTAGGCCTTAGACCATACTAGACTATACTATGCCCACCCCTCCTTCTAAACAACACATCTCATGTAAGAAAAAGAACCACTTAAAATCTATGTCCACCAAACTAGAGAAGGCATCGAATGAATATCTCAAGTGGCAAAATGATCCACTTGAATGCGCCTATCAGACCTGAGAGACATCCTAGGTATCTCTCTAACAGAACAGTAGAACCTTCTAACAATGTCCCAAGAAAGAGGCCAAAAGACAACTCTCTTACAGGTTATTGGTATCTACTAGCCACTTCTCAAGCAACGAACAAGTGTATAGCACCAAGTCTATCAATGCAGAGACAAACACAAGAGGGATCTAAAATTAGAAGTTTAATATGACATGTGATTACCCTCGGAGAAATTATACCTTCCTATGGTGTTAGTACATATGCGTGCCTTGTCATCTGTGAATGTCGTGTATCCTATCCTCAACTGGTTGGTGCTAACAACCTAACCTACAATATATGTCCTCTGTCGCTACTTGACTATTATTGTTAAATCGTCTATCTCGGTACCTGGTACAGATGTTCCATTAAAGTAAATTCATCTTTCCAATGCCCATATTGTACACAGACAAAGAATCCTCTAAATCCAGGTCCCCAACAAATTCATGCATGTTGTACCACATGTCCACCAAAACCACTCCTTGTTGGTCAATGCCCTGTTGGCGTGTTTGACAAGACATTTATGACTTATGGACAATGCTTGTCCTTGCTTCAAAGCTTAGCCTCTCTCTCTAGGTTGTGGCATGAAAAGATTGAATACCATTTAGACCCAATGTCTATGCTAAGATTGTGCTTCCTAAATTGTGGTATCCTCCTCCGATTATGAGGTTGTGGCGAAGACTGTACCTATATCTTTAAATTGTTGGTCTTTTCTGAAACTCAAACTCACACTTGATATTGATCATATACTCAACATAAATTGCTGCCTCCATAAAGAGAGAAATTTGTCCCTAGTCTT